>BSBK01011403.1:0-672871 GCA_027943335.1 Chamaecyparis obtusa
TACATATATATATTATATTTATATATATATATATATATATATATATGTATATATATATATATATATATATATATGTACATATATATATATATATATATATATATATAGTTTACTAAACATGGAAAACCAAACTTCCTATATGAATCTTGTTGGACTAACCGCCAATGTCTCCCTTTGGGATTCGTGACATGGCTTAACCACCTCCTATGTCTTCTATAAGTCTAGTGGTTGTATCAGGTATTAACAGGTCAATCTTTTGATGGAACAACAACTGCTACTTGTAACAAGTGGTATCAAATTTTGGTCACAGGTCGAATCCCCTTGGGTGACGCTGAGGGGGGGGGGGGGGTGGTTATTGGACTAACCACCAACATCTCCCTTCGGGATTTGTGACATGGCTTAACCACCTGTTGTATCTTCTATAAGTCTAGTGGTTGTATCGGGCATTAATAGGTTGATCTTTTGGTGCACCGGCAACTGCTACTTGTAACAAATCTAACTTTTAAGAACTAAGAAAATAAATTTAAATCCATTTATTTTATATTTGTATGTCTAAATAAGGTAAATGTAAACCATTTAGTAGAAGACAATTAATTAGATTAATATATATGTTTAATCAAAAGGCAAATATTATTATATCTAACCACAAGTGATGTATTCTATTTTAAATTACTTCTTATGTTAATTAGTTTATAAATATAAACTAGGTCTAATGATTTATTAATCTAAACTTAAGTATTTTCTTTTTTTAGAAGGAAAGATTTAAAATTCTTTTTAAAGATTTAAATCTATCTATATTTCTTAATGTTTAAAAGAAGGTTTTATTTCGAAACCATTTCAACAACTAAGAAGAAAATTAGTTAATTCAACATATCATAAGTTTATTATTCCTTTTAATAAATCAAATTAAATCTAACAACTTAAAATTTTAGGATTTAATTTTATCAAATTTCTTTTTAATAGGAAATTCTACTATTAACTTTAAAATAGTAATTCCCTTAAACACTATTTTAAAAATAAAACTAATTGCAAGCAAGCTTTCATAAAATAAGGGAAATATCCTCAAATGAATGTTAACAATCTAAACATAAGGAAATATTTAACAAAAGAACTAACTTTATACATAACAACCTTCTTTCCAATATATATAAAAACAAAAATTTTCAATTACAACTTGAGGTTTACAATTTACCCTTTTCATTTCCAAGGTATTACAACTCTTTTTTCCCAATAAATTACAAGGGGGAACATTATGATTAATATAAGGAATCCATTCTTCCCTAGACATGAAAGATCCTCCAAGAGCTCCAAAAACCTACAATTATAACCTGGTAGGTTGACCAAGGAGCTCACCACACAACCTAGGCCATTAAGGCCACCCTCAAGCTAGAGGTTTCAGATAACTAAAAGGTTCAAGTTCAATCACAAAGACAAAGAGACACTCATGAAAACATAATCCCAACCAAGTTTACTAGGCCTCAAAATAGGTCCTAGAACAAGGGGTGAAAAGGGCTTTCACATGTGGAGATAGCCAACCTTTAAATAATGCCAAACTTAGAGTAGGCCACACATGGGTTCTCAAACCAATTTAAAAAAAAATACAAATACATATTCATGACTCAAAACCCATCAAACTATCCCTTATAACCCCAATGCCCTTAGCATGGTTTGCATCATGGGGACATACTCACCCATGTTCTTCCCTCCACACATGGGAGACTGTGCACAACATGGAAACTTCTAAACCTTCACCCCATCAAGGTTACTCTTCCCTCCCAAGGGTGAGTATGCCTTGATGATTCCCACAAGAAATATATGAAACAAAAAACAAAAGAACAACAAATTGCATACCTCCATGGAAACCCATGCAGTTGAAAATAAATAACATATAAACTCCACTAATCTACCTTAAGATTTTTACAAGCATGAAAATGAAATACACTACAAGTTCTAAAATAATTCCAACCTCTAGTCCAAGTGCAAGGTGAAATGATGAGTTTGTCAAGATTTCTCCTCTTTATGCCTCTATCCTCCTCCAAAACTAGTGGTCTCTAAGAGTAGAGAGTGGGTGAACAACCTCACTTTCCTCCTCAACTCTCCCTAAAAATGTCCCTAGCCAAGGAATATCTAATTTTTGTATTAATGAGGAAGCCTCTTGGGTTTTCTCCTTCATTCCTAAGTCAAGGTCCTAATAAATGGCATTAATGGCTCACATGGGAATGTTTGAAAACTTGCGCAAAATTCTCAAACTATTTGTCACTTTTAAGAGGAGATATTTTAGGAGTGTCATAAATGAGTTTTAAGGCTCTTAATGGGTTCAAACTGACCCCTAACCCCTAAGGTACTAATTACGGTGGTCAAAACTAACCCTAACTACCTTTTGGGAGCCTATATGGACCTCCTAAACTCCACTTGAAGTTAACGTCCGAATTTCAACTCCCCTTGACCCAATCTAATCTTCCTAAAATCTAGGGTATGCATGGGTACTACACTAGGTAACCCTTGGGTCATGACCAAGTCTACCTTAGTTACATTTACTATCCATGCCAACACATAAGGACATAGGTTTCAACTGACACACATAAAATTATATTAGGCATGACCCACTTAACACTTAACAAAACAAAATTAAATACAATCATATTTCATACATTTACGAATAAAATACATAGGTTAGTTTCTGAAACCCAAATTTAATACCATGGTCAACCACTTGTACACTCATTGCACACATTAGTAGGTCCAATAAATCATATATAACATAACATAATTACACAATGTAACACTCACATCACTAATATCTGCATTTATTTACAAATTGGCATATTTAATCAATATCTGCATTTTGATACATCCTAACATGTATATCATATGCAATGCATCATTTAAACTTAACCATAAAATAAACTACATAAATAACCATAGTATATCTCATGAATAGGTTCACATCAACATAATGCATAATAACATGGTTCGAGGTCTTACAGATCCTCAAAAATAACATTTGTATCCAAGTATCCAAGAGTCTCCAAAGTCATAACTAAAAATATAAACATGGGAAATATAAACTAAGCTATGAAGGTCTATGATGGGCCTCAAATCCACCCCGTGTAGGCATGAAAATCCTCCTGGTGTTCATCGAAGAGATGAGGAAACTGAGACCTCATCTGTGCTCCATCCTCCCATGAAGTTGTGACCTCGTCATAAAAAACCCACTAGACCCTAACTTGGTACAACATTCTGCCTTGAAGTACCAAGGTCCGTCTGGCCAAAATATAAATAGGCTCCAATGCTAGTTGTTTGTCTTACTCTACCTGTAAGGCATATGAATCTATCACATGATTCTCATCATAAACATACTTTCTCAAAACTAAAACATGAAACACATCATGGATGCATGATAGGCTAGGTTGAAAACCTAAATGGTAAGCAACTAGTCTTATCCTCTCAAGGATCTCAAAAGGTCCAACAAAATGAGGTGGTAGCTTAGAGGCCCTTTCTAAAATGGATTGGATTCTTATGTGGTCACACTCTCAAAAAGACCATGTATCCTACTAAGTAATCTTGATCTATCCTCTTTGCATCGACATACTTCTTATGTCTATCCCAAGCCTCTCCAAGATGTTTCCTAATCAAGGTCACCTGCTTCTCCATATCTCTAACTAACTCAAGACCAATGGAAACTCTATCTTTGATCCTATCCCAATTGAGTGGTGTCCTACAAGGTCTACCATAAAGATCCTAGTACAGAGGCATACCTAAGGAAGTATGATGGCCATTGTTATAGGAAAACTCCAATAAATGTAGGTATTCCTCCCACTAGGTCTAATGGTCCATAACATATATGCAAAGCATGTCCTTGAACACCTAATTGACCCTTTCGGTCTTTCCATCTATCTCAAGATGATAGGTTGTATTGAAGTTGAGTCTAGTGCCCATAGCTACCTATAGTTCTCTCTAGAATGAATAATTGAAGAGAGAATCTCTATCAGAGATGATCTTATGAGGTATGCCATGCAATTTGACAATATCTCATAAGAAAACCTGAGCCATTGATGGTGCAGTAAAGGTAGTACATGTTGGAGATTTGCGAGCAAGCCAGTTTGTTGACTTTATGTTTGTCATTGATGATAACATATGGTAAGAAGCATGGATGAAAGCTTGATGAAGAAAGCCTTTAGCATATGTTGCATGGATATGTTATGAACATGATATCATAGATGTAGAGGTTGATTTTGAGTAAAGATAGTAGTACAGTTGTGTATATCAATGAGTGTTCCTGACAGGTCCCAGGAACTATTATGTATATGATTGTCGTATGGTTGCAGTAGAGCCTTGCACATTTATATTTATGTTTTAGACATATGTATGATGTTATGTTCATGGATGTAGAGTCAAATATACATTACAAGTTGAGTTATGAAGTCTCCAGTTGACAGTTACATTTTCCTGAGTTTATCTAGAAGATCTGACAATGTTTATATGGTTGTGGTAGTTGCACCTATCATCTCGATATGTGTGCTTGGATTTATGTTAATAGGATAATTAAAAATGTTTTTTTTAGAGAGCATGACTTAATTCAGCATGAGAAGAAAGTTGGAGTTAATTTGGTGGAGCCGACTATGTGTAGCATTGTGTCTACTCACATGGAGTTGTGCAATCCTAATATATCTTGTGTTCTTATTAGAGTCGAATGAGGTGTTATTTGAGAGTTGTATTGTTTCTATAATATGATTTCAAGATGGTTATAACAAGCCAACTTTATTATATCATTTAGAGGAAGATATTTATGGGCAGCCATTTATGATTGCTAAGTATGGCTTACAGTTGAAAGAACAAAGAAGTGCAGAGAGTGCGAGGTGTTGAGCCATCAACATAAGGTATAAGTGACTAAGTAGAGAGTATATTCTATTCATTGGAACGAATCAAGACAATAGGTCTACCTAAAGTTTACCAAGATCCAGATATAGTGTGGATCTATTAAACCAGAAGGTTGTAACCTTCACACCTTAGAGCAATGTGCTCCTAGATAGTGCATCCTCACCCCTAATAGGGTTAATTGCAAAAGAATCCTAATAGGGTCTAACCCTTGACTAGGTCATTGTCCTAAATTTATTGCAAAGCTCAAATTCTAATAGGGTTGTAAGGTCTTCTAACAAGGATCATAATACACTGGGGTACATTATCAGTGGGTGTCAATTCCCACAGGGGTTTTTACCTATTTGGGTTTCCCCGTAACCAAAATTGTTGTGTTGTGTTAAGTGTTCTCACATTGTTTGTATGGTTAATTTTCTTATACACTTAATTGGATAAAGAATTAAACCTTTTAGATAACTAATTCACTCCCCCCCCCCCTCTTAGTTATCTCTTGGGACTATTCCTAATAATACGCACTGGTGAAAAATGAGCCACCTTGGTCAACTTGTAAACTGTCACCATTATGGGATCATGATGATGAGATGACATAGGAAGACCAAAAATGAAGTCCATAGATATGGTGTCCCACTTCCACAATGGTATCTCATGAGGTTGAAGTAGACCACCTGGATGTTGGTGTTTCACCTTCACCCTATGGCATTCTAGGCACCTAGCTACCCACTCTGCAATTTGCACTCTCATGCCTGGCCAATGATATAACTATCTCAAACTGGTATGCATCTTCTTTACTCTAGGATGTGCTACATAAGGGGCTCTATGGGCCTCTAACATGAGAAACTCTCATAGTCCTCTAGAAGAACGTAAGTAGATGTGTTCTCTATGTCATAAGAGTCCATCTGACTCCATGCTTTAATCTACATACTTCCCTTCAAGGGGTGTCTAAGACCATAAAAACTCACTCACTTCTACATATAAATCATCATCATGTAAGTGATGAATAATATGATCTCTCAAATATGTGCTTGTAGACATAGAAGAAAGCTCATGACGTCTCCTAATCAAAGAATTTGCGACAACATTCTCTTTTCCCTTGATGTAGTGAACATCAAAATCATATTCACACAAGATCTCCATCCATATATATTGCCTATAATTAAGGTTCACCTGAGTAAAGATGTACCATAGACTGTGATGGTCTGAATGAAGTTTAAATCAATGTCCTAAGAAAAAGTGTCACCATCTGACTAAAGCATGCACCACTACTACAAGTTTGAGATTATGGGTAGGATAGTTGAGTTCATGAGTCTTCATTTTCCTAGACTCATAGGCTATAAATCATCGATATTTCATAAGAACCACCCCTAAACCATTTAGAGAAATGTTTGTGCAAGCTGAAAACTCCGCTAAAGGCTCTAGCACAACAAGAATGGGTGCACTGGTCAATGCTCTCTTGAGCTCCTAAAAGGCTCTTTCATACTTCTCAGTCCACTCAAACTTCTTTCCCTTTTGTTGAAGAGAAGTAATAGGGTGTTCCACTGGAGAAAAGCCTTCAAAAAACTATTTGTAATAATTAGCTAAACCCATGAAGCTTCTTACTTCAGTTACTGAGGTAGGTGTTGGCCAATTCATAATGGATTCAATCTTTGATGGATCGACTAAGATTCCATCACTAGATATCACATTAGCCAAATACTTGACCTCTGATCTAAAGAATGCACATTTCAACAAGCTACCATAAAGTTGATTATCCTTAAGGTACTATGAAACTTGTATTATGTGCTCTTCATGCTCTCTCTCATTCTTTGAATAGATCAAGATATTATCTAGGAATACAACCACAAACTTGTGTAGGAATGTATGAAATACTCTATTCATAAGACTCATGAATATAGCTAGAGCATTTGTAAGACTGAATGGAACCACAGTGAACTCATAGTGGCCATATCTAGTGCGGAATGCAGTCTTGTAGATATCACCATTCACTATCCTCAACTGGTGATAACTTGACTTAAGGTCAATTTTAGAGAACACTCTAGCAACTTAAAGATGATCAAACAGGTCATCAATCCTAGGAAGTGGATATCGATTCTTGATGGTTACATTGTTGAATTATCAGTAATCAATACACAACCTAAGAGATCTATCCTTCTTCTTTAGAAAGATCATAAGTGCACCCCAAGGAGAAACACTATGAAAAATGTGTCCTTTATCTAATAGTTCCTCAAGCTATAACTTGATCTCATTAAGCTCATTAGTGGTCATCCTATAAGGTGCTCTAGAAATAAGTTATGCTCTTGGTACTAGATCTATGTGAAATTCCACTTCCCTTTGAAGAAGCATACCAGGCAGCTTAGATGGAAACGCATTTGCATATCCTTTTACAATGGGATGGTCATCCAATGAGGCTTCATGTTCTACCTCATCTTCCTGTTAGGAATGGGAACACTAAGAGGGGGGGTGGGGTGAATTAGTGCTCACTATATTTAATCTTTTTACTTTACTCTTGAAACTTAACTTGATTTCTTAAGTATTGAAATAAACTTCAATGTAAACAAGATAAACAATCATAACACATAACACCAATATGGTTATGAGGACACCCAAATATATAAAAACCCCAGTGGTAATTGACATCCACTAAAAATTGTACTAGTGTCTTGTGATCCTTGTTAGAACATCTGCAACCCGGTCAGGAGTTTTTCTTTACAATGCTTTTATTACAGTGACCTTGTCAAGAGTCAGACCCTCTTAGGAGCCTTTTACAATAACCCTGTTAGGGGTGGGGACACATTTTCCTAGAGCTCACTTCTCAAGTGGTTAAGGCTACAACCTTCTGATCTCAGATACACACTATATCTGCTAGATGAACTGGTGTTGTGACACTACTTGTCTAATTAGTTCCTTTGATTCACTAATGCCTTGACCTCTTTGAAAGCTCTAATACATCTTAGCTGGTCTTCTCATACTTTTTCTCTACTTGTCTCATCTCTATATCAACATCCATACTTTATTACAAAGGTGCATCAAATATTTATATGTGCTACCAAAACAATTAACTAGGTCGGCTTATAACTGATTACATATAATGCTTCCAAGTGAATTTTCTCAAGTGTGTTTACAAAAAAATATGTTTACATGTCTGTGACATAATTACAATAGGCGCATATCCTTACAAAAAAATATTGTAACCACTAATCAAAATAGTAACAGTCGGTTGCATACTCTATTATGTTCTGGTGTTCACTAGTTGTACCTCTTCAACTATCTGTATCTTCCTAATACTATCACATCTAATCATGTGCTCTTAGACTAAGCATGAATACACACTTACCATCTTAACTTCAAGGGCTCATACCATAATTTAGTCATACGCATGTGCGTTGATGCTCTGATCTACTGGTGCTCTGCTAACTGTCCAGTGTTCTATAGTTATCCATATTCTGACCTTATGATAATGTGTTCTGATTCCAAAAATCTATATGACTTTGTTTCCATAATGAAAACATTAAATCTAGTCATATACAATATTATATTTAACTTGCCAACAATCTCCCCCCTTTTCATTAATGGTAACAAAGGAATATGGTGAAGTTACTAACTATACCCATATACAAAATTCTATCTAACTTATATCTCCCTTTATACTCTCTACTATACTTTTTCATACATCATATATGATACTCCATATTCTATATACAATAACCCCCCTTTGACATGAATGAAAAAGTGCTCAAAAAGTGTATCTACAAGTACTTACAATATTAGGACATCTGAATATGCTATCTACAAATTTTGGATCTCTTGTTTCCAAAATGCTATTAGTGCATTGACAATCTGTAGATGGGAACATAAGGCATATTGTAGCTTCTCCATCTTCTCCAAGTTTTTACTTAGACCTTGATCATATGTCACCATAGTGGCATCAATCTCCTTGATTTTCTTATTGAGTATATCTAGAGAGGGCGCAACATCATTCTTGCGTTGTGTTTGCATTGCCCTTATTTTAGACATCTCCTTTTCTGACTTTTCTATCTTGTCTATCTACCCTTGGTACACATTATTGAACATGTTCACATTAGTGGAGGGATCTTCCACTTATTTCCTTACATTGTCTATCCTTGCTTTTGCCTCCTATATTTTCTTGAAGTGATCATCAATCAGCTTCTCCTAGTTTATACAATCTGCAATGATCTTCCTTCCCTTGGTTGTGAACTTCTTCAAGGATGCTTGACCAATCTTTAATGAACTGAGGTCAAGTGTAAAGTTTCCTACTAGTTCATTCAATCTTTTATTCATATATTTCTCTTATGCTACTTCAGATGCAAATTCTTCAAAGCTAGAAAAGTTTTCTTTGAAGTTTGTCAGTACAGTACTGACATCATCAACTAAAAGTACCTTAGACACTTTCTTATCCAAGGGTAGCAAGAAATTTAGAATGTTCATTGATTCAACAAATAGAGGGTTCCTCATCACTTGCTTCTCTTTTTATTTCTCCATGGCATGGAAACTAAACTTAATCAGGTCTTCTTCTCCCAAAGAGTCTAAGTTTGAGGTGTCTGGTGTCAAACTTGTTAACAATGATGGTGAGGGTAAGGGTGTGATAGGAGTGTTTTCTATCACTTCTTGCTTTATCTTCATATATATCTCAATAGATGGCTTATATGTTGGTTCACTTCCTTTTACATCTTCTTCTCCTTTCTCCTCTTCTTTTTCTGTCTCTTTTTCTTCTTATTTACCTGTTAGATATTCTATTAGTACATCTTCTTGTAGCTTGGGTGAATTGTCACTGCATATAATTTCAACCTCTTGTGTGCTCACAAAGGCTTCTTCAAACTTATCCAAGTCATTGTCTATGGTCATCATTGAAATATATACATTATAAATAATGATAGTGTTATATTTTTGTGTCTCAGTCATGGGTGCATACCTTACTGCCTCTGTAGGTGTTATCACTATAGGCACTGGATCCTAAGGACCTATTACTGGTGCATTTGTTGTCTCTTCCACCTTGGCTTCCTTGGAGGGCACCTATGTTGTGGGTGTAGTAGGTGGATACATATGTCTATTCAAGAAAACTTTCTCAAAATCTTTCTCAGTCTCTTTGGTTGCCAACTCAAAGTTCTTATCCATTATGTTCTCACTTTTGTTCTTAGGTGTGGCTTCACTAGATCTAACAATAATGTTTTCTCAGATCTTTTCCTACTAGAAGAACATCACCTATCCTTGATAGGACTTTCATTCCATGAATAAGGTCTTTTGTGATTCTCAATGGAACTTCACCTATCTAGAATAGGTCATCATGAATCCTACTAAGCAATATATTAATCCATTCAAACTCATAAAACTCATATGGCATAGCATATTCAACTCTAGGATGGTTTTATAGTTGTGTGAACTCATCTAGGAAGGTTTTGATTTGATTTATCATAGTTTCAATGTGTAGTCTAATCCTATCAAGTCTAATTGGTTCTTTCTATTAAGAATGGGAACACTCAGAGGGGGGGGGGGGTGAATCAATGTTCACTATATTTGATCTTTTCCTTTACTCTTGAAACTTAACTTGATTGCTTAAGTACTGAAATAAAATTCAATGTAAACAAGAGAAAAAATCACAACACATAACACCAATATGATTATGGGGAAACCCAAATAGGTAAAAACCCTAGTGGGAATTGACACCCACTACAAACTGTCCTAGAGCTTACTGCTCAAGTGGTGAAGGCTACAACCTTCTAATCTCAGATACACACTATATCTGTTGGATGAACTGGTGCTATGATAGTGCTTGTCTAATCGTTTCCTTTGATGCATTGATGCTTTGACCTCTTGCAAAGCTCTAATACATCTTATCTTCTCTTTGCATACTTCTCTGCTTATCTTATCTCTATATCAACTTCAATGCTTTATTACAAAGGCATATCTAATATTTATATGCACTACCCAAACAATTAACTAGGTCGGCCTACAACTGATTATATACAATGCTTCCAAGTGAATTGGCTCAAGCATGTTTAAAAACAAAGATGTTTACATTTCTACATCCTAATTAAAATAGGCGCATAGCCTTTACAAGACAATATTATGACCACTAATCAAAATAGTAACAGTCGGCTATATACTCTGTTCTATTTTGGCATTCACTGGCTATACTACAACTGTCTATATCTTCATCACACTATCACATCTGATCATGCACTATTAGAGTAAGCATGAATACACATTTCCTATCTTAACTTTAAAGGAGCATACCATAACTTTGTCATATGCACGTGCATTGATGCTCTAATCTACTGGTGCTTTGTTAACTGTCCAGTCTTCTATACTTAACCAGATTCGTATCTTTTGATAATGTACACTGACTACAAAAAACTATATGACTTTGTTACCATAATGACAACACTAAATCTTGTCATATACAATAGTGTATTCAACTTTCCAACAATCTCCCCCTTGGTCATTAATGGAAACAAAGGAACATGGAAAAGTCACTAACTGTACCCTTATACAAAAACTCTTTAACATACTCTAACTTATATCTCCCTTATACTCTTTACTATACATATTCTTTACATATATATAAGACTCCATATTCTATACAATACTCCTCCTTTGACATTAATGACAAAGATGCTCCAAAAATGTATCTACAAGTACTTACAAAGAAACTACATACATATAAGAAATTTGTAGGTTATGGATCTCCTATTTCCAAAATGCAATCAGTACATTAACAATCTATAAATGGGCACATAAGGCCTATTGTAGCTTCTCCATCTTCTTCAAATCTGTACTTAGACCTTGGTCAAATGTCACCATAGTGGCATCGATCTCCTCGATGTTCTAATTTACTATATATAGTGATGAAGGGTGCTCCCCTTAATACCACAAACACATAACAGAAAATAGAGAAACAACAACAATATGCAAGAATGGAAAATTGGCTTCTTATTATCTCCACAAATGTGGAATTACAAACTTTCAGAATTACAATATGCAAGCCACATGGGCATTCCCTTACAATATTCTGTAGGACAAAGCCTCGAATTATTACCCAGATCTACTACCCAGAACTATTCTGAACTGCCTAAGACAATAATACAGCCTTCCTTATATAGGCAATTTTCCACCGCCTGGGAAGGTTCCAGAATTTTAGCCAATAAGGCCGACCAAACTTAGAATTATTTTATTTTACATTTTATTACATCATAGTCGGCTCAAGATGACCTTTGAAACCCGAACAAAAATTTTGAAGAAAATTATTTTCTGCCATTTCAGGTGGCCCAACTTTCGAAGACCATAAGTCATCACCAGTTGACCCGATCGGCTATTATAACCCCATTTTGGAAATGCCACGAAGCGCTCTACAAGCTTGACCAGTGCCAACACTTGTCACCCAAATTTTTGACCTCATCCGGGGCCTCTAAAGCCTTCAAAACTGAGTTCAAAGTTTTTGTACCCTGCTGCCAATACCGAAAATCTTCAATATCTTCCAATATACACTTGATCTGGCAATGAAACTTTACTGGCATACTTATATGACCAAAATGAACCTCCAAGAAAGAAATCAGATCATTCTGAGCGCATACAAAAATTACCAAAAATAGTAACTTTCCATAAATAGCAGCTCTGCACAAAATAGCCCTTATTGAATATAAAAATAGAAATATTTTTTGGGTAATGCAAGATTGCTCTTACACCCAGGATGCTCCTGCATCAGACACGCGGGGTAATTTGAGAAGTGACCCTGTCACGACTCAGTTGTGCAGAGGAAAACCAAGACGGTTAACCTCCACCCTTGTTAGCCATGATGAATCTTCAACAGGTCATCCTTTCCACTTGACCAGATATTCTTCATATGTCTTGTTCCTTGTGCTTCTGCCAACACGACTGTCTAGTATATCTTCGATCTCCTTAGTGTCTGAACTAGTTGCTGGAATACTCCACTGTGCTGCTGTGATCTCATCTTCAACACCTCCTTCATGATACTCTGTCAAATCTGAAATGTTAAACACTGGTGAAATATTTAGCTCAGTAGGCAATTCTACCTCATATGCATTTCCTGAATCATGTTTCTTCAGTATCTTACATGGTCCAAACTTCTTCATTTTCAGCTTGTTATATGTACCAACTAGAAACCGCTCCTTCCGCAAATGAACCATGACTTCATCATCAACCTGAAATTCCTTATACCTCCTTTTCTCATCTGCCTTAGCCTTATACTATACATTCATCTTGGTAATATGCTTCCTCACCTCCCCATGGATGTTCTTTAAGTGTTCTGTAAAATCCTCAGCTTCAGCACTACTTATTTCTCCTTTATCTATCTTCCTTAATTCAGATGCATTTCTCGGACTACTTCCATATACAATCTGGAATGGTGATTTACCAGTGCTCCTATTGACAAAATTATTGTATGCAAATTTCGCCTGTGGTAAAATCAAATCCCATCCTGTTGGCTTATCTCCAACCAAACATCTCGGCAAATTTCCTAAACTTCTATTCACTACCTCTGTCTGTCCATCAGTCTGTGGATGATGTGATGAACTGAACTTCAAGTCTGTCTTCAACTTTTTCCACAATGTGCGCCAGAAATATCCAACGAACTTAGTGTCCCGATCTGAAACTATGGTCCTTGGCAAACCATGTAGTCTCACTACCTCTCTGAAAAATAATTCTGCTACATGAACAACATCAATAGTCTTCTTGGAGGGAATGAAATGTGCCATCTTTGAAAATCTGTCAACCACCACAAAAATTGAATCATGTCCCCGCTGAGTCCTTGGTAAACAAAGAACAAAGTCCATGCTAATATCCTCCCAAGGCTTCTCTAGTATAGGTAATGGCTGATACAACCCTGTATTCTGCTTCACTCCTTTCGCCATCTGACATACTCTGCAACTCTGTACAAACTTCTTCACATCTTTCTGCAACTGTGGCCAATAATAATTCTCACTACCCAAAGAAAGGGTTTTATCACGACCAAAATGTCCAGCCAATCCTCTGCTATGCTTCTCCTTGATGATATTCTCCCTCATAGAACTTCGTGGAATGCACAACTAACTCCCTTTGAATAGCATATCATCCTAGATGATGAAATCCAACCATTTCGTCATGTCTAGAGTAACAGGCTCTGTACAAGCTTTCCAAGCTTCACCAAAATCATGATCCTTTGGATACAAATTCTTGAGCTCCTTGAACCCAACCACTTCAATCTGCATTTCTGTCAGCAATAGTTTCTTTCTGCTAAGAGCATCTGCAACCCTATTAGACTTTCCACTCCTGTGTTTCAAAACAAATGTGTAACTCTGCAAAAACTCAACCCATTTCAAATGCCTCTGATTCAACTTTCCTTGACTATTCAATTATTGCAAAGCTTGATGATCAGTATACAAAACAAACTCCTTAGGAAGCAGATAATGTCTCCACTTCTTTAATGCCTGAACTATAGCATAAAATTTTTGATCATAAATAGAATATTTCCTCTTGGCATCATTTAACTTCTCACTGAAATAAGCAACAAGTTTACCTTCTTGGCTCATAACAGCTCCTATTGCAGTACCACTAGCATCACAATCCACTTGAAACACCTTATTAAAATCTGGAAGTGTTAAAATAGGTTGTTCTGTAACTTTTTGTTTCAACAATTGAAAACTCTTTTCTGCCCCATTAGTCCACTTAAATTCTTTTCTATCCCCTCTCATTGTTTCAGTCAAGGGTCCACAAATACTGCTAAAATTTCTGATAAACTTTCTGTAAAAGCGAGCTAGACCATGAAAAGATCTTACCTCAGTAGCATTCCTTGGAGTAGGCCATTCAAGGATAGCCTGTACCTTCTCTGGGTCCATTTTCAGACCTTCTACTGAAACTACAAATCCCAAATACACTAACTCTTTCTTCACAAAACTGCACTTCTTCAAATTAATCAACAATTTCTCTTCTCTCAACTTCTCAAATACCATACGAATATGCATCATATGCTCCTCCAATGTCTTACTAAAGATCAAAATATCATCCAGATAAACAATGACAAACTTACCCAGAAATTCTTTCAGAACCTCGTTCATGAGCCGCATGAAAGTGCTCAGTGCATTGGTTAGCCCAAAAGGCATGACTAACCACTCATACAGTCCTTCCTTTATCTTTAAGGCAGTCTTCCATTCGTCTCCTTCTCTGATTCAAATCTGATGATATCCACTCTTCAGATCTATCTTTGAGAAATACACAGCTCCACTCAAACAGTCCATGATATCATCCATTCGTGGCAATGGAAACCTATACTTGATTGTGATCTTGTTTATTGCCCTAGAATCTGTACACATCCTCCACTCTTCATTCTTCTTTGGTGCTAATACCACTGGTACAGCATAGGGACTCAGACTCTCACGGATCAATCCTTTGTGTAACAACTCATGTACTTGTCTGTTCAACTCCTCACTTTCTGCAGGTGTCATTCTGTGTGTTGCCTTATTCGGCAAACTCGCACCTGGGATCAAGTCCATCTGATGACTGATCTTCCTGACTGGTGGTAATCCATCAGGCACGTTATCGGATACAATATCCTGAAACTCATTCAACAAATCTGCAACTTCTACAGGAACATCTTCTACTTCTTCTTTACCAGCTTTTGGAATTAAAGCAAAATATACATGCTCATGCCTCATACCATCTAGGAAATTACTTCCATCAACAAAAGTTATCCTTGCATTACCACATACCTTTTCTTCAATCTCCTTCAATGGTTTTAGCTTATGTCGCACTCCATCCTTTGTCAGGGAATAGGTATTCGCACGACCATCATGTACAGTACATCTGTCAAACTGCCATGGTCTACCCAACAACATATTACATGCATCCATAGATATGATATCACACAATACCTCATCTTGGTATCCGCCAACCTTGAACTTCACTAGGCATTGTTCATTGACCATGACCTTGTGGTCATCCTGTACCCAGGCAATCCGATATGGATGTGGGTGTTTCTGTCTCTTGAGCTTCAACTTTGTCACCATCTCTTCTGACACCAAATTGTCAGTGCTTCCACTATCAATAATCACATCACAACATTTACCTTCACACTTGCACCTAGTGCGAAACAGGCTCCTCCTTTGCTCAGGTTCATTCTCACCACTCAATAGGACTCTTCTGTTAATCAACGTTTCTCCTCTTTCAGCATCTTCAGAATTTGATGATCTAGCATCTCCATCTACATGTGCAACTCTGGCCTGGCCTTCATTTCTCCCGTCTGTTCTTCCTTGGCATTGAGGACATTCAAATGCCCTATGAACTTCTTCTCCACAGTGAAAACATGTTCCACGGAAGCCACCTCTTCCAGATCCTTGTCCTCTTCCTCTTCCTCTCTGATCTCTATTATTCTGATCCTGGAAGTGATTGGAATTATTTCCTCACTGATTCTGACTGCTACTGGCCTCATCCTTCTTTTTTGGATCTTCATTTCGGCCACCATATGACCGTCCACCAGATCGTCCACCGCGACCTCTTCCGTTTTGTCTGCTCTCAAACTTCTTGTTCAACTTTTCTTCTACTTTTAGGGCAAACTGGTATGCCTCTTCAATACTGTTCATTCAAACCAGATTTAGCTCCTCCTGAATGCTCGGCCTCAACCCATTAAGGTAATGGGCAACTTTCTCCTTATCAGCTTCTGCATGGCCCGTTCTGATGAGAAGTCGATAGAACTCCTTTGTATACTTCTGAACAGATCTTCCTGCTTGCTTCAAACTTTGCATTTTCTTTAGTAGGTCAAGCTCATAATCAACAGGAATGAACTGTCACTTCAATTTATCCACCATCCGATCCCATCTTGTGATTTTATCTTTCCCTCTTCTATTTCGCTCCAATTGAACCTCTTGCCACCAGATCTTCGCGTGACCTTTCAGTCTGGCCTTTGCAAATTTGACCCTATCAGGATCCTCAACATCTTCATACTCAAAATATTCCCAACATTCATTGATCCAGTCGATCAATTCTTTTGGGTTAAGATTCCCTGAAAATGTAGGAACCTCGATCTTAGGTCTCTTCCTGATCTTGGAAAGGGCTCGAAAAAGCCTTTCTTCTTCTGGGTTTGGAAGTTCGCCTTCTCCTTCCTGATCAAAATTTTCTTCCGCTTCATCATCACTTTCTTCTCTTACATTAAGATTCATTCCTCTGCGAATCTCTTCTTGCAATGCTCGCACTTGTCTCTGCAACTCTCTAACCTCAGGTGTCACAACACCAGCCCTTCCGCCACGTTCGCTTCGTGGAGGCATTTTCGCAATGCACGCTGAAACCCTAACCACAGTCCTGGTGCAAACTACCTCACAGTTGGCGATCTGTTTACACACTCAGGAACTCCTGCTCTGATACCACTTGATGAAGGGTGCTCCCCTTAATACCACAAACACATAACAGAAAACAAAGAAACAACAACAATATGCAAGAATGGAAAATTGGCTTCTTATTATCTCCACAAATGTGGAATTACAAACTTTCAGAATTACAATATGCAAGCCACATGGGCATTCCCTTACAATATTCTGTAGGACAAAGCCTCGAATTATTACCCAGATCTACTACCCAGAACTATTCTGAACTGCCTAAGACAATAATACAGCCTTCCTTATATAGGCAATTTTTCACCGCCTGGGAAGGTTCCAGAATTTTAGCCAATAAGGGCAACCAAACTTAGAATTATTTTATTTTACATTTTATTACATCATAGTCGGCTCAAGATGACCTTTGAAACCCGAACATAAATTTTGAAGAAAATTATTTTCTGTCGTTTCAGGTGGCCCAACTTCCGAAGACCATAAGTCATCACCAGTTGACCCGATCGGCTATTATAACCCCATTTCAGAAATGCCATGAAGCTCTCTACAGGCTTGACCCGCGCTAGCGCCCGTCACCCAAATTTTTGACCTCATCAGGGGCCTCTAAAGCCTTCAAAACTGAGTTCAAAGTTTCTGTACCCTGCTGCCAATACCTAAAATCTTCAATATCTTCCAATATACACTTGATCTGGCAATGAAACTTTACTGGCAGACTTATATGACCAAAATGAACCTCCAAGAAAGAAATCAGATCATTCTGAGCACATACAAAAATTATCAAAAATAGTAACTTTCCATAAATAGCAGCTCTGCACAAAATAGCCCTTATTGAATATAAAAATAGAAATATTTTTTGGGTGATGCAAGATTGCTCTTACACCCAGGATGCTCCTGCATCATATAGAGAAGGTGCAAGAGCATTCTTGAGTTGTGTTTGCCTTGCCCTTATTTTAGATATCTCCTTTTCTGCCTTTTCTATCTTGTCTATCTGCCCTTGGTATACATTGTTGCACATGTTTACATCAGTGGAGGGATCTTCTACTACTTTCCTTACATTGTCAGTCATTTCTTTTGCCTCTTGGATTTTCTTGAAGTGATCATCAATCAGCTTATCTTGATTCATAGAATTTGCAATGATCTTCCTTCCCTTTGCAGAAAACTCCTTCAAAGATTCTTGACAAATATTTAATGAGCTTAGGTCAAGTGTCACTCAATCTCTTTTTCATGTATTTCTCTTCTGCTACTTGAGATGCAGATTTTTCCAGGCTAGAGAAGGTAGTCTTGAAGGCTATAAGGATGGTGCTAACATCATCAACTCTATGGATCTTAGACACTTTCTTGTCTGAAGGTAATAGACTATTAAAAATGTTGACTGATTCAACAAACAAAGGGTTTCTCATTACCTTTTTCTCTTTTTCTTTTTCCATAGCTAAGACACTGATCTTGATCAGGTCTTCTTCTCCCCAAGAGTCCAAACTAGTGGTCTCTAGTGTCAAACGTGACAACAATGATGCTAAGGGTAAGGGTGTGATAGGAGTGTTGTCTATCACTTTTTCCTTTATCTTCATAGATATCTCAATAGATGGCTTATTTGTTGGTTCACTTCCTTTTACCTCTTCTTCTCCTTTCTTTGCATCTACTTTTTCTTCCTCTTTTTTTGTCTCTTTTTCTATCTCATTCTCTTCTTCTTTACCTGTTAGATCTTCTATTAGTACTTCTTCTTGTAGCTTGGGTGAATTGTCACCATATAGAGTTTCAACCTCTTATGTTCTCACAAAGGCTTCTTCAAACTTATCCAAATCATTATCTATGGATGTCATTGCAATATCTACATTAGAAATAAGGATTGTATCATCTTTTTGTGTCTCTGTCATGGGTGAAGACTTTACTGCCTCTATTGGTGTTACCACTATGGGCGTTGAATCTTGAGGACCTATAATTGATACATTTTTGATCTCTGACTCCTTGGCTTCCTTTAAGGGTACTTGTGTTGTGGGCACAGTAGGTGGATACATGTGTCTATTAAAAAAAACTTTCTCAAAAGCTTTCTCAGATTCTTTGGCTGCCAACTCAAAGTTCTTATCCATTATGTGTAGTGTTCTCAGTTTTGTTCTTAAATGTGGCTTCACTAGATCTAACAATAATGTTTTCTCTTGTACAAAACACATAGGGAGGCTTTCATCTAGAATCATTTTCCTTATTCTGAGATCTTCTTTAATATCCCATTTCTTCAAGGATTCCAAGATACTCCAAACACTGTCTGGAATGACTATCTTAAGTTCCAAGACTATTTTCTTGAACTTAATCATATATTTTATGATCATGCCATGAATCTCTGATTTTTCAATTTCACTATAGTTCTCATTAAACTTCCCTATTTGATCTATCATGCCTTCATCAACAATCCTTGTTCTCAAGACTTGTAGACTAGGTCTGAAACTTACCTTTGGAGTTGCTTGAGTATTCTTCTTACTTCTAGTTTCTCTTGAGGACGGGTGACTTGTTCTAATTTCCTTCTTCCTCTTGGGCATTTCCTTATACTCAGGAGGTGATGTTAGATCAATTTTTTCCTTGGCCACAAGAGGGACAACATCAGATTTATCCTGTTTATCCTTAGGATCTTCATTTTTCTCAATCTTGACTTTATTTAGTTTGGGATCATCTTTCTTAGCATCTACTGAGGATTCTCTCTCAATCTCCAATGCTATCTTTTGTTCTCTTTCTTTATCAAGGTCTTCTTGAGCTACTCCATGAATTTTGAGTATCTCAGAAGTAATCTTTGTTACTTTCCTTTTTGTTGCTACACTATTAAGAACTACATCAACTTCTCTTGTCTTCTCTTCATAAGTCCTCCATCTAGGTTCATTAGGGTCCTTAGGCATTGATAGTAGTACTTGTGCATAGGCTTCCAAGATTGTTTCCTCAACTTCATACCCAAGTGGATGGATCCACTTTATTCTAGGTTCAACTGCTTCCAGACATGTTGTATCTGTCTCTACCATAAAGAAAACGTTGTCCTTGTATTTCTCAACAATACTCTCTGGTATTCTATACCTCATCTACATTCTGATCCTAAATGTATTTAATTCCAACTCCATGTAACTTCTCATAGTGCTATCAACTGATTCCTTAAGGGATATCTATGGCATTGTAGGTAAACTCTTGTCCAAATACAAATTTGAGACCTTTCCAAGTATGTGGAAGTATATGTAGATAATCAAAGACCCAAACCTAAATATTTTGGTCTTATCATGCTTGATGGCTCTAATATTATATATCAATTGTGCATGCAAGATCTCTCACAAATTGAACTCACCATTTTCTATGACAATTCTTATTGTTGCAAGAATAGTGGCCGCAGACACACTATTCACCTTGTTGGTGTGCTGAAACCTATAACCCAATATCATAGACATCAATTTGATGTCTTTCTCCTCTATAGGCTCAATTGTCATTTCACACCTATCACTTCTTGACTTACATTTTTTTTCAACTAGTTTTCTCACATCCTTTCTTGCTAGGAGAATGACACCTGTCCTTAAAAGGCCTGTCATTTCATGTATAAGGCCTCCAATGATTCTCACTAGAACTTCACCTATCTAGAATAGGTCATCATGAATCCTAATGAGCAATATTTTTATCCATTCAAACTCATAAAACTCATACATCATAGCATATTCATCTATGGGATGGTTTTCCAGTTGTGCGAACTCATCTAGGAAGGTTTTGTCTGGCTTTATCATAGTTTCAATATGCGCTCTAATCCTATCAAGTCCAACTGGTTCTTTCTTACAATAAATGTATGCAC
Source organism: Chamaecyparis obtusa (assembly GCA_027943335.1). Classification (NCBI taxonomy): domain Eukaryota; kingdom Viridiplantae; phylum Streptophyta; class Pinopsida; order Cupressales; family Cupressaceae; genus Chamaecyparis; species Chamaecyparis obtusa. Next base: position 21,013 of record BSBK01011403.1, read on the forward strand.
GAATGTCTTCAACGCACATGACACCCATAGGGGTTCTAGAGAATGCACCTTCTAAATCATCTAGGGTAGACTTAAAGGGATGCCTCTTGCAAACATATATTTCCTCTTCACAACATCAAACACAATAGGTGTAGCCATAAATTACTTTTTTATCACTTCAAATAGGTTTCCAAGAACTTCTGAATTATCATGATGGATTAGGGCTTTGCAATGGATCAATCACACTCTTTCGTTGGTGAATCAGAATTCAATACTCCTCAATTCAACTTCTAGGGCTTCTGAGGTTTCCAATCACTTAAACTCGAATGCAATGAGTGATCTACAAGTTTCAATAGATTATAAAGTGGATTTCTACCATTAATGCTTACCGTGTAAATGAGAAATCGATTGAGAATTTCTGACTTCCATCCTACAATTAATTGGGAAGTGCACTCTTTTACATAGCATCATATTGTCTCCAAGGTGTTAAATCCAAAGGCACATACTCTAAGAGTGAGTATACTAGCCACGCAGGGGTCTAGAGCTAAATTAGCTCCCCTATGACCCTAAGGGTCATTCATCCAGATGTAGAGGGTGCATCCACTATAGATGCATCCAATACATACTCATCAACCTTATCCTTCTTTGCCTCTGACAAACTCATGCTCTCATCTTCTAAAGCTTTCACAAACTTGACTTCTCCTTCAGTATCTAATATTGATTCTTCTAGCTTTTCAGGGCTTTCCTGACTTTTCATTCTTAATCTACAATTCTTTTAGATATGTCCAGCCTTGTTACAAGAGTGAAAAATAATTGGAGGTCTTAGATTCCTTAGCTCATTGACATGGGTTACCATTTTACACTATCTAGCTAAGTGACCATTATAATTACATATCTAACATGTACTACTCTGGGAATCTCTTGCATTTGGTTGATTCTGATTTCTTTGATTATTGTGAGTCTTGTTCTTCTGACTTATTCTACAATTCATAGCTCTATGACCAAATTTATTGGATGAATAACAGTAACCATTGAAAGGTCTTACCTCTTTATAGTTCCTTGCTATATGTCCATGCTCGTTACATGCATAACAAGTTCGGTCTACTGGCTTGTGCTCATCTTTAGATGGTTCAACATTATTTTTAGTCCAATTTTTAGTCTTCTTAGCATCATTAGGGTCTTTTGGTGCTTTCATCCTTTCTCACATGTCATCAATCTTATTTTGTACTTCATTGAATCCAATACAGCTGGTATCTACTTTAAGCTTTCATGCATATAACTGGGACTCTATCAAATTAGAACTAGTGTATATTTTTTCAATGTGATCCTTTCCCTCCTTCAATTTAGATTCAAAACTTTCTTTTTTGTTTCTTAGCTCCAAAATTTCCATGTTTTCTTGCATTAATTATTCATTCAGTTGAAGGTTCTATTTGATATGTCCATCATAAGCTTCTTGAATGTTAGCTAGATTTTTATCTAGCTCTTCAATCTAATCTTTTAAAGATGTGTTCTCATCATTTAGCTTTTAAACCATTTTTCCCAAATCACTTGTGGAAGAATCTTTCAAGTCCTTTTTTAGTCTTTTGATGACTTCTTGAGCATTACTAACTTTTTATTTTAGTTCTTCAATTTATTTTTCAAATCTATCAAGGTCTTCAAGAGAAGCTTCATGATTATTTTTTAAATGTTTCATTTATGCCTTATCCATGATCTCCTCAAGTGGTTAAAATTCTTTTCTGAGGACAAGATCTTTGATACCAATTGTAAGGAATGGGAACACTAAGAGGGGGGGGGGGGCATGAATCAATGTTCACTATATTTGATCTTTTTACTTTACTCTTGAAACTTAACTTGATTTCTTAAGTGTTGAAATAAACTTCAATGTAAAAAAGATAAACAATCACAAAACATAACACCACTATGATTACAGGGAAATTGAAATAGCTAAAAACCCTGGTGGGAATTGACACCCACTAAGAACTGCACTAGTGTCTTATGATCCTTGTTAGAAGATCTACAACCCTATTAGGAGTTGTTCATTAAAATGATTTTAGTATAGTGACCTTGTCAAGGGTTGGACCCTATTAGGAGTCTTTTACAATAACCCTATTAGGGGTGGGGACACACTGTCCTAGAGCTCACTGCTCAAGTGGTGAAGGCTATAACCTTCTAATCTCAAATACGTCACACTATATCTGTTGGATGACTTGGTGTTGTGACACTGCTTGTTTGATTGGTTCCTTTGATGCATTAATTCTTTGACATCTTCCAAAGCTCTAATACATCTTAAATTCTCTTTGCATACTTCTTCTCTGCTTATCTTATCTCTATATCAACTTTAATGCTTTATTACAAAGGCACATCTAATATTATATGTGCTACCAAAACAATTAACTAGGTCATCCTATAACCGATTACATACAATGCTTCCAAGTGAATTGGCTCAAGTGTGTTTACAAAAAAATATGTTTATATGTCTACAACCTAATTACAATAGGTTCATTTCCTTTACAAGACAATATTATAACCACTAATCAAAATAGTAACAGCTAGTTGCATACTCTATTCTATTCTGGCATTCTTTGGTTGTACTTCTTCAACTATTTGTATCTTCATCATATTGTCACATCTTATCTTATGCTCTTAGACTAAGCATGAATACAAACTTACTATATTAACTTCAAGGGTGCATACCACAACTCAGTCATACACATGTGTGCTGATGCTCTAATCTATTGGTGCTCTGTTAACTGTCTAGTCTTCTATACTTAACCAAATTCTGATCTTCTGATAATGTGCGTTGACTCCAAAACACTATATCTTCTGACAAGACTAGATCTCTCTCTCTCTCTCTATATATATATATACATATCTTCCTCTCCCTCTCTCTCTCCTCTTTCTCTCTCCTCTCTATGTACTATTGTTTTTTCATATCTTAGAAAATCATTTAATATAAATTTAGAAAACAAAAACATAAATTTAGTTCAAATCAAAACATAAATTGAGAAATTCTCTCTCTCTCTCTCTCTCTCTCTCTCTCTCTCTCTCTCTCTCTCTTCTCTCTCCTCTCTCTCTTAAGTTTTGATAATTATTTGTGTCATTCAAGTTGTAAGATAAAATATATTTTATAGTATGTTAATTGTAAATTATCATGTTTTTATTTGTACGCAGATTGGCAATATGGATGATTTTCACATTAATGAGCTTATAAGTCAGCATGCACCACCACCTCCTCCACCTCCACCTCCCCCTCCCCCTCCACCACCCCCTCCACGTCCACCTCCACGTCCACCTAGAGAGCTCAGGGATAATATTAGGAGAAATGTAGAGGAGATCTTGAGAGACATAAACATTATTAGGCATGATCCATATCCATCTATCCAGCTACTACGCCTTGCAGATAGCATGCAAGGCATAGTAGATTCCATACAGACATTAGACTACGAGATTGATAGTTTTGAGTCATGGAGGGAGTCTATGCATGTATATTATCTCGATGGCCTCTCTTATAAAGAGGTTAATAAGTTAAAAATTACAAAAAATGATTTGGCATGCTATTTTTTGAACCCTTCAATGGGTGAGTAGATAGTTGGCAAGAAGCCACACATTTTGATTAGATGGTGTAGACACCTTGGGATAGTAGAGAATTTTTGGGAGTGGTGGTGGATGGTATTTGACCATGCACCACACACTAATCATGAGGTCCCACTTTATTTTTTGAAGAAATTATGGGCTGAGTTTGAATTGGGTAAGAAACCCAATTATTTTGACATGAGAGCATTTCAGGGGGTTGGCCGAGGCATGCCACAGGATAGGCAAAGGGCCAAATTGAGTGATAGAACTAGAAATCGTGTGTGAAATGAGCCCCTTGTTCCTCTTCCATCTCCTGTACTTCCTGCACCTGTCTATCATCGATAAGTGCAGTCATCTCTTGGCTCTTTGAGTGCCCTTACGGGCAATTTGTTACAACACATGACCCAGGTGAGGACTGCCCCCAGCATAGCACATGTTTGTACAAGTTGTGGGGGTATATGTACGGGTCCCTAGTCTAATCCTGATGTTTCCCGTGTTGGCCATGGTGGATATGGTGATGATGCTGGTGGTTCACATGGTGGATATGTCGATGATGATGATGGCACACATGGTGGATATGCCAATGATGATGATGGCAGGCATGGTCATGGTGCACATGGTGGATATGTTGATGATGATGATGGTGCACATGGTGATGCCAGGGATGATATTTCATTATATGTTGATTTACTCAATGTAGACAATGATCATCCTGCACAGGTAAATTTAATTATAATTTAAATATAGTGTAATCTTAAATTTCTTATTTATACAATTATGAGCCATAACATGTGGATTTTTTGGTGAACAAAGGAGGGTTGACCTTCCAACATTCATTAGCCATCATCATATGACATCGACACCTTGACATCTCAGTGCTCCATTCATGGTATTCACTTTGATTTTGATACATTTAAAATTTAAACATAATAAACTTTAATTGATAATGTGTTTGACATATTTTTGTGATTTCGTGGGGTCTCTCATGTACCACTGAGATTGGCAGTCATTCATTCTCTGCCCCACCAGTCACCAAGAGTCAGCCAGATATACCTATAGTCTGTTTTTCATTTATTAATTTTAAGTATTTGTATCTTACTAATTTATGTACAACTTTGATTCACACTTATTTTTTTGTAATTGTAGGTTTTTGGATTGTCTCATGTTGCACAATCACATTTACGTCCTGACTCATTGGTGACATTAGCTATGTGTAACACATAGGTAATGTACACATGTTTTTATTCCATATTTATATATTTAATCAAGTTATATATACTTTATAATTTATGTATATATGTACTATAAGTTTGATTCATGCTTTATATATGTTGTTCAGGTCAACACCACCATGAGTCTTGGCATGGCTATAGGATTAAGCCAAATGCATCCATCGACACTATCCTTTGAGGTGATGATTAATTTAAGTAATTTTTCAATGTCCTGTGTGTATCTAGATCTTAGATGATTAATTTAAATAATTTTTAATGTGTACTTTAAATTTTTTTACAGGACTTGGCTTCATCCACTTTTCATGTAGTTGAGGATGAGGGTGCTCGAGACTAGACAGAGCACGATCAGGGTGCTCAGGACTAGACGGAGTAGGATTAGGGTACTCAAGACTAGACAAAGCATGTTGATGCATCACAATCCTCTTCACATGGAGTGAAGAGGACTGTAGATCAGCTAGATGAATAGAGTTAGATTATGATGACTATTTGGACTATTTGGACTTGTTTTATGATGACTATTTGGGCTTATTTAGACTTGTTCATATTATTTTTACTTGTTTTTAGAGTAGGACTTTATTTTGTGATTGTATGTATATATCATGAGTTGATATGATGGGCATTATGATACATGTAAATTATTTTAGGACTTGTCATGTTATTTATCTTAGTCATGAGTTGTTATGTAATTTATCAATTTATCTTAATCAGGACTTGTTATGTAATTTATCAATTTATCCTTAAAAAAACATCTATCTAACAATGAGATCTATTAATTCATGTGTAATTGATCTAAGTACAATATCCAGATACATGTTACAAGTAATATGAACAATTTGATTAACTATAAAAAAAATCATCTAGATCTAACAATGACATCTATTAATACATGTAAAATTCACAAGAACAATATGGATGTTACAAACTTAATAACTATTAAACAATGAGATCTATTAAGTGAACATAATCTGACCAATGTGCATAGTTTAATATTTACAACAAAATTAGGTGAATACAAAGTTATGAATTTAACTTAAATATTTAAAACAGAATTTGATGTATAAAAGTGAGTTCATGTGATCTTAAATTATTAACACAAAATTGTACGAATACAAGAGTGCATTGTACTACATAAATAGTTCATGTCTATGTTCTTCCAAACATCCTGCGTCATAAAAATAAACATGTTGAAATGTTAGAATTTATAAAAGTTCATTTAAAGTGAATTTTAATTTTAATTTCAAATCTATATCTCTAAATTATAAATTATGACACTTCAAAGAAGACATGTAGAAAACATATACAAATATGACAATTGAACAAAAACTTACATGTATAAATTTGATTCAAGCTAATGTACCATCAGCATCCTCTCTTTTCTGCAATGCAGATCTATGTTCTTCCTAACATCCTGCATCATAAAAATAAACACGTTGAAATGTGAGAATTTGTGTACTCGAGTTCATTTAAAGTTAATTTTAATTTTAAAGTTAATATGACAATTGAACAAAAACTTACATGTATAAATTTGATTCAACATAATGTACCATCAACATCCTCTCTTTTCTGCAACGCATCTATGTTCTTCCCAACATGGACTACATTATAAAAATAAACATGTTGAAGTGCTAGAATTTATGTACTCAAATTTATTTAAAGTTAATTTTAATTTTAAAGTTAATAAGACAATTGAATAAAAACTTACATGTCTAAATTTGATTCAACCTAATGTACCATCAACATCCTCTCTTTTTTGAAATGCGTCTATGATTGCCTCATGCTCTTCCATTGAAAGTGTCCATAAAATTTTATTAGCAGGTCTCCCTTTGTATCTTTCCAATTTGATATTTGTTGCCACTACCAAATGGGAATTGTGTATAATCTTCTTTTCTGATTGGTAGTCTTCAAAAGCTGGTAAGCCATTCCTTCTTGTTAGGTATTTGTGTAGCCATGTACCAACTACCACAATAGACCCATTTGGATATTGAAAATTATCATCATCTACTTGATGACATATCAACTTTTTCTTGGGTTATACACATTGAGCTAACCAATACTCTGTCTACTCTTCATTATCCTCAGGTGCAACAACAACATACACATGTCCTGCAAAACAAAATTAAGTACACGTGCACTATAAATAGAAATTGTTTAAATTAAAGGTTTATAATTCAAATATATATAATCATAAATTATATGGCATACACATGTAACTAATATATAATTTAAAGTTGTACAATAATTTGTATTAAATTACCAGGTTGTATGAGATCTGAAACACGATCATAATCTTCTGATGCAAAGGCGTGATCCAGGTCTTCATTTATTATAACATCTTCATCTTGTCTCTCACTAGCTATTAAGGATTTTTGTTGCCATTATTCAACCCATTTTGTATTCTCACATTCTTCCCATTCACCTGCAACACAAAATTGACAAAAACATGCAAGCTCCCTAGTCCATATAGTCCAAGTGTTAGAATTAGAACTCCTAAATGAATGCCATTTAGCTAATCCGCTGATTGTATTACAATCATATCTTGAAAGGATATTCTTCTCTTCAACTAGCTAGAAAAAATGTCTGATTGTAGAGTTCTGACTTGATCCTGTAGACAAACTTGTTTCACACCATTCAACAATTGCACATGCATCTTTAAATTTTGATTTTTCCTCAAATTTGAGTTTCTCTCTACAAAGGGCTCTCTTAACACATGTCCAGCCTCAAAAAAACTCTAGATATGTTGGATATTTATTTTCTTGTGCATCCTACTCAACCAATAAAACATTCTAGCATTCTTGAATCGTCCTGTGCAATTATCTGACCATATTAGATGTTGTGTTATATGAATTTTTCTCTCCCTTAAATTTTCATAAAAGGTATTAAAGCAATACTCGACAAACTCCGATTAGTGTAACTTATTATCACTCATATAGACATGGTACTCTCTCAATATTTTATGATCCTCTTTTATACTATCAAGTGCATGTCTATAGACAATATGAACAAAAATTGTTACTTGCACTAAATTATAATATTGTGGTTAGATCTCATCTTGTGGTGCAAGCGTGTAGTTCTTTGCAAAGTCAACAACTGACAGTATACTACCAATTGGAAATGTATTCTTTCATATGCAAAATTGTCCATCAATCCATCTAGAATTGTGAGAGTGTTTCACATATTTAGGTACGATCATACTCTTGAATTCATTCATAAAAGCATTAACATTAAGTTTTTCAGTTATTATGTTACACCCTTTTCCAACTTTTCTATCCTTCAATGGATACTCAACAATTTTAAATCTTTGTACATCAACTAATTGTTGTCCAAAATCAAATGAAATATTTTCATGCAAACATTCATCTAATAATGTAAGATTGCCACATACATCACATACACCAGAAACACATGCATTCAAAAGATAAAATTGCTCATTAGGTGGGTTACAAAACAAATTTGATATAAACTCCTTTATAGTTTCAGGTGGTATATTTATACCGCATTCCTGCAACATTTCATTAGTATGCATAGTAGAACATATAGATCAAAAAATATGATAATGATAATGAAATTGAACATGAGTTTTGCAACAACGGTTGATTCTTTCTTTGTTAATCCTTACATACCATGGTTTACATTTTTCAAAAGATCTTTGACTAATACTAATAGTTAACACCTTATCATCCATACTTTTTTTATACAATTCTGTTTGAGTCATATCTAAAAGGTGTTTTGGATGTGGATCACGAACTTTTGAACCAACTCTTAATTTAAGAACATCTCTGGCATTAGGGGATACTCTTGTATTATTGTACCAAAATTTTTCAATCAAAGTTTTGACTTCACCAGTAAGTTTCATGTCAGACCTCGAGAGTCTTCCACTAAAGGTCCATAAATGGTTTTTCGGATCACTTTACAGCTCTTCTCTTTACAGCTCTTGTTAAAGTTTTACAATTAATATTAAGATATCCACTTATGTTTGAAATCATTCTTTTATCAGTAGTAGTTTTTTTACTAAAGCTATTGTTATTGCTCGTCATGCCGCATTACTATCTTTAGAATGACTTTTCTTTCCAATTATGTCAAAGGCACTAGCAACAGTTGATACAACTTATTTTAGAGACTCATCCTTCTTAGTTTTCATATAAATGCCTAACCTCTTCATCACTGTTCACATTTTAGACATTTTAATTAATTGTAACATTAATTGACATTGAAACCCAAATTTCTTATTATAAAAAAATTGTCTAAACAATCTGCTCGCGTGTGTCCTAATCTATCTCGATGAAGCCAAACCATGCAGATTGTCTAACACAACAATTTTTAATTGAAATTGTTCATTTATTTCATTATCATTCAAATGAGTTTCTTTCTCAATCGGTGTTTCTATGTCTACATTTACATTATTGATTTCAATTTGAATTGGTGTTTGATTTTCAGTTTCAATTGGGGTTTGACTTTTAGTTCCTTTATCATTATGATTAACATTACTAATTTCTGAAATTTCACGTGCAATTAAACTTGTTAATTTATTTTCAGGAATAAAATTTAAATCATTTCTATTGTAACCTGCTTCTAGCAAATCGTGAACATCTTTATCAGAATAAGTTGTAACAATTGGATGCAAAGACATACCTGTATCCAATACTAGATTAGAAGATGCACCTTATTTTACTTCTTCAACCTCTACATCCATTATGGTGTCTTCATTTTCCTCCTCTTTTGAAACAATTGTTGAACTCAATGCTCTAACATTATTCGGGTTTTGAAGTCTATCTCTTCTTTCTCATTGTTGTTTTTCCTCTTCTCTATTTTCTGCAATCTCCTTAGGTGTCAGATTCTTCATTGACCTCTTTCTACGTTGATTTGATCCCATTTTTGTACCAAAATTTGAGTTGAAACAATCTTTTTTGAATGTCAGATTCAAAATAAGACAAATAAAAGGAATATTAGCAAAAATATTCTCTTTGTCTGTTTCGAATCGATAGAAAAAAAAATGAAAAGCTGCAATCATTAGATTAGGCCCACAGTCTGGTTTTTTTTATTGCAATGACTCTTTAAGAAATGGGCGTCCATTTTTAGATTTACAAAATGGGTGCCTGTTATTTGAATTTAAAAAATAGGCACCCAATTTGTAAATCAATGGGTGGGAACCTTACCTCCTAGCTTGGGTTTTGGTTCGAGACAGGCTTGGTCCCACCAAGCCTATGCTTGACCCTGCAAAAAAATGGCTAAGGCATTACAAAGTAAAGTTTCTGCCTTGCCATAATTTTTAGGACAACTTCCCGAATGAATTTTTTGATAAAATGAAAACCAATTTTAGCTCTTATTGTGCAGATTATAAAAATATAAATTTAATAGTGATATGATGAATTTTAATATTTATACAATATTTATTAAGCCAACCTGGTACCTAATCTTGAAATACCAAGGTTAACTAAAACTTTAATAACTTTTTTAATTTTTTGTTTTTTGAAAAATGAGTTATATGTGATCAAACTACATATAATTCTTTTCAATTTGAAAAAAAAATGAAAAAAAGTGAAGTTATCATCAAATTATGGTGTCCATACACCGGAGGTTTCAAAAATGTACTTTATAGTCAATTAAAAATTAATTAAAAAAAAATATTCAGTAAAAAAATAAGATAAAATATTCTCATCAATCTTCAGTGTTTTAGGTACCTTTTCCCAAAAGGATTCCCAAAAATACATTCATTTACTTCAAAAAAGGTTGTCTGTACATGCGTGAGATGTGGTCCTGAAATAGGCATTTTGAAAAAGTGGTTTGTAGACATGCATACTAAAATTCAATTTATACCATGTGGGTATTGAAATAAATTACATATTTGAAAACTAGATTCTGAGCACTAAATTTTATATTACTAAAGTTTTCCAAGATTCAATATTTAAGTGCTTCAAATTTGGACATCAATTGACATAAATTTTGAAAAACAGAGAAAACACTTCCACTTTTTGGCCAAAAGTGGGACTCAACTTCTTGTAGCCACCCTTAACAAAAGAACTAAGTTTATACATAACAACTCTTTTTCCAATATATATAAAAACAAACTTTTTCACTTACAACTTGAGGTTTACAAATTTCCCTTTTCATTTCTAGGGTATTACAACTCTTTTTTCCTGATAAATTACAAGGGGGAACATTATGATTAACATAAGTAATCCATTCTTCCCTAGACATGAAAGATCCTCTAGGAGCTCCAAAAACCTATAATTATAACCTGGTTAGTTGATCAAGGAGCTCACCACCCAACCTATGCCTTTTAGGCCACTCCCAAGCTAGGGGTTTCAGATAACTAATAGGTTCAAGTTTAGTCACAAAGACAAAGAGACACTCATGAAAATATAGTCCCAACCAAGTTTACTGGGCCTTGAAATAGGTCCTAAAACAAGGTGTGAAGAGGGCTTGCACATGTGGAGATAGTCAACCTTTAAGTAATGAAAAACTTGGAATAGGCCACACATGGGATCTCAAACCAATTTTACAAAACAAAAAAACTTATTCATGGCTCATAAACCATCAAACTATCCCTTATAACCCCAATGTCATTGGCATAGTTGGCATCATGGGACATACTTACCCATGTTCTTCCCTCCACACATTGGAGACTCTTCTTAACATGGAAGCCTCTAAACCTTCACCCCTTCAAGGTTACTCTTCTATCCCAAGGGTGAGTATGCCTTGATGATTCCCACAAGAAAGATATAGAACACAAAAAAAACAACAATTTGCATACCTCCATGGAAACCAATGGAGTTGAAAATAAATAACATATAAAGTCCATTGATCTACCTTAAGATTTTTACAAGCATGAAATTGAAATACAGTACAAGTTCTAAAGGAATTCCAACCGCAAGTCCAAGCTCAATGTGAAATGATGAATTTGTGAATCTTTTTCATCTGTATGCCTCTTTCCTCCTCCAAAACTAGTGGTCTCTAAGAGTAGAGAGTGGGTGAATAGCCTCACTTTCCTCCTCAACTCTCCCTAAAAAGGCCCCTAGCCAAGGAATATCTAATTTTTTTATTAATGAGGAAGCCTCTAGGGTCTTCTCCTTCCTTCCTATATCAAGGTCCTAATAAATGGAATTAATGGCTCATATGGGAAGGTTTGAAAACTTTCCCAAAATTCTCAAACTCTTCAATTTTTGCCACTTTGAAGAGGAGATATTTTAGGGGTGTCATAAATGAGTTTTAAGGCTCTTAATGGGTTCCAAATGACCCCTAACCCCTAAGTTACCCAGTAGGGTGGTCAAAACTAACTCTAACTACCTTCTGGGAGCCTATATGTACCTCCTAAACTCCACTTGAAGTTAACATCCGAATTTCAACTCCCTTGACCCAATCTAATATTCCTAAACTCTAGGGTATGCAAGGGCACTAGACTAGGTAAACCTTGGGTCATGACCAAGTCTACCTTAGTTACATTTACTAGCCATGCCAACACATAAGGACATAGGTGTCAAGTGACAAACATAAAATTACATTAGGCACGAACCACTTAACATTTAACAAAACTAAATTAAATATGATGCAGGGGCATTCTAGGGTACTCGGTGAATCTCCATGGAGGTGTGTTATTTTGGTCCTATGGTACTTGGTTGTAGCTTTAACTAACGGTCTCCATTATTGAAGTAAGCTCAGTCGCTAAAGAGAACTTAGTGAAACCTCTAGCTCTTAATGGAGCTAGTGCTTGGTGATGCTTGTGTTGCTTGGTCATGCTTGGCATGCTCGGTTGTTTCACTGGTGCTTGGTAGTTGCATCTTACTGACTGGAGTTCTTGGAGATTTGGTTGGCCGAATTGGGGCATTTAATGTTGGTATTTATTGTTGCATTCTCCTATGTGGATCTAGAGGCCAACATGGAGAGTTAAATGTTTGTAAGGCTATTTGAGAGCCAACTATTGTTGCATTTAATATTTCTTTGTAATGAAAGTTGACTTGGCTTAGGAGTTAATTGTTTCTTCCAGCCAACTTGTCACTGAAGATTAGTATTTAAGGATTATTTGGGTAGTTGTTTAGGACATGATCAAGTTGAAGAGATAGAAGACTAGATCTAGATCCTGCGAGATCTTGAAGATTAGATTGATTTTTGATAGTTTGTAATAGAAAAGCTAGTCATTTGCATGCTTGGAGACAAGGGGATTTCTTGGAGGCTTGCAAGATCAAATTTAGATCTGCCTTAGGGTTTCCATCAGTTCCTGATTATTTTCAGAGCTAGGCTAGCTGGAGTTGGCCTTGGATCTATGTTGACCTTGTAGAACTGATTCTAATTGTAATTGGTCCTATCCTGCAAGGCCTTATAGTAGGTCATGTTAATGAAAATTTAGTTGAAACAATTTTTGTGTTGTGTTATTTCACATTTTGGTGTTTGGCTTCTTGTAAGGACTATCCTTAATTGGATCCTCCTTATCTATCCTACGTCAGGTGGTATTAGAGCTTGAAGATCTTGAGTGTGTAAACCAGTTGAGGCTATTTTGCACTAGGACCTTGTTGGTGACTTATTTCTTTGGGTTTTCAAAGATCTTGAAGGATTCCTCAGAGAAGATTGGACCCTAGAGAGATTGCAGATCTCTATAATGTTGTAGAATTGAAGATTACAGTGAAGGTGCAATCAGATTTCAGATTTGAGATGGAATTAATGAAGAATGACATGATCACTGAGATCACAAGAGTTGTTATTGGTGTACCTCAGAATGTTGGTACTCAAGATGGTTATGAGGAATTTTTTGAAGACTTTGAAGCTTCTAGATCTAGTGGTGATGACCAGAGAGATAGGTCTGGTAAAGATAGAACTGGTTGGTTGCATAGATCTAGAGCTTGGTTAAGTAATAGTTACCAAATAGAAGTTTCTACTTTCTCTGGTACTTTGAGACTTGAGGATTTGATTGAATGGATTGGTGAATTAGAAGACTTATTTGAGATTGAATAAATTTAAGATCCTCTTTGAGTGAGAGTGGTACAAACTAAGTTGAAAGGACATGTCGCTCTTTAGTGGAAATAATTATAAAGAGATAGAGAAGATGAAGGTGAAATGAAGATCAGTCAGTGGAGGTTCATGGTGACTAAATTGAAACCTAAGTTCATACCTAATGACTATGAGCTTGACTTGTTTAAGAAGTTTCAGAATCTAAAGTAAAAATATTTGACTGTTGAAGATTATACCGAGGAGTTCTACAAACTTAGTATTTGGTTTGGACATAGAGAACTTGGTAAGGAAAATATAGCTTGGTATGTGAATGGTTTGAGATTCAATATTCAGGATGAGCTTGGCATTTTGAAGATTGATTTTGTTGAGGATACTTAGCAGTATGCTCTAAAGGAAAAAGATAAGTTGAGAAGGAGACAACATGGTAATTCTCGAGGAAAGGAAAATATGTTAGGAATAGTCCCAAGAGATAATTGAGAGGGGGGGGGGGTGAATCAGTTATCTACAAGATTCAATTCTTTATCCAATTAAGTATACTTAAACATAAAGCATAATCACAATGAAAGAACACATGAATACAACACCAATATTTTGGTTACGGGGAAACCCAAAAAGGTAAAAACCCCAGTGGGACTTGATACCCACTAATATTCTGTACTAGTGTATAATGATCCTTGTTAGAAGATCCTTTACCTTGTTAGGAGTAGCTTTACAATATATGAAGTATAGTAGACCTGCTCAAGGGTTGGACCCTATTAGAAGTCTTTTACAATTTTCCTTGTTAGGGGAGAGGATGCATTGTCCGAGAGCTCACTGCTCAAAGGGGTGAAGGCTACAACCTTCTAAATAATAGATACACACTATATCTGGATCTTGGTGAACTACGATTTGACCTGCTATTTGGATCAGTTCTAATGAATAGTACAAACACTTTTCTTGGTCACATAGACCTTCTTCTGATGGCTCAACACTTCACACACGCTACTCTACTCTACTTAATCAACCATGAACCACACTCCAGCAATCACAAATGACTGCTTATAAATATCTTTTATCCAAATGATATAATCAAGTTGGCCTATTAGAACCACCTTGAAATCATAATAGAGAAAACATAACAAACTCCAACAAACATTCATTAGCTCTATTATGCACACAACATATTCTGGGACCTGTCCAATTAAGATAATTGTAGATGCACGCTACACACTGTTGTCTCTACCAAAACAACTAGAACTTTATCTACAAGCTGAATTAACTCATGCACTCTTAACCGAACATCAATAACTCATCTCTAAGCTTAACTCCAAGGGTGCATACCATAAAGATAGGTGCAACTGAAGAACCAATAAAATCTTTGTCGGCTCTATGAACAAACACAAGAAACTGCTACTTCTGAATAGCGACTGCATAACTTCACTTGTGTTCATCATCAAACCATGCGTCCATAATTGAAACATCACTAACATGTCTTCAACATATATCCTACGGTGCATTCCCATAAGACAACTGTACAGACAACCATACATAGAACACTGCCTGTAACTCTGTCAGTAACACTGCTGACACAAGCTAGTATATAACTATATGTACTAATAGTTAACCTCTGGGCCCATGATATCATGATGATATCATTTCCATGCATCATATAATGAAATCTTACTGCATAAGACTTCCACACATGATACTTTCCATATGTTTTCATCAATCAAAAACATACAACCAGTACTGGCCTACTGGAAAATCTCCAATAAAATATTGATCACTCGGTGAAGGATAAACTGACTGTCGAAGATGAAAAACAACCTATGGAACCAAATAAGAAGACAGGTAGAGTTATCTTTAAGGCTACTTGTTATAATCGTGGTGAAGAAGGACACCAATCTTTTGAGTATACATAGAAGAAGTGTAGTGACCAATGCAATGCTATGGTAAATGAGAACATTAAGAATGAACCTAAATCTGAGGACTTGCTGGTTCGGAGAACATTGCTCGGTACAAAGGAGGAACCTTGTTAGAGGAGTAACTTTTTCAGGACTTGGTGCATGTCTGGAGGTAAAATTTGTGATGTAATTGTTGATAGTGGTAGTATTGATAACCTTGTTGCTGAGGACATGGTTTAGAAACTTGGTTTGAAGAGAATGAAACATCCTTATCCATATAGGATTGGCTAGTTACAAAATGATCATGCTATGGAAGTGAGAGAATAGTGCTTTGTTGATGTTTAGATTGGCCAATATAAGGATCTTGTGTTGTGTGATATTGTGGAGATGAATAGTTGTGATATATTGCTCGGTAGACCTTGGCAACATGATTTCAAAGCTATGTATGATTGTGTCAAGAATGTGTTTATTGTTGAGAAGGATGACAATATTTTTTCCCTGATGCCTTTGATGGATACAACACTCGGTAAGAGGATTCTAATTATTGGTAGCCAAGTTGAGTTGGTAGATCCTTAAGGTATGGATGATCAGCATGGAGAACAAGCCTCTGTGTCATCAAGGAAAGACTTGAAAAGAAAGATGAAGCTAAAGTTGAAGAATATGGAAGCTAAAAATTTGGAGGACTTGTATGTGAAGAACCAATTTGGGGTTTATGTGCTGAATCCAAGAAGATGTTCTTCCAGCCTATGAGAACATCTTTTCGAACCTGGGGTGTCTGATGTAGGGGCATTCTAGGGTACTCGGTGAATCTGCATGGAGGTGTGTTATTTTAGTCCTGTGGTACTTAGTTGCATCTTTAACCGATAGTCTCCATTATTGAAGGAAGCTCAGTCGCTAAAGGGAACTCAGTGAAACCTCTAATGCTTAGTGGAGCTGGTGCTTGGTGATGCCCGTGTTGCTTGGTCATGCTTGGCGTGCTCAGTTATTTCACTGGTGCTCGGTAGTCGCATCTTACTAACTAGAGTTCTTGGAGATTTGATTGGCCGACTTGGGGCATTTAATGTTGATATCTATTGTTGTATTCTCCTATGTAGATCTAGAGGATGAGATAGAGAATTAAATGTTTGTAAGGCTATTTGAGAGCCAACTATTGTTGCATTTAATATTTATTTGTAATGAAATATGACTTGTCTTAGGAGTTAATTATTTCTTCCAACCTACTTGTGGCTAAACATTAGTATTTAAGGAGTCTTTGGGTAGTTGTTTAGGACATGATCAGGTTGAAAAGATAGAAGACTAGATCTGGATCGTGTGAGATCTTGAAGATCAAATTGATTTCTGATAGTTTGTAACAACAGAGCTAGTGGTTTACATGCTTGGAGAAAAGGGGATTGCTTGGAGGCTCACAAGATCAAGTTCATATATGCCTTAGGGTTTCCATCAGTTGTTGATTTTTTTCAGAGCTAGGCTAGCTAGAGTTGGACTTGGATATATGTTGATCTTGCAGAACTATTTCTAATTTTAATTGGCCCTAACCCAGAAGTCCTTACTGTCGGACATGTTAATGAAAATTCAATTGAAACAATTGTTGTGTTGTGTTATTTCACATTGTGGTGTTTGGCTACTTGTGAGGACTACCCTTAGTTGGATCCTCCTTATCTGTCTCACATCAAAATAAAATCATACTTCATACATTTATGAATAAAATACATAACAACGAGGTCCACGTCTCCTCACAGATAGGACCTTAGCATTGTAGAGGATATACATAGGTTATTTTCTGAAACCCAAATTTAATACCATGGTCAACCACCTGCACACTCATTGTACACATCACTGGGTCCAATAAATCACATATAACATAACATAATACACAATGTAACACTCACATCACTAATATCTATATTTCTTTACAAATTGGCATATTTAATCAATATCTGCATTTTGATACATTCTAACATGTATAACCATAAAATAAACTTCATAAATAACCATAGTATATCTCATGAATAGGTTCACATCAACATAATGCATAATAAAATGGTTTGAGATCTTACAAATCCTCAAAAATAACATATGTATCCAAGTATCCAAGAGTCTCCAAACTCACAACTGAAAATATAAACATGGGAGATATAAACTAGGCTATGACGGTTTGTGATGGGCCTCACACTGAACACATCAATTTTAGTGACATTAGTTTGTTAAGTGTAGATGCCATGAGGAAATTAGTGCTTGTCAAAACCATTGATGAAATACTACTCATGAGACATGGTTCAATGAGTTTGACTAAAAAAACTACGCATTGAATCCTAAATGCAATCTATAATGCATGAAATAACAATTACCAAAAGGAGTAACAACTACCTCTTTTTTATTTAAATAGTTAATGCAATCTATAATGCATGAAATTACAATAAAAATACTATCATGGAGATTGCATCTATATATGACTGTCAGGTGGGCTCATGGATTGTTTTGGCAATAATTAAAGATAAACAACTTGACATGCTTTCTAATAATGCCATGTGACAAAACCCTTAAGTTAGCTAGGGATAAGGTTCCAATTTATATTGTAGTTTATTTGTAACTCTCCTTGGCTTCCTATTGCAGTATTAACATGGGTTTTCCTAACAATATTCTATGACATGATTGTTACCATTTTTTTCATCCATCTCAAATGGGCAAAGATGGGTAGCTGATTGAAACTAAGTTGAAAGGTAAATTTGGTTTACTTTAAAATTTAAGATTCAAATTTAGTGTTTTATGTTAAAAAGGAAAATGTAAAGGAAAGAAAATTTCTTTGGTTCATGAAATAATATCATTACATTCACATGAAAAAGTGTTTACAAAAGTAGAACATTAAAATTACATTCTTTTTTGTTTGAATCTTTCATATCATTTAAAAAGAAATGGAAATGAGCCCCCACAAGCCATGTGATAACTCCTAAAACAATGAAAAAGAAATGTACAAGAGTATAGAAGTCAATAGTAATGAAAAATTTAAGATCTACAATTGCATGAGGTAATCATGCATTGAAGTGAATCCAAATAAACTAGCTTCCAATAATTGTCTCCATGTCTTCAATGTACCAATGGTAAAGAATGGAATAAGTCCAAAGATCGAGAAATGGAGGATCTAATACACATCTATGGAATTGTTTTCCATATACTCAAAGACATTTAATAAATAGGAGATAAAGAATGAAATTAGAAACGATCATTGTTTCATATGAAAAGATATTTGAATGTACAACTACAGTAATAAATCATGCTACATGATCATAGAATATGATAATAATGATGAGTTCTACAGGAGAATAAGTTAGTATTTTTTGAGAAATTAAAATAATAATTAAATACATGTCCAAATTCTAGGATGTATTATTCATACTGACTTTGAAATACCAATACAAGAGAAAAATAGGGCATTATTATAACACTAGAACTACATGACCAATAATACAAGAGCAATGTGACAATCATTTCAAGATTTCAGTTAAATGTGTTTATATGGACAGAGATGACAAAAAAATATGAAAATGGTAATGAGATGCTATAGTTCAGTCCAAACAATAGCATGTTGAAACTAGAAATATGTCAATCAACATTGTCATGCACGGTTCAGAGAGAAGTCATATCAAATAAAACATATAGAGGACACCCAAAAATGATGAGATCATATACCGCAACCATCATTAGTCAAGGATTTCATGGAAGCAAATAGAAAATATCTAATACTAAAGAGTTAAGGAATCATGTATCTAGCAAAAAAAATTATACAAAATAATAAACTATGATACTATAGTACTCATGATTGATATAATATGTAAAGGTTACACTTATGTTCATATTGATGCATTAAATTAGATAAGCAATAATAGAATAAAATCCATCAGTTAAGTACAAATCTTATTGCTAAATTATAATGCCAAACAAAAATTTGATTTGATGTTTCATTCATGTAAGATAGAACACTCAAAGGAAAAAGTAACAATCTAGGAAGTATAGTGCACTAAATATCTGTAATCATATCATGACTATTACTTGTTACCAATTACCATAATAGTAAACATCAAGAGACTTAATAAGTGCCATAGATTTGGTGTTTCTAATACATGAATGAGACAACATAATGACACTAGTAAGAGAAATCATCTAAATGGAAGCTCATTAATAATCAACTAAAATAATGTGGAAATAGTACACAAGAAGAAGAGAATTATATAAAAAAATTTATGGTGTTGATCACAAATTCCTAGGTTAGGATCCCCATAGCTAGGTCTAATTTTATCTAGAGTAGTGTAGATACTAGATTTGATATGACTTTTTATCATCTTATTTTTAGGCGGCCTACCAACTTTCCCTCTACCCTGATCAAACACAGTGATAGTTATGAAAATCATTGATCTGTCGACAATGACTTGGAAGTTGTTACTCACAAGAGTGTAGGTGAGACAAGGTTCAGCAAGCCCGGTACTTTTATTTTCATTTTTATTATCAATGTATAATTTATTATTTAATATTTTTTTTGTGGGGGTGGAGCGGGTGTTACTTTTCTCCATCATCCTAACATTTCCTCTTATTACTTCTTCTCCACTTTAAACAATTGGGATAGTGGTTTTCAATCCATGCATTCAATTTCCCTTGATTAAAGTATTGTTTGCATCATCTTCATATTTCTCACTCTGTAACTATTATGCTTCTTGGTCATGGCCACTTCTTGCATGGCTAATTTCTTCTCTGTTATCTCCAGAATCAAATGACAGTGTTATAGGGTTTCAAAAAAAATTGAATCTATAGAGTACACTTGAATCAAGGGAATCAAAGGTGTGGATCAAAAACCACTATCCTTCCTGGCCTTAAAGGGGTATAGTAGAGTAGACTCATATTTCCCAAGCACTCACAATTGTTGGAAGCGGAGAAGAAGTAACGAGATGAATTGCAAGGATGATTGAGAAAAGTAATGCCTGCTCCACCCCCACAACAAAAATACTAAATAATAAATTATACATTGGTAATAAAATAAAAAATAAATGTAGCAAGCTTGTTGAGACTTGTCTCACCTACACTCTTGCAAGTAACAACTTCCAAGTCATTGTCAACACATCTATCATTTTTGTGACTCTAGTTTTTAAAGTGAAACTGACATGAGGTAATTATTGCTTTTCAAATGCATGGATGAAATACTACTTATAAAACATGGGTAAATGAGTTTGACGAAAAAAACTACACATTGAATCCTGAATGCAATCTATAATGCATGAAATAACAACTACCTCCATTTTTAAGTAATTCATGAATGCAATCTATAATGCATGAAATTACAATAAAAACTATATAATGAAGAGTGCATGTATATATGACCATCAGGTGGGCTCATGGATTATTTTGGCAATAATTAAAGATAAAAAACTGGACATGCTTTCTAATAATGCCATGTGACAAAACGCTTACGTTTTCTGTCCAGCTCAATTGGCAGAGCTAGGTAGCCAATTAAAACTATGACGAAATGTACAGTTGGTTCAGTTTAAAATTTAAGATTTAGATTTAGTGTTTTATGTTGAAAAGGAAAATACAAAGGAAAGAACATTTCTTTGGTTCATGAAATAATATCATTACATTCATATGAAAAAGTGTTTACAAAAGAAGATCATTAAAATTACATTCTTTTCTATTTGAGTCTTTAATTTCATTTAAGAAGAAATGGAAATGATTCCACACAAGCCATGTGATAACTCCTGAAACAATGCAAAAGAAATGTACAAGAGTATAGAAGTCAAGAGTAATGAAAAAGTTAAGATCTACCATTGCATGAGGTAATGATGGATTGAAGTGCATCCAGATTAGCTAGCTTCCAATAATTGTCTCCATGTCTTCAATGTACCTAAAAGATGGTAAAGAATGGCATTAGTCCAAAGACTAAGAAATGGAGGATCTAATACATGTCTCTAGAATTGGTTTCCATACACTCAAAGACATTTAGTAAAGAGGAGATAAAGAATCAAATCAAAAAGGATTATTTTTATCTAATGAGATATTTAAATGTGCATGTACGGTAATAAATCATGCTAAAAGACCATATAATACAATAACAATTATGTGTGCTATAAGAGGATAAATTAGTAGTTTCTGAGTAATTAAAGTAAAAATTATATACATGTCCAAATTTTAGGAAGTATCATTCATACTGACTTTGAAATACCAATACAAGAGGAAAATAGGGCATTATTATGACATGAGAACTACATGAACAATAATACAAGATAAATGTTAACAATCATTTCAAGATTTCAGATAACTGAGTTTATATGGATAGAGATGACAAGACTATATGAAAATGCTAATGAGATGTTATAGTTCAGTCCAAAGAATAGCATAGTGAAACTAGAAATATGGGAATCATCATTTTCATGCATGGTTAAGAGAGAAGTCATATCAAATAAACCATATAGAGGACAACGAAAAATGACAAGATCATATACCACTTCTGATGTAGAGAGAGACATCAATACATTCTATTATCTCTGCATATTATAACTTTCTTTCTCTATAAATATAGATTAGAGACTCATATCTTTTTTTATAATCCAATGACAACATCAATCTTGATATTAAACTCCATTTTCTATATTTTAGACAGACCCATACACATTTGCTTATATCTGTGAAACAAAAACACATTTTAGAGATCGCTCCAGTGAAGATCTTCAAAACTTGATTATCTAAAACATGTCAAAAGCACGTTGAAATCCAACAGTTGGTTTGAAATGTATTCCCTTTGCATTCAAGGCTATTTTTCTATCAAATTAAAATAGATTCAAACATAAACAAACTAGCATATTGAATATTTCTTTGACAACAACAATAAAGAACCCAGTTTTAGTACATAATTTCCATGTACTTTAAAATGACTACCAAATTAGTCTCTCTCAATCTCCTTGCGGGCATGAACTAGCTAATATATACTCTATATATAATACGTCGAGATGTATTGAGGCATTGAATTTTTTCAACTTTAATTATCATTAAAGGTGAATGATGAAAATATTAAATGCCTCGATACATGTTAGCATATTATATATAGAGTATATATTAGCTAGTAGCAATCACAACATGCATAAAACATTGAATAAATTAATTTGATTAGGGTTATAATTAGGGTTCATATTGAAGGTTAAGGTTTATATCACCATTAGGGTTAGAATAGGGTTAGGTTTTTTTTCAGATTCTTTATTATGATTAGGGTTAGGGTTTAGTGTTAAGGTTGGGTTTACAATCAAGGTTAGGGTTTAATATCGGTGTGAGAATTATCTTAGGGTCATGATTAGAATTATGGTTAGGGTTAGGATTTAGTGTTATATTTTGAGTATTTTAATACAATAAGATTATATAGAGTATATGTTGAGTATGTTAATAACACTAATACATACTCTATGGTAAGGCTTTTAGAGTTGAGGTGAGGGTTTACATCATGGTTAGGGTTTGGTTAGGAATATAATTATGGTTTAACATTTACATTTAGGGTTTAGCATTTATAATTAGGGTTAGGATTAATGTTTAGAATTTAGTATTATTGTAAGGGATAAGGTTTAGGGTTAGTTTTAGGATTAAGGTTAGGGTTAGGATTAGGATTAGGGTTAGGGGTATTATTACTAAAAACTATGGTTACATTTAAAATTATGATTAAGGTTAGGAGTAAGGTTAGGTTTTTGATTATTCATTGGTTAGGATTTAGGTCAAGGTGAATATTAGGGTTAGGGTTATGACTATGGTTCTAAATCATAATCATAATCCTAAACCCTTATCCTAATTCAAATCCTAACTATAAATTATAGCCCTAATACAAACCCTAACCAGCCTAAGCATAACACTAATAATTATATAAACACATACCCTAACCCTAATCCTAATCATAACCCTTAATCCTAAATGTTAAACCCTTATTAATTGCTAAAAAAAAATACTAATGCTAAAGTGATTTATCTAAAATACTAAGCTCTAAATCCTAAACTAAACCTTAATTATAAATATTAAACTCTAAATATAAATAATAAACCCTATTATAAATTCTAAACCATAATCCTAACCCTAATTGTAAATGCTAAGCCCTCATCCTAAATGCTAAACTCTAATCTTGATCCTAAATGTTAAAACCTAACCCTAATTGTAACTCTAAATCCTAAGCTTAATACTTGAACCCTATCCCTAACTATAATGATAACCATGATGTAAAGTAACCCAATTCTAACTATAACCCTATAGCCTAAATGTTAAATCCTAATCCTTAATGATAACCCATATTCCTAAATACTAAACACTAATTGTAATCCTAATTATTAAAGACTAATCCTAAATGCTAAACCCTAATCATAAATGATAAACCCTAGTATTAAATGATAAACCCTAATCCTAACCACAACCATAACCCTAAATCCTAAATGTTAAACCCTATTCTTAAATGCTTAACCCTAATCCTAATCTGATTACTAAAACCTAATCCTAAATGCATAACCCTAAATCCTAAATCCTAAATCCTAACCAAGACCACAATCTTAAATGCAAAGCCCTAATTGTAAATGCTAAACCCTAATTATAAATGCTAAGCCATAATCCTAATTGTAACTGTAAAATGTAAACCCAAATCCAAAATGCTAAACTCTAATATTAAATTCTAGTCGTAATACAAACCCTAATCGGCCTAAACATAACACTAATAATTATATAAACACATACCCTAACCCTAATCCTAATCCTAATCATAACCCTTAATCCTAAATGTTAAACCCTTATTAATTGCTAAACAATAATACTAATGCTAAAGTGATTTATCTAAAATACTAAGCTCTAAATCCTAACCTAACCTTAATTATAAATATTAAACTCTAAATATAAATACTAAACCCTATTATAAATTCTAAACCATAATCCTAACTCTAATTGTAAATGCTAAACCCTCATCCTAAATGCTAAACTCTAATCCTAATCCAAAATGCTAAACCCTAATCTTAAATGTTAAACCTTAATTTAAGTTTAATATTTAGGATTTTTGTTTATAAATTAAGGTTTAGCATTTACAATCATATTTTAGAATTTAGGATTAAGGATTATGATTATGGTTAGGGTTAGGGTATTCGTTCACATCATTATTTGTGTTATGGTTAGGGTTAGGATTTGTATTAGGGCTAGGATTTAGGATTAGGGTTAGGGTTAGGATTAGGATTAGGATTAGGATTAGGGTTAGGATTATGATTATGATTAGGGTTAGGATTGGGATTAGGGTTAGGGGTATTATTACCACAAAATTTGGTTAGATTTAACATTATAATTAAGGTTAGGAGTAAGGTTAGATTTATGATTATTCATTGGTTAGGATTTAGGTTAGGGTGAATATTAAGGTTAGGGTTGTGACTATTGTTCTAAATCATAATCATAATCATAAATCCTAAACCCTAAGCCTAATTTAAACCCTAACTCTAAACATAATACTAACCATTATACTAAGAATGAGTAACCCTAATTATAAATGCTAAACCCTAATTTACTAATCCAAATCCTTATCTTAAATGATAAAACCTAATCCTAAATGTTAAAACCTAATCCTAAATGTTAAAACCTAATCCTAATTGTAACTCTAAATCTTAAGCCTAATACTTGAACCCTATCCATAACCATAATAATAACCATGATGTAAAGTAACTCCAATTCTAACCATAATCCTATAGTTTAAATGTTAAATCCTAATCCTTAATGCTAACCCATATTCCTAAATACTAAGCACTAATTGTAATCCTAATTATTAAAGACTAATCCTAAACCATAATCCTAAATGCTAAACCATAAACATAAATGATAGACCCTAATATTAATTGATAAACCCTAATCCTAACCATAGCCATAACCCTAAATCCTAAATGTTAAACCCTATTTGTATGTGCTTAACCCCAATCCTAATCTTATTACTAAACCCTAATCCTAAATGTATAACCCTAAAACCTAAATCCTAACCAAGATGACAATCTTAAATGCAAAGCCCTAATTGTAAATGATAAACCCTAATTGTAAATGCTTAACCCCAATCCTAATTGTAACTATAAAATCTAAACCCTAATCCTAAATGCTAAACTCTAATTTTAAATTCTAGCCCTAATACAAACCCTAACCCTAAGCATAACACTAATAGTTATATAAACACATACTAAATGAAATCTAAAATACTAAATGCTAAAGTGAAATCTAAAATACTAAACCCTAAACCCTAAATCCTAACCTAAACCTTAATTATAAATATTAAACTATAATTATAAATATTAAACCCTATTGTAAATTATAAACCATAATCCTAAACCCTAAACATTAAATAGGGATAGAGTAATAGTTCAATTGTTCTTATGGGTGAAGCACAATTAGGGTTAGATATAAGCATATAATAGGGGCAAGGTTGAAGTAAAGGGGAATCTTTTAGTTAGAGTTAGGGTTAAACTTAATTATAGTTAGTGTTTGATTATGGTTAGATTTTGATTATTGTTAGGGTTTATTTATACTTAGGGTTAGGATCATAGTTCAATTAGGGATAGAATTAGGGTAATAATTTAATTATGTTACGATTATACATGTATATATATCTCTTAAATTTAATAATACCATTTAGGATTATGATTATGGTAATTTAATTTTATTAAAGTGAAAGTTATATTGTTTAGGCATTAGTCAATCTCATCCACATCTCATATGACTTTATATGAATATGGTATTTTTCACTTTTTGCATCAAATCAATTCAAATGATAAAATTAGACTAATTTTTTATATTTTTAATTTTTAAAATCTAAAATTAAAATCTAGCTAAAACCCTTCAAAGACATTTCAACATTTGTATTCTATTTTACCATTGAAATAAATTTATATTCTAAAATTAAAATAAATTCTATGTTTTTTAAAACTAAAACTAAAATATAAATAAAAATAGAATATTTCTATTATTTTCTAGATATATAAGAAACAAATCTATTACAATTATTTTTATATGCAAATCATTTCAAATTCTAAAATGAATTCAAGTTTTATTGATTTGTAAACGAATTCTCTAAATTGAAAACTAAAATTTACATAAAATTAAAATGTTTCTATATATATAAACAAAACTTATTCTAATAAACTCTTTTTTAAGAATTATTTTCTATTCTTTCTTTCTTTTTTAATTTCTTCTTTCTTTCTATTTCTTTTTAATTCTTTCTTTCTAATTCTTTTTAATTCTTTTCTATTCTTTCTTTCTTTTTATCCTTTCTTTCTTTCTATCCCTTTAGTTGTAAAATTGAAAACAAAAAATAGAAATTAATCTACATATCTAAGAAAAATTACTATTCTATTTTTCCTTTTTCCATGTAAAAAAACTCAAATTTTAATTAAAGAAAATTCTATTTTTATTTGTTTTTAAACATTTCACAATAAATTTAAAACTAAAATCTAATATGAATAGAACCTTTCTAATTTTTTTCTAGATACAGAAGCAACATTTCTATTCTATTTTTATAAATTCGGGCCCATTTGGTGCATGGAATACCAAATGCCAAATATAGTCAATTCTGGAATATGCTGCAATTCTGGAAGATACATATCTTGAAAATGATTTCCCGAATATAGACTGGGTTGTTTGGTTCACTCGAAAGATGAGAACCTGCAATTTTGCAGCCTCCAAACCCTAGCTACCCGCAGCGCCATAGAAATGACCAGAATTCAGAATTCACAGAGATCCCAGACCTGTACAATCTCAACACCAGGCTCAAATCAGAACAACTCTAGGCGAGCTCCGTATTCCACTCACTCGCCAGTGGATTCAGAGTCAGCAAAGGATTCGGCGTTAAATTTTGCATCTCCCCCAACAAGCACATGTATACTGTTCTTGCCATCCAAGGGTTCACAGTCAGCAAAGCATTCAGAGTCAAGACCTGTAGCAACAAGAAGGATTCTTCAACGGATTTGCACCTGCACCTGTAGAATACACCCACCTCCTCATCGCCAAAGGTAATCGGTCACACAGAAACTGCACGGATCTGCACAAGATGCTATTCATCAGACGCCTCATGACAAATGGGGCATCTTCAGTCGCCAAGACGTTCTGGGCATCTTCCGCCTTGATGAAAATAGACAAAAATTTCAACAAAAATGAACGAAAATTTCGGACGTGAAAATGAATTAAACAACAAGCGGACCCGACGGACACATAAAATTGGCATACGAAAATGGAATTAGAGCCTAAATTTCCAATTCCACTTATTCGACTGGAAGATGAAATGCCCATTTTGGAGGCAAAATTGGAATTTCAAAATTCCAATTCTAATTTTTTGGATGGACACAAACATGGAATTACATTATCCGAATATCTAATTACGGAATTAGAGCTCATATTCCATACACCAAACAGACCCTATTTAAACAATAGTTCTATTACACCTAAATCAATTCAAAGTGAATTCTAGAATTTATTAGAATATTTTCTAATTTTTTTGCAGCTATTGATAAATATTAGATTTAACATTTATTGACTGCTCTGCTAACTAAGAAGGAATTAACACAATTAGTAAGTTTCATCCCAATACAAACAACAGGAGTAAAGCCACGCAGCGTCTGTAAAATAGAAAATGAAGAAAAGATGTTTGGTGATATTTTAAAATAAAATTACACACCATTTACTGAATTAAATTACATACTATAATGAGTTCATTGCATTCATCAAATCCAGCGATAGCCTTAAGTCTGGGGTTCGAATCTCCGCAAGGGAAACTTATAAAAGCCCTGTGAAGAACTCCCTACAGAACATTCACATACTTATAGACACAGATTATCACTGAAATCCTAGCAGAACTAAAAATTAATCCAATCGTAACTGAGACTCCCCTGGTGCAGATTTCAAAAGAATGGCAGAGATCCCTCTCGGTCGTGAGCTCGTAGGGCATAAGATCGGTGGCGAGCCACTGCTCTACCGTAAATAGTTGTTGATAGCAGGGAATGTGAGGGCCTGTAGATGTGATCTCGACATAGTTGCAGTAGCATCTGTGATGAGCACTTGTGCTCTCGGAAGAAAGGATCATTTTGCACACAGGGGAAGAAAGACAGGGGCCTCGGCTACTGAAGATAGTTGTAATCTAGCCCCATTAAACCTCCCCAGCTCTCCAGATTGGTCGTGTAAATTTTGTTGCAAAGGAAATTGATCAGAGCTAGGCTGATGTTCGAATCCGTTCCACCCTTCCATATACTGCCTGTGCTAATAATAGAGAATGATCATAATTATAAAAATGCATTTTAAAAGCCCCACTGCGAGTGTGTTGAGTTATAATATTTTTAATTAATTAATAAAAAACATTAAAACACCGACGGATGCGACGAAAATTATAAATAAGAAAATCCATTAAGCCTAAGTAGAAAAGAAAATTAAAAAATGGGGAAAACGAAAAGCTGCAAATTGGGCGGGTCTCACAGCGGCTAAAAAGAGCAGCGGGTCCCACACTAGCTGCGACATCTGGTGCTCACTTTAACTATGTTTTCACATGTATTATACGCGGCTTACCAAATCTTTAGCAAAAATTTAAAATGGTCTTTGGATTGTGTGACTGGAAATTTAAAAAACCCCACTGCGTGCATTATTCCTGACTTTTTTAATGTGATGTTGATAGCACATCAGAAATTTATTTACGGAATTTTGAGCTGGCATTGGAATACGAAGGGTTTCTTTTTTCTTACACCGTTATTTTGGATGACCTCCTATAGGGAGGAGTGTGATGCCATTGTAGGTTACACCTCTCAGCGTAACAAATGCAATCACCTTGGTTAATGTAACAGCTCTTGAAAAACTGTTTCAATTCAAAGCACTCAAGAATAATCAGATCTTAAATAGATTCCTTACCAAATGAAATAACCAACTTAAAAACTTGATACATATCACTGTCATGTTTTCAATAAACCTGAAAACAAATAAATATATGACAATCCATTCATCAGAAACTCCTCAAAACTGAATTGTATAAGGAATCATTAAAGAAAAACAAACGACTCAAAGAATTTGTAACACTATCCAATCACCATATATTACAATCTATTCTCTATTCACCGTAACCTCTTCTTCTGTCGACTATATTACATTTGATTACATTCTGGCCCATTTTATAATTCTCTTGGGCGGTTACAAAGATTCTTCACATTCTTGATCGGTTACACATATCACATAATGTCTCAAGTACATTACAATGTAATTTAATAAATTTATCCTTTCTTAACATGATCTCATGAACTTTAAAAATGACTTAATAAATAACCCATGACTTAAATCATATAGAATTCAAAGGTGGAGGTGGTGTCCCTGCACCATACTCCTGAGCTTTAAAACTTTTCCATGTCCCATGGAAATATCTTTGGTGAGAATTTGCAAATGAATCCCTGGCCTTGGCTTCTTCATCATTATATTGATGCCTCCGCTACTTCCTCTTTCTTTGTCAGATGACTCCAATAATGAAGTTTATGTTGGTTGCCCTCAATAGTGCTTCTACCATTACACAGTCCACTCGTTCATGCTGCATCACCACCTCTGTCCCTCACCTGTGAGTCCCTTCATGCCTCTCTCCCTAGTCTCATGGCAACACATAAGACCATCTCCCATGGTCCCTCTAGTAGACCTTCATGTCCACCCATTGTAGCTGAATGAACCGACACCATTCTGCAACCAAAACTACATAACAAGAATCTAAAATAAACCCATCACTACCTAGTGTAGATTGCCTTCTATCTACATGCTTATAATCTTTTGAGCTCTGATACCACTTGATGCAGAGGGCATCAATGGAATTCTTTTTGATCTACATATCTCCATTTCTATTTCTTTCTGAACATACGAATTAGAGGCTCATAATCCTTTTGATACTCCAACAACAATATAACCATATCAACATTATATTACCTTTCGTTATTATCACTGAATCAAACTCACCAATGGTATATCCTTTGACTTCTTTAAACCCAAATAACTTTGCAAATAAAATTCCCTCTCTTGGGTGTCCTTCAAAGAGATGATCAAAAATGCCATCCCACTGTCTCTTCACGGGCAAAGACAAACTCGCCAACTTCCATGACGTCTTTTGCATGGTTAAAAACTAGTGCATAATTATATGATGGTTCTTGAAAAACCATTTCAATTCAAAGACCTCAAGAATAATTAGATCTTGAATCAATTCCTTGCCAAATGAAATAACCAACTTAAAAACCCAATACATATCACTGTGATGTTTTCAATAAACCTGGAAACAAATAAACATATGACAATCCATTGATTAGAAACTCCTCAAAACTAGATTGTATAAGGAATCATTAAAGAAAAACATATGACTCAAAGCATTTGTAACACTATCGAATCACCATATAATAAAATATGAACACATATGGAGTACATAATATCAATGGCTCTCTAGCTGAAAGCTCGATTCCTTTCACAATCTATTCTCTATTCACCATAACCTCTTCCTCTGTCGACTATATTCCATTTGATTACATTCTGGCCCATTTTATAATTCTCTTGGGCGGTTACAAAGATTCTTCACATTCTTGATCGGTTACACATATCACATAATGTCTCGAATACATTACAATGTAATTTAATAAATTTATCCTTTCTTAACATGATCTCATGAACTTTAAAAATGACTTAATAAATAACCCATGACTTAAATCATATAGAATTCAAAGGTGGAGGTGGTGCCCTTGCACCATACTCTCGAGCTTTAAAAATTTTCCATGTCCCATGGAAATATCTTTGGTGAGAATTTGCAAATGAATCCTTGGCCTTGGCTTCTTTATCACTGTATCGACACCTCCGCTACTTCCTCTTTCTCTGTCAAATGACTCCAATAATGAAGTTTATGCTGGTCTCCCTCAATAGTGCTTCTACCATTGCATAGTCAACTCGTTCATGCTACATCACCACCTCTGTCCCTCACCTGGGAGTCCTTTCATGCCTCTCTCCCCAGTCTCATGGTGACACACAAGACCATCTCCCATGGTCCCTCTGGTAGACCTTCATGTCCACCCATTGCAGCTAAATGAACTGACACCATTCTAGAACCAAAACTACATAACAAGAATTTGAAATAAACCCATCACTACCTAGTGTAGATTGCCTTCTATCTACATGCTCATAATCTTTTGAGCTCTGATACCACTTGATGCAAAGGGCATCGATGGTATTCTTTTCGATCTACATATCTCCATTTCTATTTCTTTCTGAACATACGAATTAGAGGCTCATAATCCTTTCGATACTCCAACAACAATAATAACCATACCAACATTATATTACCTTTCATTATTATCACTAAATCAAACTCACTAATGGTATATCCCTTGGCTTCTTTAAACCCAAATAACTTTGCAAATAAAATTCCCTCTCTCAGGTGTCCTTCAAAGCGATGATAAAAAATGCCATCCTAGTGTCTCTTCGCGGGCAAAGACAAACTCGCCAACTTCCATGACATCTTTTGCATGGTTAAAAACCAGTGCATAATGGTATGATGGTTCTTGAAAAACTGTTTCAATTCAAAGACCTCAAGAATAATCAGATCTTGAATCGATTCCTTGCCAAATGAAATAACCAACTTAAAAACCCAATACATATCACTATCACGTTTTCAATAAACCCAGAAACAAATAAACTTATGACAATCCATTGATTAGAAACTCCTCAAAATTGAATTGTATAAGGAATCATTAAAGAAAAACATATGACTCAAAGAATTTGTAACACTATCGAATCACCATATATTAAACTCTGAACACATATAGAGTACATAATATCAATGGCTCTCTGGTTGAAAGCCTGATACCTTTCACAATCTATTCTCTATTCACCACAACCTCTTCCTCTGTCGACTATATTCCATTTGATTACATTCTGGCCCATTTTATAATTCTCTTGGGTGGTTACAAAGATTCTTCACATTCTTGATCGGTTACACATATCACATAATATCTCGAATACATTACAATGTAATTTAATAAATTTATCCTTTCTTAACATGATCTCATGAACTTTAAAAATGACTTAATAAATAACCCATGACTTAAATCATATAGAATTCGAAGGTGGAGGTGGTACCCCTGCACCAACTTCCATCATTAATTAATGACTTCATGAAGGCACAAAGCGCATATCTGAGACTCAAGAGTTAAGTAGACATGTATCTAGCACAAATTTTTATACAAATAATAAAGTATGATAGTATGGTACTCATGATTGATATAATATGTAAAGGTTACATTTATGTTCATCTTGATGCATTAAAACAAATCAGCCATGATATAATAAAATCCATCAATTAATTATAGATCTTATTGCTAAAGCGTAATGCCAAAAA
Source organism: Chamaecyparis obtusa (assembly GCA_027943335.1). Classification (NCBI taxonomy): domain Eukaryota; kingdom Viridiplantae; phylum Streptophyta; class Pinopsida; order Cupressales; family Cupressaceae; genus Chamaecyparis; species Chamaecyparis obtusa. The sequence goes on from BSBK01011403.1 coordinate 54,015, forward strand.
CAAATTAGATTTGGTGTTTCATTCATGAAAGATAGAATACTCAAAGGACAAAGTAACAATCCAAGAAGTATAGTGCAATGAATAGCCATGATCATATTGTGACTGTTACTTGTTACAAAGTACCATAATAGTAAACATCAAGAGACCGAATAAGTGTAATAGATTTGGTATTTCTAATATATGAATGAGAGATCATATTGACACCAACAAGAGAAATCATCTAAATGGAAGCTCATTAATAATCAACTGAAATAATGTGGAAATAGTATCACATGAAGAAAAGGATTATTGAAAAAAAATATTTGATGGTCTTGATCAAGAATTCCTAGGTCACGACCCTCATAACTATGGGTAATTTCATCTAGAGTAGTCTAGATACTAGATTTGATATAACTTTTTATCATCATATTTTTAGGTGGTCTACCAGCTTTCCCTCTTCTATGATCAAACACAGTCCCAGTTAGGAAAATTGTTAATATGACGATAATGAGTTGGAAGTTGTTACTCACAAGAGTGTAGGTGAGACAAGGTTCAATAAGCCTGCTACTTTTATTTTCATTTTTATTATCAATGTATAATTTTTAATTTAATATTTTTGTTTTGGTGGTGGAGGCGCTACTTTTCTCGATGATCCTTACAATTCCTCTCATTAATTCTTCTCCATTCCAAATAATTGGGATAGTGGTTTTTGATCCACGCATTTGATTTCCCTTGATTCAATTATTGTCTACATTATCATCATATTTCTCACTCTGTAACTATTGTTCTTCTTGGTTGTGGCCACTTCATGTGCGGCTAATTTCTTCTCTACTATCTCCAGAATCTAATGATGGTGTTATAGGGTTTCCAAAAAAAAGAATATGTATAGTACACTTGAATAATGAACTATCATACTGCACATCCATAAAATGATGAACGATCCTATTGAGATGAATATAAATTGTAGGATGGTGGCAGTAAAGCATAACCTGTTAGTATAATATTTACCTACAATGTTGTGTAGTTGAGAATTTATTACAATCTCTAGAATTATCTAATTGAGTAGAAGACTCTATATTTTTATCATCTGTCTTCACCAGAGCTTCTCAAGAACTATCTAGAAATTTGTATAAGATCTATAAATAGAGAAACCTTTCTTACAATGTGTGTAACAAAAAATAACAGTGCTTTATTAAATAAAAATCATAATTTATCAGTGTATTAACTATTGCCCTTTTCTACTATTTTTCATTGTTATACTTTTCTCTATTTTCTACTGTCCAACTAATACATTTAAATATATTTTATTTTTTATGTTTTTAACTATTAATTTGGTGAATATGGTATTAGAGATATTTAAATATTAGGAAAGTGATTTGGAGATTTTGTGGTGTGGAGTTTTGATTTTTTTGCAAGTTGGAAACTAGTTGAGCAACACTAAGAGATTTTTGAGGAAAGTGAACATATTGTAGCAAAGGAAAGAATTTCTACCCAAAAGTTGGTGAGAAATTTCTATTTTTTTCTAGGTAATAAAGATCTTGAAGTGTGTTTCATTCTCATCCAAAAAGGAGGGAAGTTCAAATAATGTATTCTCTTGGTACTAATTTTCCCACAGTAAAATTGAATGGGAAGAATTATTATGATTGGGTATCCCATATAGAAATCACTCTAACTCTTTAAAAAAAAATTGATGTTGTTATTGATAGTAAACAAAGACCAAAAAATCCTTGAAAATATCAAGAAAATTGTGACAAAAGAGATAAAAAAGAAGCAACAACAATCAAACTCACTGTTTCAGACAGTTTTTTTGGAAGTACGTAATGAGAGAAGTAGAGTCAAAGTATGGGATATTTTGAATAATTTATATCAAAATTCAGGTGATGTATGGATCTTATCTCTCACCACATAATTATATAATATGAAATTATAAAGCTCACAATAGGTAGTCTCACATTTAAGTAAATTAAAGGAAAAGAAAAATGATCTTGCTTCTATGGGAAAAGATATAGATGATACAAAAAAATTGTGCAAATTATATTACAAAGTCTTCCAAGATCTTATCACTCATTCATAAGGGGATTAGATATTGCTAATAGATTAAACAATATTAAATCTAAAGAGTTATGTGCTGAATTTGTGCAAGAATAAAAGCATCAAATTAAAGTAAGAGAAACATTTAGTGATGAATCCCAAGCATTCACAATGAAAAGAAAACAATATAAAATGTCCCAAGATAATCAATCTAAATAAAGGAATTGGAAGAATGAAAATAAAATTACAAACCATAATAGAATTAAATGAAAATACAATTATTGTGGCAAAATGGGTCATAAGGAAAATGAATATTTCAAAAAGAATAGAGATACAGAGAAGAAGAAAAATAAGTCTGCAAATTCTATTGATTCTAAAATAAATTGTCATGCCCCGCAAGGGAACCGGGGAAGAAAACAAAGATTCTCTTTGTAAAAGAAAACCTAAGTAATGATTTATGAAAAAGTTTGAAACTTTTAAAAGAATTACATAACAAAACAAAGTAAAACTTAGATTCTTCCAAGGTTCCCTTCTTACTTAATGCACATTTCATTTAAGTCCATTTAGTGTACTAACCACTTGTTTTTCTTCTTAAGCAAACTACACCCCAACATTTGCAGATTTTTTATAAGAAATATAAAGTACTTTCATTTCAATTTGTCATTTAAATCCATCTATATTCCTAAGTATCCTTTATGCACACTATAACCTTTAAAGCACTAATACCATATAATAGAATCATCTAAACATTTGATACATTGCAAATATAACATTTGTTTTACTAGCTTTTCAGGAAATATACTACTTTACTTGAAATATTACAAAATCTCTTTTTTTTCAACATACATCATATATACATATGTAAATGTAGGACCCTTCTCTCTAAAGGCGTTCTCTAGCAAATCGAAAATGGAAGATCCATCAGATTTTGGAATGACAACTGGATAGAGAACCAACCTAATTTAGGCTGCAGATTCAAACATCTTATGGACCACCTCAGACCTATCCTGGGTAACAGAGCCTCTAACTATATCACTGGTAGGGATTGGGAGGATATTCCTAATTGGTCAAGGAACATACCAGAACTACAACACTTAGCCAAGAACCTCATGGAAATTACGGCTAATGTTAGAATCTCGGGGCTTGAGGACTTTATTATCTGGGCCCCCACCTAGGTTGGTACTTTCTCTATTAAATCAACTTACAATCTTCTTCTAAAGGAGGAGGGTAATAGGGAGGACTAGAAGAAGGTGTGGATTCCGTAGCTCACTCCAATAATAAACTTCTTCTGGTGGACCTTAATGCATGGTAAGGTCCTAACCCAGGATAACCTAATAAAGAGGGGCATCCCCATGGTGAATAGATGTATTCTATGCAAGAAGGAAGAGGAAATGGAGAGCCACTTCTTCATCCACTATGACTATGCCTCCAGTATATGGCAAGAAGTTATCGGTAAGTTAGCTATCTCGTGGGCCCTGGATAGAGAGGTGCATCAATTTAACAACTGGAGAGTCCCCTCTAATCACCCCCTTCTCTAACTCCTCTGGTGTATGCTACCCCCTCACATCTGTTGGGCCATTTGGAAGGAGAGGAAAAATAGGATTTTCAGGGAGGAGAGTAACCATCCTGAGGCTTGCCTCCACATTGGTACTAAGCTCTTATGAAAAAAATGCTAGGATGGCCAAATGGAAGCTCCCTCCTTGCCCTCCTACTACCTAGGAAGTGAGATTTGCTGACAGGTGGAACATCCTTGCTGGGTTCTCCAGGTTTGATAATGCTAAAAAGATAGCTAGAAAAGCCACCAAATGGGTGCCCCCCCCCCAAGGGATTGATTAAATTAAATTTTGATGGGGTGACAAATAATTTGAGCCAAGGTGGGGTGGTGTTCTGAGAGATCACAGAGGTGACTATTTTCTAGCTTATGCTGGTCCCATAAACAACTACACAGTCACCCAAGCGGAAGGAATGGCTCTTCTCTGGGGGATTGAATTTGCAAAATATTTGAATGTCAAACAACTGGCTATCAAGGGGATTCCAAGGTGGTGGTTGAGGCTGTCAAAAGTGGTGCTAGTGTAGGGTGGTGGGCTATACCTATCATTAGGGAGATCGGTGAGCTAATTAATAGCTTCTAGAGCTTCACCATAACTCACACATACAAAGAAGGGAATTTTGTTGCTGACTCAATGGAATCAATGGGCCTAAGGCATGTTAAACTCAATAGTTGGAGGGTGGTTAGTGATTTACCTCTAGTGACTCAGCAAATCATTGGGGGAGAAATGAATATCAAAGTTTAAATGTGCCACAATATATTATTCATTGCAAATCCTCACTGGATCACGTGCTAGTGTGTCCTGATGATTTTTGTGATTATGGAAAAGAGAACCCATTTTCCCATAAAAAATCATAATTAATTTTTAAACGTGTGGGGTAGACACTGTCTGAATTAGATAGCTTACTTGGCTTAAGAGGACAGTAAGTGCATCCTTGGTATTATTAATAGTAATGACACCTAGAGATCCATTAGATCTAGCGGCACGAAGCCCGTTTCCAAAAACTTTTCTCAAAGCCAGCAATTTAAGTTTTCTTTAGAAAAGTTTTGTAATAACAAAGGGTTTATTAAGTTCTGTAGAAACACTCAACTCTATGTTTACCAGCTTATTCTGGTGAAGGAGGGTCTAAAATTTAAAATGGGAGACAACATTCTTCGCATTGAGCCTGATAAAATCGATGACACCTTCACCTATGATGCGCTGGTGACTTATTATTGCAAGGAGAGTGGCATTTGGGGCTTTATGGAGAGAATGCAGTGTGGGCATGATGAACGTATCTCCAAATAGTTCATGTCATCCTGGAATAATAGAAGTGTCTTTGTTGGTGGCATTCATTTCCAGCTGAACAAGGAGGTGATAGCTAAGGCAATTGGGCTATCTATGAAGGGGAGAAAATAAAAGAAAACCAGTCGAACCCCAAACCTAACCAGCCTCAACTAGTTCTTCAAGGATACAGAAATGTCGATGAAAAAGTAGGGGGGTTTCAACAGGGAGGAGTTGTCAGAATTCTGGCCAAAAATCTACCTCATTGTGATGAAATAATTCACTTTAGAAGGTAAGTTCACTGTCTTTTACTATTACCATTTACTATTCCTAAACCATGTGAGAAACAAGGATTTAATATCCATCCCCTTCTTCTACACTCCATAGAAAGTAATATCCTTGATATCAAGGAGAACCCTGATAAGAAAACACCTGTCCTTCACCAAGGCCTCCTTTTCTGCCTTTACTAGTTCCACAAAGCTATTTTTCTGGCTCCTCATCCCCCCTTGATTATCTAGGAAATGACCCAGGAGGATTCCCTGGCAAAAAATGAGAACACCACCCAGTCTGTCCGTATTACCCATGAGGCTATTCCTGGTACTAAAGAGGGCAAGAATCAGAAGAAATGTGTTAAAAACCCATTCATAAGGAAGGATGCCCACGAGGTGTCTTATGTCTCCAAGTCTGAGGATATTGAAGATAGGAATGAGGATGATAGTACCTCGGAGATTGACTATAAGGCCAAAAAAATAAAATTAATGGAGAGCCAGGTCATCCTGGAGGTGGATTTGAGTGGGTCAGGTAGAGGGAGGTCTAACAGACTGGCCAAAGAGAAATGCAAAACTAAACTACTAGAAACAGTGACTAAAGAGCTTTCCATGTCTGACAAGGACTCCTAGACCATTGAGTCCATGAATGATTCCTCAGAAGACCACATGAGCCCCCCTCATGACTCTGTTCTTGACCCCAAACCTACCATGGAAGCCCCCATCATCTCTACCCTACCCCTAAGCCCTACTCATGATCCCCTGGAGAAGCCCCCTTCCCCTATTCACAATACTAAAGCCCTGGAGGATAAAAACAAGCTCAAAGGGACTCTTAAGAGGAGGTTTGAGAAGTTGGACAAAGAGATTGCAGAGATCAAAGATAATGTGCAGGAGCTGATGAACTAATGCAGGATGACCAATAAATTTGGCTTGAAGATTATGCATGATTCGGTGATGACTCTTTTTCATTTGGAGAATGAGCTGGTGGGTGGCACTTTGGAAGCGAATGAAGACAACAACGACCTCCTATTCTTGCAGGAAGAATGGGTGACTACACTGCTGTCTAAGTAGTTGGGTGGAAAAAATTAGTTTTGTTTCCTATGTGTTGGTTAAGTTTGAAAGGGCTTAGGCCTAGGTCCCCCTGTGTTGTTTTATTAGTTTTTATTATTTTTTATTGCTCTCTGGTTATCCTTGTGAGGATTTTTAATGATACTTTACTTGATACTGCTAGTATTAGATACTTTGGTTTAATTCGTATGATTAGTAAGGTGGTTTTTGTTTTTGATAGGGGCAGATTTAGAATTGCTAAATATTGTTGAACTATTACTACTGCTTGACTAGTTACATTAATATGTTGTTAATGTGCTACTAGTCCTCTATTCTACGGGCCAACACCCTTTTGCTAGTTTATCTATCAAAAACATACATCATATACATAAAGTTTGTGTTTTCCCTTTTCTTTTTTCCTAAGTCTACCCAGTCCAAATACATCATTTTGAAATACATCAAGGATTACATTACATTCATCTCCTCTTGGGAGGTAACAATAATTTTACATCATGAAAGATAAATACAAGTCTTCATTCTTCAACACTGGAACACTATGCAAGTATGAATCTTTAAGCACTGTATCTGCAAAAGGTACCTCGATAAAAATATTTACCACCCAACCACGTGGATACCAAAAGGCCCACTCCCCCATGCTAGGAGATAAACACCATGGTCCATAAAGAAGGGATAGCTAGGCCAAACCTAGGGTTGGGTAACCTTTCCCAAATAGAAAATGAAAAGAAGATCAAAGTATAAATATTTTCCCAAAGGTTCTAAGGTTTGGCAGAAACTATAAGAAACAACCTAAGTGAGTGTCATCACATATCCCTCACCTCTTGGGTTGTCCTAGTACTAGCCACTCACAACCTTAGCCCCCAAGTAGGCACATGCAGAACCAAATGCCTTTTGTATAGACAAGTGTCATTCGATCGTACCTACGCATAGGCACCTTCTCTCACTCCCATCCATAGCCTTTACTACAACTAATGGAAAGGGAGAGGCATACATTAATATTTTTAGTGTTTGAAACCATTCCCATAAGTTTTAACTAAATTGTCACTTGTTAAAATAACTCTTCAGTCAGTTATCCTGGTACTAGCCACTTAGGGCCCTAGCCCCGCACTGAGAGCCACTCACTTAGTGTTCTTAGGTTTTCTACCCTTAACCTAAACATCAAAAATGCATCATACATGAAATAAAACACATCATAAACACTTTTAAGAACTTACATCAAAGAATAGAAAATAATAGGAGAGTTTATGGATGTTTAGGAACATTAGGAGTGGTTTAGGGAGACCTAGGATAGTCCTGATCCTCTAGACAATCCTAAACCTAACCCTACTTCCTACACACATCCTAACCCTATTAAGGAATCTAAATGCACCATATAACCTCCACCCAACAAGTAATGAACATATATAAAGTTTACACAAAAAATTCCATATGCCAAAACACAATGCTCCATAAAACCTCTGGTGCCTGAAATTTAACTAAGTCTGAATTAAACTAAAAACTCAAAAGCTAGAAGTTGCATCTTAACTCCTATGAAGCTAAAACCTATCTCAATCATCCTGAAAGGTACCTAATTTGTTTATACAAGTATAAATCCTATAAAATTAGTATAAATCATAATAATTAGTATATATCCTGTAAATCCTGTCTTCCTTCGTTCACACTTGTATAAATCCTCTCTTCCTCGGTTGACATTGACTGCTTGGTTGACACTAATACTAGTCTTCCTCAGTTGGGACTAACACTAATCTTCCTCAGTTGACACTAACACTGGTCTCCCTTGGTTGACACTAATACCGGTCTTACTTTGTTGACACTAATACTGGTCTTCCTTAGTTGACACTAATACCAGTCTTCCTTGGTTGACACTAATTGCTTGGTTACACTAACAACTCAGTTGAAATTGATTTCTTGGTTAACACTAACAGCTCATTTGTGCTGACTACCATAAACTATAAAAAAAAACTATCAACTCTGACTTGAGGGTAAAACTGGGCATTATGGGGACTATGGTTGCCTAATCTGGGCACAACCCATTTGAGATATCCCAATTTCCCTTCAGAAACGGCCATCAATCCATCCTATCTATCCAAAAAATCTGTTCTAGATCTAGATGAAGAAAGGTGGTGCACAAATAGATATAGATCAGTAAGGTTGAAACATAAGTTCTAAAGCCTGGAAGCACTCATGAAAAATCTAGAAAGAAAGGAGATAAAAAGGAGAATACTAAGGAGTCTACAAACTCTTACAAATGTAGAAATATTCATATACATGCAATATAGGAAATAATTCCATTTAAACATGATCCTACTCTCCGAATCACTAATACAGGAAAAATGATATATAACATAAACATTCTGCAATCTATATCAACAACAAATATATAGAGAAACATTCAACAAGACTTTCATCATTTCATATCATAAAGGAGAGTTAACTATTAGGATGAATTCCAACCTAGAGTGTTGCAGAGATTCGGTTGATGAAGATGGATCCAATCCTCGCAAACCCTTTTAGCACTCCTTCAATCCTTTCAGATGCAATCTCCAGCCTCTACCTGAAACAACCAAATGCCAATATCAAAGAATAATGAATCCTCTCCTCATAAACATAATACTCATCTTATTATCATTTCTTCTCAAATCAACTCCTATCCAACACCCCCTCACACAGGAAATCCTTCCTATATATAGATTGGAGGAGGTGGTTGCATGGGTATCCAACCGATGCAACCATCCCAACTATATTAGTTATTTATTAATAATCTGGTTTGTAGAACCATTCCCTTGAAGGGATAAATAAATTTTATTTAATAAGGTTATAATCTTTGTCTCCTAAATTTAAGGATGACAAAATAGATAAATAAAGGTTTTAGGAATAATTTACTTATAACCATGGTAGAAGAATTTACCAAACACATCTTCATTAAATGAAAGTCACATAGATTTATTATTATCTAATAATAATAATAATTTTCTTCACATAATTTAATTAATTTATTATATAATAATATATATTTATATATGTATTCATAGGCATATGTGTACACCTATATGCTTATGGTACATATACCATAAGTAAGACACATTATTATTAATATTTAAATATTATGAATATCATTATTATAAAATATATTATTTATTCATACACTTATCCATATTTTTTACAAAATATAATAGTGATATCTATTAGGTAACTACTAACATAAGTTGGATTTTACCACTATTATTAAAACATCTATTATTAATATAGGCATAGACATCTTATTATTATGGATATTATAAAATATTATTAATACCATATTGATATTAAAATCACATGATTTAATCACATACTAACTCATTCCTAACAAGATACACTTGTACAAATAAGTAAATACTAATAAAGATAAATTACTAAATCATACCCTCAAATGAACAATAATTCACATCAATAATCTACTCATAAAAATTGAACTTACCATGAAGACAATTAGAACTACCATACTCAAAACCTCATTCTCAATGAATGCAAAAGACAAGAAACCATCTACAGGGTCCACAAAACCAAAAAAATGAGAGAACACATAAATACATCCACACAAGGGATTGACTCAGGAACTCCCCACCTAAGGATAAAAGGATCAGAGGTAGAGTTCCTTCCTGTGAGACCTAGTGATATCTCCATAACAACAACAACAATCAAGGATTTTTTAGGGATCACTCATACCTATGAAGCTAGGTGGAGATGATACTCGGTACCTGCAATTCCTTCATCACCAAGAAGAGATACATGTATACATATAAAGATACATATAAATCAGATATATGCAAACAGATGACCAGGATTGATACATCATGTGGACCTCAACTAAGTGAGTAACTAAGACTTCATCCTGAGTCATGAAAACACATCATACACATATCCATGAAACATAAACACATCATGATAATGATTAGATTCAAATCCTTGGGTTAGCTCCACAAAACATATAAAGATAGATGGCTTTGTAATTTCATAAACATATATAAATTATAACCATAAATGATCATATCAATCATCTGATAGACATATCATCATCCACAAAACATAAATGTAAACATATAGTTATAACCATCATAATAGAATGTTCAAATCAGAAAGTCCAAGAATCACCATAGGAGAGGGTATTACATAAATAATTTTTGTGTTGCACTTAAATAAAATAATTCTTTCAAGAATGATTGCGTTATTGATTCTGGTGCCACAAAACACATGTCTCATAATAAGGAAAAATTCAAATCAATAAATGAAAGTAGTGTAGAGAAAATATATTAGGGAAATAAAAGTCCTTTAGAAGCTAAAGGGACTAGAAATGTCACACTTGATAATGGTGTGTTAAAAAATGTGAAGTTAGTCCTTGAATTGAAAACACATCTACTTTATGTATCTTTGATTACAAGTCAAGGTTATAAAATAGAGTTCTATAATGACAAATGTTTAATCAAGGATGTGAACAATAATGTTAAAGTGACTGCAATTCATAAAATGGGGAATGTATTATGGGTATGTGCAAGATCATGAGGGACCAAAAACTGGAGATGTTAGTTCAAAACTTTGACAATGTAGATGACGACTTTTTTTCACCCAAATTTGATAAAATGAAAAGGGTATCTTAAGGAGATTATCAGCTTTCTAACATTATAATTTCTGTCAAATTTTGAATTTGTTAAGTAGTTATTAGTTATTTTCTAATTGAGCTACCTCTAAAGTGTTGATTTATATACTGATTGAAAAATGACTATAACTTTCAGACGGTACAACATTTTTGAAATCCAAAAAATGCGTCACATTCTATGCTTCACCTACTATAAGGAAAAAAAAATTTGAATTTTGTAAAGTTTTGAATGAGTTAAGGTGGTCAGACACGAGATTTTTTTATTCTAAAAATGTTGTAGCAAAAAATTCATAATTAATTATTTTTTTGGAATAAAATTACAAAAAAATATGCATCGCATCTGGGCAGGAGTCTACTACTTATATATAAAATCTTATAGTAAAATATTATCATTTGATTATGATTAAGGTGGTCAGACATACACCTACTTCTTATTTTTTTCCTGAAATTTTTGTACTGCTGCATTGAAATCTATACTTTTCACCAATCATAGTAACTTTTTCTTAAAAAAGGCCTAGTAGTTTAGAAACTACATTCAATTTTCTATAGATTCTATTCTTGCAACTTTTTGATATTAGGTTCATAGCTAGTTGAAATTTTCACGTCAAGTTGACTAACCCTGATTTGTTGATTTTTCATTGCCACTTAAGGGCATAGTTTGGCCCCTCATGATCTTGCACATACCCTTATATAAATTTCAATAATTTACTTCAAATAAAGTATGTTCTCACCTTTATAGATGACTATACCAAAAGAATTTGGGTGTATTTTTTTTACAAAATAAGGATGAACTGTTTCAAAAGTTGAAAGATTTAAAATATTTGGTTGGAAAAAAAGTGCAAAATGTCTAAAAATAATAAGAACAGATAGAAGAATTGAGTATATATGAATAAAACCTTCTTAGATTTTTGTAGAGAGCACGTTACAAAGAAAGAATCAATTGTGTCTTATTCACCACAACAAAATGGGGCTGCTGAAAGAAAAAATAAAACTATAATAGAAATGGATAAATTTTTGCTTCACTTTATAAATATAGAATCTAAATTCTGGGCTGAAGTAGTTCATATTGTTGTATATATCTTTAATAGAAAACCTACAAAGGCAGTTTTGAACATAACACTAGAAAAGGCATGGAATGGAAGAAAGCCTATAGTATCTCATTTTAGAGTATTTGGTTGTAATGCATATGTCCACATCCCTGTTGAAAGAAGGAACAAACTTGAAAGGAAAACTGAGAAGTGCATAATGGTTGGGTACAATGACAATTCAAAAGGAGGGTATGTGCAAGATCATGGTATGCCAAAGTAGGTCCTTAAGTGGCAATGAAAATTTAGAAAATCATGTTTTGGCAAGTTGACATAAAAAATTGAACAAGTTATAAATATTATATCAAAAATATTTAAGAAGAGAATCTTTAGAAAATTAAATTTAGTTTCTAAGATACTAGGCTTTTTTTGAAAAATAATTATTCCATATGTTAAAAATTTTAAATTTCAATGTAGTAGTACAAAAAATTTAGAAAAAAATAAGAAGTAGCTGTATGTTTGACCATCTTAAACACAATCAAATGATCATTTTTTTTACAAGATTCTCGATATAAGTAGTAGACTCATGTCTGGATGCGACACATATTTTTTTGTAATTTATTTCCAAGTAAATAATTAATTATGATTTTTCTTCTACAACTTTTTCAGAATATAAAAGCTCTCATGTCTGACCACGTTAACATAGTCTAAACTTTGTCAAATTGAAAACTTTTTATTTTTTTCTTGTAGTGGGAAAATCATAGAATGTGCCACATATTTTGGATTTCAAAAATGTTATATAGTTTGAAAGTTATAGCTATTTTTCAATAAGTTTATCAATCGGGACTAGAAAGATACCAAGTAGGTGTATGTCTGACCACATTAAACAAAATCAAATGATAACATTTTTTTATAAGATTATAGATAAAAGTAGTAAACTTATGTTTGGATGTGATGTATACTTTTTTTTTGAAGTAAATATTTAATTATGATTTTTCTACAACAAATTTTCTTGAATATAAAAACTCTTGTGTCTTACCACCTTAAATTAGTCTAAACTTCATCAAATTGAAATAATTGTTTATTATAATTGTATTAGGTGAAGCATAGAATGTGATGCATATTTCAGATTTCCAAAAAGTTGTATTGTTTGAAAGTTATAGTTGTTTTTCAAAGAGTCTATCAATTAGGACTTATTTTTCACGTCGCCATTTTTTGGCATACCATGATCCTACACATACCCAGGAAATACATTATACAATCCTAAAATGAATGAAATTTATATAAAAAGGAATATATGATTTGATTAAGATATAGAAAGTAATCAATCTCCTACATTATCTTAATTTACAATCTTGATTGAAGATGATAAGTATACATCTACTAATGATCAAAATCAAGGTGTGCAATCTTCTGCATGAGGAGAAGGAACTTAAGTTGAAGAATCAAATGAAAGTGATGATGATAATACATAGAAAATGAGAAATAATCAAGAAATTTACCAAGAAGGTCCTAGAATTTTTTTGATAATTATGGTCTCATGGCTAAGGTGATGCAAGTTGATACTCCAAGCACATATGAAGAAGAAAAATGAAAATATGAATGGGAAAAAAATATGCAAGAGGAGTACAATTCTTTGATGAAAAATGGAGCTTGTAAATTCACAACACTTCTAGAAGGAAAAAATATGGTTTTTTGCAAGTGGACCTATAGAAAAAAGTTCACATCAAATGGAGTTATTGGAAACCACAAAGAAAGGTTAGTGGCTAAAGGTTTCTTACAAAGAGAAGGTATTGACTATACTGAAACCTTTTCTCTAGTTTCTAAAATGACTTCCATTCGTACAATATTTTCTTTAGCTGCAAAGGTTAGTTGGAAATTTTTTCAAATGGATGTAAAAAGTGTACTTTTACATGGTGATCTAAAAGAAGAAATCTATATGAAAAAACCATCAGGATTTGTTAAAGATGGTGAAGAAAATTTAGTGTCTAGATTAAAAAAATTACTATATGGTATTAAAAAAGCACCAAGGGAATGATATTCCAAAATAAATGAATACTTCAGAAAAGAACGATTCAAAGGAAGTAAAGTTGATCCAGATGTGTATGTGAAATATAGTGATGATAAAGTTGTAATTATTGTACTATATGTGGATGAATTGATTATTACAGGAGATCACACACATAATATTGAAATAACCAAGGATTAACTTAAACAAGTTTTTGAAATAATTGATCTAGGGTTGATGAACTAATTTTCGAGTATGCAAGTATGGAAAGAAGAAGGAAGGATCATTCTTTCTGAAATTAAATATGCTCTTGATGTATTGAAAAAAATTAAAATGGCTGATTGTAAACTATCTAATATACCATGTTAAGTAGGATTAAAATTGAGTGTTAACTCTACTCTAAAGAAGGTGGATGGATTATTGTATAGATAACTTTTAGGAAGTCTTTTGTATCTTACTATAACTAGATCAAATATTACATGTGTAGTTGGTGTTATATTTAGGTACATGGAAGAGCCACAAATTGAACATTGAAAAGTAGGAAAAAGAATATTAAGATACATTAAGAGTACTTATGAGATTGGCATTGAGTATAAGTATGGAGGAGATGCTACTCTAGTTGGATATACAGATTTTGATCATGCATGTGACATTGATGGTAGAAAATCAACTTCCAGGTACAACTTTCATCTTGGATCAGGGCTAATTTCTTGGAGTAGCAAGAAGTAATCAATAGTATAACTTTCATCTACAGAGGCTGAATTTATTGGATCAAAAAAGGCATCTTAAGAAGCATTTTGTCTTAGAAGACTAATTGAAGAAACTCACCATCCATGAGAGTTTGGAAATTGAAAGAAAGAGAGGTGTATTACTTAACTAGAATATTTTAATAAATAAAATAGACTTTTCACAAAGATTTAGCAGCATAGAAGCCACCAATACATGAGATTTAAAAAAAAAAGAATAAGAATACGGAGGGAGGAAGAAGAAACAAACAAACTGGGAGGAAACATTTTTTTCAAATCTAGACATTTTTGTTTTCAAGTTGGAAAAGTGGTGCTTGGAAAAAAATTATCATTGGAAGCTAGAGTAGGAAAACATTTTGGGGGCTTGAAGGACTGTGTCTCATCAGAATTCATCTTCATAACTTCTAGGTTCTTTGTTTAAACATTCTTTAATTGCATATGATAGTGGATCAATAGGAATGAAAGGCTTGTTAATTAAATTGTTATATGGACTTCTCTAAAATTTTTCTCCCAACTCTATTCAAACCTTTTTGAATTAAAAAAAATCTCTTTCAACCGATAATATGAGTCTTTACTCAAATTCATTTTTGATAAGAAAGTCATTATTTTTTATTTTTTTTGTGATGTATGAATGTTTTATTTTTTGTTACTTTGTTTAGAAAATTAAAAGATAGATTAAGAACAATCATACTTAGAATGAAGGTCACTGCTAATTTCTTTCATTATTTGTTTAATTCTCCTGATGAAGGATTTGCCTTAGAAAAATCATCTGTCAAGGACCAGTTTCTTTTCTTTTGACTATTTTATTTTCCAATACTCTCGATTGGATATAATGACATAAACATTCCTATAGTTTTTCTGTTATTGAATCATTTAAAAATTTCTAGTGCTTATGCGATCAATTTGTATGGAAATTTATCTTGTGGCTAAGTTTGTGGTTTTTGGTCTAGTTAAGGAGCAGTTTCTTCGATAGTATATTTTTAGATCTAGACCTCCTCACTTGAATTTCTAGGAAGATAATTCTTATTTTATTGTAATCATGAAAAAAATAAAAATTATATATAGATATTTTTGAAATTTACTTAGTTTTCATAAACTTTAAATACCTCTCTTGTTCAAAATTATAAGCTTCAAGTTGTTCTAAAAATGTCAACTCATTTATGCCAAAACAATGATTTTATACTTCCTACCTCTTCATTTTTGGATGATCATTTAACTATGTTCATTCTTTAGATTGGGGTTGTGTTATTGGAGTGTCATGCAATGATGTTATTCCAGTTTTGTCTAATTTGGTTTATAAATATTTTTTTTTTGTATGATGCTTGGTAGCTCTTATGAGAGTCATTTTGACTTCTTTTCCATGATTTACCATTTTCAATGCAAATATTTTTCATTGATGCTACATCTTACCATTGAGAAAATTACTCTTTGTGCGATTGTTGATTGCATGGAATGACGATGTGTAAATCTTTCTTGTCCTACAATCATCCTTCATTGCCTTATCTAATCACTCTATTGGTATTATTTAACATAAACTTGTTGATGTACTAAAGAATAGAATGTGAGTAGTAGTTTAAAATTTTCATTTTCGATCTTAGCATAATAATGAGTTTTAGTGTGCATATATTATTATAAATGATGAAAGTTCCCATCTTTCAATATACGATTCCCTTTGGAAATTAAGCTTTAGTTGAGAATTGGGTGTAAAATCTATGAACTTTTAAGCTTGTGATTTATTTGGGTATTAGCAAACTTTAACCACAATGAAAGTATAAGGAACTCTTCCTAGAAAAAGTACATCTCAACACATGGACTTGAATTTTTGTCTAAATCTTCTATAGTAGAGTGTGTTTATGTGGAATAAAATTTAGGTATGATGTTTTATGAATATGGAAAGGGTGTTGAATATGGGTAAACAGAGAAGGGTAGACATTTTCTTTCATCTACCTGCTCGTAGAAGTTTGGTAAGATTTTCTTAGGCCTAAGCTATGGAAGCACATGTTTGTTTAAATGTGTTGGTTATTTTTACTTTCTCTTTGCTATATCTATGTTAGTTCTACTTAGACTTATGAAGAAAATAGTTAGTACATATCTTGCCCTAGATTCCTTCCAATCCACTAGTGCCAACTTGCTAGGTTTTTCATGTAGCGTCAGTGAGCTCTTCATTTTAGGATGAGCCTTGGGGAAGCTAACCACTCTGTGGTTGGGTGGAAAAAGTTCCTAAACCACATTTCCATCTCAATATTTGTAGATGGGAAGATATTTGATGGCTTAGCAGACTGGAGCATGTAGATGAACGGTAGATTTTCTAGTGGCATATATATTTATATATTGTTGAATTATGACCTTTCGGTCATATAGTTGATGTATTTTATATATGTATGATGTGTGATGCATGACGTACTAGTTGACATCTTTGATGTAATTATTTTACTTGTAAGATTGACACTATGGTTGAAATTGTACCTTTGTTTAATTATTGATGTTATTTGACAAATTGTCTCAATTTATTTATAATTCTCTTATTAAGGAAATGTAAGTTTTATGTAAAATAGTCTTAGCATTTGATCGACTATGACTATGTTTTCATCTTTTTCAAAATTTTCATAATTTTTCTTGGGTGTAAGTTTGTGGAAAAATTGGTCTTTACAACATTACAGGAATCGTTTGTGCTACTGTACACTCAATGCCTTTGCCAAAAATATTGGAGCTTCCAAGAAGAAAAAAGAGCATAATGATGGAGAAAAAGAAAAGTGTGGCCTAAATATAGTAGAGATGATGGTTGACACCTCATTGCTTTGGGTAGAAGTTCTTTATTCAGTCTTTTCAGTCATCAGGATGAAAAATATATAAATCAAAGATTTATTGAAGAAAGATCATTGAAGCCAAAGACATCAAATTACCCCAGTATTCATTAGAGCCAAGATTAGCCATACCAAGTATCAAATAGGCTACAATTATACACAATATAATTCTATTGGTATGGATCATAGAAAACTTGGTTATTTATAAGTTTCTATCACGTGGCTCACTTTGACTTCGAACCAAGTTTAGTAATTGGATTGTGAAAGTGCTCAGTGTAAGAAAATCACCAAGAATCCAATATACTATTATTACACTAACTTTATATATTTTTATGTATTTCTAAATTTATGTGTTTATTTCCACTCCATCCAAATTATATAGTATCACCTTATGAATGAGAAAGATCAGTCAATAGGTGCAGAAATAAACTAGTTTAATCAATTGATAAATCATGACATAAGACGAAAGGATCAGTCAATGGGAGCACAAGATGCAAGGGGAGATGGTGGAGGAGCTCAACATGGATGGAGTAAAGGTGATGGACTAGAGGATCTATAGGTTTAGCTATTGTATCATCTTAAAATGGAATCACTTCCATGTTAAGACTGTTTAGCCCTCCTTAGGGGGTGTTTTGGGCCATTATCATGCTGTCCTCTAATTTTTGCCCCTTTTCCATATTATGTGACTGTGTATGATCCTGATTGGGCCTTCTTGGGCACTTCTTTTCCCACCTAGCATATTTTCCAGGGGTCTTAACTCCCTAGATCAAGGTCAACTCCGATCCTAACCTAGGTTAGGGTCAACCTCAACCTTGACCCTGGTCCCCCTTTTTCATTGGAAAATGTGCCAGATGTGTGGGGAGACTCAAAAGTTCTTTTTCTCGCTTCCAGGTCAGCTACTTTGGGCTTTGAAGTGGTGAATCTTAAAAGACATTTAATATAGGTCCACTTCTAAAGGGATGAGCATAATTGGAATTTATTTCTCATATGTCAGCCTCTCTAGAAGTTGGTGTCCTAGACTAGTATATAAGGAAGCATTCTCCTCTCTTTTCAGGAGGGAGAAAGAAAGAAGAGGAAAAAAGAGGAGGAAGAAAAGAGAGGAAAAAGAAAAGAGGAAGGAGGTTCATTCTATGCATAATCTAGTATCGTCTACTTTCAAGCTTCCAAGTGTTCAATCAAGTTTTTTAGGTCTTCTTCTCAAGATTTATTCGATCTTCCTTAAAGGTGGATTCCAAGCATGTAATCATGGAGGTTTTGATTTACATTTATGGTTTTTAATAAACTAAGTCTAAGCTTTAATATTAACATACTTGTTTACATTTTAAATACAATTTCATATCTATTGAATATCATAGCTTCATTGTTAGATCTTCTCCTACTACTTGTTAGCATTCTCCATTTAAGTTTTGATTTCAAGGTTAATTCCTAAATTGGGGTTTGACCAAGTTAAACCCCTCCCCCAACAAACAAAACCATTTTTCTTGTATGAACATGTATAGAACAACTAATTACAAAGAAGATTTTGATACCTTTTTTGGAAAACTTTCAGGATCTATGAATAGATTTTATGTCAGAATAATGCAGGTCAAGGTCAACATAAGGGAGCACAATTGCACCCCCATATTCGGGTCAAGGTTGACCTGTCTCAGAAAAGAAAAATATTTATGGGTTTTCTGCATCTCTCTGTTTCTAGGCTAGGGCAGGGTGCAAAATTTCTAGAAACTCAGTACATACACCAGAACATAGTAATTTCCAGATCTGCTACATTTTAAGATAAGTGTTTCATTTTATCCTAATCTTTCTGATTTATTGTTTTACTTTATAATTAAGAAATTATACCCCCTTTCCCTCTTTATCCATAACCATTTGATTCCTTTTTGCATTGATCATATCCTTTCAGTTAATCAATTGGGATCTCCTTGTCTTGGATTAGGAGGTACTATATATCTACAACATTTTCAACACAACCCACAAACACCTTCATATATATATATATATATATCACATTTTGGTGAGCCCATGATAGACAACTCTTTCTTTTTCGTGCTGGATGCTTTGCCTCTTTTCCTTAAGACTAGCTTAGATTAGTTTTCTTTTATGCTCTTACGTTTTAAAATACAAAAACAAAAAAAAAATCTACATACTCATCAAAATATAAAAACATTTCTTGCATTTCATTCACTATGAAGACCCTTAAGATGCTTTGGTGTGTGGTTATTTTCCTCATTATTATCCTATTAGCATCTCATTATAGTACTTATGATGTATCATCCATTTCATTATGTTTGTCACTCTTCATGTTTCACTTACTTATGCTATTATGAGATTCACTAATACTAGCCTTCCTACTTTCAAAACTTTCATTAAGAATTTGTGTCGCAAACTTATTGCTCTTTTGGATTATGTGAAGAATTTGGTAGATGATACACCATTTCCTTATCTTCCTAATCCTAATCCTATCCTTCCTAATATAGTTCCCACTCTTCCTAATCCTAATCCTATCCTTCCTAATCCAATTTCTAATATTCCCATTTCCATTTATCCATTTACTATTCCTAGTTCTTCCCACACTTATGATGGGGCTCAAACTATGGTTCATGATGTAGATGTGCAAGAGTTCATTGATTTACCTTCCCATTCTTATCCGATTCATGATGATATGAAAGGGAAGAGAAAATAAACTTCTTCTAAACCTATCATTCCACCTTACACAACATTTTCTCATGATCACCGTAAACAATCACCTCCTACAGTAGCTTTACAAGATATGTACACTACATGATACAATATGATGGCTAAACAAGGTTATAAGGGTTTCTAGGTCTTGGTGTTAATGAACAAGGTATTAAATATCTGGTTCATCTATCCTGTAAACAAGACATGTGTGGTCTTGGATTTCTACTATCTCAATTTAAGTTGGTTGATTCTGATTGTCTCCCTCTTCTTCATGTTCTTCTTCCAACCTCTTCCTTCAATTACCCTGATACCCCTCAAGATGTGGCTAAGAAGGTGTATGTTCAGTTAATGAATTGTAAGAAGGAAATCTTTAAACCTATGTCGAAAGATACTCTATCCAAGTACAAATTTCATTTTCACTATAGTAATACACATTTACTTTATGATTGTGTGCATTTAAAAATTTATGTTAGAGAAAGAGCTTCTTTAGGAGTTATATCTTAGTCTCGTGTAGTTTTACAATTTCTTCATAATTTCCATATGGGGAATACCCCTCATTCTTCTATAATATAGATATTATCTCCTCTTGTCTCTTGACTGGAGGGAAAGAGGTATTTCTTCCATTTTTCTATGATCCACTATGATCTTAGCATGTATTTTATTTTGAGCTTAGTTGGTTATTCTTTCTATATTTTATCCCTATAGTTTTGTATTATGATATCTTTCCTTTGCTCATAATCATGCATAGATCTCTTCTAGTATTCATGATATCTTTTGTAAATACATTTGTTTTGAAAATATATCTCTTTTTTAAGGCATATCTTGGTATATCCCTTGCTTTCATCCCTAGGGGGGAAGGTTTTCCTTCTTTCTCTCTATCTAGGGATCTACTTTCCTTAGCTTAGTGGAATTTGTTTATTCTGTAACATTATATCCTTATACTGATCAATGTTTTGGCTATGGATATCCTTTTATGTGAGAAGTTTTTGTCCTAGGTCATCACCTCTTCTTTATTTTTGAAATTATTTTCTTTATCAACTCTTTCACTTTCTTTGGGGTTCAATTTTTCTGCCTTCATTCCAAGATTCCTCTTCCTCTTGATTGCAAGAGGCCTAATGATTGAATATATGATCCCTATTTTTATTTTCTTTGAAATATGATATTTTATCCAAAGCATTCCTCTATGTTGGAAGTCTTGTTGATAAGATCTCTTTCTCTTTGAGGATACTTTTTTCATAAGTGACATATCCTTTCTCATTAAATCTATGCTTTTCGATGTAAGGGTCAATACTCTTTGCTAAGAATATAGTGTACATTGTTGTTAATAGGATATATCCTTACTTTTTAAAGTAGGTATCCTCCTTCTCTTCCTTATCCTGTCTATTAGGTAGCCACGATAAGGAGGGTGCATATATAGGGTCTTCCTTATACTATATTTTTCATTTTTCAACATGCTAAATCCTCATAAGGTAATTCACATAAGTTGCTAAATCTTGAAGGGATAACACATTTTCATTTTTATTTTTGCTAAATCCTGAGAAGGTAACACACATAAGTTTCTAGATCTTGAAGAGACACATTTTAATTTTTACTTTTGCTAAATCCTTAGAAGGTAACGCACATAAGTTGCTAAATCTTGAAGAAGACATGCATTTTCAATTTCAAATATGCTAAATCCTTGGAAGGTAATGCACATAAGCTAATAAATCCTTAAGAGACACATATTTAATATTCCATAGTGATACAAGAATGTGGATCTATGGGTATTCTAAAAGAAATCAGAAGACACATTATAACTAAAAAGAAGAGTTTATGGGTGAACTATTAGGTTTGGCTACTTTTTGGGCTCTCCATCCTTGGTGATTCACGGTAAGGTGGGCATCTTACTGGGTGAGGTAATCACTCTCTCTTTTCTCTCTTTCGCTTTCATACTAGTAGGATTAGATCATGAAGCTATGTTATTTATAGTGTTGCTCTTGTCTTTCTTATGTAGTCATTTATGCTTTTATGATAGCTTTCCAAATATGATATTACTATAGGAAGCATTTCCTAGCAAGGTTTCCTTTGCTAGTTGATTTGGGTTTGTTTTTGTACTAACCCCTCTTTTTTGTGTCTTTTAACTTTGTCTTTATTTTCTCTTTGTTTTCATACCCTTGTCCATGTATGTCAAGCTAGAAACCTTTTCATGGGGGCTCATGTCCTTAACTAAGTGATGTTCTACCTTGTTGCGATCCACTAGAGTCTTTCTTCTAACTTTACCATGAGTATGTTTGATTTCCATACTCCCACTAAAGTGGGGGATTAATGTATCATCTTAAAATGGAAGAACTTCCATGTTAAGACTATTTGTCCCTCCTTAGGGGGTGTTTTGGTCCATTATCATTTTGTCCTATAATTTTTTCCCTTTTTCCATCTCTTGTGCCTATTTAGGACCCTGATTGGGCCTCCCTAGGAACTTCTTTCCCCACCTGGCATATTTTCCAAGGCTCTTAACCCCCTGGGTCAAGGTCAACCTTGACCTTGACCTAGGTTGGGGTCAACCTCGACCTTGACCTAGGTCCCCCCTTTTCATTGGAAAGTGTGACAGATGTAGGGGGAGACTCAAAAGTTCTTTTTCCCACTTCCAGGATGGCTTCTTTGGGCTTCAAAGTAGTGACTCTTAAAAGACATTTAATATAGTTCCACTTATAAGGGGATGAGCCTAATTGGAATTTATTTCTCATATGTTGGCCTCTCTAGAAGTTAGTGTCCTAGACTGATATATAAGCAAGCCTTGTCCTCTCATTTAAGGAGGAAGAAAGAAAGAAGAGAAAAAAAAGAGGAGGAAGAAAATAAAGGAAAAAAAAAAGAGGAAGGAGGATCATTCTACACATAATCTATCACCTACTTTCAAGCTTCCAAGTGTTCAATCAAGGTTTTCAAGTCTTCTTCTAAAAACTTAATTCATTCCTCCTTCAAGGTGGATTCCAAGCATATAATCATGGAGGTTTTGATTTACATTTCTAGTTTTTAATGTTGATTCTAAGATTTCATATTAACATACTTGTTTAAATTTCAAATACAATTGCATATATATTGAATATTGTAGCTTCATTGTTAGATCTTCTTCTACTACGTGTTAGCATTCTCCATTTTAGTTTTGATTTCAAGGTTAATTGCTCAATCAAGGTTTGACCAAGGAAAAGCCCTCCTCCAACAAACAAAACCATTTTTATTGCAAGAATAGGTACATAAAAAAAAATTATAGAGAAGATTCAGATACCCTTTTCGGAAAACTTTCAGGATCTACGAACAAAGTTTTTGTCAGAGCAGTGCAGGTCAAGGTCGACATAAAGGGGCACAATTGTGCCCTAGTATTCGGGTCAAGGTTAAAAGGGCTCAAAAAAGAAAAATATTTTTTGGTTTTCTCTGTCTCTATGTTTTGAGGCAAGGGAAAGTTTCATAATTTCCAAAAACTTAGTACAGACACCAGAAAATGACAATTTCCAGATCTTCTACATTTCAAGATAAGTGGTTCATTTTATCCTAATTTTTCTGATTTATTTTTTTACTTTATAATTAAGAAATTAGACCCCCTTTACCTCTTTATCCATAACTAGTTGAGTCCTTTCTTCATTGATCATCTCCTTTTGGTTAATCAATTGGGATCTCGTTGTCTTAGATTAGGAGATACTATATATCTACAATAGTTTCAACATAACCCACAAACACATTCAAAAAATCATATATATATATATATATACATATATATATATATATATACATATATATATATATATATATATATATATAGATATACATATATATATATATATACATATATATATATATACATATATATATATATATATATATATATATATACATATATATATATATATATACATATATATATATATATATATATATATATATATATATATATTTATATATGTATGTATGTATGTATATACATACATACATACATACATATATATATGTATGTATGTATGTATATATGTATATATATATGTATGTATGTATATATATATATATATATATATACATATACATATATACATACATACATACATACATACATTCATATATATATATATATGTGTGTGTGTGTGTGTGTGTGTACATACATATACATACATACATACATACATACATACATACATATATATATATATATATATATATATATATATATATATATATATATATATATATATATATATATATATATGTATGTATGTATGTATGTATGTATGTATGTATGTATATATATATATATACATATGTATATATATATATATACATACATACATATACATACATACATACATACATACATACATACATACATACATATGTATGTATGTATGTATATATATATATATTATATATATACATACATACATACATATGTATGTATGTATGTATGTATGTATGTATGTATGTATGTATATATATATATATATATATATATATATATATATATATATATATATATATATATATATATATATATATATATATATATTACAGCTACAAATAACAGCATCTAAGCATGATGAGGCACATCAATAGGGGGACTAATTACAGGTAACCCAACAATATAATATTGCATATTTTTTAATTATTAAAATAATTATAATAAATAATTATTTATGATTAGAAACATAGTAAATGGACTTTAACAACTAAAATATAAGAATCAGATAAGTATTAACAAGGTAATTGTAGAAGTAAAAAAACAATAGTCAGAAATTACAATTTAAAAAAACTAGTTACAATAGCCACAAAATGTAGTTGTAGATGTATTAAAACTACAACTGCAAATAATAACAAAACTTGTGAAATAAATTACATCAAAACTCTATAATATAGCAAAAGAAAATGTTTATGTTTGATGTAAGAAGGAAGGAGGATGGGGCGAAACACACACCCAGCTACCAACCTGCCTACAAGGTCAACACTTAGAATAAACAACACAAGAGTGGGACAGAGAGATTGCTTAAAACTTTATTTCTTATTCATCACAAAATTTCATACATGTCAAGCTGTAAGGCCTTCTCGATTTCGGCCAATACAATGAAATTATTTATAGAACAATCCTCATAAATGTGAGGATCTTCCCACCTTTAGATTCTATCCTCTAAATTCCACTACCTAAGATCTACAATGTACTAATCTATTTATACAAGAGGCTTCCAAAAATAAAATAGGTTAGCCTTAAGATCCATTAGATCCAACATCCAAGAAAGGGACAACCCATATTTAGGTCCACATGCTTCCCAATGATTGATTTAACCATTAACTCTGCAACCAAAATTAAATACACAAGTCAGCCTCAACAAAGATCCAAAGTAAACCACTCGGTGAGAAAGACTACCAAGAAACCGATACTATCTTAGTGAACAAGAGAACCAACTCGGTGAACAACCAAACTAAGAAACAACTAAGCCCCATTAGTGGAAAAAATAACACTTCATCGAGAGCCCAAAAGAAGCTATGAAGCACATGTTTTGGTGATACAAGATTGCCAAGAACCCAATATGCTCCTACATTACACACCTGAGGTTTTTTTGAAATGAATCTTTGAATCATGTAGTAGATACAACACGAGCTGAATCCAACTTAGTTTGTGAAATCCATGAGTTATCTTTATTTGGTTTGTCCTTCCACCTTACCAAATATTCCATTTACTCTTTTCCTCTTATGCTTATACCAATTCTTTATTCCTAAATATGCTCAACGTGTATCTTCTTCTTAGGATAATCATCTAGTACTATCATTTATTCATTAGATTCATGATACTAATACAAATCCACAATGTTGAATATAGGTGATATATCCATGTCATCAGGTAAGTCAATCTCATAAGCATTTTTGCTGTCAAACTTTCTTAATATCTTACAGGGATAAAATGTATTCATCTTTAATTTTCCATAGGTTCCAATAGGAAATCTTCCTTTCTTCAAATGAACCATTACTTCATCGATCCAACTACAAATTTTTTATGTCTTCTTTATCTATCTTCTATGTCCTTATATTTATGATTACTATGTTCTAACATATGTTTCACTTCCTCATACAATGTCTTCATGAACTTAGCAAATTCTTCTCCAGCAATTTTCTTTAAATCTTATATACCTCTTGGTTGTGTGCCATTAAAAATATCAAAAGGTTTATTTCAAGTACTCCTATTCACTAAATTATTGTATGCGAATTACACTTGTGCCAACATAGAATCCCAATTACTCATTTTGTCTCCAACTAAGCATCTCAAAAGATTACCCAAACTTCTATTTACAACTTTTGACTGTCCATTATTCTGTGAATGAAATGTAGAACTATACTTCAGCTCACTACCCAACTTTTTCCATAGAGGCTTCCAAAAATAACCAACAAACTTCTTGTCTCGATCGGTGATGATACTCTTTGATAATCCATGCAATTTGATAGTCTCCTTAAATAAAATATATTCTATATGCATTGCGTCTGATGTTTTCTTATAGGGTAAAAATGTGTCATTATAGAAAACCTATCCATAACAACAAATATAGAATGAATACTTCTTGGTGTCTTTAGTGAGCCAAGAACAAAATCCATATTGATATTACTTCAAGGTTTCTCAGGAATAGAAATTGGTGTATACAACCGAGTATTCTGACTTACTCCCTTTGCAACTTGAAAAAATCACATATTTATGTACATCCTTATATAACTATTTCCAAAAGTATCTATCCTTAAGAAAATTCAATATTTTATCAATGCCAAAATGTCCAGCCAAACCACTACTATGTTTCTCCTTTAGAAAATTAGTTCTCATTAATTCTCTCGGTATACACAATTGAATCAGTTTCATACAAATCCTTCATGTCATTAAAACTAAGAACTTCATTTCTCATTTCAATCATCAGAGATATTCTTCTACTCAATGCATCAACAACTCAGTTAGTGACTCGAATCTTATGTTTTATAAAAAATGTATAACTTTCCAAATATTCAACCCATTTAATATGTCTCTACTTCAACTTATTCTAACTATCCAAATACTATAAAGCCTTATGATCAATATACAACAAATATTCACTCTGTATCAAATGATGTCTCCATTTCTTTAGGGCTTGAACAATATCATAGAACTCTTGATCATACAAAAAATATTTCATTTTAGCATCATTAAATTTCTCATTAAAGAAATCAACAAGTTTACCTTCTTGACTCAAAATATTGCACTACCACTTGCATCACATTCAACTTTAAATATCTTATTGAAATCAGGTAAAGATAACATAGGAAATTCAACAACCTTCTAAGTTTCAAACTCTCAAAAGTTTTATTAGCTCCATGTGTCCACCTGAATTCTCTTTTATCTCCTCTCATAGTCTTAGTCATAGCATTAAAAATTGAACTAAATTTTTGTATGAATTTTTGATAAAAACTAGCAAAATCATGAAATGATCTTACCTCACTAGCATTTTCAGGTGTAGGACATTTCAAAATAGCTCTAACCTTCTTAGGATCCATCTTCAAACCATTAGCTAAAATAAAAAATCCCAAATATAAAATCTCCTCTTTCATGAAGGAACATTTTTTTAAATTAATCATCACTTTTCTTCTTTCAATCTTTGCAATACATGTTTAATGTGCAAAAAATGTTCTTCTCTGGTCTTACTAGATATCATAATGTCATCTAAGTATATAATCATAAATTTACCCAATAATTTCCTCAAAACCTCATTCATCAATCTCATAAAAGTACTTGGTGCATTAGTTAAACCAAAAGGCATAACAAACCACTTATACAAACCTTCTCTTGTCTTGAAACCAATGTTCCATTCATCACCTTCTCTAATTTTGATATGATGATATCTTCTCTTCAAATCAATTTTAGTAAAATACTTTTCTCCACTCTATTGGAGCTTTTCCTTGCAGGACAAAACTTGAGTCGTTAGGTGGGCTTAAATCTGAGGTTATGCACTCAGGTTTGACAACAAAATAGTCCAGTTGATGAGGATAAAGAACATCCTCCTTCTTCTTTGAGCTCCACATCACTTAGGTGGGCATTGCCTTATCTGCACACTCAAGACACCTCATGATAAAAAATAGGCCTAAAGATAGATTACTATGGAATAATTTTCAAACTCTTTTAAGTATCCTGTACCTCAATGAAAATAATTCTTATGCAATAGCCCTACTTGCATAGAATGAATCTGAAGACTAGAAAGGACTTCCTACTACTACTACCAACATGAAAGGGAAAGGTATTTGATTTGGATGACTAATGTTGGGTTGAAAGGACTCCTGAGATACCCTAAGTCTCTCATAGACCAATGCCTCATCCAATGGGTAGAAGAGTCAAATACCCTATTGCAATAGATAGCTATGAAACAAGAAAGTAATATATTCAATGTGTTGATGCCTGACATCAATCACACACCATGACCAAACCTCAACTTAACAACCCACCTGTGTGTTCAAGTATGTTATTACCCATTCAAAGGCTTTTAACCCTCCCCTTAGAAGAGACCTATAAGTAGATAATACATTGACTAGCATCCACTGGAAGACATGCATGACATATCTTTGATACTTCAGCTCATACATACATGAACACTAACTCTAAACCAGTTATCCCTATGAAGACAACTCCACTTGCAAACATGTAGGCAATGTAAACAGATAAATCAAACACCCTTGATGTATGATCAATGAATTTAGAATTCAAATTGAGATAGCTTGGTAACAGTAAGAATATATTCAATCCTCATACATAAGACAAACCATTACAATATGCATTATATTCTCAGAACCAAAGAGGAAAGAGGGAACTCTATATGCAGAGAAAAGGAAATATCTATAGGAAAAGGACCCTTCACTTGGAACCAATTCTTCTCCAGAATTTGTAGAAAGAACAAACCCTTGAAAAATCAAACAACCTACAATATATACCACTGGTTATCTTGGAATCCCAAACAGGTTAGGATGCAACAAGCTACATATAACCAGGGTTAGGGTTTTCACCCACCACACTAGTTGAAACAGTCACAAATTTATTACAGGGAATGAAAACTAAACAATCAGATCCAAGAATGATCTTTAATAATGCCAAATCTCTAAGAAATTTACCAAAGACCATGAATTTACCACGCACTGCCAGTCTGATTGTCCTTCTGCAACATACCTCAATCCATTCTTCTCAACTTTTACACAGTACAAACCCTTGCAAATAATCAGAAGGCCTTTATCGACCACACTACAGTAGTTTGAAAATGATTTCCACCAACTCCAGCTACTAAAACATTTAGTTCCAGTCCTTACTGTCGCTGCAAACCCTCAAAATTTCACTCTGGTATCAACAGTCACTTCCACAGAACCATCAGTCTATTAACGGTCAGCATTCAGACCTAAGTCAACTTTAAATCATGGCCGTCAGATCATCTCACTTTCTTGGGCTTCATGTTTTAACTCAACAGATAGCCTTGGATCAACTCCTAGTGACTACGCGACAAGGCTTTTCCTTATTCACGAAGTGATATACTTAACTGCAACTTAACCCTGTGACTTGGTAAATAAAAGAAATGAACCAACCGAGGTCTCACTTAGTGAACTGGCAACTGAAAGGCTTATGCTAGTTCACAGAATACCTTATACCTTTGTCATTTTATCTAGCTACTACATGAATGCTTGTTCACCAAATTGCTAAATCTTCTAGCATATCACCATCTTAATCAGCGAATGAGTGAACCCTTTTAAAATTTGTTAGCACTGTTAACCTTCTTATCAGGACCTCCAAGGACACTAAGAAATCCTACTGGGCCCACATAGGAAGATCGACAGCTAGTCACATGATCGCATATCTCTGACATCTTCTATGCACCTTTACATCATCCGTTGATTCACTACAAGTGTCAGGACCCTCTAAAAAGTCAGAGATTCAGGTCCCACTGACAACTACCCATTTGTTACCTCGTAGACTAATGACAGACCACCAACTATGCTTACCTAGCAGGATGACCCCACTACCCTTCTGGCATCTAATTAGACAACTGGCGCATGATCGCATGGTGGAAGAATATTCCATGTGATCATACACTGAACGTAGATCTAAAATCTCTAACATTGGGCCCACCCTGCTACATCATCCACCTTAGTACCCATGTCGACCAACTAGAAGATGCCACCTGTGCTTACTTGGCGGTGGACCTACCTGCTTTTGCCTTCAAAAGAATCAACGACTATCGCTATACTACTACATTAAAAGTTGAGCATCTCATCCTAGTGGAATAACGACAGCCACAAGATCAAATTGAACTTTACCTTATTCACAGACTGAAAACCTTGGGCCCACCATACCATCATCATCCCCATCACTACCATGTGGACCAATCATAAACATTTCTAGAAGGAAATGCGCACATGCATTATAGAAGCTTAAAGTGGCCCAGAAAATATAAAGAAGCTGAAACATTAGGAAATATCAAAACAGAGGGGCTTAGGAAAATATTAAGATTTGTAGGGCGTTGAAGACCTAGGAAATAAAAGGGGACCCCGCTAGACATAAAAACCTAACCATGCAACATGAAAAGAAGACTTTTAAAAGGCACATGTGGATATAAGGTTTTAAGTCGCCCAAAAAAGTAACATGAAATTAGAACAGGGCCAGGGTAATACTAAGGGTTTTTTTATTATAACGGCTAGTTTTTGAATATTTGAACTAAGGGTTTATGCCAGAGACCAGAAAATTTTAACCAGAGATAGACCATTTTCTAAAGATTTTTGCTATGACATGAAAATGGGCTAATAGTGGCTCTAGTTGGGGATGTATGCCTCTTGCAGGCATGGTGAGAATTCAAATTTATGGGAGAAGCATACCACCCCAAAATAGAACACAGGGACCTCAAAAACTGGCAACCAAACTAGGGAAATAGGAAAGGGAAACACACAATAGGAAAGGGAAATATTTACAAAATTTACAGAAATTACAACTTTACATGATGGCCCCAGGCCACCAAAATGAAATCAGCGACCCTCCTGAATCAAAAATCTAATTTTCATCCACATACATGACCAACCTCTTGAAATTATCTTGACCATTTTATTGATAGCATATGTGAATATTCATGAGCTGAAAAATAAAACTATAATGATCACTACCCATGTTTTTCCAGTCACCACCACTACATTCATACTCCAAGAAGTATGGGTGATCATTTAATTCTTCTTGATGATTGGAAATAAAAAACTGATCTAGTAATGCATAAAAAAATGTAGCATATTGATTACCATACATTACCATAAAATTACCTGGCTAATAAGGACTTGGATCCTCTGATTTTCTTTCATGAATTGCCTCAGCCAATAGACAACTTGGTTCATCCATGATGGCGTCATGAATTGGATCACATACCAAGTGAAATTCTTCTTCATTGTGACAATGGGACAACTGATCTGCATCATTGTTTATATCAAAATAAATTATGTCCCAACTACTAAAAACAAAGTCCTCAGCACTGTCACCATCACTATCATATTTAGAAAAAAAAGGAAAAGGGCTTGAACCAGAAATTTGTTCATCATTGTAATCTTGACAACAGGACAGCACACTGTCATGTCCTTCTACTTCTCTTTCTGCAGAGTCACTACATGAGGGGAACACTTGTATACATGGGTCAACATGGTTACATTGAACACTAGCCTCATTATTAGTGTCAAAGTGTATATCATAGGGGAGCTGCAAATCAAAGTCCACACAAGGTGAATACCTTTGAAATTCATTAGCCAAGAGTGCTGATATCTTTTCACTGCTCAATGGACTTTGGGCTTCATTTCTCTCTTCATTAGCTTCATCCTTGTTATTGAAAACACCATTCTTGTCCAAGACAAGAATGAAGACCTCAGGCCTTAGATCATCTTGTATGAAGCAGTCAATGCAGGAATCATCATCTGTATTATATTCATATTCTTGCCTCTCACACAAAACATCATCACACTGGGACAAGAAAGAAGGGCCCTGATATTGAAAAGAAGAAAAATCTGTAGACAAAATGGAAATACTGTCAACCTCAAATTCATCTTCAAAATCCTCATATGCACTGATCTCAAAATCAGCTTCATAGTCAACACTCTCTGCATAATGAGACTCAACATCAGAACAATTGACCTCCTCATGAACATCATTAGGAATCACTAGTCCTGCCAACCTTTTGTCCTCCTCTAACTGCCAGATCAGAGCTCTATTTTCTACAATCTTCATTTTGAGAAAAATAATCCTTTCAAAGAGTTCTATAAATATTTCTCTCAAAACATCCCAAGAAGGCATTGAACATGGAGACAAGGACAAGAACCAATCCCTTGAACTATCAGAAAGTGTATGCACAAAAAGCCTTATAGCTACATCTTCATGTTCAATATCCATCTCCATAAACACCCATGACATCAAATACATGCTGGCTTGCCAAAATAGATCCATCAGCAATGAATCTAGGCAAGCACTCCCCATCCTTAGCAGAGAACTCATGTGGGGCACCTTCTATGCCATCAAAACAAAAGGGCCCATATTCCTCCATGGCGAACTGCCCACCACAACTCATCCCTCTAAAGCAGTGCTAAACACTTGATAGGGATACATTTCTTTACAAACTAATTTTCATAAGGAATAGAGCATATGAAAACCAAAATACCTGGAAGCCCTGAAAAAGGACCTTGTTAACTAGAAGGCAGGGTAGATCTAGAGCTCACCATGTAGCTCCATCAGGTTCATTCTTTTTGTAGAGTCGCCACCTCCTTGAAGGGGAAAATTTTCTACTTGCTTCATGTTTCTTCCTCCAATCGACCAAAACATAACCAGGATTTTCCTACTGTTTATCAGGAACTACACTGATCAAACAGAGATATCAAAGTTGCCACTCAGCACATAGTGAGAAGATTTTACAAGTGTATTTTTTCTATCTAACTCTGTTCTAGACTCTCCCTAGTAGAGTTGCCAATTTGCTGGTGACTCGGATGGGCCAAATCAATCTGGTCAATAAGATATTGCAAAATTTTGAAACAACCAGAGATTCTAACAGATAAACTTCCTTTTCATTATTCTCCCCAGTAGAGTCACCAATTTGTTGGAGCTTTTCCTTGCAAGACCAAACTCGAGTCAATAGGTGGGCTTAAATCTCAGGTTATGCACTCAAGTTTGACAACAAAACAATCCAGTTGATGAGGATCAAGAACATCCTCCTTCTTTGAGCTCCACATCACTCAGGCAGGTATTGCCTTATCTGCACACTCAAGACACCTCATGATAAACAATAGGCCTGTAGATAGATTACTATGGAATAGTCTTCAAACTCTTTTAGGTATCCTGTACCTCAGTGAAAACAATTCTTATGCAATAGCCCTACTTGCATAGAATGAATCTGAAGACTAGAAAGGACTTCCTAATACTACTACCAATATGAAAGGGAAAGGTATTTGATTTAGATGACTAATGTTGGGTTGAAAGGACTCCTGAGATACCCTAAGTCTCTCATAGACTAGTGCCTCATCCAATGGGTAGTAGAGTCAAATACCCTATTGCAATAGATAGCTATGAAACAAGAAAGAAATATATTCAATGTGTTGATGCCTAACATCAATCACACACCATGACCAAACCTTAACTTAACAACCCACTTGTGTGTTCAAGTATGTTATTACCCATTCAAAGGCTTTTAACCCTCCCCTTAGAAGAGACCTATAAGCAGATAATACTATAGACACCTAAAAATCTTTTAGAAAATAAAGTATTTTTATTTTCTGAAAAATCCCTGATGACATCATCATTTATTAATTAATTATTTATTTAATTAATTAATTTATTTTTATGTCATTAAATCCTTTTATCTTAATTAAAAATATTTAATTAAAGAATCCCTCCCAAAAATGTTTAAATCTTATTTAAACATTATTTCCCTATT
The DNA here is from genome assembly GCA_027943335.1 of Chamaecyparis obtusa. Taxonomy (NCBI): domain Eukaryota; kingdom Viridiplantae; phylum Streptophyta; class Pinopsida; order Cupressales; family Cupressaceae; genus Chamaecyparis; species Chamaecyparis obtusa. The sequence goes on from BSBK01011403.1 coordinate 88,004, forward strand.
TATTAATTAATTAATTAATAAATTCACCAAAAATCCCAAAATAAATAATTTATTTATTTTTTGACCAAGACTTGGCCAATTTTCTTAAAACCACTAACCTCTTCCAGAATCTTCTAATCCTTCTTTAATTTTGATTAAAGATTAATCCCATCATTCCTTAACCCTAATCCCAACTCAAAATATTTAATTAAAATTAAATATTTAAACCTCATATTTATTAAATTCATTTTTAATAAATATTCTCAAACTAAACCATGGAAATAAATAAATCTTTATTTATTTCCTAAAATCCTATTTATCCTAAGGAAGTTCTAGACTCTTCTAGAAAGTCTTGATCCTAATCCTAATCCCCCCTAAACCTTGTCACATTCCCTAACCAAGGTTAGCCAACTCCTAAGCTTAACCCAAAGTCAAATTTTTTTTAGAAACTTCTCTTACATGCACTAAATACATTTAAAGCCTCCTTATCCCTCTTACATGCATTTATGATGCATTTAAGAAGCCCCTCACCCCTTTCTTACACCCTTTGACCTTAGGCACATTTCCCAAATTGTGCACATCCTTCCCATCTTTCAACCCAATGCCCTTCTGACACTTGTCAAAAGGAGGTGGCCCTGAACTAGCACAATCCATGTGTTCCCCTTTGAATGAATCTTGGCCTCTCTTAAGGATTTTGATCTTGGCCACTCATTCCTCCTTCCCAAATCCTATAAATGCTCCTCATTTCCAAGAGCAAAATATAATTCACCTTTTATTCTCATGCATTGTTATCATGCCCTTTTAGCTCTAGACTTAGCATAATCATCTTAATTTAGCTTACTTTCAAGAATTTTAGCTCATCCTAATATAGCAATAATGGATTAACATAGGTTATTTCATTGTTTTGCATAGCATAGTATCATATCACATCTCTATTTGGTCTAAAATCAATCTTAGCATAAACATCATGTATCTCAAATCTCCATTAAAGCATCTTTTTGAGTTCTCAAAGCCTTAGGGGCAATTTTGGGTGTTCTACCCATTATTGTGCCATTTTTAGGGTTTTTATGAGCTTCAAATCATCCTAAAATGTATTAGAGTATGCTCCAAGTGCTTAGAGAGTACACCCACATCCCCTTAAGCAAGAGCAAATCAAACAGTGCTTGGGTGCACCTGTTTCAGCTCAATCTGAGGTGGCTTAGCTTAGAGTTTCCTTGTTTTAAATTGATTTCATGTTAGATTAAAATCTTAATGTTTGATTGCTTTGAGCCTTTCAAAATAGATACAGGTATCCTCAAAAGCCTTGCACACAAATACATTGACCAACATCCACTGGAAGACAAGCATGACATATCTTTGATACTTCAACTCATACATACATGAACACTAACTCTAAACTAGTTATCCCTGCAAAGACAACTCCACTTCCAAACACGTAGGCAATGCAAATAGATAAATCAAACACCCTTGATGTATGATTAATGAATTCAAAATTCAAATGGAGATAGCTTGGTAACAATAAGAATATATTCAATCCTCATACATAAGACAAACCATTACAATATGCATTATATTCTTAGAACCAGAGAGGAAAGAGGGAACTCTATATGCAGAGAAAATGAAATATCTATAAGAAAAGGACCCTTCACTTGGAACCAATTCTTCTCTAGAATTTGTAGAAAGAATAGAACCCTTACAAAATCAAACAACCTACAATATATACCACTGGTTATCTTGGAATCCCAAATAGGTTGGGATGCAACAAGCTACAAATAACCAGGGTTAGGGTTTCACCCACCACACCAGCTGAAATAGTCACAAATTTATTATAGGGAATGAAAATTGAACAATCAGATCCAAGAATGATCTTCAATAATGCCAAATCTCTGATAAATGTACCAAAAACAATGAATTTACTACGCACTGTCAGTCTAATTATCCTTCTGCAACATACCTCAAGCCATTCTTCTCAACTTTTACATAGTAAAAACCCTTGCAAACAATCAACATGCCTTTCTGGACCACACTATAGCAGTTTGAAAATCATTTCCACCACATTCAGTTCCAGTCGCTAAAACATTCAGTTCCAGTCCTTACTGTCACTACAATCCCTCAAAATTTCAAACTTTGGTATCAACGGTCACTTCCATGGTGCCATCAGTGTATTAACGGTCAGCGTTCAGACCCGAGTCAACTTTAAATCATGGCCATCAGATCATCTCACTTTCTCAGGCTTCATGTTTTAACTCAACAGATAGCCTTGGGTCAACTCCTAGCGACTACGTGACAAGGCTTTTCCTTATTCGCGAAGTGATATCCTTAACCACAACTTAACTTGGTGACTTGGCGAACAAAAGAAATGAACCAACCAAGGTCTCACTTAGTGAACTAGTGACTAAAAGGCTTATGCTAGTTTGCAAAATACCTTATACCTCTGTCATTTTATTTAGCTATTACACGAATGCTTGTTCGCCAAATTGCTAAATCTTCTAGCATATCACCATCTTACTTAGCATATCACCATCTTACTTAGCGAATGAGTGAACCCTTTTAAAATTTTTCAATTCTGTTAACCTTCTTATCACGACCTCCAAGGACATTGAGAAATCATACCAGACCCACAGAGGAAGATCGATGGCTAGTCGCATGATCGCATACCTCTGACATCTTCTATGCACCTTTACGCCATCCGTTGATTCACTGCAAGTGTCAGGACCCTCTGACAAGTCAGAGATTTAGGTCCCACTGACAACTGCCCAGTCATTACCTCATAGACTAATGACAGACCACCAACTATGCTTACCTGGCAAGATGACCCCACTACCCTTCTGGCATCTAATCGAATAGTTGGCGCATGATCACATGGGGAAAGAATATTCCATGTGATCATACACCGACCATAGATCTAAAATCTCTAACATTAGGCCCACCCTGCTACATCATCCACCTCAGTACCCACATCAACCAACCTGAAGATGCCACCTATGCTTACCTAACGGTGGACCTGCCTGCTTTTGCCTTCAAAAGAGTCAACGGCTGTTGCTATACCACTACGTTAAAAGTCAAGCATCTCATCCTAGTGGAATAAAAATAGCCACAAGATCAATTTGAACTTTAACCTCATTTGCAAACTAAAAACCTTGGGCCCACCAGCATCATCCCCATCACTGCCATGTGGACCAATCACAGACATTTCTGGAAGGAAATGCACACATGCATTATAGAAGCTTAAAGTGGCCCGAAAAATATAAAGAAGCTGAAACATTAGGAAATATCAAAACATAGGGGCTTAGGAAAATATTAAGATTTGCAGGGTGCTGAAGACCTAGGAAATAAAAGGGGACCCTGCCAGACATAAAAACCTAACCATGCAACATGAAAAGAAGACTTTTAAAAGGAACATGTGGATATAAGGTTTTAAGTCACCCAAAAAGGTAACATGAAATTAGAACAGGGCCAGGGTAATACTAAGGGTTTTTTATTATAACGGCTAGTTTTTGAATATTTGAACTAAGGGTTTATGCTAGAGACCAAAAATTTTTAACCAGAGATAGACCATTTTCTAAAGATTTGTGCTATGACATGAAAATGGGCTAACACACTCAAAATATCTATTATGTCATCCATTCTCAGTATAGGAAACTAATATTTCACTGTTATCTTGTTGATTTCTCTGGAATCAACACACATTCACCACTCTCCATTCTTCAAAGGTGCTAGTATAGCTAGTACTACACATGGAATCAAAAATTTCTGGAATCAATCCTTTCTAAAAAAACTCTTGGATTTTCTAGTTAAGTTCCCAATTCTCAGTAGGTGTCAATGAATGTGGTGCTTTATTTTAAAAACTAGCTCCAAGAATCAGATCCATACAATGATCAATTCTTCTCTTTGGCGGTAAACCACCATGTACATTATTAGAGATGATCTCTTTGTAATCAGTGAGTAATTTATCAATCTCTTCCAGGATGCTATCCAATGTCTTCTCACTCGGTTTGTTAGCAATCACTTAAAATATACAACATTCTTCTTCAAACCCTTAACAAACTTTCTTCCTTCCATCAAAAAAACTTTCACAGATGTAAAAACATTACCAACAGATTCTTCAATCAAAGGTAACAAGATTTGTCTTCTCTCATCTTCCAAAATAGTCTATTTATGTGATCTCCCATCATATATAGCATGTCTAACATATTCCCAAGGTCTACCCAGCAAAATATAATAACAATCCATATGCATAATATCACATGACACCTTATCATAGTACTTGCCAATTTTCAAATTCACATAACATTATTCACTTACCAATAGTGTATGCTCATCCTTGATCCATGAAATTTTATAGGGTCTCATTTATTTCAACCTTTCCAATTATAAATTTGTAATCATTTCCTTAGATGCCATATTCTCCAAGCTTCCACTGTCAATGATTACCTTACGAACATTATCTATAACTCTGCATCTGGTCTTGAACACACTTTTCCTTACTAGATCTTCCTTACTACTTTCACTCCATAATGATCTTCTAAACATAAAGTTATTTTCCTTCCCTAGTTCATTCGGTGACTCTTCTTTCACCATTGCATTTCTACTGCTACCGACTTTCTTGCTTCCATGTATACACTCAAATAATTTATGTCCTACCCCTCCAAAATTGTAACAAGTTCCTTGGAATCCACCTTTTCCATAGCCACTTTGGTAGATATTGCCTCTTCCTCTAGAAGAACTTTCACCTTTCCACCTAGTCTTATCTTTATCCTAATTTGTGTTGTCTTGATCAGATCTATTTTTTTCACCATAAGAACCACATCTTCATCTAGGGAATTGATACAGGGCACCTAGGTAAGGCTACTTGGTAACCTAGGCTCCCTAGTGTTGATTTTTGGCTTGTAGTGGCCTTAGCTAAGCCACTAGTGAAGTAAGGAGACTAATTGGTCTCTACTATGTTTTGGTTAGTGTGTTAGCTCTTACTTGGTTTCCCTAAGTCCTAGTTGAGTCATGTTGAGTCAGATTTGGCAAATGTAGCCAAAGTGCCAAATGGTGTAAAATTTTGTAAGAGACCTCTTTGATGTTTTTAGAGGTTAAATATGGTCTTAAGGACCTTAGAATGGTTAGGAGTGAATCACACAATGGTGTGACCAAGTGGTTAGCTAATCCATAATAATTTGTTGTGACAACTTCAAAAGTTGTCATGACAACTTTAAAAGTTGTCATCACAACATTTCCCAACACTTAGGAAATGGCTCAGGAAGGCCCAAATCCTTACCAAAGGGTTATAACACATGAGATTGGGTATATAATGGTGGAAATCCCTAATTTAAATTATGGGGAGTCATGTTGTGGGGAAACCAAGACTGGGAGTGAGAGTTTACTTTGTAACTTTGTAAGGAACTTGAAGATTTTGTGTAACAGAGCTATTAGATGGATTAATGGAGTGAGTGTAATCTTTGTTTATGTTATCTTAGTCTTTCCTTGCATTCATAGTGGTAGGAGTTAGTCTTTTTGATAGGATTTTGTATTGTTTATTAAAACTTTTGTTTTTTGGCCTTTCTTAGGTTGGTCCAGATAGAGTTTTCTAAATGGAGTGCTACCTTACTCTCCCACTGTAAAAATTTTACTGCCCTTTGGGATCTATGACTATAATCCATGTGTAACATTATGGTGCAATAATAGGCCTGAGAAAGCATGGGAGGCATTTTTAGGGTGATACCCTAGGTGAGCCATGAGTGCATTGCTAGGGATCATTGTGTGTTGCAAAGATGTGGAGAGCAATTGAAAGAACTCATTGCTTCAATATAGGCATGAGGAGAGGAGGCTAGGCGTGTTAAGAAGAATCACAAGTAATGAGAACCCCTTGCGAATGGTCTAGACATGAGAAATATCAAACCCTCACTAGTTCAATCAGAGAACAAGGAAACCCTTGGTTTTGGGCCTATTTTTAGTAAACCCCTATATGGATAGGTTGAAGGAAGGAGATGAGGAGAATCTGAAAGCCCTTCACAAAGGGTGCTTGAATCTACAATTGTTTGGGTGCCTTGTTAGGAGAGTTTTTTAACTAAAAGATAAAAGGGGTATAATTAGGCCTAATAGCCTTGTAGCCCTATTTGGGTCAGTCAAAAAATGAGTCTTGAAAGTGATAGGGTTTTCCTTAAAAGAAGTGGATTTAGGCATGGTTTTAGACCATATTCTAAATGAATTGACCCACCTCTCCATTTCAGATTTAGTATAGGTAAGAATCCATATTTTTGGAGGATGATGGTGCTAGAAGGCACCCATGGAGTGTTGTGAAGGAAGCTTGATTCAATATTGGTGTTAGCAAGTTGAATGGGAAAGGATTATAATTGTGAATCCTTGTGGGGTTACTAGGTCAAGTACCCTATAGGCTATATATATAGCCTTGTGTAATCCTAGAAGAGGCTAGCATAGAAGAGAAAGACATGTGTTACACCAGATTAGTATCATAGAAAGTTAAATATTTGGAGATTAATGTATGTCGCTATATATTGGTGAATCAGTAGGGGAGAGCACTATGGTGACAAATCGAGACCTATCAAGAGAGGCAGAAGAGAAAAAGGAGAGGAATAAACTCCTTGAAGATGCCATGGATGAGATGAGGATCAAACTCTAAGAAGTAGTTGATCAAAGATCCCTAGAACAAAAAAAAGATGCTGAAAATAGTGACAGGGGTAAAATGCTTTTGGATGAAGATGATATCATCCTAGAACTAGATGTTCCAATGAATGAGGAACCATTCTTGAAATCAATCAGAGCATTGAATGCAAAGGCATTTGAAGGACTGACACTATTTAGTGGGAAAATGGACATTGAAACAGTCATGGAATAGATTGAGGGGATGGAAAACCATTTTGAGTGTGAGGTTGTGATAGAAGCCCAAAAGATCAAGGTTTCCAAATCAAGATTAAGAGGATCATCCTTGACATGGTGGAATTACCTGCAAGATGAAAGAGTCATAATGGGAAAGCTACCTATAGAAAATTGGAAAGCCATGGTGACTAAGGTGAAGGAAAACTACCTGCTTGAAGAATATGAAATTAAAATTCATAAGAAGAGACAAGGATTAAAACAAAAGAACTTATATTTGGCCTCTTATACATAGGAGTTTTAGAAGCTATACCTTAGGTCCAAGATCTTAGAAGAGGAATCCATCAAGGTAGCCATATATTTGAGTGGTCTCAAATAGAACATCTAGGAGGAGATAATCGTGTGGACTCTAACCACTATTTAAAAGTGCCACTAGTTAGCTCTCAAGGTTGAAGAGAGGAACAAGAAGGGAGACTCCAACAATAGGGGTAGAAGTAGAGGTAGAGACCAAGTGGGTCACCAAGGTGGTTATCAAGGTAGGGGTAATGAGCAAAGAAACCAAGAATAATCCAAGCTTACCGACCATGGAGGTGAAACCAATCCAAGAGGGGGTCATTCTAGAGGTAGAGGTACACAAGGAGCCCCTAATAGAGGAAGATATATGGGAAAGAGAAACTCATACTTTGCAAGTATGAAATGTTACAATTGTGGCCAATTGGGTCATGTGGCTTATAGGTGCCCTGATAAGCCCACCTCATCAAATAGTGGAAAACTGATTGCATATGCCCATGAAGACACAAAAAGTGTCAAGACACCTGAGCTTGACCATATTGAATCATAAATGGGAGAAACTTTAATGTTCAAAAGGATCTTGATCAGACAGCCAGTTAAAGATGAACCCAAGCATAGGAGAGCTTTGTTTAGGATGAGATGTAAAATCCTTGGAAAAGTGTGTAAGGTGATTGTGGATTCATGTTCCATAGACAATATCATATTAGAATAACTTTTGAACAAACTAAAATTGGAGAAGATCCCTCATGTCAATCCATACAAGGTGACATGGTTGAATAAAGGGTAGACTATGTTGGTGAATGAGTAGACTTGGGTGGAGTTTTCAATTGCAAGGTATAAGGACAAGGTACTTTGTGATGTGATGCCTATGGATGCATGCCACTTTCTATTAGGTAGGCCTTGGAAATTTTATAGGAGTGCAGTGTATGATCGAAAAGAGAACTCAATATCTTTCAAGAAAGATAACAAGACTTTCAAGATTCAGTCTTTGTTGGAAGAGGATGAAACTCAATCCAAGACTCCTAGCATCTTGATGAGTGGTAGAAAAGAGTTCATCAAATCCCTCAAGAATAAGGAGAATGATGAGTATGCTATTCTACTCAAGCCTAAAGAGGAGGGGAAAACTAAGCCAGAGCCATTTCCATCAACAATTCAAGAGCTTCTTGAGAAATACAAAGATATAGTCAGTGATGGTACCCTAGCAACCTTACCTCCTAGAAGAGTGATAAGTCATCAGATAGAGTTTGTACTAGGTGCATCATTGCCTAATAAGGCATCTTACAAGCTCACTCCAGAGAAAAACTTGGAGGTGGCTAGACAAGTGCAACAAAGTTTGGATTAGGGGTTGATTAGGAAAAGCATAATCCCTTATGCAGTACCACTTGTGTTGGCATCATGAAAAGGTGGAAAGTGAAGGCTTTGTATAGACTCAAGAGCCATAAATAAGATCACAATTTGGTATCAGTTCCCCATACCTAGAATTGAGGATTTAATGGACTGTCTTGAAGGGAAAATGTAGTTCACCAAATTGGACCTCAAAAGTGGATACCATCAGATTAGAATCAAGGATGGAGATGAGTGGAAGAAAAACTTTAAGACCACTAATGGGCTGTATGAGTGGAGAGTTATGTCATTTGGCCTCTCAAATGCACCTAGCACATTCATGAGGATCAAGAATGAAGTGCTTAAGGATTTCATAGGGATATTTGTGGTAGTATATCTAGATGATATAATCATTTTTAGTAAGATATCCAAAGAGCATTTAAGACATGTGGAGATGGTCCTAAAAAAATTGCAGGAGGAGAAGTTATCCATCAACCTATAAAAATGTGAGTTCTTCAAACAAGAGCTTTTTTACTTGGAGTTTTTAGTATGCCATGGATCATTGAAAATGGATCCAATCAATATGGAAGCTATCTTAAGTTTTCCTACACCAACCATAGCAACAGAGGTAAGGAGCTTTCATGGGTTAGCTCAATTTTATAGAAAATTCATAAGGTAGTTTAGTGGTATTTGTGCACCAATAGTGGAAAACATTAAAGGTGATCTCAAGATGAAGTTTAGATGGAATTATATAATAGACCAAGTATTCAAAATGCTGAAGGAACAAGTAGCAACACAACCTATCCTTATATTTCCTAGCTTTGACAAATTTTTCACCTTGGAGTGTGATGCTAGTGGGATGGAAATAGGGGGTGTGTTAAGCCAAGAAGGTAGACCATTAGCCTTGTTTAGTGAGAAACTAAATGAAGATAAGAAGAAGTACTCTTCTTATGATTTGGAGTTGTGTTCTTTGGTACAATCTCTAAGAAAGTGGAGATATGACTAGCTACCCAAGGAGTTTTTAGTGTTTACTGACAACTAGGCCCTTAGCTACATAAACACACAAGAGAAATTGAGCAATAGACACCTAAAGTGGATGGAATATATTCAAGCATTCACTTTCACCATAAAGCAAGTAAAGGTATAGTTAAACAAGGTTGTAGATGCACTAAGTAGGAGGCTTTTGACCATTGAAGAAGTTTAGCTAAATAGCATTGGGATAGAGAGTTTCAAAGATCTCTATAAGGATGATGAAGACTTTGGTGAAGCCTACAAGGTATGCTTTGATTTTCAAAATCATTTTCATATAAAGTTTTTTGATTTTACCTTGCAAAGTGGTTTTTTGTTTAGGGGAAATCAATTGTGTTTCCCCAAGGGATCAATGAGGGAAACCCTCATATAGGAAAAGCATGATGGTAGCTTGAGTGCCCATTTAGGGGTGGACAACACAATAGAGCTTGTGCAAAGGTTTTACCATTGGTCAAAGTTGGTTAGAGATGTAATTAAATATGTTGAGTAGTGTGTAGTGTGCATGAAGGAAAAAGGAGGATCTAGAAATATAGGTTTTTACTAGCCTTTACCAGTCCCAAATAGACCATGGGAGTGTGTGAGAATTGATTCATTGTGGGCCTACCCAAGACAAAGAATGGACATGACAGTATTTATGTTGTGGTAGACAGATTTAGTAAGATGGGGCATTTTATACCTTGCAAGACTACACATGATGCTAGTAGCATTGCTCATTTGTTCTTTAAAGAAATTGCAAGGATCCATGGACTACCCCTAAGTATTGTTTCATATAGGGATGTCAAGTTCATGAGCCACTTTTGGAAAACATTGTGGAGTAGACTAGGTACCAATCTCTCATTTATTTCAGCTTACCACCCTAAGAATGATGTCCAAATTGAGGTGGTTAACAAAGTCTTAGGAAAATTACTAAGGTTACCAACCAAGGAGTATGGGTAGACATGGGATGTGGTTCTTCCCCAAGTAGACTATGCATACAAAGATAGTGTTAACAAGACTACTGACAAGAGTCCATTTGAGATTGTGTATGGGATGCACCCAAGGGGTGTATGTGATCTTAGAGACTTTGGAGCCATAGAATATAGGAGTGGTCATGCTAAAGACTTCACTCAAACCATGAAGGAGATTCAAGTGCAGGTGAGGAAGACAATCCTAGAATCAACTCAAAATTTGAAGGCCAAAATAGATGAGAAAAGGAAGAATGTTTAGTTTGAGGTAGGAGACAATGTCATGGTATATTTAAACAAATCAAGGCTGTAGAAAAGTGTGTCTAGAAAGATTTAGATGAAGAGAGTGGGTCCCTACAAAGTCCTAGACAAAAAAGGGGCTAATGCATACAAATTAGACCTACCAAGTGGACTAAACATCTCCCCGACGTTCAATGTATCTAATTTGATCAAATTCAAGGGTCCTCTAACTAATATGGATGTCAATAGTGTAGAGATTCATGCTGATGTAGAACCTCATGCACTACCTCCCAAAGAACAGTTGAAAGCCGAGCAGGTCTTGGACTCAAGGGTCAAGAACACCACTAGACATAAGGTGTACATGAAACACCTCATCCAATGGAAGAAAAAACCTAAATTAGAAGCTGCATGGATTGACGTTGTAGACTTCAAGAAGTTTGGCACCTCAGAGGACATCCTAGTCATAGGAGTGACTTGAGATTTTCTTTGTGGGAGAGTATGGTGCAAGGCACCTAGGTAAGGCTACTTTGTAACCTAGGCTCCCTAGTGTTGATTTTTGGCTTGTAGTGGCCTTAGCCAAGCTACTAGTGAAGTAAGGAGACTAGTTGGCCTCTATTTTGTTTTGGTTAGTGTGTTATCTCTTATTTGGTTTCCCTAAGTCCTATTTGAGTCTTGTTGATTTTGATTTGGAAAACTTAGCCAAAGTACCAAATGGTGGAGAATGTTGTAAGATACCTCTTTGATGTTTTCAGAGGTTAAATATGGTCTTAAGGACCTTAGAATGGTTAGGAGTGATTCACACAATGGTGAGACCAAGTGGTTAGCTAAGCCACAAAAAGTTTTTGTGATAACTTTGAAAGTTGTCATGACAACTTTAAAAGTTATCATGACAACATTTCCCAAAACCTAGGAAATGGATCAACAAGGCCCAAATCCTGAGCCAAGGGTCCTAACATATGGAAGTGGGTATATAATGGTGGAAAATGCTAATTTAGAGCATGGGGAGTCATTTTTTATGGAAACCAAGACCTGGAGAGAGAGTTTACCATGTAATTTTGTGTGGAACTCAAAGACTTTGTGTGTAACAAAGCTATTAGATGGATTAATGGAGTGACTGTAATCTTTGTTTATATTAGCTTAGTCTTTCCTTGCATTCATAGTGGTAGGAGCTATTCCTTTTGATAGGTTTTAGTTTTCTAAATGGAGTACTATAGATAGAGTTTTCTAGATGGAGTGCTAGCTCACTTTCCCACCATACAAATTGTACAACCCTTTGGGATCTGTGACTAGACTCCATGTGTAACATTATGGTGCAAGAATGGGCCCTAGAAAGCATGGGAAGAATTTTTAAGATGGTTCCCTAGGAGATCCAAGAGTGCATGGCTAGGGATCACTGTGTTGCAGAGATGGGGAGAGTGATTGAAAGCACTCATTGCTTCAATCCAAGTATGAAGAGAGGAGGCCAGGTGTGTTAAGAATCATCACTAGTAATGAGAAGACTTAGTGAATGGTTTGGACATGAGAAATATCAAACCCTCACTAGTTCAGTCAGAGAATAAGGAAACCCTTATTTTTAGGCCTATTTTTAGTAAACCCTTGCACAGACAGGTTGAAGGAAGGAGAACATTAGAATTTGAAAGCCCTTCCAAAAGGGTACTTGAATTTGCAATTGTTTGGGTGTTTTATTAGGAGAGTTTTTGAACTAAAATCCAAAAGCAGTCAAATTAGGCCTAATAGCCTTGTAGCCCTATTTTGGTCATTCAGCAAAAGAATCTTGAAAGTGATAGGGTTTTTGTTGAAAGAAGTGGATTTAGGCATTGTTTTAGGCCATATTCTAAATAAATTAACCCTCCTCTCCATTTGAGGGTCAGTGTAGGAAAGAATCCATATTTTTGGAGGATGATGGTGCTAGAAGGCACCCATGGAGTGTTGTGAAGGAAGCTTGATTTAACATTGGTGTTAGCAAGTTGAATGGGAAAGGATTATAATTGTGAATCCTTGTGGGGTTACTAGGACAAGTACCCTATAGGCTAGAGATACAACCTTTTGTAATCCTAGAAGAGGCTAGGGTAGAAGAGAAAGACTTGTGTTACACCAAGAATTAACCACATCTTCCTCTTTGTATTTGCTCATGTCTTTTGTTCAATTTCTCCTCAGTTTTTAGGGAAAACTGATAAGCTTCTTCAATACTTTCCAACTTAACCAAACTAATTTCCTCTTAAATAGAAACGCTTAACCCATTCAGGTATCTAGCAATTCTATGTACATCATGGATATGTGTAGGATCATGGTATGCCAAACTAGGCCCTTAAGTGGCAATGAAAATTCAAAAAATCAGGTTTAGGCAAGTTGACATAAAAATTGGAACAAATTATAAATATTATATTAAAAATATGTAAGAAGAGAATCTATAGAAAATTGAATTTAGTTTCTAAGATACTAGGCCTTTTTTGAAAAATAATTATTCTATATGTTGAAAATTTTAAATTTCAATGTAGTGGTATGAAAATTTCAAGAAAAAAATAAGAAGTGTATGTCTGACCACCTTAAACACAATCAAATGATATTTTTTTTACAAGATTCAAGATATAAGTAGTAGAGTCATATTTGGATGTGAAACATATTTTTTTGTAAGTTTTTTCTAAGTAAATAATTAATTATAATTTTTCTTCTACAACTTTTCTAGAATACAAAAACTCTCATGTCAGACCACGTTAACTTAGTCTAAACTTTATCAAATTTAAAACTTTTTTTATTTTTATTGTAGTAGAAAAAGCATATAATGTGACACATGTTTTGGACTTAAAAAATGTTATACAGTTTAAAAGCTATAGCTATTTTTTAATAAGTCTATAATCAGGACTAGAAAGATAACAAGTAGGTGTATGTCTGACCACATTAAACAAAATAAAATGATAATATTTTTTTGTAAGATTCTAGATACATGTAGTAGACTCATGTCTGTATGTGATGTATATTTTTTTGTATTTTGTTTCCAAGTAAATAATTATTTAAGATTTTTCTAGTAAAAATTTTCTTGAATATAAAAACTCTCATGTCTGACCACCACAACTTAGTCTAAACTTCATCAAATTAAAATAATTGTTTATTATTATTGTATTAGCTGAAGCATAGAATGTGATGTATATTTCAGATTTAAAAAATGTTATATTGTTTGAAAGTTATAGTTATTTTTCAAAAAGTCTATCAATCAAGACTTCTTTTTCACATCGCCAATTTTTTGCATATCATGATCCTACACATACCCTCATCCTCAATATGTCCAGATATGATGTATAATCTATAGAATTCATCAGTATTATCTTTTACTGAGCTATCTTTCTACTTCAAATTTTTCATTCTTCTAGGTAGGTTAGTTTTATAATCACAAGGTAGTATCTTGCCTTTCAATTTATTCACCAACTTATTCCATACCTTGATTTTTTCTTTTCGTTTCCTCTTTCTATTCAATTGTAGATTCTCCCACCATAAGGATGCATGACCTTTCAATTTTGAATGCGCAATTTTCACCTTCTTTTCCTCTGAAATAGTTTCATATTCAAAATACTTTTCCATCTCAATTATCCAATCCATCAATTGATCTAAATCTAGCCTTCCACTATATTCAACAGTATTAAAATGCAATGTAGCCTTCAAAATTTTTAATGCCTTCAAAAGTATTTCTTCACCTTGATCCATCACAAGTACAAGTTTCTCTTCACCCTCTTCATCTTTGGCTTCTTCATCACTAACATCATCAAGGTGTCTTCCTATGTGTTGGGCTATTTCAATAGCTTCTAATCTAGCAGTAATCTATCTTAGAATCTCTACTAAGCCTAGATCTGCATCTCACCTCCCACAAACCATATTGAAATCCATTTTCAATTGAAAGTTAGATCACAATATGAAACCCCACAACAAGATATCAACTAGGGATTAGAAGAAGGAACCAGATCTAACCTCACTCTAATACCACCTGATGCAAAGGAGGAAGGAGGATGGGTCCAAAGGTACACCCAGCTACCAACCTTTCTGTAAGATCAACACTCAGAAGAAACAACACAAGATTGTGAGAGAGATAATTCATAAAAATTGATTTATTATTCATCAGAAAACTTCATACATGTCGAGATATAAGGCCTTCATGGTTTCAGCCAATAAAATGTAATTTAACTACAGAACAGTCCTCATACGTGTGAGGATCTTCCCACCTTTAGATTCTATCCTCTAAAATCCACTTCCTCAGATCTAAAACATACAACTGTATTTATACAAGAAGCTACCAAAAATAAAATATGTCAACCTTAAGATCCATTAGATCTAGCAATAGAGAAAGAGATGACCTAGATTTAGGTCCTTGAATACTACCCAATGATCAATGCAACCATTAACTCTACGACCAAAACTAAATGCACAAGTCGGCCTCAACAAGGATCTAAAATAAACCGCTCGATTAGAAATACTACTGAGAAACCAAAACAAACTCGGTGAACAACCAAATTAAATCAGTGAACAACCGAACTGAGAAGCAATTGAGCCTCATCACTAGAAACAAGAATACTTCACCAAGAACCCAAAAGAAACTACCCAACACATCTAACAATTCTAACATGTTTTGGTGATACATGATTGCCAAAAACTGAGGATGCTCCTACATCAATGCTTGTTAGTCTCAGATTATAAGTGAATGCTAAATAATTACATTTTTAAATATATTATTATTTAAATTAATTTATAAGATAATGAGGGAGCCAATTAGAGATTAGATAGAATATAAAAATAAATAAGAAACTATAATTATTACATAAAGGAAGACATGGAAAATAGTGATTAATATAGAAAATAAAAGTAAATTGAAACCAAAAAAATAAGAAAAGCTTGTTCTTGCAGTGGTTGATCATAATTCATTAAAATGGTATGTTTCTTGTCTATATCTTCAACTAAGATGCATATTAAATTTTGAAGCTATATTTTCTATTTAAATTAAATATATTCATTTCTTATTATATTTTATATTTAAATTTAACATTAAATAAAACATAAAAATATTTTTAACTTTTTTTAATTAGTGAATGCTCTGGACTTGAATTATGAACCACTACGGTCAAATTGAGGGGCACCATTTATGTGGTAATTTTTAATCATTTTTGCTGACACATTAACACCTGCGAAATTTGTTTGTTGCTAATATCTTCACTCTATTTTTTTAAGTGTCTAGTAAAATTTTTGACATGACCTATGACCTTAGCGCAACACGCCTTTCATCTTCATGTGAAACACATTTGACCTAGAGCTATGAACTAGTGAGACCACAAATGGATTAGAAATTTGAGGCCCAAATTCACAAGCACATTACATCAGCAAAGACACAATTCCATGATCAAAATGGCTTAGTAGGGGTTTGAACTTGAATTTTTATGACAACAACACCACCACTTTACCAACACACTAAGTGGTGAACCCCAAACTCATTTGAATCTCTCCTTATCCTTCCACTATTATGCCCTTTTTTAAGTGCCTCCCTACATCACCTCAACATCCTAGTATGTTAGGTGATATATCAAATACTTGTTGGTGCAGGGATGTTGTATTTTAGCTCACCATTGTGCCTCCCTACATGTACCTTCATTTCCTCCTTTGTACCTTACTTGTGAGCAACTAAAGCGAGAGATAAGGTCCTATGAGTAGGATAAGAAAAACTAAATGACTTTAGTGAAAAAAGAAATAAACTCACACATAATGCACTACTTTAGAAGATGTGGTAGTAGGAAAAGAAATGGATTGATCCATTTTCATTAAAAAGGTCATTAGTGGAAAAGCTTGAGAGATGACTTTCAATTCAGAAGGGTCTTAAATGTTACAAGGTATTTTACCAAATGTTTTTTGCTCAATTAGTTTGATCTAAAAAAAGTTGTTGAATCTAGTACTCATTCCAACTTAAAAAATTTCATGCCAAATAAAAAATCAACTTTTGGAATAGATTAGTTGATCTTTTATTCATCTCTCAATACCCTGCTTTAGTTAAATTAACTTTTTTGATGAAGTCATGACGTGTATTTGGATTTAACGCCAAAATAAAACAAATGATGACTATTGCACAACCTATTTTAGCATTAATTTTTTCTAATCCTAGGTTTACACAAAGGTATGAACCAACAAAAACACAAGATAACAGTGGCAAATACCTCAAACAAAGACAAAAACCAACCACTAAACCAGAAGCTAAAATCAACAACAATAAAATTAAAAAAGTACTTCATTTTTAAATAATTAAAACCTTTTTTAAAGAGAAAGTTTCATTCTCATGCAAATAATGTCTAGAAATAAGATATTGCATCTTTTTATGCCTTTTACAATTGTTTTTCTATATTCTTCTAGCATGAACATAAAGAAGTGCCACTAATTTACGAAAGAACCTGTAGAAATAATATGTGAAAATATGAATTCATGCCTTTGTTTCTAAAATATAGATCATGACATCCTAGAGCATCATGCCTTCATTTTTTAAATACTTCAAAGTAAACACAAAATAAAATAAGATATACATAAATAAATAATCTAAATATTATATATATATATATATATATATATATATATATATATATATATATATATATATATATATATATATATATATATATATATATATATATATATATATATATATATATATATATATATATATATATATATATATATATATATATATATATATATATATATATATATATATATATATATATAAAAGAAACAAATAAGAAATAAATAAGATATAAATAAGAAATAAAATAATATTTCTTATATAAGTATACTTGGGTAACAAAAGTGCATGACCATCAAAAGTTGTTGTAGTAGATTTATTCACTTCTTGATCCTATAAAGAAGATAAATAATATAAATACATTATCTTCAATTTACCATCAGAACAATTTTACTAAATAGTGAAATCTTGAAGGAGTGGAGATGGAGCAAAAGGAGCATGCAGTGCGATCAGAGCGAAAGGTGCATGCAAATTCTAGGGTTTTGATCGAAGCTTCAATGGCAGGCCTCAATAGTATCTTCATCAACAGTATGGACATGGGGGAGGGGTGTTATGAAGCCTAGGAAATCTTCTTTTCATAGGTTTCAACCAGCCCTTGACATCTGCTCAGGACCTTTACTTCCAACCCCTATTAAGGATTTCAATGGATCCCTTATTGGTTATTTTTACCCTAATGTGCCTTCCTTTGTTTCCTAGCCTAACTCTTTGTCTATTTATTTTCCTTGGTTTTTATCTTCTCCAAACAATATTCCCCTTCGCCATACCTAGCCTTTTCAAAACCCTCAGCCTTAGCATGTCCTTCATCATAATAAACCTCCACCTAAGAATGTGAATCCCCCTTGCTAGTATTTTTTTCATTGCAATAACTCTCAAAATTCTCAATGTCCCCCTGTTACTATGGGTGGTTCAGGCAAGAACCCTTCTAGTAAAAGACTGCCTACAAATACACAAGAATAGGGTCAACTAGTTGACAATTTGGATGCTTCGGGTTCATTTACAGTCCAAATCAATGATGGTATTCTTTCACCTCAGGTATTGTATATGCAGGAAAGGGTGCTTATAGGTAAGATCTGGACTTTCTTACCAATTTCTGAATTTTGCTCCTGGGCTAAAGATAATTGGTTACGGCTCATAGATTCATTTTATCTTGATCATAATTCAAATTTTTTTGTCACTATCTTTGATTCTACTTCATCTTGTAATGATGTACATCATATAAAATACTGGTTCTATAATGGTATTGGCATCTATATGGAATTATGGTCCGCTAATTTCAATCTTCATGATTTTGCATGTGCACTAATGCCATTATGGGTAGAATTGCTTGTATTTCCATTGGAATATAGGGATTTGGATATTATTGAGGCTATCGCTAACAAAATTGGAACATTTATAAAACATGATCTGATCCCTTTTAATGAACCCTACCAATCTATTAGGGCTTTTGTGTTGTTGGATCTTACTAAGTCATTCCCTCAGAATATTTGTCTTCATTCCAAATGTGGTGTTTGGAGGCATGATGTAAAAGAAGGGACAAGAGGGGCCAAAAGATAGATCACCCTAATGATCTAGCATGCTTAACACATGCAGAAGCAAATAACAACAACAATGAGAGAGAGAATGCAAGAACTTTCAATTATTTTCATCAAATAGAATGATGCATGCTAGGCTGTAAGGCCTTCCCAGTTGTGACCTGATATTACAATGAATTATAGAAGTCCTCAAACATGCGAGGATCTATCAGAAACCTTTGATCTAATCTTTTCTATCTTCCAACAAAAAATAACTTAAACTCTAAATAGACAACTATATTTATACAAGAGACTCCTGAACCAAGTTAGCCTTCAGATCAATAATCACCAGAAGAAATAGTCAGATCTAGGACCACGGGCTTCCCAATGATTAATATCAACATTAAATCTATGATCCATAATGAATGCATGAGTCAACCTCAATAGAAACTTAAAATAAACTACTTCGCAAACAAGGATGATCGAGAAATAGACAAGCATCATCGAGCATTAAAGAAACAATCGACCGCTTAGCGGATAACTGACCATCCTCGATAACCAAAGGAAGTCAGCCAACTATCAACCAACTCGGTCAAAGCAGGAACTGAGGAACACAGAAAAACTTCAAATTCTTTTTGGTGACATAGGATTGCAAGGGACCCAAGATGCTTCTACATTAGACACCTGTAGTTATCTTTAAATTATTCTCTGAATCATTTGGTAGGTATGATCCTAGTTGTATCTGACTCAAACTGTGAAATGCATGAACTATCTTCCATCGGTCTATTCTTCCACTTGACCAGATATTCCATATACTATTTTCCTCTTGTACTCTTGCCAACTCTTTGCTTCAGAATCTACTCAATCTCTTCATTCTTCTTCTTAGGATATTCTATCAGTACTATCATTTCTTCATTAGGTTCATGATACTCATATAAATCAGAAATATTAAAAATGGGTGATATGTCCATGTCATCAGGTAACTCAATTTCATATGCATTTCCATTGTCAAATTTCCTCAAAATCTTGCAAGGTCCAAACTTCTTCATCCTCAGCTTCCCATATGTGCCAACTGGAAATTGTCCTTTCTTCTAATGAACCATCACTTCATCACCAAAATCAAAAGTTTTATGTCTCCTTGATCTATCAACTTTGTCTTTGTATTTCTAATTACTGTCTTCCAACTTCAGCTTCACATCTTCATGTAATGTCTTCATGTACTCAGCAAACTTTACTCCTTCAACATTCCTCTTACTTTCATCAACAATGTCTCTCAAATTAGATATACCTCTCAGTTGTATGCCATTCACAATCTCAAATGGTATTTTTCCAGTACTCCTATTCACTAAATTATTGTATGCAAACTCTGCTTGTTCCAACACATAATCCAAATTACTCAGTGTGTCTCCAACTAAACATCTCAAAAGATTTCCTAAACTTCTGTTCACAACCTCAATTTGTCCATTGGTTTGTGGGCGAAATGTAGAACTATATTTCAACTTAGTGCCAAATTTCTTCCAAAGGGTATTCCAAAAGTATCCAACAAATTTACTATCTTGGTCAAAAATAATACTCCTCAGTAATCCATGCAATCTTACAATTTCCTTAATGAAAAGATCTGCTACATGTACTGCATCTGGTGTCTTTCTACAAGGTATAAAATGTTTCATCTTAGAAAATCTATCTACAACAACAAATATAGAATCATTACCTCTTATTGTCTTTGGTAAGCCTAGAACAAAATCCATACTGATGTCAATCCAAGGTTTCTCAAATATAACAATCAGTGTATACAAACTAGTATTCTAACTTACTCCTTTTGCAACTTGACAAAATCCACAACTTTTCACAAATTTTTGAACATCTCTATACAAAAATGGCCAAAAGTACTTCTCCTTAAGAAAATTTCATGTTTTATCAATACCAAAATGTCCAGCCAAACCACTACTATGCTTCTCTTTTATCAGATTAGTTCCCATTACTCCTCTTAGTATACACAACTGAATAACTTTAAAAAATATACCTTCCTAAATAAAATATTCATCCCATTTAGTGTCTTGTTGATCTTGACTAGGTGCTCTACACTTTCTCCATGGCTTAGCAAAATCAGGATCAAACTCATAAGAATCCCTCATCTCATCACAACCAAGAACTTCAATTTTCATCTCGGTCATCAAAGATCTTCTACTTAATACATCAACAACTCAGTTAGTGACTCCACTCTTATGCTTTATCACAAATGTATAACTCTGCAAATACTCAACCGATTTCATATGCCTTTGATTCTACTTATTCTAACTACCCAAATAATGTAAATCCTTATGATCAGTATACAACACAAATTCACTTAGTATCAAGTAATGTGTCCATTTCTTTAGTGCTTGAATAATACCATAGAATTCTTGATCATACACAAAATATTTCCTTCTAGCATCATTCAAATTTTCACTAAAGAAAGCAATAGGTTTACCTTCTTGACTCAACACAGCTCCAATTACACTTCCACTTGCATCACATTCCACTTGAAATACCTTACTAAAATTAGGTAATGCCAAAAAGGGTAATCCAACAACCTTCTACTTCAGAGTCTCAAAACTTCTATTAGCAACATGTGTCCACTTGAATTCCCTTTTGTCTCCTCTCATAGTCTCAATCATAGCATTACAAATTGAACTGAAATTCCTTATGAACTTTTGGTAAAAACTTGCCAAACCATGAAATGATCTTACCTTACTAGCATTTATAGGTGTAGGCTAGTTCAAAATAGCTTCAACCTTTTTAGGATCCATCTTAATATCATTAGCTGAAATCACAAATCCAAAATACACAATCTCCTCTTTCATGAATGAACACTTTTTCAGATTTATTAGCAACTTTTCCTCTTTCAATCTTTGCAAAACTTGTCTAAAATGCAACAAATGTTCTTCTCTAGTTTTACTGAATATCAGAATATCATCAAGATATACAATCACAAACTTACCTAAGAATTTCTTCAAAACTTCATTCATCAGCCTCATAAAAGTACTCGGTGCATTACTTAAACCAAAAGGAATAACCAACCACTCATACAAAACTTCTTTTGTCTTGAAATAAGTCTTCCATTCATAACCTTCTTTGATTTTGATCTGATGATATCCAGTTTTCAAATCAATTTTGGTAAAATACTTTGCTCCAGTCAAAATATCCATTATATCATCCATTCTCGGTATAGGAAACCTATACTTCACTGTTATCTTATATATTTATCTTGAATCAGTACACATTCTCCATTCTCCCTTCCTCTTAGGTGTGAATACAATAGGTACTGTACAAGGACTCAAACTTTCTTTGATCAAACCTTTCTCGAGAAATTCTTGAATCTATTGGTTCAATTCTTGATTCTCGGTAGGTGTTAGTTGATGAGGTGCGTTATTCAGTAAACTAGCTGCATGGATTAGATCCATACAATGATCAATGCTTCTTTTCAATGGTAAACCATTAGGTACATTATCAGAAATGATTTCAATATACTCAGTGGGTAAATTATCAATCTCCTTAGGAACACTATCCTATGTTTCATACTCGGTTTGTTAGGAATCACAACAAAGCATACATCATTCCTTCTCAAGTCCTTCACAAAATTTCTTCCTTCCCTCAAGAAAACTTTCACCAATGTGCAAACACTAGTAATAGGTTCTTCCATCAACAATAACAAGACTTGTTTCTTTCCATCAGCCACAATAGTGCACTTATGCAATCTTCCATCATATATAGCATGTCTATCATATTGCCAAGGTCTAACCAATAAAATATGACAACAATCCATAGGCATGAAATCACACAACACCTTATCATAGTACTTTCCAATCTTCAAATTTACATAACATTGTTCACTTACCAAGAGTGTGTGCTCATCTTTGATCCATGAAATTTGATAGTGCTTTAGATGTTCCAATCTTTCTAGCTACAACTTTGTGACCATTTCCTCAGATGCCAGATTCTCTGAGCTACCACTTGTTAGAAAGTAAAGATCCCCAAGATAACTGAGAGGGGGGGGGGCGGGGGGTGAATCAGTTATCTGATAATTAAACTATTTATCAACCTCAATAT
Source organism: Chamaecyparis obtusa (assembly GCA_027943335.1). NCBI lineage: Eukaryota > Viridiplantae > Streptophyta > Pinopsida > Cupressales > Cupressaceae > Chamaecyparis > Chamaecyparis obtusa. Next base: position 110,773 of record BSBK01011403.1, read on the forward strand.
CAACTTTAGTAGATTTAAACCATATAATCAATGTAGTAACCAACCATAGAAAGATAATCATACACAATGACACAATAACACAAGATATGTTGACTAGGGAACCTCTTGATTAAAGTGTAAACCCCAGTGGGAATGATGCCCACAAAATGATGCACTAATATGAAAGTTCCTTATGATAGGATGGACCCTATTAGGAGTCCTATGAAATACATTTAGTACATATGAATCCTTGTTAGGAGATTTTGAATCCCTCTTAAAAGACTCTAACCTGGTTAAGAGTTATGGAAGACTAAAGGACCCACTGCCCAAACAACTTCAAGGCAAGATCTCTGAACTCACTGTCCAATAGATCTTAGGATTATTCAATAGAATAATATGAAATATGTTACCTCATTCACACTATACCAAAACCACACTCTTTGCTACACAAGATCACAAATTCAGATCTTTGTACTTCGCAAGTCTTCTTTCACAACTGAATTAGCTCCTTTCTTCACCTCATGCATAAATTCGCATCAGAACTTTTACAATTTTATATCACAACTCATAATCCATATCATAACAAAGAAAACATTCCTTCCTTTATAACACACTCAAATAATTACAAATGAATCATGATGCAATTACAAAATAATAATTTCAACACACTACACCAAGAATTACATAAAACTGTCAACTTCCAAATGTAATAACTCTTTACTCGAGTCACCTCAAAGTTTTTGTAGTGAACCACATCACTACCAATGTATCAAAAACTTTCCTTTAACTACACAAAATCATATTCCATCCCGATTAGGAGATATCCTCTGATTACCAAAAACCGCTACTCAGGAACACTACCAAAATACTACTTCCACCAAAATGCTTATACCTTTCATGAATGAATGAATTTATTTTTGCAATCTTAACCATAGGTTAATTATACAACAAAGAAAATACCATCAACTTTTCATAATCCCAAATGCAATATCCCATGTGTGCAAAACAAAACTGTGCCTACTACTCTACTAAACTCTAGAATATCACTCTATTGACATCAATGACAATCATAGTCATGAATGCAACAACCACTGCTACAGAATGACTGCTAATCATCAAGCATTCATTCCTAACAATCTCCCCCATTGGCATTGATGGCAACATGGATGAAAAACATCCAATGTTCCAAAAATCTAATCACTACTGCTAAACTACTCTGCTACTCTTCATCAATCAAATCTTGTTTCATTTTCCTATTCAATCACTCCAAAAAATGGAGTTCCTCAATGTTTTTCATGATTCTTTCCCCCATTGACATCAATGAAAAAAATTATATCACTATGTCAAACAACAACTCAATGTCAAAAGACACTGTATAGAAAATACATTTACAAGAGTCCTCATGAGTTAGCTCAGATACACATACTCCCCCATAGAGGGAGTACCGACATCCAATCCAGAAGAGAGATAAGTGCATAAGCCACTGGATGGATGTAACCATCTACATCTTTACTCAAGAGTAAATATGTTTGTTATCTGCTCCTTTGTGCTAATGTACTCCAATCTAACTTCTTTATCTGCAACTTTCTCTCTTACAACATGATACTTGATCTCTATATGCTTAGTCTTAGAATGCAATATAGGATTCTTAGACATACTAACTATACTTGTATTGTCACAATATATGACAATAGGCTCATCAAACTTAATTCCAATATCCTTCATCATTTTCTTCATCCAAATTATCTGGTTACAATTGTTTGCTGCTGCTACATACTCTGCTTCTGCTATACTCTATGAAATATAATTTTGCTTCTTGCTCAACCAAGAAACTAATCTTCCTCCAAGAAAAAAGGCTCCACCACTGGTGCTTTTCTTATCATCAATGCTACCTCCCCAATTAGCATCAGTATATGCACATAAGGTAAAATCATCAGAATTTTCATACCATAATCCATAGTCCATTGTTCCTACTATTCTAGCTGAATGTGCTATATCAGGTCTAGTGTGTGTCAAGTACTACAATCCACCAATCATAGATCTATATTACTTCTGCTCAACTACTGGTGTCTCATCTTTACTAAATAGTTTATGTCTTGTAACCATAGGTGTTCCAACTGGTTTAAAAATTTACATACCAAATATTTTCAAAAAATCATTCAAGTACTTTGTCTGACTTACAAAGATACCATCTTTGTTTTTTGTTATATGTAATCCCAAAAAGTATTTCATTTCTCCAATCGTACTCATTTGAAATTCTGTCTACATTTCATCAGCAAATTTTTTACTAGCTTCATCTTCTCCTCCAAAAATAATGTCATCAACAAAAATAAATATAATCAATAATCCATTCTCAATTTCTTTTGTGTACAAGTTACTATCAGCTGTTCCTTTTGTAAATCCCAATTTCAACAAATACTTATCTAATCTTGCATACCATGTTCTAGGTGCTTTCTTTAGTCCATACAATGCTTTCTTTAGTTTACATACCATGTCTTCTTCTTGAGTCAAAGGAAAACCTTCAGGCTACTCAATGTATACTTCTTCCAATTCACCATTCAAAAATGCTAACTTCACATCCATCTGATACACTTTGAATTTCTTAAATGCTGCAGAAGCCAAAAAAATTCTTACTGCTTCAAGTCTTGCCACATGGGAAAAGGTTTCTTCATTGTCAATTCCTTCTTGCTGCGAGTATCCCTTACATACCAATCTTGCTTTGTTTCTTACTACTTCTCCTTGTTCATTCATCTTGTTTTTGAATACCCATTTAGTTCCAATCACATTCTTGTCTTTAGGTCTAGGGACTAGTTCCCATGTCTTGTTCTTCTCAATCTGATCCAATTCTTCTTTCATAGCTTTAATCCAATGTTCATCTTCACAAGCTTCATTAGTAGACTTAGGTTCAATTTGAGAAATCAAACATAAATGTACCTTCTTTCTAGTCATAACTCCTCTATCCAAACTTCCAATAACTTACTCAATAGGATGATGTCTTGAAATATACCTGTTAGGTGTCATAGTCTCATATATTGTCTCAACTATAGATTCTTCTCTAGATTCTTCTATGTTTTCTTTAGCATGACTTTCATTCAACAATTCACTGTCAGTCTCAAAAAATTGTTCAGTAGTTTCAATGTTAGGCTGAGGGTTAGTTTCTTCATCAGATTCATAATCAAGCATTGTTTCCTAAATTTTGAACTTCTCATCAACTTTCACATTTGCACTTTCAACAATAGTCTTAGTTCTCTTATTGTAACATCTATAAGCTTTTCTTTTCAAAGAATATCCAACAAAAATTCGTTAATCACTTCTAGGATCAAACATTCCTATATCATCATCTGTCTTAATATAACATTTTCTGTGAAAAATTCTAAAATACTTAACTGAGGGTGCATGTCCAAACCATAATTCATAACGTGTCTTGTTTGTGTCTACTCTAATTTGTACTCTATTCATTCTATATATTGTTCTATTCACTACTTCTCTCCAAAATGTCTTTGCCAAATCACTCTCAAACAGCATAGCTCTTGCTGCTTCAATCATTGATTTGTTCCTTCTTTCTGTAATTCCATTTTTTTTAGGTGTTCTAGGGGCTGAAAATTGTCTCTTAATGCCATTCACTTCACAAAAGGTGTTAAACTCTTTAGAAGTAAATTCTCCTCCTCTATCAGATCTCAAACATTTAATCCTCATTCCTGATTCATCATCAACTTTATTCTTAATTATCTTAAACTTATCAAATGCTTCATATTTTTCTTTCAAAAATGCAATCCACATCATTCTTGTAAAGTCATCAACAATAATCATAAAATACCTTTCTCCATAGAATCGTCTAGTCCTTGTAGGGCCACTGAAATCTGTATGAACAATCTCCAACTTCTCTATAGATGTGAACTTCTTGCTAGGAAATGAACTCCTTTTTTGCTTAGCCATCACACATTCCTTGCAAATCATGTTAGTAGGCTTCATAATCATAGGTAAATCTCTTACTGAAAGTGTAGAACTCACTTTCACAATATTATCAAAGTTTATATTTCAAAACATTCTATGCCATAACCAACTATCATCAATCATAGTCATCAAGCATGTCATCTTAGTAGGGTTCAATTGAAATGCATTACCTCTAGTTCTAGATTTTGTTCCAATCAAATTTCCATCTTTATCCTTAATCACACAAGTTTTCTCAGCAAACAAAACTTGATATCCCTTATCAATTGACTATCCAACACTTAATAGATTATGTTTCAGTCCATCCATAAAGTAAACATCATCAGTATTAGTCTTTCCATCAAGAGTAATAGATCCTATTCCTTTAATCAAACAAGGTGCATTGTTACCAACTCTAACAACTCCTCCATCATGATTGCTAAATTTTATGAACTTTCCTTTATCACAAGTCATATGATGTGAACAACCACTGTCTATAATCCAATCAATTTTCTTTTCAACTTGGGAAACTAATGATTTTTCTTCTTTAATATCAGATTTAGAATTTTCTTCTTTAATGGCTACAAATCCTATGTCATCAAGGTTATCATTATCACTGTAACTCAAATATCTTTCAATTCCTACTTCAATTTCTTCATCATTTTCATAATGACATTCTTTAGGTCTTCTATGCTTAAAATTGTTTCTATGCTTCTTAACTCTCTTAGGAAACTTAGATGCATAATGACCATATTCTTGACAAATCCAACATTTAAAGATTTTATTACCATCTAGTTCTCTTTTCACAAGCAAGGCAATACCTTCTTCAATCTTCTTATCTTCTTCAAATTTGGATTTTTTTCTACTGGCATAATCTCCACTCACACTTGTACTTCTTGAAAAAGTAGGTCTGATGCTAAGAGCACTGAATGCTATCTCCATTCTTGGTAGTTCTCCTAATAATCTTAAATTCATTTCTATTGCTTCCAATCTTCCAAGAAGAGTTTCTCTTGAAAATTTTGTTGTACAAGGTATCACTTGTTTAATCATTTGTGTAGTCTGTCTGAATACTGGTGTCAATGTTCTCAGAATTTTCCATATCACTTCATTCTCTAATTTTTCACCTCTATGAGACTTTATTCCTGCAACAATTTCTGACATCCTACCAATATAGCTTCTAACAGATTCATCTTCCATCATTCTTATGTCTTCAAATGCACAAATCCAATTATGTAACCTAGCTTTCTTTGCATGTTCATCACCTTCAAAATTAGAATCTAAAGCTTTCCAAATATCATAAGCTCTAATTAAACCTTTTACATAACTATATTCATTCTTTGGAAGTGCTGATAAAAGAACTTCTCTTGCAAGTATGTTACACATAAGGGTGTCTCTTTCATCATTAAAACAAGTCTCAAGTCTGTCTTCCTCAATGATAGTTCTGGCATTCTTTCTAATCAACTAATAACCTAGTCCTAAACATAATAGATGTGTCTTCATCTTTACTTTCCAGTTGTCAAAATTTACTCCATCAAACTTAGGGCTTTCTTTCATGAAATTTTCCATAGATCTCCTTAAGTTGTTAAACTTCTCTTTCAAGGACCTACCACTCTGATACCAATTGTTAGAAATTAAAGATCCCCAAGATAACTAAGAGGGGGTGGGGGTGAATCAGTTATCTGATAATTAAACCATTTATCAACCTCAATATCAACTTCAGTAGATTTAACCCATATAATCAATGCAGTAACAAACCATAAAAAGATAATCATACACAATGACACAATAACACAAGATATGTTGACTAGGGAACCTCTTGATCAAAGAGTAAACCCCGGTGGGAATGATGCCCACAAAATGATGCACTAATATGAAAGTTCCTTGTGAAAGGATGGACCCTGTTAGGATTCTTATGAAATACATTCAGTACATATGAATCCCTGTTAGGAGATTTTGAATCCCTGGTAAAAGATTCTAACCCAGTTAAGAGTTATGGAAGACTGAAGGACCCACTGCCCAAACAACTTCAAGGCAAGATCTCTGAACTCATTTTCAAATAGATCTTAGGATTATTCAATAGAATAATATGAAATATGTTACCTCCTTCACACTATGCCAAAACCACACTCTCTGCTACACAAGATCACAAATTCAGATCTATGTACTTCGCAAGTCTTCCTTCAACTGAATTAGCTCCTTTCTTCACCTCATGCATAAATCTGCATCACAAATTTCACAATTTCATATCACAAATCATAATACCATATCATAAAAAATAAAATATTCCTTACTTTATACCACACTCAAATAATTACAAATGAGTCGGCATGCAATTACAAAATAATAATTTCAACATGCTACACCAAGAATTACATAAAACTGTCAACTTCCAAATGTAATAACTCTTTACTTGAGTCACCTCAAAGTTTATGCAGTGAACCAGATCACTACCAATTTATCACAAACTTCCCTTTAACTACACAGAATCAGATTCCATCTTGATTAGGAGATATCCTCCGATTACCAAAAACCGCTACTTAGGAACACTGCCAGAATACTGCTTCCACCAAAATGCTTATAACTTTCATGAATGAATGAATTTATTTTTGCAATCTTAACCATAGGTGAATAACACAAAAAAGTACATACCATGAACTACGCATAATCCCAAATGCAATATCCCATGTGCACAAAACAAAACTGTGACTGCTACTCTGCTAAACTCCAGAATATCACTGTGTTGACATCAATGACAATCATAGTCATGAATGCAAAAACCACTGCTACAAAATGACTACCAATCCTCAATAATTCATTCCTAACACCAATGTCAATGATTACCTTCCAAACTTTATCAGAAACTCTACATCTAGTCTTGAAATTTTTTTTCCTTACTACATCTTCCTTTTTGATTTCATTCTACAGTGCTCTCCTTACCATCAACTTATTTTCCTTCTAAGGGTCATTCGGTGATTCTTCTTGCACCAAGACATTTCTACTGCTACTAGCCTTCTTACTTGCATGCATACATTCAAAATATCTATGTCCTCCTTCTCCATAATTGTAACAAGTTCCTTGGAAACTCCCTCTATTATAACCACCTCGGTAGTTACTGCCTCTACCTCTAGATGAACTTTCACCTTTCCACTTGGTCTTGCCTTTGTCCAAATTTTTCTTTTCAGGTTTAGATCTACCATTTTCACCATTGGATCTACCTCTTCCTCTAGGGAATCTACCACCTCAACCTCTTTGCCTTTTCTCATGTCTCTTGTTCAATTTCTCCTCAGCTTTCAATGCAAATTGATAAGCCTCTTCAATGTTCTCCAACTTGACCAAACTAATTTCCTCTTGGATGGAAACTCTCAAGCCATTCAAGTATCTAGCAATTCTTTCCACATCATCTTCATCATGTCTAGATCTGATATCTAGTCTATAAAATTCCTCAGTATATTCCTTTACCGAGCTATCTTTCTGCCTTAGACTTTGCATTCGCCAAACTAGGTTAATCTAATAATCACAAGGTAAGAACTTTCCTTTGAATTTATTAACCATCTTATTCCATACCTTGATTTTGTCTTTGCCTTTCCTTTTCTATCCAACTGTAGATGTTCCCACCATAAGGATTCATGGCTTTTCAACCTTGTGCTTGCAATCTTCACTTTCTTGTCTTCAGGAATGTTTTCATACTTAAAATACTTTTCCATCTTAGTGATCCAGTCCACCAATTCATTAGAATCTAATTTTCCACCATATTCAGGAGGATTGAAATGTGGTGTAGACTTCAAACTGGTCAAAGCCTTCAAAAAAATTTCTTCACCTTGATCCATCATAGGTGTAGGTTCTGCATTTGCTTGTTCTTCCTCAACTTCATCATCACTAACATCTTCAAGATGTCTGCCTCTTCTTTGGGTTGTTTCAACAACTTCTAACCTAGTAGCAATCTGCCTTAGCATATCTGGCAATCTTGGATCTACATCACACCTCGCACGAACCATCTTGACAACCCTCTACAATTGCAGGTCAGATCAACATCTCCTACCCTACAATTTTAGGTAAGATTGCAATCAAGATCTCACCTTGCTTTGATACCATCTGACACAAAAGAAGGGTCAAGAGGGGCCAAAAGATGGCTCACCCTAATGGTCCAGCCTACTTAACACATGCATAAGCAAATAACAACAACAGTGAGAGAGAGAATGCAGAGACTTTCAATTATTTTCATCAAATAGAATGATACATGTCAGGTTGTAAGGCCTTCCTAGTTGCAGCTTGATATTACAATGAATTATATAATTCCTCAAACATGCGAGGATCTATCAAAAACCTTCAATCTAATCTTTTCTATCTTCCAACAAAAAATGACACTTAAACTCTAAACAGATAACTATATTTATACAAGAGACTACCAAACTGAGTTGGCCTTTAGATCCACAATCACTAGAAGAAATGGTCAGATTTGGGACCACATGCTTCCCAATGATTGATATCAACATTAAATCTATGACCCATAATGAATGCACAAGTTAGCCTCAACAGAAACTCAAAATAAACTACTTGGTAAATAAGGATGACCTAGCAACAAACAAGCATCGCCAAGCATCAAAGAAACAACTGACCATCCTCGGTAACCAAAGGAAACTGACCAACAACTGACCAACTCAGTCAAAGTAGGAACCAAGCAACATAGACAAACTTCAAATTCTTTTTGGTGACATAGGATTGCCAAGGACCTGAGATGCTCCTGCATCAAGGCAGGAAATTATTATTAAAGATGCACATTTAGTATTATGTTATGCACACCTATTAGGGCATTTCATTAATCAATGTAATGATCCTAATTGTTAGAATTTAATTATTTGTAGGAACACAACATCTTTCCCCTCTAAATGTTCTATTGTCCCTAGTAATAAGGATAAGTTGCGTAGCCCAAATGAAAATAAGGATTAAAATTCACACCAGGCCAATCTTTTTGATCATCCTGCTCTTGAAAAGGAAGTGAATCTCCATTCTAAGGCTCCAGCAGAGGATAATTTATTGAAAGAGTAGTGGGAAATTGTGTCCTCTCATATTATCTCAGCTCTGTTGCATTTTTCACCATTTCTAATAGCCTCATTTACCAATATGTTAAAGGTTTCAATGCCAGCTATTATTTCTTGCCTTAGTAGGATTGACATCTCTCAAGTTATTGTATCAAAGATTAAAACTAATACAAAATTTCCTTCTAAGCCTTTCTTTAATTTGATAGTGTGTTCCCTTATGTTTTTAGATGTCCCACTCAAATTGAAAAAGTTGACCTCTGAGCATGTTGCAATTATGTCTTTAGAAGTTGTGTCTCTAGTATCTTCTCATATGTATGATAATTTAGGCATGAATGAGGTTCATCATTTGGACCTTTCAGGGTTGAATTCTTTTCATCCTTCTAATGATAATTCAATTGATGAACCTCTCTTATCACCTTTAACTAAAATTTCCATGGCTGATGATGTCCATTAGAGCTCGGAGTTGCATCTAGATAACTAGTTGGGTAATAATAAATTGGCTCATTCTACTAATGAGTTTCATCTAGAAAACTAGTTGGGTAATAATAATTTGGCTCACTCTGCTAACTTATCAATTGTTCAAACACCCATCTCTCTGCAGGTATTAATTAGGACTCTCAAAACTAGGGGTAGGAAATATAAGGCAACTAAGGCTTTGGAGGAAATCAAAGATGGAATTCAGTCAACTTTAGATACTAACTTTGTTGCCAACAGGTGAAGTTTGATGAGGAGAACTAAGGGTTCTCCTTGTCCTTAATGAGAATTATATCATGGAATGTTAGAGGCATTAATGCCTCCAACAAGAGGCATAGAATCAAGATGAGGCTTGATTCTGTTCAGTCCAATATTGTTCTTTTGCAAGAAACTAAGTTGTCTTTGGAATCTTTTAACAAGTCTATGGGTAAATGGTCTTCCTGGAAGAGTATTTGTGTTCCATCTACTAGGGCATCAGGTGGCTTATCTATTTTATGGAATAACTCTATAGTGACTATTCTTCCATGACAAAGTGGCTCTAATTGGCAGTTTGTTAATGTCAGAGTCTTTAATCACTCCTTTTTTCTTATGAATATTTATGGCCCCACTCCCACTTTCGATAAACTGCATTTGTGGTAGTCTTTGACAATTATTATTCAACAGTACCCTGATTGCAAATTCATTATTACAGGTGATTTTAATGCCATTTTCGGACCAAATGATAAAAACGATGGCATTTCTCCTCCTCCTTGATTAGTAATAGATTTTAATAATTTTGTCTTAGATGATGCTCTTTAAAATATTCTTCCATAGAATGGAAATTTTACTCGGACTAATCGTAGGTCTGGTTCTCACAAATTATTGTTAGATTAGATAGGTTTCTTGGCTCTCAAATTTGGAAATTAGAGAATATACCTATGTGTGTGGATGTTATGTCTTTCTCAGATTCAGATCACTTTCCAATTCAACTTTCTATTGCTTTCTTCCATAAGGATGGGTCCACTCCTACTAGATCCTCTTTTAAATTTGAATCAGTTTGGTTTGGGCATCCATCATTTGAGCCCCTTCTTAAACAATGGTGGTTGGCTACTCCAGTAGAAGATGGATCTATGATGTTTAAATTATACAAAAAAATGTTCTGTATTAAGAACCTGATTAAAACTTGGAATGTCAATATTTTTAAGAATATATTTTTTACTAGAAATAAAAAGTTGAAAAACAACTGGCTGATATCAATCAACAAATATTTTCTATTGGTATGGATTCTCAAAACTTTCAAAAGAAGAAACAATTTCAAGAGGAATGGGCTGAATTATGTGCAAGGGAGGAAGAATACTAGAGGAAGGAATCTTGGGAGTTATGGTTGTAGTCAGGTGATCAAAATACTAAATTCTTTCATGCCTCAGCTAAACAAAGAAAGGCTACTAGGTCCATTTTTTCCATTAATGATGAATTGGGGAATAAAATTACTAATGAAAAAGGTATTCAATAGGAAGGGGTTATATTTTTTTCAAATCTCCTTTCCTCCCCTTCCTCACCTCCTATTGATGAGGATTCAGAAAATATTCTTATAAACAATATTCGTTCCATCATATCTCTCATAGATAACTTTTCACTATTGGCTCCATTTACACTTATGGAAGTAAGATTGGTTGTTTTATCCCTTGCACCAGATAAGGCCCCTTGGTTTGATGGTTTCATAGCTCTTTTTTTCCATAAGTGTTGGGATGTTTTATGTTTTGACCTTTTGATTGTTCTTGAGGAGTCTAGAAAAAACACAACCATGTTGAAATGTTTCAATGCTACGAATATAGTGGTTATCCCAAAAAAATGGTGATCCTCAAAATTTTGCAAACTTTCAACCAATTTTACTTTGTAACACTATTTATAGAATTATTACAAAGGATATTTACCTAAGGCTTCAACACTTCATTCCTAAAATTGTTTCTCCTAACAAGGGAGTTTTGTTCCAGGAAGGGAGACTACTAATAGTTCTATTTTGGCCCATGAAACCTTTCACTCTATCAATGAATATTCTATTCCTTCATTTATTGTTAAGTTAGATATGATGAAAGCCTATGATAAGCTAAATTGGTCCTTTCTTTTTAAGGTCTTGCTCAAGTTTGGCTTTTCAAAAAAATGGTGTAAGTGGATTAAGGCTTGCATTTCAGGGGCACATTTCTCTATCATAATTAATATAGTTCATGCTATATTTTTCTCTTCCTCTCAAGGTATTAGGAAAGGTGAGCCTTTATCACCTTGCCTCTTCGTCATAATAGCTGACACTTTGAGTTGTCTTATTAATGATTATCATGTTACTGACCGTTAGCTTGGTGTTAAAATTCACAATACTCCTATCTCAGTTATTCACTCCCTTTTTGCTGATGACACATTATTATTTGGGAGAGCCTCTATCAAAGAAGCTAAGCAAGTTAAAAGGTTTTGGATTTATATTCTCATGTTTCTGGTTAGAGAATCAATGGCCATAAATAAATAATATATATTTTTAATATTAATCCTAAGATTTCTGACAAGATTATTAGCATTCTTGGCTTCTCTTTAGATGAACTACCTTCTACCTATTTGGGTATCAATTTCTTTGTAGGGAAGCATAAGCCTTCCTATTAAAGTCAGCTATTAATCGTATCAAGGCCCAAGTGGTCACTTGGAAGGCTAGGTGGTTATCTCTTTTAGGGAGAATTTGAGCCTTATTAAAAATGTTTTATTAGCAATTCCTAATTACTACTTCTTAGTCTTGTAGGCTCCAAAATTAGTTCTCAATCAAATTGAGAGTCTCGTTAGAGAATTTCTATGGATAGCTAATATGTCAGGTCAAAAAAGAATTCCTCTTGTCTCTCTATTTGACGTGTCTCTCGTTCCATCTTTTGGGGGGGTAGGGCTTCATAATCTTTCTAATAGAAATATGGCCTTTGGTGGTAAACTAGTTTGGAAAATGTATTCTCACCCTGCTATTAAATGGTGTCTTTTAATGCAAAAAAATATCTAGATAACCTAGACCCCTCTAGGGTTATTTCAGCCCTTGATCCTCCAAAAAAATCTACCATTTGGAATTTTATGATGAACTCTAGACACATCATTACCTCACATGTCTCTTGGGAAGTGCATAATGGAGAGTCTGTTAACTTCTAGCTCAACTCATGGAATGGTTTCCCTCCCTTGAATTCATTTGACTTATTTCATGATATTTGGGAAATTGCTTCCACTAATTGGGGTCGTTTACTGATTGATTATGTCTATGCAGTTCATATTCATTTAGGTCTATTTATTTGGAAATATTTTCATAGCCTTCCAATTGATGATCATAAGGCCTCTAGTGCAAATTTATTTCTTCTACAAAAGTTAATCTTCTTCTCCAAAACCCCAGATCATCTTTTTTGGGCCCCCCAAGCAAATAGTTGTTATTCTGTCAAGTAGGGATATGAATTAGCTCAATCTTTGTAGAATAATGTTGTCAAACATAGAGCCTTTCTTTTTTGTTTGCATCCTATTGTTCTCCCCAAGGAGGGTTTCTTTTCTTGGTTAGTCTTGAAAATGAGAGTGCTTACTAGTGATAGATTAGTTAGGCTTAATATTATAGGATCTTTCCAGTGTGTTATCTATAACCAAGAGCCAGAGTCTGTTGATCACATTTTTTTGAATTGTCCTTTGGCACAATTATGTTGGAAGTTCCTTTTGTAGAAATTGAATTTTTCTATGCCCCTTCCTCTCTTAGTTTGGGATTTTTTTCAATCTTGGCCTATCTCTTCCCATAAATCAATGTTTTCCTCCTTATGGATTTCTAGCCCAGCGCTTGTCTTATGGTCTATATGGTGGGAAAGGAATAAGAGGATTTTTCATTCTTAGCCCTCCTCTTTTGACTCTATAGTGGCTAATTTATAAAAATCTACTGTGGAAGTTACTAATGCCTACTCTTTCAAATTCAAGGGTGCCTAGACGTTTTCGTCATGGGATAATTTTATTTCAAAAAAATTTAAGGGTTTATCTTTTACATCCCTCCCCTTTACTCTATGTCCTAAGGATGTATCTTCAATTAGGTCCCAAAGCAAATGGAATCCTCCTCAGTAGGGATTTTTTAAGCTTAAATTTGATGGTTCTTCCAAAGGCAACCTGGGGTCTTCAGGTATAAGTTTTTCTCAACAAGATTTCTCTAGCTCTGCTTTATATTTTGAGGCCCGCCCTATTCCCCATGGAACCAATAACTTGGCAGAGGCTTATGCTTTGTTGTTTGGTCTTTCCGCTACCAAAAAGTTAAATTTTAATTTTCTTCACATTGAAGGTGACTCCTCGATAATCATTAATGCCTACATATTAATGATTATCAAAATTAATATGCATATTATTAAAACAAATATAAAAAATTTTCCAAAAAAAAGAAAAAAATATTTCTTATGTAAATTTCAAATATGCCTTTCATTTATATATAACATTCTATATAAATTTAAAATATCTTTAATTTTAATATATTATTATCTAAATAAAAAAGATTAAAAATAAAATGATTTAGTAGAAAATGTATAAATAAAAATATACTATTTGATAATTTTTAAATAAAAATTAAATTGTAAAATCAATTAAGCTATTTAATTTTTCTTTCACTTATTAACTATTTTATATAAACTTTAAAATGTTGTTTCATAAAAATTATTTAATAATAAAAGTATAATTTAAAATACTAAACTAAATAAAAGAAACATATTAAATATAATCATAACAAACCAAATAAATAGATAATGTGTCTTCAACATATGAGTAGTTGAAATGTGTTGGGAGATTCAGTCTATCCTACACATAAGGAGAAAAGTAAATAAACAACATATGTATAAAAATAAGTAAATAAACAAGGAAGCAATTGGATAAAACCTAAGGATGGTTAAAATTGGTCACAACTATTTATTTCCAAAAATAGATGGAAAAGACAGAGGTGGATAGAGCTGGGGTCCATATTGGACAACACACACTAAATCAAAGCTTAGTGTGTGCTTTCTAAGCCAGGTGTTCATCTCTCAATGCCTTTGTTTAGTCAAACTAACTCTTTTGATGAAGTTATAACGTGTTTAAGCACAAAGGTATGAACCAAAGAACATTTAAGATAACAATACAAAGTTCTTCAAACAAATCCAAAAAATGACCACTAAACCAAAATCTGAAATCAAAAACCATAAAATTAAAAAAAAATCCTTCATGTTCTAATAATTAAAAATGTTTCTAAAGATGGAATTTCCTTCACATGCAAATAATGACTTGCAATAAGATATCACATCCTTTTATGCCTTTTACAACTATTTTCCTATGTTCTTCTTGCAAGAACATAAAGAATTGCCAACCATTTACAAGAGAACCTCTAGAAATGATATGTGAAAATATGAATTCATGTTCTCATCACCCAAAATATAGATCACGACATCATAGATAATCATGCCTTTATCTTTGTGAATCTATTCTCTTCATATACTAACTCAAGCTAATTGCTAGGTCTTCCTAATCTAATTTGAAATAGGTCACACCAAAACATTCCCATGGTGGTAAGGAAAGAAATGTGGACCACCTTTCAAAATGCAACACACCTCACACATATATGCATGCTACACCATAACTGAGATCTTCAGAACAAACAAATAGGATCTATACATTACAGTGGAAGTGCTTGGACTGAAGCACCACAAACACTTTTCAAGGGTATATGCACAAAGATGGGAGACCAAAAAGGTGCCCAAACTTTTTTGGTTCCTCAAAAGACATATGGAGAACTCCCTATAGGATGCAAGCCCTATGGCTTGGTTGGCCCAAGCCTTAGGCTTGGATAGTCCAATCTATAAGGCATGCACCTTATAGGGTGTGCATCTTATTTCCCTCTTATGCTTGTGATCCATCATTGCTTTATCAATTAGAGAAGTGTGTATGCCATTGTTGGAGATGATTTTTCTTGTTGGCTTCATCAAATCGCATAAAAAATAACTCCACCATGTCAATGAGGTCACACTAGAGGAAGAAGTAATTTTTTAAGCTATGCCTAGTTTTTGTATTCAAATTCAAATTTAAGTTTAATTTGTGTTTGTAATTAAATTTTGTTTTCAAATTTTCTTTTATTAAAATTTAAGTTTAATTAGGTTTTTAAAATATATTTTTTTCTTAATTTCTAGGAAGGAATAATCCCCATCAAGAAAATTCTCAACCAAATCCTCCACCTTCTCGTCATGAACTAATGAATGAAGAAATTAACAAAGAAAATGAACCCCAACCTCCTTCATCAATCTAGAGACCTCCACCTAGAATGCAAGATACTTTTCTGAATCAAATAAAAAGTGAAAAAGTTAAGTTAGAATCTTTGATTGGTAGGTTAAAACAATCTATTAATAGAAAGCCTTGAAGGGAAACACTTGCAAACTCATAAGAATAAATCTTGACCCACATAGTCTGAGTTAGTGGGAAACTAAATATATGGGTAAACAAATGATAAGAACAAAAAGAATATTATGCGAATAAGCTATCATATGAGGATATAAAAAAGAAAAAAAATACCAAAAGGTGATATTTGCAATCTCTTTGTAAATCCAAAAAAAATGAAAAGCTCAAGGATACTTCTAGGAGGTTTCTGATCCATTAGCATGCGCATGAAGAAATTTAAATTTTTTTTTGGGACAGATGGTGGATGGTTTTTTATACCCCTCCTATAATAATAACAAGTTTCCAATATATTTCTTGAGTGAACTGTATTTTGAGTTTGTCCTGAAGGATATCCAAAATTGTCTTGACTTTGTATAATCTCATGGTAGAGGTTGGGGGTCATCATTTTATAGATCGGGGGCACAATGTGACCCTAATGTACCTAGGGTGGCTAGTGGAAATTCAAAAATTAAGCATGTTAGTGTTCCTTCTGTTGTCAAGGAGCATGTGGAGGTTGACACACTAGGCATGATTAGTGCTCTACAATAGACTCTCATATAGTGTGCAAAATCTTTAATGGAGGGTGAGCATGGTCAGACTTTGACGGGCCATATTTATGGTTCATTTAGATCTATATACACATATGATAGTACTAATACATTGGGAGATGATGATGGACTAATGAATGATGATTTTATGAATTTTATCTTTGGCAGTGATACACAAGTAAATACTTAAAAGTTAATTTAATTCATTTTATTATATTTAATTTATAAATCAATGAATAAGTATATTTGTTGGAATTATGGAAAGGTGTGTATTGAGAGGGGAGGGGTGAATAAGTGCCCTTAAATTTTTTCAAACTAATCCTTGTAAACATGAACTTCAATAACCGACTATGTAGATTGCATTCACCATACATTCAATACCATAACTGAAATGTAAATACATGTAAGCAAATCAATAAATCATTCATGAAACTCCAACACACATAACACATGTATTTTTGTACCACATAAACCCTTGTTAGAAGGTAAAAATTGTAGTGGGGATGGAACCCACAAAGCTTCACTTATGCAGAAATAAAATTGTCGGTTAAGGCTTATAAAGATTGATCACTTATGGTGATATTACCCTGTTAGGAGTAAAAATAAGCCCAACTAGATCTACCTGATTAAAGGATTTTAGAAACACAATACATGTGTGCAATCAGTTAAGATATTTTACTAAGAGTGGTTAAGTCCACTCTGTTAGGATATTTTGGGTCTCCTACAATTGTTAGAGAGTAACAGTGATATATGACCTGAATGAAATATAACTTGAATTATTGATATTAGATCCTTTAAGTATAATAAAGATATCACCTTTCTGTGATGAGTATGTCCTTATGAACAACCTAGTAGTCATATATCTATTCTAATAAACTAAATGATTCTATCATAATCCTTTTATGAAAACCCTGTTTGATCTTCAGATGTCCTTGAGTGCAGCTACTTCTTGATGATACATGTCAAAATGACATCCTTATAAATTTTATATCAAACTAATCTTTACCTAATTAGGGAATTTCATTATCTTAGAGAACCTAAGATCAATGGTTCATATGAATAACCTAGATCATCATTGCATAGGAATCATCATTCATTAAATGATTACATCTAGAATAAATATTCAATTGGATCTTGGTAAACCATTTCTTTGCTTGACAAAAAATTGTTCACCTTGAACTATGTGCTATTCCAAAATTTTATGTAAATTGTACATTACTTGGTAAATGTTTTCTCTCACTCTCAGTGTTCACTAGCACTTGATGGTCTTTTGTACTCGGTAACTATTATATGTGCTAACCTCTTTACTTGGTGACTACTACATATTGATAACTGACTGAACTATCTTCCTATGTTTACCAACTATACAAATCATGTTAAGAATGGGAACACTGAGAGGGGGTGTGAATCAGTGTTCATTGTATTTTAACTTTTTACTTAAATCTGAATACTAAATTATAAATGCTTAAGTACTGAATTAAACATTCACATAAACATGAAACATGAAATCAACACATGACACCAATATGGTTACGGGGAAACCCAAATAGGTAACAACCCCGGTGGGACTTGATACCCACTAATATTCTGCACTAGTGTTTTGTGATCCTTGTTAGAAGATCCTTTACCCTGTTAGGAGTAGCTTTACAATGCTTTAAGTATAGTAGACCTTGTTAAGGGTCAAACCCTATTAGGAGTCTTTTACAATGATCCCTATTAGGGGAGTGGACTCACTATCCCAGAGCTTACTACTCAAATGATGAAGGTTACAACCTTCTGAGATCAGATACAAACTATATCTACAGGTGAACTGTTGCTGTGACATTGCTTGTCAGATTAGTTCCTTTGGTGTGTTAATGCTTTGACCTTTAGAAAATCTCTAACACATCATATGCTCACTTCACATACCTCTTCTCTTCTTATCACAACTCTCATATAACTTTCATAACTTCCATATTGATTACAATGGGCACATCTCATATTTATACGCTCATATAAACAAAACAATTAGGTCAGCCCTATAACTAATTACAAACAATGCTTCCAATTGAATTGGATCAAGAGTGCTTACAATTATACATGTACATATGAAAAAAACCTAAATACAATGGGTGCATAGCCCTTACAACATTAAATTATAATCGCAAACCAAAATAGTCACTATTGGCTCCATGCTCTGTTCTTTGCTGGCACACACTAGCTGTGCAACTTCAACTAATTGTAACTTTCACATCTATGCATATATAATTATTTTATCTTAGAATAAGCATAATTATAGTCTAACAACCTTAAATTCCAAGGAACATACGATAATTCATCTGTACACATGTGCGTTGATGCTTTAAGTCTCTAGTGCTCTGTATGATGTCCAATCCTCAACACTTAACTGAATTCTAATCTTTACACTTAGTGTGCTGACTCCAAACTACTATATGACTTTGTTTCCAAAATGAAAAGACTATATCTATTCATATACTTCATTATAGAAAACTTTCCAACAATCTTCCCCTTTCTCATTGATGGCAACAAAGGAATATGGCCAAGTCTCTAATTGTTCCTTTACACAAAACATTTTATCTTTTATACATATTTATACATAAACTTATATCTCCCTATACATCAATGTACTCCATATTCTATACAACTCCCCCTTTGACATTAATGACAAAGGTGCATCAAAAAACTTTATCTACATACACTTACTAAGAGAAAACATCTAGATATGCAATCTTGAGTTTCTAGATCTCCTTCTTCCAAAAGGTTAGTAGAGAATTGACTATCTGTAGATGGGCACATAATGCATATTGAAGCTTCTCCATCTTCTCCAATTCTATTCTCAGACCTTGATCATAGGTTATCATGGTCCCATTAATCTCCTTTATGTTTTGACTGAGAATGTCTAGTGAGCACACAAGAGTGTTCCTCAACTGAGTCTGTCTAGACCTTATCTTCTCCATTTCTTTCTCTGCCTTCTCAATTATGTCTAACTAACCTTGATAGAAATTTTTACATATTTTTACATCAGTGGAAGTATCTAACACTAAATTCTTCACCTTCTCAATCATTGCATCTGCATCTTTGATCTTCTTAAGATGGGCATCAGTGAACTTATCCTGATCTATGGATTCTGCAATGACTTTCCTTCCTTGATCCACAAACTCCTTCAAAGATGTCTGACTAGACTTAAGAGAGTTCAAGTCTAGTGAAAAATTACTCATCTGTTCATTAAGTCTCTTCTTTAAGTACTTCTCCTTTGTCACTATGGCTGCTGATTCTTCTAAACTTATAAAATTAATTTTGAACTGTGAGATGACTGTGCTCACATCATCAACCAAATGAAATTTTACCATCTTCTTATCCTCTGGTAAAAAACTATTCAAAATATTTACTGATTCCACCAGGAGAGGATTTCTCATTACTTTCTTCTCCTTAGCCTTCTCCATCGCTAGGACACTAAACTTAATCAGGTCTTCTTCCTTCTGGGAGTCTAAACTACTAGTGTCAGGTGTGAAACTTGACAATAATGTTGATGAGGGAGTGATGTCCATCGCCTCTTGCTTCACTTTGACAAAATCAATAGAAGATTCATCTTTCTTTTCTACCTCCACTTCTTTCTCATCAAAAATGTCATCTATGATTACTTCTTCTTGCTGAGTGGGAGGGGTATTATTGCATAAGATTTCTACTTCCTTAGTGTTGATAAATGCTTCCTCAAACTTGTCCAAGTCCTTATCAGTAGCGGCCATGGCTATTTCCACATTATCTATGATAATTGTGCTATCTTTGGATGATTATATCATAGGTGCAGACTGATCTACTTCTATTTGAGTTTCTGCTATGGGGGCTAAGTCTTGAGGAACTATCATTTGTACATTACTAGGCTCTGCCACTTTATCTTCCTTGATGGGTGCAAGAGGAGGATTGATCTATTGTTCTAACAACACTTTCTCAAAAGAATTTTCTATCTCCTTCATGAGTAGCTAATAGTCCTTGTTCATGATATGCAAAGTTCTCATCTTAGTTCTTAGGTGTAACTTCACTAGATTCAATATTAGTGCTTCTTCATCTTTAGAACATACATACAATGTATCTTCTATTAATTTTTCTCTTATCCTTTGATCTTCCTCATTAGCTTGTATCTTTAGGTGTTCTAAAATATCCCATACATTATCTCAAATTTATGTTTTCAACTCAAGAACTATCTTCTTTAACTTTATCATATGCTTGATAATCATTCCATGAATTTCTAACTTATCAATCTCACTATATGATTCATAATGTTTTCCTACTTGATCAATTCTTCCTTCATCAATAATTCTAGAGCTCAAAAATTTAAGGCTAGGCCTAAATCCTTCCTTAGGAGGTGCTTGAATATTTATTCTTCTCCTTGTAGCTCATGAGGATGGATGATCAATGCTAGCTTCTTTCTTCCTTTTGACCATTGGTTTATACTTCAGAGGAGTATCTTTGGGTACAAAAGGAGTATTGTCTTCATTATCCTTTTGACTTTCATCTTTTTCAATTTTTATCTTTTTCAACTTAGGATCTTCTTTTTCTTCTACTATGCTCTTCAATTATAGGGAAATCTTCTCAGCCCTTTCTTTATCAAGGTCTTGTTGTGATAGACCATGAATTAATAGTATCTCTGATGTGACATTTGCAACCTTTCTTTTTGTTGCAGCACTGTTCAGCTTAGCATCGACTTCTCTAGTGTTCTCTTCATATGTTCCCCACCTAGGTTCATTGTCATCCTTAGGGACTGATCGTAGTACTTGTGCATAAGCTTCAAGAACTTGTTCTTCAACCTCATACCCAAGTGGATGAATCCACTTAGTTCTAGGTTCCACAGCTTCCATACATGTAGTATCAATCTCCACCATGCAACATATTGTATCCTTATACTTCTCTACAATATTCTCAAGAATTCTATACCTCATTTGCATCCTTGCTTTGAAGGTCTTCAATTCAAAAGTAATGTAGTCTCTAAGTGTGCTTTCTAAGCATGCCTTGTTTGATATCTGTGGCATAGTAGGAATGGACTTGTCTAAATACAAGTCTGACACTTTACCAACTATATGAAGGTACATATAGATGATTAGGGACCCAAACCTAAATACCTTAGTCTTGTCATGATTGATAGCTATGATATTGTCTATCAACTATGCATGCAAGATCTCACACAAGTTGAACTCTCCATCTTCTTGTACAAGATAGATGGCTACTAGAATAGTGCCCACACACACACTATTCACCCTGCTGGTATGATGAAATCTATAACCCAATATCATTGATATCAACTTGATGTTTGGTTCCTCTATAGGCTCAATGGTCATGTCATGCTTATTAATTCTAGATTTACATACTGGCTCCACCATTTTCCTAACATCCTTATGCATAGGAAGGATGGGGCCTCTCTTAGAGAGACCTATCATCTCACGAATCAAGTCTCCTATTATTCTTAATAGTACATCTCCAATCCAAAACAAATCATCACAGATTCTTCTCAAAAATATCTTTATCCATTCTTCCTCATAGAACTCATATGCCATGGCATATTCAACAATGGGGTGATCATTCCATTTGGTGTATTCATCCATTGAATGTTTTGTCTAGTTTCAACATTGTGTCCATGTACGCCCTTAACCTATCTAGTCCAACAGGTACTCTAAATCATCTAGGGTTGATTTAAATAGGTGCCTCTTGAAAAAATACGCTTCTTCTTAGCAACATAAAAAAAAATAGGAATGGCCATGACTTACTTGATATTCATTTTCCAAACGATCTCTGAGATTTCCTGACGGCTTCCGAATCAACACAACGAGCTAAGGTTTTTGAAACCAATCAAATGCACTGTAATCACTGATAACTTAATCTTCAAATCTTCACAAGAACTTCAAAGGATTAATCTTATCTCCAATCACTCTAAGTATGAATTGAATGAGTGAACAAACAACTTTCTGTGTACTCAAAGTAAGAAATTCACCATTAATGTAACTCACATAAACCAGGCTATCACTTCAATTTTTCAAACTTGAGTTTTGCTAACAATCAGCATGTGCGCTCTTGCACAAAGGTTCCTATACACTTCAATAACATAAGTCCAAAGGTGCATACTCTGAGGATGAGTATACCAGCCACACAAGGGTCTAGAGATAAATTTTCTTCCCATATGACCCTGAGGGCCATTCATGCAGATGTAGAGGGTGCATCCACTGGGGATGCATCCAATACATTACCATCAACATTTTCCTTCTTTCCATCTAACCAAATCAAGCTCACATCTTTTGAGGCCTTCACAAACTTGACTTCTGCTTCAATATCCAAAATTGGTTCTTCAGTGTTTTTAAGGCTTTCCTGTCCTTGAGTCCTTGATCTAAAAATTTTTGAGATATGACCAGCCTTGTTACAGGTGTGACAAATCACTAGAGGTCTATTATTCCTCGGTGCATTGACATGAGTCACCATTCTACATTGTTTCGCTATATGACCATTATAGTATCTAGCATGTAACATTTTGAGAACTTCTTGTATTGGTCTAATTTTGATTTCTCTGATCATGTTGAATCCTATTCTTCTTACTAGTCTTACAATTTATTTCTCTATGACCAAATCTATTACATGTATAACAGTAACCATTAAAAGGTTTTACCTCTATACAGTTCCTTGCAATGTGTCCATGCTTGTTACATGCAAAATAGGTGTGTTCTATAGGCTTGCACTTATTCTTGGGAGGACCACCATTATCTTTTGTTTGATCTCAAGTATTTTCAGTATCAGTAGATTCTTTATGTGTCTCCTTTCTTGCTCCCATCTTATCAATCTAATTTTGTGCTTCATTGTATCCAATATAGCTAGTATCTCCTTTGACTCTTCTTACATAAAACTAAGATTCTATCAAATTAGAACTAGTGTGCAATTTGTCAATGTGGTTCTTTGCATCTTTTAATTCAGATTCCAATCTTGCTTTGTAATTCTTTAGATCCAAGATTTCCAAATTTGCTTCCCTTAATTCTTCATTGAGTTGAAGATTCTCCTTTACTTGATTATTGTAAACATCTTGATTGTTCATCAGTTTGTCATCAAGTTCTACAAGATGACTCAATAAGGATGCATTTTCTTCATTCAACTTCTTGACTTTTTCTTCAAGATCACTGTTAGAGTGTCCTTTCAAATCTTTTCTTAGTCTCTTGATAACTAATTGAACATCACTGACTTTTTCTTTTAGTTCTTCAATTTCTCTTTTTGAATTGTCCAGATCTTCAAGAGTTGCTTCAAGATTCTTCTTCAAATGTTTCGTATCTTCTTTGTCCATGATCTCCTCAAGTGATTAAACTTCTTTGCTAAGGACCAGAGCTCTGATACCAATTTTTAGGAATGGGAACACTGAGAAGGGGGAGTGAATCAGTGTTCACTGTATTTTAACTTTTTATTTTCATCTGAATACTGAACTATAAATGCTTAAGTAATAAATTAAACATTCACATAAACATGAAACATGAAATCAACACATGACACTAATATGGTTTTGGGGAAACCCAAATAGGTAAAAACCCTAGTGGGACTTGATACCCACTAATATTTTGCACTAGTGTTTTGTGATCCTTGTTAGAAGATACTTTACCCTATTAGGAGCAGCTTTACAATGCTTTAAGTACAATAGACCTTGTTAAGGGTTAGACCCTGTTAGGAGTCTTTTACAATGATCCCTATTAGGGAAGTGGACTCACTATCCTAGAGTTCACTACTCAAATGATGAAGGCTATAACCTTCTGAGATCAGATACAAACTATATCTGTAGGTGAACTATTACCGTGACACTGCTTGTCAGATCAGTTCCTTTGGTGCGCTAATGCTTTGACCTCTAGCAAAGCTCTAATACATCATATGATCACTTTGCATACCTCTTCTCTACTTATCACAACTCTCATATAACTCACATAACTTCCATACTGAGTACAATGGGTGCATCTTATATTTATACGCTCATATAAAAAAAACAATTAGGTCGGCCCTATAACTAATTACAAACAATGCTTCCAAGTGAATTGGCTTAAGCATGCTTACAATTATACATGTACATATGTTAGAAACCTAAATAAAATGGGTGCATAGCCCTTACAATATTAAATTATAAGCGCAAACTATTAGCTCCATGCTCTGTTCTTTGTTGGTAGACACTGGCTATGCAACTTCAACTGACTGTAACTTTCACATCTTTGCATATCTACTTATGCGCTCTTTGACTAAGCATAAGTATAGTCTAACAACCTTAACTTCCAGGGCGCATACCATAATTCATTTGTACACACCTACACTGATTCTTTGAGTCTCTGGTGGTCTATATGTTGTCCAGTCTTCAACACTTAACTAAATTCTAATCTTTACACTTAGCACGTTGACTCCAAACTACTAGATGACTTTATTTCCATAATGACAACACTATATCTAGACAAATTTCCATATACTTTAGTATAGACAACTTGCCAAAAAATGAATAATAATGACAACACTTAATCCATTTAGGAGTAACATTCTCCAACTTTGGCATTAGTATCAAAGTTATATGTATGGTGACTATAAAATTTCAAATTCTAAAAAATTTCACAAAACCAAAAACTATGTAAACTTAGTGACTCCCCATATGAACATGATTTTAGTATATATACACATGTTTCCCCCTTTTTCAAAAATAATGACAAAGAATATACTTACATTTTTTCAAAAATATTAGGATGGGTTTTCTTAATATTATCCATAAGTTTCTCCCATTCTTCCTTTAGATTTTCTAGAGCCAATTGTTCTAACATCACTTGAGCATGCATATAAAAAATATTTTCGGTGACAGTTTTATCAGAGGTGGAAATCAATTTCTTTTCCTTTGTCACATGTTTTTGCATGACATCCAGATGTTGTAGTAACTTTTCATGTAGCTTGGTTACCTCTTCTTTGATTTGGTCCTCTTCCTTTCTCAACTCAAGTCTTAACCAATGTATATGTTTAACTTTGGAATAATGCACTTGGAATGCATGTTTCTCAGTTCTAAGAGGAGTAGCACTATATTTTAGATCAAGATATATTTTTATTATAGTTTTACTAACCTTGGTAGTGAAGTGATATAAAGTGCATAATTTTTTCAGAATTGTAAGAACTTTGTCGATAAAGATTTCTAATTCAATTACAATTTCTACAAAGCTTTACCTTATTCACTACC
Source organism: Chamaecyparis obtusa (assembly GCA_027943335.1). Taxonomy (NCBI): domain Eukaryota; kingdom Viridiplantae; phylum Streptophyta; class Pinopsida; order Cupressales; family Cupressaceae; genus Chamaecyparis; species Chamaecyparis obtusa. The sequence continues at coordinate 136,359 of BSBK01011403.1, forward strand.
ACTTCTTTGCTAATATTTTTAGTCAACTTATATTGAATCTTTTGTTCTACTCTTTTCAATCATCTTCTCAGTGTTAGTAGTGGGGCCATTGATTTTTTATGTGAGAAGTGTAATTTGATCAATAATAGAGGTGGATTCATCAATAGTTACATCTGGAACACCTTGCATTAGGATCTCCTTGACATCCTCTAACACCTTTGTGTTATTGTTTTCTTGTCTCAACTTTTCTTGTGCTACCTTTCAGGTGCATAACTCTCAATATTTCCTTAGAGCTTTAGGATCAAGTGTTTTTGGATCACATGTTGGTATTTCTATGATTTCATTGAGTGTGACTAGACCCTTAGTTCCTCACTTCCTCTTCTTCTTTTTCTCTTGCACACTAGATGATGGAGATTTTGCAATAGAAAGTGGAGCCTTGTGCTCAGGATCTACCTTTGGTGGCTCGGTGGATTTGATATATTCATTATTTTTTATGTTGACTGATTCTATAATCTATAGTGCAAGGGATTATTCTCATTTTGTGTTTCAGTAGCTATCTCAATAGCTTGTACAAGTATAGGTAGATTACAAATACCTCAGTCACTTGTTCTTCACCAAGGTCCTCGCTAGCATCCATGATTATTTCATCTTCTTTAGCCTCATCATCAGAGTCTCCATCTATTATGTCTTGTATCGGTATTTTTTAATCCCCTAGAGTAGTTAGCATCTCTATAATTCCTTCCATCACATTGTCAATAGCAGTTATGAATTCTTCTTCATTAATTTCTTCCCCAGTCTACTCAATATCTAAGATGTCAATAGTATCATCATTAACATTGATAGGCTCTTTTGTTTGTATGCTTAATTGATGATCCTTAGTATTTATTTTCTTAGTTGGATTGAGGAGTTTAGTCTATATGTTCCTACTCTCATCATCTACCTCTTGCAATTTTCTTTGTAGAATCTTGAATGCTCTAGCTTTCATAAGGAATTTATATCATATTGTTTTAAAGATTCATCTATCTGAGTAACATAATAGTTAGATCTTACCAAAATGAGTGATCTTTCATTGATCCTTTTCTCAATTGTAAGTGTATAGGTCCATCTAGCAAAACCTTTAATATATAGTTCATTAGGTATGCATCTAGTGAACTCAACTGGAACTATTTTGAAGGTAATAATCATCGTCATTATTTATTTCTCAAGCTTATCCTACTCCTCAATACTTAGATGAGGATACCTAAATAATGTTTAGTAGTACCTGACTTTAGTAATTTTTATTCTTTCTACTACCTCATCAATGGTTTGAGGTCCTTTATTCACCCAACTTGGAATTGTTCTAAGTCCTCTTCTGGATCTTTATCATCCTTTTCTCTAATAAGTTTTCTTCTCCACTTTGGTTCTGGGAGCTCGATGGTGGTCTTTCATTTTATCTTCTAATATTTATGAGTTGGTGTGGGCCTTTCTATCTTTGCAACACCTTTCTTCAAAGGTGGTGAAGTTATAGTTTTTGACCTAGTCCTAGTCTGGGTTGAAGTATCAACCTATTTAACTTAACCTTTATCAACCTTAGGTAGCTCTTCTTGTTCATTTTACTCAGACTCTGTGGCCTCTCCATCTATGTTCTCATTGAGTAGTTTCTATTCCTTGGTTTTTTCTTCAAATAATTTCTCAATGTCTTCATCTATGACACCAAATGTTTTCCAAAGAGTTTTAACCATTTTATCCTTTTTCCTGCCCATCTTTTCAACTACAAGTCACATCTTGATTCTAGACTTAGCTTCATCAAAGCTTCCAAACCTTGTAGCCTTATTTTCTTTAGGCTCAATGAGTAATGCCTTTATTTCTTTTGTGGCTACATAAATATCAATCTCATAATCCATGGGTGGTAGCCAAGTTGTTCTTGGCTCTAAAGCTTTGATTAGGCTAGTATCGTTATCCACCACATAACAAATATCATCTTTCCATTTCTTTACCAACTGTGTTGGTATCCTTGTTCTTTTCTCCATTCTTTCTTTGAACTTTCCAAGGTAATATTCCATGATAGGTTCAAAGTTCTTTCCTAAGTTCTTAATTAATTCACTAATTTGAACAATAATTAGTCAGTTGATATCCCATTTTACACTACTGACTAATGGGATAATTCTTTGTAGATAGAAGAAAGTAGATACCAATAATGAGCCAAATTCACAAGTGTTTGATCTCACTACTCTGATTATTCTCATTTTTTCCTCTAACTGTCTTAGCATCAACTAGGGTAGGCCGAGTTGCAAACCCTTCTTCACAATCTTATAGGAAATGTCAACTGCTCCACATGAAACACTATTCATTCTACTTGATTGGAAAATCTTGTATTCAATAACATATGCACCAAATCCTATTTCAAGGTCACTAATAATATTTATTCTCAAGCCTCTACCATCCCATTCTCCTCCAATTAACTTCCCAATCAGGTTCCTTAGGGATTTATCTTTTTCATTAATTGGATACCCTATCACTACATGTATGACATCCTTTGTGATCTTCATTGGTACATCCATCCATAACTTTCTTGCATGTACATGGCTTAGTATGATGCGTATCCATTTAGTTTTGAATTCATTTAAGAAATATAGGGTATTGGTTAACCCTTTTACCTGTAATTTCTTGTGATCATGCCTTAGCTCACCATTAGTGCAAAGCTCTTCATATATAGATTGGAGCTCAAAGTCTCTAATTCCATTGATTTTGGATTCTATGTAGGACCTGACATTTTCAGGAGTAGAACCCTAAGTAATATCAATGAAAACACACCCTTGTCATCGGGTTGAGCTACAACTCTTGGATGAAGTTTGTAATGGGGCTCAATGTTGGTCAAGTTCTTGATCAAAATAACCTTCTAGCTCTTATCTTCCTTTCTTTTCCTGGTTCATGAGGATGAAGCCACCGTGTTTACTAAATTAGGGCTTTCAACAAACTAGATACAAAGAACTCACTTAGTTTTAAACTTACTTAATTTGGTCTTCAACTATTCGTAATGTGCTTAGATCTTTGTAAAATGCTTGGATTCATTCTTATCAAGTTTTACTCAAATCACTTTTCTTCACTCTTGATCATTGTGTGAACAAATGAGTTCATTTCCTAGTAATTTATAGAAAAAAACCATGATCGATGCATTAAATATTTTTCTAGCTACCACTTGGTTGACAATCAAATAATTCAGTTAAAAATATTGATGCCACATCTTGGTGAGTACTATCAATACTTAGTTGACTATGCAACTTGGTTGTCTCTCACACTTTCACTGACTGGAATTTCTTACTAGGTCTAGCTTAACCGACTAAACTTGTTTCAAGCTAACATCAATATAATACCCTAGTGCATCTTCATTCATGCTAATTTGGTATTTACACAATAGATGTAAGGAACTATTGTAAGATAAAATTGATTGAAATTGAGTTCTATAGTTACTTGAATAGACTAGACGGCAGTGGTGAAATCACCTAATCCAATGGAAGAGGTGTCACTAACTGTTGTGCTTGGTCCAACTTTTTCATTTGATGTTTGTCTCCATATTTGATTCTTTATACTCATGATTTCCTCAATTGTGTTTCCATTTTCACTAGTACTTGTTTCTGGTACTTGGTCTCTACAATTTTTACTTAAGTGACTAATCTTATGATAGTGTGATAGGCCAACATTGGGGCAAATAATAACAAAAGAATTAACAATTTTATGATAAAGTTCAGCTGGTCTATACATGTCAATCTGAGAGTGTAAGCTTGTGAAAGGTGTCTGAGCAATATGCTATCAATGGATGATAGTTGTGATTTGATTGACTATGAATGCAGCTAAAACACTCAAAACTAAATCTATAGGAAATCAGAATGATTGCAGCGACAGGAACATTAGAAACAAATTTGTATTCTTGAAATAAAAATAATAATGACAATAATCTATAGATAAAACAGTAATGAAATCATTTCTATATTATATTCTAATTACTGGATGACTAGTCTAAAACTCACTAATTGATACAAACACAAAAATCTGTTGTGATGATAATCTAAGAAAGAAATATAAACTTATACAAAATAGAATAACACACTAATGAAATACATCACCGTGTTTCACCATGGAGTGGGCCCTTACTCCTTGTTTGCACGGTGGATAGAAGAAATGTTGTTTCTACGATGTTTTAATCATGCAAAGTATCACTCTATTCAAAAATAGCACATGCTGATACAATATGTTTGCTGAGAGGTTCCTTGCGGTAATCTGTAGAAATGTGCATATCTCTTTTAATAATCTCTGTCTCCTCTGATATTACATAGCACATATATTTATATGTGTTGAGTTTACTAAGATAGTATAAAATAGAATGATTTTGTTGTGTTGAGAACCAAGGAATATGGGTATACATACACGGTTAACTTCTACCCACAAATCAGAAATGAGTTTGTTATAACAGTGGAGGGATTTAGAATGATATCGTGGATTTTTATATCATTCACAAACAGGTAGCATGTAATGGAGGACATCCTGTATTTATTTCAACTAACAAATGATGATAATATTGTTACCCACATGCTACTTGCTGGTTGTGTTTATTTGGAGACTTTATTGAATGGTTTACCTTCAATCGAATGAAACAATTATGCTATAATAGGATACGTAAGGATTATAGCACCATAAGTTTCTTATCATCTGGTCCTATGTGTAACCATGTAAATCTTTTTGCAAAATTGCACACATGGAACCAATCATGTATAATAGTCTTTACCCAAATGCGAAAGGAAGTTCCCATAAAGTAGGTGATAGGAAGATCTGTTCCACAAAGCAACATGCTGCAATAATAAAGATTAGTAAAAATAAATCAATAATGAATTTTCCATATTTTAATCCCAAAATAATATTAAATACTACTTATTTATATTAAAGCATATCCAACGTAAAAATGGTAATAATGAGATGGAATGGAATGGAAATAGAATAGAGTAGTGAGTGTGAAAGTGCATGAAATGGATTAAAATATGGCATAAAATGGGTCATAAATGGCACTCATCATAGTGCATACATGTCATTCTAGAATTTGACATGTTTTGATATTTTTCTCTCCAGTACTTTCTCATACAGTTAGTTGCAATATGTCCATACCTACGATATGTTGCGCAATTAACCCAAGTGTATGCATTACCTTTCCTTCTCGGTTGATATGTTTTGTTGTGTCCTCTCAGTTTCAAAACTTGTTTCATCTTTGTCCTACAATCTTGTGATATGTGTCCATGCATGTTGCAAGTGTGATATTGCTTTTCCATATAAGGTTTCTTAGGTGACTTCTTCAACTTTGATCTACACTCATGTTCTTGATGTCCATACTTACCATAATTATAACAATAACCATCAAATTTAGGAGTGGATTTAGGAATACCTTTTCTTTTCTTTTGTAAACATTTGATGTGTGGCCTAGTTTTCCACAATAATAGAATGAGAGCTTCTTTGGCCTTGGATTTTCATAGGCACTCTTCTATTTAGCCTATCTTGATGATTTTCCATGCTTGGTATATCCTAAACCAGTAGTCTTGTCAAGTCCTCTTTGAATTCTTAGGAACTCATCCATCCTTTTTGTACTTTCTTCATCTTTTTGAATCATCTCATTGTGTTTTGTTGGATCTTTACTTCAATCTTTAATCTTTCATTTTCTTCTCTCAATTCATCAATGTCTTCTAATCTTCTAGTAAGTTCATTCTTCACTCTATTGAATTCCTTACTAATGACAACCATTTGATTGGAGATTTCAAAATGATGCTCGGTGAGTCTCATTATCTCAAATTCCTTTTCTTCCATCTTTTGAGTCATTTGTCTTATGTATTCAATATCCAGATTCTTTTCTTGTTTAGCCTGCCTTGCATTTTTCATGACATCAATCATTCTAACCATTTGTGTCTCCTGTTGGAAAGTAAAGTCCACCAAGATAACTGAGAGGGCGGGTGAATCAGTTATCAAATAATTACAACTTTTGTCAACTTCAATTTCATTTAACCTTGTAAGAAATATAATTACCAACCATAGAAAGATATTCATATACAATGACAATAACACAAGATATGTTGACTAGGGAACCTCTTGATCAAAGAGTAAACCCCGGTGGGAATGATGCCCACAAAAGATGTACCAATATGAATATTCCTTGTGAAAGGATGGACTATGTTAGGAGTATTATGAAATACATTTAGTACATATGATTCCTTGTTAGGATATTTTGAATCCCTGTTAGGAGTTATGGAAGACAGAAGGACCCACTACACAAACAGCTTCAATGGAAAGATCACTGAACACAACGTCCAACTCACCTTAAGATTATTCAACATAATAATATGAAATATATTACCTCCTCACTATGCCAAACCACATTCACCGCTACACCAGATCTTAATTACAGATCTGTGTACTTCGCATGTCTTCCTTCACAATTGTGCTTTCACAACTTCATTGGCTCTTTTCTTCACTTCATGCATACATTCACATTCAAAAATATCAACCATGATCATGCTCCATATAAAAATTAAAAACATTCCTTCCTTTATACCACACTCAAATAATTACAAATGAGTTAGCACACAATTAAAAAATAAAAGTTTCCACATGCTACATCAAAATTACACAAAACTGTCAACTTCCAAATACAATAACTATTCTCTCATGTGACCTCAAAGCTTGTCCTATCATCCATGTCACTATCAATGTGTCTCAAACTTCCCTTTAACTACACAAAACTAGGTTCCATCCTAATTAGGAGATATCATCTGATTTCCACAAACAACTACTTAGGAACACTGCCTAAATACTGCTTCCACCAAAATGCTCATAACTTCCATGAATAAATGAATTAATGTCTACACACTTAACCATAAACATATACAATATCAAAGATCACAAGCTCAACATCACATAGCTCCAACTGCAATATACCACGTGTGCTAATCAAAACATTGTCTGCTTCTCTGCAAGTCTACAGAAGATCACTATGTTAACATCAATGACAATCATAGTCATGAATGCAACAACAATTTATACAAAATGACTACCAAGAATTCAAAATTAATTCCTAACAATATCCCCCATTGGTATTGATGGAAACATAGATGAAAAACATCCAATGTTCCAAAAATCCGATATTGCAACACTGCTACTCTGACAAACATTTTCAAATCCTCTTCATCAATTAAATCTTGCTTCATTTTCTACTTTGTTTTCCTATAAAGTTCTCTCCAATAGATGGTACAACTGGTACAAATGGTTTTTCATGTACACTGCTCCCCCATTAACATCAATGACAGAAATTTCATCACTATGTCAACAACAACTCCAATGGCAAAAGACACTATTCAGAAGATACATTCACAAGAGTCCTCATGACTCATCTTAGATACACATACTCCCCCATAGAGGAAGTACCAACATCCAGTCTAGAAGAAAGATAGGGCTCATATACCATTGGATGGATGCAACTAACTGCATCATTACTCAAAAGTAGGTTAGGGCATATCCCCAAGCATACCTCTCAGATACTCAAATGTATCCTTAGGCAAAGGCTCTATAAATATGTCTACTATCTATTCCTTTGTGCTTATGCACTCCATTCTAACTTCTTTCTTAGAAACTTTCTCTTCTACAACATGATGCTTGATCTTTATATGCTTTTTCTTAGAATGTAATACAAGATTCTTAGACATACTAATTGTACTGGTGTTATCACAATGTATGAAAACTGGCTCAACAAACTTAATTCCAATATCCTTTAGCATTTTCTTCATCCAAATTATCTAGTTACAATTGTTTGCTGCTGCTACATACTCTGCTTCTGCTGTGCTTTGTGAGATACAATTCTACTTCTTGCTTAGCCAAGAAACTAATCTTCCTCCAAGAAAAAAGGTTCCACCACTAGTGCTTTTCTTATCATCAACACTGCCTCCCCAATTAGCATCTGTATATGCACATAAGGTAAAATCATCAGATTTTTCATACCACAATCCATAGTCCATTGTGCCTCTTAAATATCTTAGTATCCTCTTTACTGCTGCATAATGTGATTCTCTAGGTTCAACTTGGAATATTACTACAATTCCAACTGAATGTGCTATATCCAGTCTTGTGTGTGTCAAGTACTGCAATCCTCCAATCATGGATCTATATTTCTTCTACTCAACTGCTGGTGTTTCATCTGTGCTAGATAGTTTATTTCCTGTAACCATAGGTGTTCCAATTGGTTTACATTTCTCCATTCAAAATCTTTTCAGCAAATCATTCAAGTACTTTGTCTAACTTACAAAGATACCATCATTATTCTAGGTTATATGTAATCCCAAAAAGTATTTCATCTCACCAATCATACTCATTTCAAATTCAATCTTCATTTCATCAACAAATTTGTCACTAGCCTCATCTTCTCCTCCAAAAATAATGTCATCAACAAAAATAACTATAATCAACAAACCATTTTCAATTTCTTTTGTGTATAGATTTCTATTAGCTATTCCTTTAGCAAATCCCAATTTTAACAAATACTTATCTAGTCTTGCATACCAAGTTCTAGGTGCTTTCTTTAGTCTATGTAATGCTTTCTTCATCTTACATACCATGTCTCCTTCATGAGTCAAAGGAAAACCTTTAGGCTGCTCAATGTAGACTTCTTCTTCCAGTTCACCTTTCAGAAATGTAGACTTCACAGCCATCTGATACACTTTGAATTTCTAAAAAGTTGCATAGGCCAAAAACATTCTTACTACTTCAATTCTTGCTACTAGTGCAAAATTTTCCTCATAGTCAATTCCTTCTTGCTGTGAGTATCCCTTACATACTAATCTTGTTTTGTTTCTTACTACTTCTCCTTTTTCATTCATCTTGTTTCTAAATACCCATTTAGTTCCAATCACATTCTTGTCTTTAGGTCTAGGGACCAATTCCCATGTCTTGTTCTTTTCAATATGATCTAGTTCTTCTCTCATAACATTAATCCAATGTTCATCTTCATAAGCTTCACTAGTAGATTTAGGTTCAATTTGAGAAATCAAACATAAATGTACCTTATTCTGAGTTAGAACTCCTTTGTCCAAAGTTCCAATAACTTGTTCAACAGGATGATGTCTTGATAGATACCTGTTCAGTGTCATAGTCTCAGATCTTGCTTCAACAGTAGATTCTTCTCTAGATTCCTCTTTGGTTTCTTCAACATGACTCTCATTCAATAATTCACTATTAGTCTCATAGAATAACTGAGTAGTCTCAGTGTTAGGCTTAGGATGAGCTTCTTCACTAGATTCATAATCAAGCATTCTTTCCTGAATTTTGAACTTTTCATCAACTTTAACATTTGCGCTCTCAACATTAGTTTTAGTTCTCTTATTGTAACATCTATATGCTTTTCTCTTCAAAGAATATCCAAGAAAAATACCTTCATCACTTCTAGGATCAAACTTTCCAATATCATCATCTCTCTTTATATAACATTTGCTTCCAAAAATTCTAAAATACTTAACTGAGGGTGCATGTCCAAACCATAATTCATAAGGTGTCTTGTATGTGTCTGCTTTGATTTTTATGCTATTCATTGTATATACTATTGTATTCACTTCTTCTCTCTAGAATATCTTCACCAAATCATTCTCAAATAACATAGCTCTTGTTGCTTGAGTCACTGATTTATTTCTTCTTTCTGCAATACCATTTTGTTTAGGTGTCCTGGGGGCTAAAAAATGTCTCTTAATACCATTCACTTCACAAAAGGTGTTAAACTCTCTAGAAGTAAATTCACCACCTCTATTAGATCTCAAACATTTAATCTTCATTCCAGATTAATTATCAACTTTTCTCTTAATGATCTTAAACTTATCAAATGCTTCAAATTTTTCCTTAAGAAATGCAATCGACATCATTCTTATAAAATCATCAACAAGAATCATAAAATACCTTTCTCCATAGAATCCTCTAGACCTAGTAGGACCACTCAAGTCTGTATGAACAATCTCCAACTTCTCTGCAAGTGTGAACTTCTTACTAGGAAATGAACTTCTCTTCTGCTTAGCCATCACACATTCTTTGTAAATCATGTTAATAGGCTTCATAATTTTAGGCAAATCCCTTACTACAAGTGTAATACTCACTTTCACAATGTTATCAAAGTTTATATGACAAAACCTTCTTTTCCATAACCAACTATCATCAATCTTAGTAATCAAACATGTCATCTCATTAGGATTCAATTGAAATACATTACCTCTAGTTCTAGATCTAGTTCAAATCAGATTTCCATCTTTATCCTTTATCGTGCAAGTTTTCTCAGTAAGCCAAACTTGATATCCCTTATCAACTAACTGTCCAACACTCAAAAGATTATGTTTCAATCCATCCACAAAGTAAACATCATCAGTATTAGTTTTTCCATCAAGAGTAATAGATCCTATTCCTTTAATGAAACAAGGTGTATTGTTTCCAACTCTCACAACTCCTCCATCATAATTGTTAAACTTTATGAACTTCTTCATATCTCTAGTCATATGATGTGAATAACCACTGTCTATAATCCAATCAGCTTTCTTTTCAACTTGGGAAACTAAGGTTTTTTCTTCCTTAACATCAGTTTTAGGATTCTCTTCTTTGATTGCTACAAATCCTATGTCATCATTATTCTTAGTAGATCACTTTCACTCAAATTTCTTTCTATACTAGCTTCAAGATCTTCATCATTAGCATAATAATATTCCTTAGATCTTCTAGGCTTGAAATTATTTCTATACTTTTTAACTCTCTTAGGACATTTAGATGCAAAATGACCATATTCTTGACAATTCCAACATTTAAAAATTTTCTTACCATTTGGTTCTCTTTTCACAAGCAAGGCAATACCTTCTTCAATCTTTTTATCTTCTTCATTTCTAGATTTGTTGCTACCAGCATAATCTCCACTCACACTGATGCTTCCTGACAAAGTAGGGTGAACACTAAGAGCACTGAATGTTGTCTCCATTCTAGTTAAGTCTCCTGATAACCTTAGGTTCATTTCTGTTGCTTCCAATATTCCAAGAAGAGTCTCTCTTGTAAAGTTCATAGTACAAGGTATAACTCGTTCCATCATCTATGTTGTCTGCTTAAATAAAAGACTCAATGTCCTCAGAATTTTCCATATCACTTCATTCTCTATCTTTGTTCCTCCACAAGATTTTATCCCTGCAATAATTTTTGACATTCTACCAATATAGCTTCTAATAGATTCATCTTCCATCATTCTTCTATCTTAAAATGCACATATCCAATTATGTAATCTAGCTTTCTTTTCATGTTCATGACCTTCAAAAGTAAAGTGTAAAGCTTTCCAAATTTCATGAGATTTTGTTAAATATTTTACCCGACTATACTCATTCTCCGGAAGTGCTGTCAAAAGTGCTTCTCTTGCAAGTATGTTACACATAAATAGATCTCTCTCATTTCTAGAACATGTTCCTTTACAACTGTCAAAATTTACTCCATCAAACTTAGGGCTTTCTTTCCTAAAATTCACCATGGATCTCCTTAAGCTATTAAACTTTTCTTTCAAGGACTTGCTGCTCTGATACCAATTGTTAAAAAGTAAAGTTCTCCAAGATAACTGAGGGGGGGGGGGTGAATTAGTTATCTGATAATTATAAATTTTGTCAACTTCAAAAAAATTTAACCATGTAAGAAATATAATTACCAACCATAGAAAGATATCAATACACAATGACACAATAACACAAGATATGTTGACTAGGGAACCTCTTGATCAAAGAGTAAACCCTGGTACGAATGATGCCCACAAAAGATGCACTAATAAGAATATTCCTTGTGAAAGGATGGAATCTGTTAGGAGTCTTATGAAATATAATTAGTACATATGAATCCCTGTTAGGATATTTTGAATCCCTCTTAAAAGATTCTAACCCTATTATGAGTTATGGAAGACAGAAGGACCCACTGCCCAAACAGCTTCAATGGAAAGATCATTGAACACACTGTCCAATTGACCTTAAGATTATTAAACATAATAATATAAAATATGTTACCTCCTCACTATGCCAAACCGCAGTCACTACTACACTAGATCTCAATTACAAATCTTTGTACTTCAAATGTCTTCCTTCACAATTTTGCTTTCACAACTTCATTACCTCTTTTCTTCACTTCATGCATACATTATCATTCTTCCATAATCAATGATACTCATGCTCCATATAAAAAGGAAAAAATTCCTTCCTTTATACCACACTCAAATAATTACAAATGAGTCGGCACACAATTACAAAATAAAAGTTTCCACACGCTACATCAAAATTACACAAAATTATCAGCTTCCAAATATAATAACTCTTCACTCGTGTGACCTAAAAGTCTACACTATCATCCACATCACTATCAATATATCTCAAACTTCCCTTTAACTATGCAAAACCAAATTCCATCCCAATTAGGAGATATCATCTAATTTCCACAAATCACTACTCAGGAACACTACTTGAATACTGCTTCCACCAAAATGCTCATAACTTCCATGAATAAATGAATTATTGTCTATGCTCTTGTCTATAAACATATAACATATCAAATATCATAGCCTCAACATTGCATAGCTCCAACTACAATATACCACGTGCACTAATCAAAACACTGTCTGCTTCTTTGTAAGTCTCCAAAAGATCATTGTGTTGACATCAATGACAATCATAGTCATGAATGCAACAAAAAGTGCTACAAAATCACCATCAAGCATTCAACATTCATTCCTAACATCTCCTTTCTGATCTATAGTTCTTATACTTGTTCAGTAAGATGTTGATTCTTTTTAGATAGATCTGATATGGTTCCTTTAGATGCATTTGATATGCTACCAGATCCAAATCCTGATTCTTCAAATGGATCATCTATCTCTTCTTCATGATAATCAATCTCATTATACCAAAGTGCCATATCCTTCCTCTTGAACAGTAAATCTCTCATTGTTTCTTTGGATTCCTTGAATTTTTCAATGTAGAACTACAAGTACAATCTTTGATTACCAATAGTCTTATCAAGATTATACCTTTCCATCCTTAAGATCTTTTCTCTTTAGTGGTTAACCTTCCTAAAGAATAGAAATTTATATGATACCAATTGTTGAAATTATGGAAAGGTTTGTACTAAGAGGGGAGGGGTGAATCGGTACACTTAAATGTTTTTTTACTAATCCTTGTAAACATTAGCTTCAGTAACTAACTATTTAGATTGCATTTAAACCATAATTAAATACCATAACTGAAATATAAATGCATGTAAGTAAATCAATAGATCATTCATGAAAATTTAATACACCTGAAACATATATTTTGGTACCACATAAACCCTTGTTAGAAGGTTAAAACTATAGTGGGCATGGAACCCACAAAGCTTCACTTCTGCAGAAATAAAGTTGTTGGTTAAGGCTTACAAAGATTGATCACTTCTAGTGATCTTACTCTGTTAGGAGTAATAATAAGATCAAATAGATCTACTTGGTTAAAGGATTTTAGGAAAACAATACATGTGTGCACTTGGTTAGGAGATTTTAGTAACAATGGTTAAGTCCACTGTGTTAGGAGATTTTGAGTCTGCTACAATTATTAGAGAGTAATAGTGATATATGACCCGAATGAAATACAACTCAAATTATTTATATCACGTCCTTTAAGTATAATAAATATATCACCTTATTGTGATGAGTATGTCCTTCTAAACTACTTCACAACCTTATATATGTTATGATAAATTGAATTCTTATGTCATAATCCTTTTGTCAAAACCCTATCTAATCTTCAGATTTCCTTTAGTGTGGATACTTCTTGATGATAAATGTCAAAATGATATCCTTACAAATTTTATATCAAACTAATGTTAACCTAATTAGGGTTTTACATTATCTCAAAAAACCTAAGATCAACAGTTCATATAATTAACCTATATCATCATTACATAGGAATCATCATTCATTAATTGATTACATCTGCAATTAATATTCACCTTGATCTTGGTAAACCATTTTCTTTCTCAGCAAAAAGTTGTTCACCTTGAACTATGTGTCATTCTAAACTTTTATGTGAACTCTAGATTACTTGGTAAATGTCATGTCTTAGTCTTAGTGTTCATTGGTGCTCAGTAATCCTATGTACTCGGTAACTTTTATACTCGATAACCTCTTTCCTCGGTGACTACTACATATTGATAACTAACTAAACTATCTTCCTGTGTTTACCAACTATACAAATGAATACTAATGAAAACACTTAATCCATTTAGGAGTAACAATATTAGTATCTAATTATTATGATCAAAATTCAAGGTTGGAGTGTTGGTGGAATTGACAATGTTCCCATATCCCCCTTTTATATGATGTCATAAATCCCATAGGTATGTACGTAATAATGTGTTTTAATTAATATATTTGAGTAGTATGTAATTATATGAATGGTTGTCTCATGTCTTATTGTGCATGTGCATTATTTTACTAGTGCACCCTTGATGCTCACTCCACACAATGCAGAACATAATGACCTGAAGTATCTTTATTTGCATGTTAGTTTGATTTATATTAAATTAATAAATGAATGAATACTGAAATTAGTAGAAAAATTATGATCAAAATCTAGAGCCAAAATATTCATGGAAGTGGTCACATTCCTTCACCTGCCTTTTCCAAAACATCATGGATTCCATAGGTATATATGTAATAAAGAATTATAATTATTACATGTGAGTAGTACATTATTATATCAATGGTTTTCTTATAACTTACCATACATGTACATTAGTTTACTGCTAGACCCTCTATGTTGATACCACATGCTGAAGGATGTCATGGTACTTTTACAAAGGTACCATTTCTTCATTTGTGTTCTTGGAAAAAAATATAGGTATTCTTGATAACTACATAATACTCTTGTTGTTTCTATTTTAGTTGTTGACATAAAAGACTTCTCTTGTTATTTGTGACTCTTTGGATCATGGGGTTTCTATAACAATAGTGAGTTGTGAAGCATTGATCAATATATGATTTAGAGATTACTTAATTTTAATTATTATTTTAATACTTTTAATTAAATTTTTAAAAAAATTAAATTTTTGTTAAATATTTATTGGTGTAGAAGGTTTGAGGCCAAGATGAACGATTTAAAAGATACACAATGTAGTAACTTTCCACAAAGTCACACTGCAACATCTAGCATCAATCGAGATATGGTTGTTGATTTCAAATAGCTTCAAATCTCCCCAAATGATGATAGAATTTTTTGGATACTGAAAAAATGATCCTATAGGACTTGATGGTTCATTTCTACATCACATGAACTTTGATAAACATCCCCTTAAAGATCATCAATTTTGGTGCTTAGTGTACCTTAAGAAATACTTCTCTCTAGAGTAGTATGGAACATTCACATGACTTGGTGAGTGAAACTAGGTTGTTCCTAACATTTAATCAGCCAATTGAAGCTTTTATAATAGATTATTTGAGGACATGGTGAATGGTTTGAAAGATTCACAATGTAGCAACTTTTAACTGAGTCGCATTGCAAGAACTAGCAATGACTGAGATTGTGTTGCTGATTTTAAATGACTTTTAATTTCCCCAAATGACGATAGGAATTTGTAGACCTCCATAATATGATCTTGTAGCACTTGAAAGTTTTTTTCTACATCGTACAAGCCCAGAGAAATGACCACTTAAAGTTTTCCAATTTTGGTGTTTAGTGCACCTTAAGGAACATTTCACTTTGAAGTGGTTGGAAATGTTCTAGCCACTTGGTGAGTGAAACAAGATTGTTTCTATTGTTTACCTAGCCAACTAGAGATGTTGGCATAGATAGTTCAAGGCCAAAATGAATGGTTTGAAAGATATACACATTTTCAACTTTCAACTTATTCAAGTTACAAGTTCTAGCATCAATTAAAATTGTGTTGCCGATTTCAAACAACTTTGAAACTCCCCAAATGATTATAGACTTTTGTAGACATTATAAACATGATATTTTGGCACATGATGGTTTATCTTTAAATCAAATGAGCTATGAGAAATGACTCGCTATAGATCATTTATTTTCATGCTTAGTGCATCTTAAGGAACACTTCACTTCAGAGTGGTCATCAATGTTCCAACCAATTTGTGAGAAAAATGAGGTTGTTCCCAATGTTAATGAACCCAACTAGAAATTTTGGCATAAATAGTTTCAGGCTAGGATGAATGGTTTGAAAGATATGCATAGTTAAAAATTTCAACTATGTCAAGCTACAAGCTCTATCATAGACCGATATTGTGTTTCTGATTTCAAATGGCTTTGAATCTCCCTAAATAGTGATTGAATATTATAGACCTCAAACAAATAGTCTTGTAGCAATTGATGGTTCATTTATTCATTGCACGAGCTCTAATAAATGACCCACTAAGATCATTAATTTTGGTGCTTAGTGCACAATATGGAGCACTTCACTCTAGAGTGGTAAAAAATGTTCTATTCACTTGGTGAATGTAATGAGATTTTTCCTAGTGTTTACCCAAAAAACCAAAACTATTGGTGTAGATGGTTTGAGGCCACAAAAAAAGGTTTGAAAGATATGCATAGTTGTAACTTTCAACTAAGTCAAGTTGCAAGTTCTAACATCGACCGACATTGTGTTTTTTATTTCAAATCTCTTTAAATATCCCTAATTAACAATAAACTTTTGTATACATTAGCAACATGATCCTGTAGCACCTAATAGTTTGTTTCTATACCATACAATATCCAAAAAATGACACCCTAAAGATCACCAATTTCAATTCTCAATTCACCTTAAGGAACATTTTGCTCCGGAGTGTTGGGGAATGTTCCAACCACTTGGTGAGAGAAATGAGGTTGATCAGGTAGTGTTTACCCAACCAATTAGAGATTTTGGTGTAGACAGTTTGAGGATAGGATAAATGGTTTGAAAGATATACAGAGTTGCAACTTTCAACTATGTCAAGTTGCAAATTCTCACATCGACTGAGATTGTGTTGTCGATTTTAAATGACCTTTAATCTCTCCAATGGTGATATAATTTTTTAGACCTCAGCAACATGACCTTGTATCACCTAAAAGTTTGTTTCTATATTGCAATAGCTTCAAGAAATGGCCCCCTAAAGTTCATCAATTTTGGTGCTTAGTGCACCTTAAGAAACACTTCACTCTGAAGTGGCAAGGAACATTCCAACCACTTGGTGAGAAAAATGATATTTCTCCTAGCATTAATCCAACCAACTAGATTTGTTGGCATAGATGATTTGAGACTACTACAAATGGTCTTAAAGATATGCATAGTTGCAACCTTCAACTAAGTGAATTTGAAAGTTCTAGCATCGACCAAGATTGTATTGATGATTTCAAATGGCTTGGAATCTCTCCAAATTGTGATAGGATTATGTATATCACAATAACATGATCATGTTGTTAGAAAAATGGTCAATTCTCCCCTTAGGATTCATGACATGGATTAACCACCTCTTGTGTCTTCTATAAGTCTAGTGGTTGTATCAGGCATTAACAAGTCAATATTTTGGTGTAATGACAACCACTACTTGTAACAAGTAGTATTAGAGCTTGGTCACAAGTTTTAATCCTCTCAGGTAACACTATGGGGGAGATTGTTGGAAAAATGGTTAGCACTCCCCTCAGGATCCATGACATGGCTTAACCATCTCATGTGTCTTCTATAAGTCTAGTGGTTGTATCGAGCATTAACAGGTCAATCTTTTGGTGCAACAAAAACCACTACCTATAACACATGTAGCACCTGACAGTAAGTTTATATATTGCACGAGCTCTAAGAAATGAGCCCCTAATGTTTGTTGATTTTGGTGCTCAATGCACCTTAAGGAATAATTCACTTTGGAGTGGTTAAGAATGTTCCATCCACTTGGTGAGAAAAATGATGTTGTTACTATAATTTAGCTAGCCAATTGGAGCTATTCGTAAATATGGTTCGTGGCCATGATGCACAATTCAAAAGATATGTGCAGTTGTAACTTTCAATTGAGTCAAGTTGCAAGTTCTTACATCGACCAAGATTGTATTGCTGATTTCAAATGGATTTTAATTTCCCCAAACTATGTTAGGATTTTGTAGACCTCAAAAATATAATCTTGTAACAGATAAATTAATTTCTATGTCACATGATCTTCATGAAATGGCCCCCTAAATATTCTCAGTTTAAGTTCTTAGTGTGCCTTAAGGAACACTACACTTTGGAGTGGTTAGGAATTTTCCAACCACTTGGTGAGAGAAACAAGGTGCTTCCTAGAGTTTACCTAGCAAATTAAAGCTTTTGACAGAGATATTTTGAGGTCATGATGAATGGTTTGAAAGATATGCAGAGTTGCAAGTTTTGACATGAACCAAGATTTCTCTACTTAGTTTAGACGTATTCAAATATCTCAAAATGGAGAAAGTATTGTTTAGGACTCAAATACATGATCTTGTAGCACTTGTCAATTTATTTCTATATCACAAAAACTCTATGAAATGACCCCCGAAAGATCCCCTATTTTGGTGCTCAGGGCACCTTAAGGAATACTTCTGTCTAGAGTGGTCAGGAATGTTCTAACCAATTTGTGAGAGAAAAAAAGTGGTTGCTAGTATTTATTTAATTAATGGATCTATTAGCATAGACAATTATAGGCCATGATAAATGGTTTGAAAGATATGCACAATTACAACTTTCAACTGACTCAACTTACAAGTTATGGCATCAACCAAGATTGTGTTACCATTTTGAAATAGCTTTAAATATCTCCAAAGAGAGATAGGATTTTTTAGACCTTGGAAAAGTAATCATATAACACTTGACAGTTCATTGCTACATCGCATGAGCTCTGATAAATAACCCCCTAAAGTTTTCCTATTTTGGTGCTCATTGCACCTTAAGGAACACTTTGCTCCAGTGTGGCCAAGAATATTATAGCCACTTGATGAGTGAAATTAGGTTATTCCTAGTGTTTTCCTAGGCAACTAAAGCTTTTAGTGTAGTTGGTTTTATGCCACAATAAATGGTTTGAAGGATATACATAGTTTCAACTTTCAATTGAGTCAAGTTGCAAGTTTTGGCATCGACTAATATTGTGGTGTTGATTTCAAAAAACTTTGAATCTCTCCAAAAGACAATAGGATTTTTTATATCTTGGTGAAACAATAATGTATCATGTAACAATTAATTTCTACATTGCATGAGCTGTTAGAAATGACCCCCTAAATATTGCTAATTTTGGTGTTCAGTGCACCTTAAGTAACACTTTTCTCCAAAGTGGTTGGGAATGTTCCAACCACTTGGTTAGTGAAACAAGGTGGTTCCAAATGTTTACTTGGCCAAGTAGAGTTTTTGGAACTGACAGTTTGAGGCCATGATAAATGTTTCAATGAAAGATATGCATAGTTGGGTATGTGCAGGATCAAGGTATGCCAAAAAGTGGTGATGTGAAAAAGAGGTCTTGATTGATAGACTCTTTGAAAAATAAGTATAAATTTCAAATCATATAACATTTTTGAAATCTAAAATATACATCACATTCTATGCTTCACCTAGTACAATAATAATAAACAATTCTTTCAATTTGATGAAGTTTATACTAAGTTAAGGTGGTTAGACATGAGTTTTTATATTCAGGAAAATTTGTAGTAGAAAAATAATAATTAATTATTTACTTAGAAAAAAATACAAAAAAATATACATCACATTTGGACATGAGTCTACTAATTTTATCTAAAATCTTATGAAAAAATGTTATCATTTTATTCTATTTCATGTGGTCAGACATACACCTACTTGTTATCTTTCTAGTCCTAATTGATAGACTTATTGAAAAATAGCTATAGCTTTCAAACTATATAACATTTTTGAAATCCAAAACTTGTGTCACATTCTATGATTTTCCTACTACAATAAAAAATAAAAAAAGTTTTCAATTTGATAAAGTTTAGACTAAGTTAACATGGTCAAACATGAGAGTTTTTGTATTCTAGAAAAGTTGTAGAAGAAAAATCATAATTCATTATTTACTTGGAAATAAATTACAAAAAAATATGTGTCACATCTAGACATGAGTCTACTACTTATATCTAGAATCTTGTTAAAAAAATTTATCATTTAATTGTGTTTAAGGTGGTCACACATAAACCTACTTATTTTTTCCTGATACTTTTGTACTACTACATTGAAATTTGAAATTTGAAATATATAGAATAATTATTTTTCAAAAAAGGCCTTGTCTCTGAGAAACTGAATTCAATTTTCTACAGATTCTCTTGTTACATATTTTTGATATAATATTTATAACTTGTTCAATTTTTTATGTCAACTTGCCTAAACCTGAGTTTTTGAATTTTCATTGCCACTGAAGGACCTAGTTTGGCATACCATGATCATAAACACACCCAGTTGCAACTTTTAACTGTGTCAAGTTGCAAGCTCTAGGGTTGACTGAGATTATTTTTTTGATTTGAAATGGCTTCAAATCTCTCCAAGAAATGATAGGTTTTTTTAGACCTTGACAACATGATCCTATATAATACTTAACATTTTTTTTCTGCATTGAATGAGATGTGAAAAATGGCCCCCAAAATTTCTCTAATCTTTGTACCAAGTGCACCCTAAGGAACACTTTTCTCCAGAGTGGTTGGGAATATTCCAGCCACTTGGTGAGAAAAATGATGTGGTTCCTAGCACTTAACTAGACAACAAAAGTTTTTGGCACAGACAATTTTAGGCTATGATGAATAGTTTGAAATATATGCATAATTGCAACTTTCAACTTAGTCAAGTTGCAAGTTCTAGCATTGACTGAGATTGTGTTGCCAATTTCAAATAACTTCAAATCTCTCCAAACGACGATGGGATTTTGTACACCTCAAAAACATAATCTTTTAGATCTTAATGATTTATTTCTATGATGCATGAGCTTTGAGTAATGGACCCATAAAAGTTTCCAATTTTTGTGCTCACTACACCTTAAGGAACACTTCTCTCTACACTAGTTGGGAACATTCTCACTACTTAATGAGTGAAATGTGGTAGTTGCTAGAATTTACCCACCCAACCAAAGTTGTTGGTGCAAACAGTTTGAGTCCATGATCCTTCTTTTTACATAATAGGCATCCTAAGGGTTGTTAAGGGGAACTAGGAACATTAGTGTTTCCTAGGACCCCTTAAGACCCCTTAGGACCTGATGTAGGAGCATCCTGGGTGAATTCCACATTTGTGGAGATAATAAGAAGCCAATTTTCTATTCTTGCATATTGTTGTTGTTTCTCTATTTCTGTTATGTGTTTGTGGTATTAAGGGGAGCACCCTTCATCAGGTGGTATCAGAGCCAGGTTTCAAAATTTAGCACTTCCAGATTTTAGCACAAAACAACCTATTTTAGCACTTCCAGATTTTAATAAGGTGTTTCAAGTAGATTGTGATGCTAGTGGTACTGCAATAGGAGCTGTTATGAGCCAAGAAGGTAAACCTGTTGCTTATTTCAGTGAGAAGTTAAATGATGCCAAGAGGAAATATTCTGTTTATGATCAGGAATTTTATGCTATAGTTCAGGCATTAAAGAAGTGGAGACATTATCTACTTCCTAAGGAGTTTGTTTTGTATACTGATCATCAAGCTTTGCAATATTTGAATAGTCAAGGAAAGTTGAATCAGAGGCATTTAAAATGGGTTGAGTTTTTGCAGAGTTATACATTTGTTTTGAAACACAGGAGTGGAAAGTCTAATAGGGTTGCAGATGCTCTTAGCAGAAGGCAACTATTGCTGACAGAAATGCAGATTGAAGTGGTTGGGTTCAAGGAACTCAAAAATTTATATCCAGAGGATCCTGATTTTGGTGAAGCTTGGAAAGCTTGTGCAGAACCTGTTACTCTAGACAGGACAAAATGGTTGGATTTCATCATCCAGGATGATATGCTATTCAGAGGGAATCAGTTGTGCATTCCACGAAGTTCTATGAGGGAGAATCTCATCAAGGAGAAGCATAGTGGAGGATTGGCTGGACATTTTGGTCGTGATAAAACCCTTGGTCTGGTTAGTGAGAATTATTATTGGCCATAGTTGCAGCAAGATGTGAAGAAGTTTGTACAGAGTTGTAGAGTATGTCAGATGGCGAAAGGAGTGAAGCAGAATACAGGGTTGTATCAGCCATTACCCATACCAGAGAAGCCTTGGGAGGATATCAGCATGGACTTTGTTCTTGGTTTACCGAGGACTCAGCGGGGACATGATTCAATTTTTGTGGTGGTTGACAGATTTTCAAAGATGGCACATTTCATTCCCTGCAAGAAGACTAATGATGTTGTTCATGTAGCAGAATTGTTTTTCAGAGAAGTAGTGAGACTTCATGGTTTGCCAAAGACCATAGTTTCAGATCGGGACACTAAGTTTGTTGGATATTTCTGGCGTACATTGTGGAAGAAGTTGAAGATAGATTTGAAGTTCAGTTCATCACATCATCCACAAACTGATGGACAAACAGAGGTGGTGAATAGGAGTTTGGGAAATTTGCTGAGATGTTTGGTTGGAGATAAGCCAACAGGATGGGATTTGATTTTACCACAGGCGGAATTTGCATACAATAATTCTGTCAACAGGAGCACTGGTAAATCACCATTCCAGATTGTATATGGAAGTAGTCCAAGAAATGCATCTGAATTGAGGAAGATAGATAAAGGAGAAATAAGTAGTGCTGAAGCTGAAGATTTTGCAGAACACTTGAAGAACATCTATGAAGAGGTGAGGAAGCATATTACCAAGATGAACGCACAGTATAAGGCTAAGGTAGATGAGAAAAGGAGGTATAAGGAATTTCAGGTTGGTGATGAAGTCATGGTTCATTTGCGGAAGGAGCGGTTTCCAGTTGGTACATATAACAAGCTGAAAGTGAAGAAGTTTGGACCATGTAGGATACTGAAGAAACATGATTCAGGAAACGCATATGAGGTAGAATTGCCTACTGAGCTAAATATTTCACCAATTTTTAACATTTCAGATCTGACAGAGTATCATGAAGGAGGTGTTTAAGATGAGATCACAACAGCACAGTGGAGTATTCCAGCAACTAGTTCAGACACTAAGGAGATCGAAGATATACTGGACAGTCGTGTTGGTAGAAGCACAAGGAACATGACATATGAAGAATATCTGGTCAAGTGGAAAGGATGACCTGTTGAAGATTCATCATGGTTGACAAAGGAGGAGGTTAGCCGCCTTGGTTTTCCTCTGCACACCTGAGTCGTGACAGGATCACTTCTCAAATTACCCTGGGTGTTTGATGCAGGAGCATCCTGGGTGTAAGAGCAATCTTGCATCACCCAAAAATATTTCTATTTTTTTATATTCAATAAGGGCTATTTTGTGCAGAGTTGCTATTTATGAAAGGTTACTATTTTTGGTAATTTTCGTATGTGCTCAGAATGATCTGATTTCTTTCTTGGAGGTTCATTTTGGTCATATAAGCCTGCCAGTAAAGTTTCATTGCCAGATCAAGTGTATATTGGAAGATATTGAAGATTTTCGGTATTGGCAGCAGGGTACAGAAACTTTGAACTCAGTTTTGAAGGCTTTAGAGGCCCCGGATGAGGTTGAAAATTTGGGTGACATGCACTTGTGCCAGTCAAGCCTGTAGAGCGCTTCGTGGCATTTCCGTAATGGGGTTATAATAGCCGATCGGGTCAACTGGTGATGACTTATGGTCTTCGGAAGTTGGGCCACCCGAAATGGCGGAAAATAATTTTCTTCAAAATTTTTGTTCGGGTTTCAAAGGTTATCTTGAGCTGACTATGATGTAATAAAATGTAAAATAAAATAATTCTAAGTTTGGTCGGCCTTATTGGCTAAAATTCTGGAACCTTCCAGGTGGTGGAAAATTGCCTATATAAGGAAGGCTGTATTATTGTCTTAGGCAGTTCAGAATAGTTCTGGGTAGTAGATCTGGGTAATAGCTCGAGGCTTTGTCCTACAGAATATTGTAAGGGAATGCCCATGTGGCTTTGCATATTGTAATTCTGAAAGTTTGTAATTCCACATTTGTGGAGATAATAAGAAGCCAATTTTCTGTTCTTGCATATTGTTGTTGTTTCTCTATTTCTGTTATGTGTTTGTGGTATTAAGGGGAGCACCCTTCATCAGGACCTAAGGGGTCCTAAAGTGTCATAAGGGGTCATAGGACCCCTTAACCCTAAACCCTAAATCATAAACCCTCTCTCTCAATCTATCTCTCACTCTCTCATTAGAAGAGATCATAAATATTACCATTTTTGTTCAACAAAGAAAATTTCACCTTTGTTGTTGCAAATTTGTTACACATAGATCATAAATATTGCACATAGAAATCATAAACAAAAGACAATACAAGTTAATTAATGGTTTTTTTATTCATAAGATAATTTTTCCCCATTTATTATATCATAATTTTCATTGGTGATTATCATATTTTCAATTGTATGAAATTAATTTTTACTTCTACCGAGGAACAACATTCACAGATTTTGTCAGCATCAACATATTTAAATTTTTTAATTATTTTCAAATCACCTCCACATTCTTTTGTCTCAAGGACTACTGGAACGAATAAAAATAGACATATAATATGTATCTAAATAAATTTAATAATTTTATTTTATAAGTATATATTTAATATTTTTGAATTTATATTATATTTTATAAGTATATATTTAATATTTAATATATTTAAATAAAAAAAATTATTTTGTTGATAATAATATAGAAAAAGTGGGCTCTAATCATGATTTCTTACTCATAGCCTTTTTTTACCCTATTTCTTATTCTCAAATATGGTATATGCCCTATGCGAGAATAAGAAAAGGATGAAAAGGTGAGAAAGGGTGAGAAGGTGTGAGTGTGTGTGTCCATGACAGAGAGAGGCATTAATGTAAGGGGGCCTAAGGAGTCATAAGTGATCATAATGGGTTGTAAGTGGTCCTAGGACCCCTTAGGACCCATTAGGAACCCTTAGAACGCATTAAATATTGTATAACACACTAATAGGTTCTAATGTGTCCTAATGTATCCCAAGGGGTTGTAATGGGTCTTAAGTTGGTCTAAGGGTCCTAAGGACACATTAGTGTGTCATAGGACCCCTTAGGATGCCTTACCATATAGTAATATATGGTAAGGGGTCCTAAAGGGTTGTAAAAGGTCTTACAGGGCCCTATAATACATTAATGTGGCATATGACCCCTTATGACCCTTTATTAACCCTCTCTCAACATCCTAGGGGTCCTAAGGATTGGTAAGGGCTCTTAGGACATAATAATGTTTCCTAAGACCCGTTAAGACCCCTTAGGACCCCTTATCACACACAAATGTTTGGTAAGGAACCCTAAGGGGTTTGAAGGGGTCTTAAGGGCTCCTAGGACACATTAATGTGTCCTAGGACCCCTAATGACCCATTAGGAAACATAAGATGTATTCTTAGGGGTGATAAAGGATCTGAAGAGGTTATAAGAGGTCCTTGCACACATCAATGTTTCGTAGGATGCCTTAAAAACCTTTACAATTCCTAACATGTATGGACCCCTTAGGATCCCTTACCATACATTTGTATATGGTAAGAGTTCCTAGGACAGATTTATGTGTCCTAAGACCTCTTATGACATGATAGGACACTTTACAATTCCTAGGAATACATCTTAGGGGTCCTAAAGGATCATATGGGGACTTAAGGGGTACTCAGACACATTAAGGTGTCCTAGGACTCCTAAACAACCATTACAACCCCTAAGATATATATTAAGGGATCCTAAGACCTCTTACAACCTCTTAGCATACATTGGTGTATGGTAAGGGGTCCTAATGTGTCGTAATGGGTCCTATGAACCATTAATATGTCGTACGACCCCTTATGACCCTTATGATCCTTTAGAATTCCAATCTCTACATATTATGGGTCCTAAGGGTTTGTAAGGGGTCCTAGGACACAATAATGTGGCCTAGGACCCCTTAAGACCCCTTAGGACCCCTTATCACACACTTTTTTCTAGTAAGGGGTCGTAAGGGGTCCTAGGATACATTAATGTGTCCTAAGACCACTTATGACCCCTAAGGACCCCTAAGATGTATTCTTATGGGTCCTAAGGGGTTTTAAGGTGTCTTTAGGGGTTTTGAGGGATCCTATGACATATTAATGTGTTCTAGGATCCCTTAAGACCCCTTGCCAAATAAGATGATGGGATTTTAGATTTCCCACTTAACTAATGATACGGGCCCCCAATTTGAATATCAGGGCAAACAAATGGAAATTTGTCACCCCAAAATGTCTTGAAATTTGGTTTGAGAATGGAGATTGTGGAGAGGATGCCAAAGTGATAGGTGATGCAAAGTTGGATCAAGCATAACAAATATGAAACCTCACAAATACTAAAATGGGGCATGATTGATCATCTAATCATAGGTGCTTACAATTTAAGACTCAACAGATACTAAGTTTACTAGAATGATACCTAGTATTCATTATCAATTGAATATTTGTACCTATATAGATTTAATTTATCTTCAACTTTGTTTAAAAAATAATTAAAAGGTGTAGGTCTTACTAGTTTTACTAATGAGACTTGGTATATATTATAAAAGAAACTCTCTCTCTCTCTCTCTCTCTCTCTCTCTCTCTCTCACACACACACACACACACACACACACATGAAATTTTTCATGTAGTTAGAATCTACTTTATAAAATTGGTAAATCTAAAATTGTAACCTTGTAGATTTTAAATGGAAATGCTCTAGATATAATTATCATGCAAGGTTATCGACATGTTTAGAAAAAATAAGAAGAGAGAAAACGTTGATTGTAACAAATGGGATCCATTTTACTACTATATGGTTGGCTCTAATTACAAGGAAATATTAAACTAATTTCAAGAAAGCACAATTTTAACCTGCTCATAATTAGAAGGTTTGAATATATTGACAAAATGTCACACTCCCTTCTTCATCCAAAAGTGAATATTTACAAACTCTAAATCTATTATTTCTTAACACAAATTTCAACCTATAATAACTTATTAATTGATAGCTAGGGTTGTTCATATTTAGAAATCATGTAATTCCTTTTTTATCATCATATAAGAATGATAAAGTGCCCCCATTTAAACTTAGGTCACTATTTTTATTCAATCTTGTATATATTGTAATAGAGTATTTTATCAGACAAAGAATATCCTCCAATTTTTAAATTAATACATCATGAGTTTGGTCACCTTAGCATGTTATTCTTATAAGATCTCAATAGTGCATGCTCATAATATCTCCTTCAAACTTGTTTTCTTTTGGTATAAGTGACAAACAAGGTTGACAACTACAATTCTCAAATTTTAGATACTATTTTTTATAGAAGTGGTCTTTAGCTTAAAGGCATGTTTTATGATTAACATTATGGTATAATGGAGTACTTGAGACATTGAAAAATCAAAATAGCATGTTCTTAATATTTTCAGTGTCATGATAACTCTTATGATCTTTAAAACTGCACTTAAAAAAGGTAGTGGGTGTTAGGAAGATCCAATTAAGATATTTGTAAGGCCCACATACCAATCAGAATGGACAAAAAATAGCATTTACATAAACAAAATGAGAAAGAAAACTATTCTAGCTATAATAGTTGTATTTTATTTTAACAATAAGAGTGGAATAGTAAAGTATTCAAAAACTTAGAGTTATTATTTTTACATCATATTCTCATCTCCCACAAAGAAATCCATTGTAAAGAAATATTAAAATATGTGGAAGAGACATGGTAAAAAGTAAGATGCCTTTACTATGTACCATAATCTATGCACTAAGGATTTCTCATTATCTAGATGTTTTTAGTAGTCTACAATTTTTAATAGACCACTTTACTTAAGTTTTAAGATTATTGCAAAAATGTTATAATTAAACAATATTATATATTTTTAATTTATCCATTTTTAAATGAAAATAAGTCATCTATTTATCCTATATTTCCAAATTCTTTTGAGCACCCAAAATTGCATTACACTCTTTTCAAAAAGATGAAAGATAAATAACACCCAAACTTTTTTTTCAATAAAACTTAATCTAATTTCTTTTGCGTGATAATAAAAAGTTTAGCTATATAGTACAAAGTTTATTTCCAGGTATAAGAAAATAGATCTTATAGGATGTTTATATAGAAAGTTTAATCATATCTTTAAAATAATTTTGAAGCCTATAAACTTATTAATAATAATAACGATCTATATTTAAGAGACAAGACCTTTAGAATAACATATATCGTATCCCCATAGCAAGCACATGAACTATGTAGTGGTTTCCTTAGTCTAATAAGAAACATCACACTCAGCCAACACAAACTACTTCCCTTGCTTAAAGAGATACAATAAACAAAATCTATCACATCCATTCATAGTTAATTACATGGTACCTCTTGTTGAAGGCATGCCTAAGAAATGGAGCTATG
The DNA here is from genome assembly GCA_027943335.1 of Chamaecyparis obtusa. Taxonomy (NCBI): domain Eukaryota; kingdom Viridiplantae; phylum Streptophyta; class Pinopsida; order Cupressales; family Cupressaceae; genus Chamaecyparis; species Chamaecyparis obtusa. Next base: position 164,829 of record BSBK01011403.1, read on the forward strand.
ATAAAATAGACAAAACTATGTACAATGTTACATCCATGATAAAAGCATCACAAGAAAGAGAGGCTACCACATACATCCATAATTAATTACATGGTATCTTTTGTTGAAGGCATCCCTAAGAAATGGAACTATGATAAAATAGACAAAACATTTTGTAATCAACTAAAATTAGGCTAATAGAACCTAAGGCACTATTTACCCTTAATTTGGCATATAATGTTGATTATGTTAATTTGATTCCCAGTCATTAACATAAATCCCAAAAATTCAATAAAATCCTAAATCAAGCATTTATCACTAAGGTTTCAAGCTAAATCAAATTGATTAACTCTAGGCCCAATTAATTAATTCAATCCCACCAAATGCATGGCTAGAGTTATTAATTAAAAGAAAATCATAAATACCTCTTAAGTCAACAAACACAACAAACACACAATAATCATTAAGAGGCTCTCACATGGATCAAGGATCAAGCCAAGATGCATCTCAACCAGTCCTCACAGATGCATCTCAACCATTCAATTCCTTAAATCTTCTATAAACAAGAAATTTCAAAAGCGTATTTTCTCTTCTACATGCTTGAATTTTGAGGTTTCATAATCCTTGGATTATTGAACTCTCATGCTTGGAATTTTCACTTACTAATGCTTTAATTTGATAGTTGTTCTTAGACTTTCATGCTTTCATTTTATGCTTTAGCTAATTAAGAAATCTTTCAATTGGGTCATTTAGTAAATAATTCATGTTTTCATGCTCAATTGTGAATAATTTCTTAGATCTAGTTTGATTTCATGTATGTTGCATTGAATCTCTCATTTTAGTGTCACATTGTCATTGTTTAAGGGTCAAATATGAGAGCTACTAACCCTTATTTCACACTTGCACTAACTAGAGAGCAATAAGATGGTTTCATTTGTTAGTTTCTCTAATTTAGACTAAATATCTTACTAATAATGATATAATTTCTTATTGAAGTGCTATGTTGTAGGTCACAAACTCACACACACATTTCTGGTGCCCAGCCCTGGATTTTCTAATTTTTTAGTATTTTAAACTAACTTTCACTGTGACTTTTTCTATTAGAGGATCGCATCTAGGAAGCATAGTTGCATACAACATTTCCTAGATCACATACTAGATTCCAAGATCATATCTGGGAGAAAGATCGCATTTGTTAAAATCCAGAATCACATCCTGTGATCTAGGTCACATACGGGAAATGGGGTTATTTTTGGGAAATAGGATCACATTTGGTAAAATTTAGGGTCACGTCTGGGGATTTAAATTGCATTCTTGTGTTTTTTGACTCCTAACAAGTTGCTTTGTTGATTTCTCTAGTTTTTGGTAGCTTAACTATGGTTTACAGGTCAAAAGACAGAAACCCAAATGCTAACAATTGTTTATAATTTTCTTTCAAAGGATAAAATGAACTTAATACATTTATTTTTGAGCACTTAAATACAATTTAATTTCACCTTGTAAATCAATTAGAGGAATATTCTCTTTTCCCCTTAAGGTAAAATCAAAAACTCAAAAACTTGCTTACACTTTGGAGTTAAATTGAGGAATGAATGCTAACAATTGCATATTCAATTTTCTTTAAAGCATTATTTTTTGGAGATTTCTTTGAGTTTTGGATTTCTAACAAGCTAACAAGCTAATGGGTGAACTTGATGTTTTTGTTTGATTTTTAAAAGCTTAACGATGGTTTGCAAGTTGTTTGCCGAAGACAAAATTAAAAGACTACTAATGCTTGTCATGCAGGTTGCCTCTAAAGAAAAAAATCAAAACAAAATTTCATGCTTGGTTTTTATAGGAATATTAAAATAATTTGAGATCAAGCTACAAATCAATTACAGGATTATGCTCTTTTCCCCTTGAGGGAAAATTAGAAACTCAAACATTGGCTTGTTATTTGGCATCAAATTGGAGTAATTAAATCTTAATTTGCATGATGTGTTTGTGATTCTTGGTATGAGATAGGAGATTATTCTCTTCTCCTTTATGGAGAACCAAAAATCCATACCTCACTATCATCTATCCATTTGTTTTATTGTACACCTTTAGAGGGCGTACCTAATGAGGAAAAAATCTCTGAGGAATGACCCAAGTGGGGACAAGTCTTAGGCTGACTCTGCCACCCCACTATAGAATTTGATGCTTCCTTGAGGTTAAATCCCTAGAAGTGATGTAGTCAAGGTTGTAGAATCCAATCCAAGACTATCCGACCATGTAGCCAAACCAATACATAGTGGAATTACACAACAATAACAACATATCTGATATAGAACATAAATATTTATTTATCAAATCATTGATTACATGCAATGTGTCAGGCTGTAAGGCCTTTCCGGTTACAGCCAAATACAAAGCAAGTAATAGTCTAAAAAATCTCACAGAATCCACATCTTTTCCACAACATCAGCACCCATCTAGCCTAGGTCTGCAACACACACAACACACTAGTAGGAACCTAGGAAATATCTAAACTTGTACTCCAAACTTCCAAGAAATCTTCTTGCTCCTAAACTCATAGGCTACTAGCTCTTCTCCATGATTCCCCTAAACAACTACGCAGACATCTTATAAATACTCATCCACAACCACAAGTTGGCTTAAATGAAACAATTAACTCTTATGAACAAATATTAAATGCCAAAACATCAGTCGTCTCTCAAATAGCCTTACAAATAAATAAACTCTCTAAGATGGCCCCAAATGGTCATCAGATCCACATAGAACAATGCAATATGCTAGATCTAGGTCCTCACAAATCCAATGGTCAATCCATAACTCATGGAGCATGACCCAAATCAACGGAACCAGTCAGCTACACTGATCCATTCAAATAGACCAAGTCGGTAAACAAGAACACCAAGTAATATAGTTATCACTAAGCGCCAAGAGGAACCGACAACTTAAGTTACCAAGAACCCTTTAGGAACCAAGCACCCCGGTAACCATAGAAACTGAGAGAGTAGTCTCCCAAACTAAGCAAGTACTCTATCAACTAAGATCAAAACTAGTAATCTATCTTCAAAGATAAACATATTTTTGGTTGATAGAGGATTACCAAGAATCCTAGGATGCTCCTGCATCAGACACACTTGGTAAGAAAGATTTTCTCATAAGGAAATTAGGAATGCCTTATGGGAATTAGAATAGGTATGTGAAATCTATTCTTCACCCATATCTCCTCTTTCCATTCATTCAAAGTTGTCTTTGCTTAATTCACTTTCTCTTGTAGAAAATCTTCTTGCTACCCATTTCTCCTATCCTTTTTGTCTGCAACTGATAACAACTAACTCTGACCACTACCGATCACATCAGCACCTCTATAAGGTTCATCCTCTCTAGACTCCTTAATCAACTTAGTATCATCTACATCCCTTTGTGTCATAAATGTCACCATCTATTGTACTATCTTTATCAGAAAGACCATCTACCTCTTAATCTCAATAAATTCCTCAAATATCTCATTCTCCTTAAAACTAGACTTTGTAGGAATAGGTTCATCAAACCTGTGCTTCTGAGGTTTGTCACTGTCACATGGAAAACACCTAATGAATCCACATTCCATAGTCCCTATTTCTTATAAAGGTATCATCTTATGTCGAGCTCCTTCATGCCTAACCACATAGGTGTTAGCATGACCATCAAACAAAACATTCCTATCAAATTGCCAAGGTCTACCAAATAGAAAATGACAAGCATCCATAGGCAATACATCACACAATATATCATCCTGGTAAGATCTAATCTAAAAATTAACAAAGCATTGTTCTTCAACTCTAACCTTAGAAACATCTTGTATCCATCTAACCTAATAAGGGTTAGGGTGCTTCCTTCTTTCCAAACTCAATTTACTAATGATTTCTTCTGAGACAAAGCTCATGAACACATGCAACTAACTTCCTAGTAATAAGACTCTCACCTTTCTCTACAACATTTGCAATATCCTCTTCAACAATCAGTGCCACCCTCTTCTTAGGACAATGAAAATTTTTATGACTAGCTTCACCATAGTTATAACAAGTACCCATGAAATCATTCTTCCCCCTTACCCTCTATCCACTATTGAAGTTCTTAATACCTTGACCATTGCTAGATCCCACATCAGGCTTAGGATTCTCTTTAGCAATTGTCTCACTTGTCTTACCACATTTGTTCCTACTATTCTGTCTACCTTCAAACTTCTTATTAAGCTTTTCTTCAATCTTTAATGCCACCTAATAAGCATCTCCTATAGTTTTCATCCAAATAGTAAGTAACTCTTCTTGAATACTAGGTCTCAAACCATAGACATACCTAGCAACCTTTTGTTTATCAGATTTAGAATGACCAGTCCTAATCAGGATTCTGTAAAACTCCTCAGTGTACTCTTGTACTAATTTTTTAGTCTTCTTCAAAGATTTCATTTTCTTAAACACATCCAATTCATAATCCACCAGAATGAATTACTTCTTCAACTTATCAACCATTTGGTTCCACTTAGTGATCTTTTCTTTTCCTCTTCTACCTCTTTCCAAATGAACTTCTCTCCACAAAATATTTGCATGACCCTTCAGCTTAGTCTTTGGAAATCTAACTCTACCAGGATCTTGTATTTCTTCATACTCAAAGTATTCATCTATCCCATTAATCCAATCAATCAATTCTTCTAGCCTAAGCCTTCTAGAAAATGTAGAAACTTCAATCTTAGTTCTTTTTCCAATCTTAGACATAGCTTTCAGGATTCTATTTTCCTCTAGATCTCTAGTTTCTTCAAAATGATCTTATTCCTTAGATTCATCATCACTATCCTCTTTCAAGGTAGGTTTTTTCTTTCTCAATTCCTCTTTTAGATCTTGCACTTGTTTCTGCAAAGCCCTAAAATCATCAAGACTGAATTCTCTAGCAGTTTTTGCCTCTGAGATCTCACAATTTCTCCTTAGATGAATCTTCAAATCAAGATCTAGGTACAAACATACAAGATCCACTCTGCTCCAATAGGAACAAACTTCTCTTAAATAGGAAAAAACTTTTCTCAAACATGGATCAAATTCACTCTAATACCACTTGATGCATTCAAGGTTGGAGAATCCAATTAACGACTATCTAGCCATGCAGCCAAACCAATACACAATGGAATTACACAATAATAACAATAATAGATCTGATATAGAATAGAAATCTTTATTCATCAAATCACTAATTACATGCAATGTGCTGGGTTGTAAGGCCTTCTCGATTACGGCTAAATAAAAAGTAAGTAATAGTCTACAAGATCTCGTAGGATCCACATCTTTTCCACAACATCAGCACTCCACTATCCCAGGTCTAAAACACACACAACACACTTGTAGACACCTAGGAAAGATCTAAACTTCTACTCCAAACTTCCAAGCAATCTTCATGTTCCTAAGCTTGCAGGCTACTAGCTCTTCTCCATGATCCCCTTAAACAACTACTCAAACATCCTATAAATACTTATGCATAGCCACAACTCATCTTAGATGAAACAATTAACTCCTATAAACAAATATTAAATTCCAAAACATCAGTCGACTCTCAAATAGCCTTACAAAAAAATAAACTCTCCAAGATGGCCCCAAACAGTCATCAAATCCATATAGAAGAATGCAACATGCTAGATCTAGGTCCTCACACATCCAACGGTCAATCCATAACTCGAGGAGTGTAAACCAAATGAATAGAACCATTCTGCCAAGTTGATCCATCCAAACAAACCAAGTCGGTAAGCAAGAACACCGAGCAAGAGAGAAATAATTGAGCACCAAAAACTGACCATGCCAAGCATGACCAAGCAATGTAGCTATCACCGAGCACCAAGAGGAACTGATGCCTTCAATTACTGAGCATCCTTTAGGAACCAAGCACCCCGATAACCATAGGGTGGTCCCACAAAACTGCATCCCACTTTTTAAGACATGCTGATTTTTCTGAAATAGCACATTTTTAATAAAATATGATGATTTAAGCCTTGAGAGGTTCCATTTGAAGGAATTACTTATAAATGGTTAGCTCAAATCCTCTTAGATTAAAAAAACATTGATATAACATCTATAGGCCTCATTCATGCCTATAATGGAGTCTCCTCCGCACCTATTAAAATGCTAACAAAAAATCACTTTGACTTTACATTTTGGTAGATCAAATGAATCCATTTGAAAAACATATCTATTTAGTATGATGCTATTCAGAACAAGATTTCTAATGAATATAATTTTAATACATATTGAGTTCATTATCACTTTTAAATATTACTTTAACTCAACTTAGGTTGTTTGGTCATTCAACAACCTACCTCTTAAAGACTTTGGGAAAAATAGTTAATTACAAAAAACAAATTATTAGAAATATGTAGGAAAAGAGTATTTGTGTTACCTTTCTATTAGAAAAGAAAAACTAAATTTCAATATACGCAGATCAAGTTAGAGCGATCCAAGTGACCTTATGTATAAATTAAAGTTACTGTCACTTTAGAACTTAATAAACTATGAAATATTGACCCAAAATGAATGAAACCAATTGCATCCTTTAGATATTGAAGTTACAAATATAATCTCGAAAGAGTTAGATTATTATCATATTTTAGAAAAAAGTTATGTTGATCCAAGTGACAGTAACTCCTTAAAAACATAGTTTTTCACACAAACCACTTTTTGAAGGAGAAGGAAAAATGAATTTTAATTTTTTTTTAAAAATATATTTAGAAACTAGAAATAAAATTCTAAAAGACTCTAGTTTACATCATCTTCAAATTTCTAATATTTTTGTGACAATAGGTGTTTGAAAGTGAAGTTTTTTCTCAGAATGTTGATCTCTGTGTCAAACTTGGCCAAAAAGTGGGACACAGTTTTGTGGGACCACCCCACAACAACTGAGTAAGTAGTCTCCCAAACCAAGCAAGTACTCCATTAACTAAGATCAAAACTAGCAATCTATCTTTAAAGAATTTTTGTTTTTTTGTTGATATAGGATTGCGAAGAATCCTAGGATGCTCCTGCATCAGATACCCCATGTAAGAAAGATTTTCTCATAAGGAAATCAGGAATGCCTTACAAGAATCAGAACAGGTATGCCAAATCTATTATTCACCCATATCTCCTCTTCCCATTCATTCCAAGTTGTCTTCGCTTCATTCACTTTCTATCACAACAAATCTTCTTGCCTCTCATTTCTCCTATCTTTTCTATCTACAACTAATAACAACTTTATCTAACAACTACCGATCACATCAGTGCCTCTATAAGGTTCATCCTCTTCGAACTCCTCAATCAAATCAGTATCATCTACATCTCTCTGTGTCATAAATGTCACTATATAAGATACTATCTCTGTCAGAAAGACCATCTACCTCTTAATCTCAACAAATTCCTCACATATCTCATTCTCCTTCGAACTAGACTCTGTAGGAATGGGTTCATCAACCTCATGCTTTTGAGGTTTGTCACTATCACATGGACAACACTTGATGACTCCACATTCCTTAGTCCCTATTTCTTGTAAAGGTACTAGCTTATGCCAAGCTCCTTCATTCATAACCACATAGGTGTTAGTACAACCATGAAACAAAATATTCCTATCAAATTTCCAATGTCTACCGAGCAATAGATGACAAGCATCCATAGGCAATACATCACACAATATCTCATCTTGGTAAGATCCAATCTTAAAATTAACCAAGCATTGTTCTTCAACTCTAACCTTAGAAACATCTTGTATCCAACTAACTTGATAAGGGTTAATGTGCTTCTTTCTTTCAAAAATCAATTTAGTAACCATTTATTTTGAAACAAAGTTCTCAGAATGGCCACCATCAACTATGACATTACATACCTTATTCTTTCACTTACATCTAGTTTTGAACATATTTCTTCTTTGTACTAATTCATGAACACATGCAACTAACCTCCTAGTAATAAGAGTCTCACCTTTCTTTGCAACATTTACAATATCCTCTTTAGTAGTCAGTGCCACCCTTTTCTTAGGACAATGAAAACTTTTATAACCAACTTCACCATAGTTATAACAAGTACCCATGAACTCATTCTCCCACCTTCCTCTCTATCCACTGTTGAAGTTCTTAGTACCTTGACCATTGCTAGATCTTGCATCAGCCTTAGGATTCTCTTCAGTAACTATCTCACTAGTCTTACCACCTTTGTTCCTATTGTTTTGTCTAAATTTCTTATTCATCTTTTCTTCAATATTTAATGTCATATGACCAGCATCTCCTATTGTTTTCATATGAATAGTAAGTAACTCTTCTTGAATAATAGGTCTCAAACTATAAACATACCTAGCAACCATTTCTTTATCAGCTTCAGAATGACCAATCCTAATCAGGATTATGTAAAAGTCCTCAGTGTACTCCTGTACTAATTTGTTACTCTACTTCAAAGATTGCATCTTCTTAAACATGTCCAATTCATAATCCAGTGGAATGAATTTCTTCTTCAACTTATCAACCATTCAGTTCCACTTAGTGATCTTTTCTTTTCCTCTTCTACCCCTTTCCAACTGAACTTCTCTCCACCAAATATTTTCATGACCCTTCAGCTTAGTCTTTGTAAATCTAACTCTATCAAGATATTCTATTTCTTCATACTCAAAGTATTCATCTATCTCATTAATCCAATCAATCAATTCTTCTAGCCTAAGGCTTCCAACAAATGCAAAAACTTCAATCTTAGGTCTTTTTCTAGTCTTAGACATAGCTTTTAGGATTCTATTTTCCTCTGGATCTCTAGCTTCTTCAAAATGATCTTATTGCTCAGATTCATCATCACTATCCTCTTTCAAGGTAGGCTTCTTCTTTCTCAACTCCTCTTGCAGATCTTGCACTTGTTTCTGAAAAGCGCTAAAATCATCAAGACTGAATTCTCTACCAATTTCTTCCTCTGAGATCTCATGATTTGTCCTTAGAGGCATCTTGAAATCAAGATCCAGATACAAACATACAAGATCCACTCAACTCCAATAAGAATAAACTTATCTCAAATAGGAAAAAACTTCACTCAAATAGGGACAAGCTTCACTCTGATACCACTTGATGTAGTCAAGGTTGGAAAATCCAATTGAGGATTGTCCAACCATGTAGCCAAATCATACATAGTGGAATTACACAACAACAACAACAACAACAATAGATCTGATATAGAATAGAAATCTTTATTCATCAAATCACTAATTACATGCAATGTTCCAGGCTGTAAGGCCTTCCCAATTACAGCCAAATACAAAGCAAGTAGTAGTCTACAAGATCTTGCAGGATCCACATCTTTTCCACACCATCAACACTCAATTAGCTCAGGTCTGCAACACACATAGCACATTGGTAGGAACCTAGAAAAGATCTAAACTTATACTCCAAACTTCCAAACAATCTTCTTTTTCCTAAGCTTGCAGGCTACTAACTCTTCTCCATGATCCCCCTAAACAACTACTCAAACATCCTATAAATACTCATCCTCAGCCACAAGTAAGCTTAGATGAAACAATTAACTCCTATGAACAAATATTAAATGCAAAAACATCAGTCGGCTCTCAAATAGCCTTACAAATCAATAAACTCTCCAAGATGGCCCCAAATAGTGATCAAATCTGCATAGAAGAATGAAAAATGCCAGATCTAGGTCCTCACACATCTAATAGTCAATCCATAACTTGAGGAGCATGACCCAAGTCAACGGAACCAGTCAACAAAGCTGATCCATCCAAATAGACCAAGTCGGTAAGAAAGAACACTGAGCAATAGAGATATAACTGAGTGCTAGAAATCAACCACACCAAGCATCACCAAGCAACATAGTTATCTCTGATACCACTTGATGAAGGGTGCTCCCCTTAATACCACAAACACATAATAGAAATAGAGAAACAACAACAATATGCAAGAACAGAAAATTGGCTTCTTATTATCTCCACAAATGTGGAATTACAAACTTTCAGAATTACAATATGCAAAGCCCCATGGGCATTCCCTTACAATATTCTGTAGGACAAAGCCTCGAATTATTGCCCAGATCTACTACCCAGAACTATTTTGAACTGCTTAAGACAATAATACAGCCTTCCTTATATAGGCAATTTTCCACCGCCTGGGAAGGTTCCAGAATTTTAGCCAATAAGGCCGACCAAACTTAGCATTATTTTATTTTACATTTTATTACATCATAGTCGGCTCAAGATAACCTTTGAAACCCGAATAGAAATTTTGAATAAAATTATTTTCTGCCATTTCAGGTGGTCCAACTTCCGAAGACCATAAGTCATCACCCGTTGACCCGCTCAGCTATTATAACCCCATTTCGGAAATGCCACGAAGCGCTCTACAGGCTAAATCGACGCAAGCACCTGTCACCCAAATTTTCAACCTCATCCGGGGCCTCTAAAGCCTTCAAAACTGAGTTCAAAGTTTCTGTACCCTGCTGCCAATACCGAAAATCTTCAATATCTTCCAATATACACTTGATCTGGCAATGAAACTTTACTGGCAGACTTATATGACCAAAATGAACCTCCAAGAAAGAAATCATATCATTCTGAGCACATACAAAAATTACCAAAAATAGTAACTTTCCCTAAATAGCAGCTCTGCACAAAATAACCCTTATTGAAAATAAAAATAGAAATATTTTTGGGTGATGCAAGATTGCTCTTACACCCAGAATGCTCCTGCATCAGAGTATTAAGGGGAGCACCCTTCATCAAGTGGTATCAGAGCAGGTTTTCTTGAGTGTGTAAATAGATCGCCGACTGTGAGGCAGTTTGCACTAGGACCGTGGTTAGGGTTTCAGCGCCCATTGCAAAAATGCTTCCACACAGAGAACGTGGCGGAAGACCTGGTGTTGTGACACCTGAGGTTAGAGAGTTGCAGAGATAAGTGCGAGCATTGCAAGAAGAGATTCGTAGAGCAATGAATCTTAATGTTAGAGACGAAAGTGAGGATGAAGCCGAAGAAGAATATCAAGAAGGAGAAGTTGAAATTGTGAACCAGGAGGAAGAAAGACTTTTTCGGGCGATTTCCAAAATTGGGAAAAGACCTAAGATTGAGGTTCCTACATTTTCTGAAAATCTTAACCTAGAGGAATTGATTGACTGGATCAATGAATGTGAGGAATATTTTGAGTATGAAGATGTTGAAGATCCTGATAGGGTCAAATTTGCGAAGGCCAGATTGAAAGGTCATGCGAAGATATGGTGGCAAGAGATTCAGTTGGAGCGAAATAGAAGGGGAAAGGAGAAAATCACGAGATGGGATCGGATGGCGGATAAATTGAAGTGACAGTTCATTCCTGTTGATTATGAGCTTGACCTACTGAAGAAAATGTAGAGTTTGAAGCAAGCAGGAAGATCTGTTCAAGAGTATACAGAGGAGTTCTATCGACTCCTCATCAGAACAGGCCATACCGAAGCTGATAAGGAGAAAGTTGCCTGATACCTTAATGGGTTAAGGCCAAGCATTCACGAGGAGTTGAATCTGGTTCGAATGAACAGTATTGAAGAGGCATACCAGTTTTTCCTAAAAGTAGAGGAAAAGCTAAACAAGAAGTTTGAGAGCAGACAAAACGAAAGAAGTCGCGGTGGACGATCTGGTGGACGGTCATATGGTGGCCGAAATGAAGATCCGAAAAAGAAGGATGAGGCCATTAGTAGTCAGAATCAGCGAGAAAATAATTCCAATCGCTTCCAGGATCAGAATAATAGAGATCAGAGAGGAAGAGGAAGAGGACAAGGATCTGGAAGAGGTGGCTTCCGTGGAATATGTTTTCACTGTGGAGAAGAAGGTCATAGGGCATTTGAATGTCCTCAGCACCAAGGCAGAACAGACAGGAGAAATGAAGGCCAGGCCAGAGTTGCGCATGTAGATGAAGATGCCAGATCATCAAATTCTGAAGATGATGAAAAAGGAGAAACGTTGATTAAGAGAAGAGTCCTGTTGAGTGGTGAGAATGAACCTGAGCAAAGGAGGAGCCTGTTTCGCACCAGGTGCAAGTGTGAAGGTAAATGTTGTGATGTGATTATTGATAGTGGAAGCACTGACAATTTAGTGTCAGAAGAGATGGTGACAAAGTTGAAGCTCAAGAGACAGAAACACCCACATCCACATCGGCTTGCCTGGGTACAGGATGACCACAGGGTCATGGTCAATGAACAATGTCTGGTGAAGTTCAAGATTGGCGGATACCAAGATGAGGTATTGTGCGATATCATATCTATGGATGCATGTCATATGTTGTTGGGTAGACCATGGTAGTTTGACAGATGTGTTGTACATGATGGCCGTGCGAATACCTATTCCTTGACAAAGGATGGAGTGCGACATAAGCTAAAGCCATTGAAGGAGACCGAAGAAAAGGTATGTGGTAATGCAAGGATAACTTTTATTGATGGAAGAAATTTCCTAGATGGTATGAGGCATGAGCATGTATGTTTTGCTTTAATTCCAAAAGCTGGTAAAGAGGAAGTAGAAGATGTTCCTGTAGAAGTTGTAGATTTGTTGAATGAGTTTCAGGATATTGTATCCGATAACGTGCCTGATGGATTACCACCAGTCAGGAAGATCAGTCATCAGATGGACTTGATCTCAGGAGCGAGTTTGCCGAATAAGGCAGCACACAGAATGACACCTGCAGAAAGTGAGGAGTTGAACAGACAAGTACATGAACTATTACAGAAAGGATTGATCCATGAGAGTCTGAGTCCCTGTGCTGTACCAACGGTATTAGCACCAAAGAAGAATGGAGAATGGAGGATGTGTATGGATTCTAGGGCAATAAACAAGATCACAATCAAGTACAGGTTTCCATTGCCACGAATGGATGATATTATGGACTGTTTGAGTGGAGCTGTGTATTTCTCAAAGATAGATCTAAAGAGTGGATATCATCAGATTCAGATCAGAGAAGGAGATGAATGGAAGACTGCCTTCAAGACAAAGGAAGGATTGTATGAGTGGTTAGTCATGCCTTTTGGGCTAACCAATGCATCGAGCACTTTCATGCGGCTCATGAATGAGGTTCTGAAAGAATTTCTGGGTAAGTTTGTCATTGTTTACCTAGATGATATTTTGATCTTTAGTAAGAAATTGGATGAGCATATGATGCATATTCGTATGGTATTTGAGAAGTTGAGAGAAGAAAAATTGCTGATTAATTTGAAGAAGTGCAGTTTTGTGAAGAAAGAGTTGGTGTATTTGGGGTTTGTAGTTTAAGGAGAAGGTCTAAAAATGGACCCAGAGAAGGTACAGGCTATCCTTGAATGGCCTACGCGAAGGAGTGCTACTGAGGTAAGATATTTTCATGGTTTGGCTAGCTTTTACAAAAAGTTTATCAAAAATTTTAGCAGTATTTGTGGACCCTTGACTGAAACAATGAGAGGGGATAGAAAAGAGTTTAAGTGGACTAATGGGGCAGAAAAGAGTTTTCAATTGTTGAAATGAAAACTTACAGAACAACCTATTTTAGCACTTCCAGATTTTAATAAGGTGTTTCAAGTAGATTGTGATGCTAGTGGTACTGCAATAGGAGCTGTTATGAGCCAAGAAGGTAAACCTGTTGCTTATTTCAGCGAGAAGTTAAATGATGCGAAGAGGAAATATTCTGTTTATGATCAGGAATTTTATGCTATAGTTCAGGCATTAAAGAAGTGGAGACATTATCTACTTCCTAAGGAGTTTGTTTTGTATACTGATCATCAAGCTTTGCAATATTTGAATAGTCAAGGAAAATTGAATCAAAAGCATTTGAAATGGGTTGAGTTTTTGCAGAGTTATACATTTGTTTTGAAACACAGGAGTGGAAAGTCTAATAGGGTTACAGATGCTCTTAGCAGAAGGCAACTATTGCTGACAGAAATGTAGATTGAAGTGGTTGGATTCAAGGAACTCAAGAATTTGTATCCAAAGGATCCTGATTTTGGTGAAGCTTGGAAAGCTTGTACAGAACCTGTTACTCTAGACAGGACGAAATGGCTAGATTTTATCATTCAAAATGATATGCTATTCAGAGGGAGTCAGTTGTGCATTCCACGAAGTTCTATGAGGGAGAATCTCATCAAGGAGAAGCATAGCGGAGGATTGGCTGGACATTTTGGTCGTGACAAAACCCTTTCTTTGGTTAGTGAGAATTACTATTGGCCACAGTTGCAGCAAGATGTGAAGAAGTTTGTACAGAGTTGCAGAGTATGTCAGATGGCGAAAGGAGTGAAGCAGAATACAGGGTTGTATCAGCCATTACCTATACTAGAGAAGCCTTGGGAGGATATCAGTATGGACTTTGTTCTTGGTTTACCGAGGACTCAGCGGGGACATGATTAAATTTTTTTAGTGGTTGATAGATTTTCGAAGATGGCACATTTCATTCCCTACAAGAAGACTAATGATGCTGTTCATGTAGCAGAATTGTTTTTCAGAGAAGTAGTGAGACTTCATGGTTTGCCAAAGACCATAGTTTCAGATTGGGACACTAAGTTTGTTGGATATTTCTGGTGGACATTGTGGAAGAAGTTGAAGATAGATTTGAAATTCAGTTCATCACATCATCCACAGACTGATGGACAGACAGAGGTGGTGAATATGAGTTTGGGAAATTTGCTGAGATGTTTGGTTGGAGATAAGCCAACAGGATGGGATTTGATTTTACCACAGGCAGAATTTGCATACAATAATTCTATCAATAGGAGCACTGGTAAATCACAATTCCAGATTGTATATGGAAGTAGTCCAAGAAATGCATCTGAATTGAGGAAGATAGACAAAGGAGAAATAAGTAGTGCTAAAGCTGAAGATTTTGCAGAACACTTGAAGAACATCCATGAGGAGGTGAGGAAGCATATTACCAAGATGAATGCATAGTATAAGGCTAAGGTAGATGAGAAAAGGAGGTATAAAGAATTTCAGGTTGGTGATGAAGTCATGATTCATTTGCGGAAGGAGCGGTTTCCAGTTGGTAGATATAACAAGCTGAAAATGAAAAAGTTTGGACCATGCAGGATATTGAAGAAACATGATTCAGGAAATGCATATGAGGTAGAATTGCCTACCTAGCTAAATATTTCACCAGTGTTTAACATTTCAGATCTGACAGAGTATCATGAGGGAGGTGTTGAAGATGAGATCACAGCGGCACAGTGGAGTATTCCAGCAACTAGTTCAGACACTAAGGAGATTGAAGATATACTGGATAGTCGTGTTGGCAGAAGCACAAGGAACAAGACATATGAAGAATATCTGGTCAAGTGGAAAGGATGACCTGTTGAAGATTCATCATGGCTGACAAAGGAGGAGGTTAGCCGTCTTGGTTTTCCTCTACACACCTGAGTCGTGACAGGGTCACTTCTCAAATTACCCCGGGTGTCTGATGCAGGAGCATCCTGGGTGTAAGAGCAATCTTGCATCACCCAAAAATATTTCTATTTTTATTTTCAATAAGGGTTATTTTGTGCAGAGCTGCTATTTATGGAAAGTTACTATTTTTGGTAATTTTTGTATGTGTTTAGAATGATATGATTTTTTTTTTGGAGGTTCATTTTAGTCATATAAGTCTGCCAGTAAAGTTTCATTGCCAGATCAAGTGTATATTGGAAGATATTGAAGATTTTCGGTATTGGCAGCAGGGTACAGAAACTTTGAACTCAATTTTGAAGGCTTTAGAGGCCCCGAATGAGGTCCAAAATTTGGGTGACTGGCACTTGCGCCGGTCAAGCCTGTAGAGCGCTTTGTGGCGTTTCTGAAATGGGGTTATAATAGCCGAGCGGGTCAACGGGTGATGACTTATGGTCTTCGAAAGTTGGACCACCTGAAATGGCAGAAAATAATTTTATTCAAAAAAAATTTTCGGGTTTCAAAGGTTATCTTGAGCTGACTATGATGTAATAAAATGTAAAATAAAATAATGCTAAGTTTGGTCGGCCTTATTGGCTAAAATTCTGGAAGCTTCTTAGGTGGTGGAAAATTGCCTATATAAGGAAGGCTGTATTATTGTCTTAAGCAGTTCAGAATAGTTCTGGGTAGTAGATCTGGGCAATAATTCGAGGCTTTGTCCTACAGAATATTGTAAGGGAATGCCCATGGGGCTTTGCATATTGTAATTCTGAAAGTTTGTAATTCTACATTTGTGGAGATAATAAGAAGCCAATTTTCTGTTCTTACATATTGTTGTTGTTTCTCTATTTCTGTTATGCGTTTGTGGTATTAAGGGGAGCACCCTTCATCAAGTGGTATCAGAGCCTAGTTTTCTTGAGTGTGTAAACAGATCACCGACTGTGAGATAGTTTGCACCAGGACTGTGGTTAGGGTTTTAGCGTGCATCGCAAAAATGCCTCCACGCAGAGAACATGGTGAAAGACCTGGTGTTGTGACACCTGAGGTTAGAGAGTTGCAGAGACAAGTGGGAGCATTGCAAGAAGAGATTCGTAGAGGAATGAATCTTAATGTCAGAGATGAAAGTGAGGATGAAGCCGAAGAAAAATATCAAGAAGGAGAAGTTGAAATTGTGAACCATGAGGAAGAAAGACTTTTTTGGGCGATTTCCAAGATTGGAAAAAGACCTAAGATAGAGGTTCCTACATTTTTTGGAAATCTTAACCCAGAGGAATTGATCGACTGGATCAATGAATGTGAGGAATATTTTGAGTATGAAGATGTTGAAGATCCTAATAGGGTCAAATTTGCAAAGGCCAGATTGAAAGGTCATGTGAAGATATGGTGGCAAGAGATTCAGTTTTAGGGAAATAGAAGGGGAAAGGAGAAAATCACGAGATGGGATCGGATGGTAGATAAATTGAAGCGACAATTCATTTCTGTTGATTATGAGCTTGACCTACTGAAGAAAATGTAGACTTTGAAGCAAGCAGGAAGATCTGTTCAGGAGTATACAGAGGAGTTCTATCGACTCCTCATCAGAACAGGCCATGCCGAAGCTGATAAGGAGAAAGTTGCCTGATACCTTAATGGGTTAAGGCCAAGCATTCACGAGGAGTTGAATCTGGTTCGAATGAACAGTATTGAAGAGGCATACCAGTTTTCCCTAAAAGTAGAGGAAAAGCTAAACAAGAAGTTTGAGAGCAGACAAAATGGAAGAGGTCGCGGTGGACGATCTGGTGGACGGTCATATGGTAGCCGAAATGAAGATCCGAAAAAGAAGGATGAGGCCATTAGCAGTCAGAATCAGTGAGAAAATAATTCAATCGCTTCTAGGATCAGAATAATAGAGATCAGAGAGGAAGAGGAAGAGGACAAGGATCTAGAAGAGGTGGCTTCCGTGGAACATGTTTTCACTATGTAGAAGAAGGTCATAAGGCATTTGAATGTCCTCAGCGCCAAGGCAGAACAGACAGGAGAAATGAAGGCCAGGCCAGACTTGCACATGTAGATGAAGATGCCAGATCATCAAATTCTGAAGATGCTGAAAGAGGAGAAACCTTCATTAACAGAAGAGTCCTGTTGAGTGGTGAGAATGAACCTGAGCAAAGGAGGAGCCTATTTCGCACCAGGTGCAAGTGTGAAGGTAAATGTTGTGATGTGATTATTGATAGTGGAAACACCCACATCCACATCGGATTGCCTGGGTACAGGATGACAACAGGGTCATGGTCAATGAACAATGCCTGGTGAAGTTCAAGATTGGCGGATACCAAGATGAGGTATTGTGTGATATCATATCTATGGATGCATGTCATATGTTGTTGGGTAGACCATGACAGTTTGACAGATGTGCTATACACGATGGTCGTGTGAATACCTATTCCCTGACAAAGGATGGAGTGCGACATAAGCTAAAGCCATTGAAGGAGACCGAAGAAAAGGTATGTGGTAATGCAAGGATAACTTTTGTTGATGGAAGAAATTTCCTAGATGGTATGAGGCATGAGCATGTATGTTTTTCTTTAATTCCAAAAGCTGGTAAAGAGGAAGTAGAAGATGTTCTTGTAGAAGTTGTAGATTTGTTGAATGAGTTTCAGGATATTGTATCCAATAACATGCCTGAAGGATTACCACCAGTCAGGAAGATTAGTCATCAGATGGACTTGATCTCAAGAGCGAGTTTGCCGAATAAGGTAGCACACAGAATGACACTTGCAGAAAGTGAGGAGTTGAACAGACAAGTACATGAACTGTTACAGAAAGGATTGATCCGTGAGAGTTTGAGTCCCTATGCTGTACCAGCGGTATTAGCACCAAAGAAGAATGGAGAATGGAGGATGTGTACAGATTCTAGGGCAATAAACAAGATCATAATCAAGTACAGGTTTCCATTGCCACGAATGGATGATATTATGGACTATTTGAGTGGAGCTGTGTATTTCTCAAAGATAGATCTAAAGAGTGGATATCATCAGATTCGGATCAGAGAAGGAGATGAATGGAAGACTACCTTCAAGACAAAGGAAGGACTGTATGAGTGGTTAATCATGCCTTTTGGGCTAACCAATGCACCGAGCACTTTCATGCGGCTCATGAATGAGGTTCTGAAAGAATTTCTGGGTAAGTTTGTCATTGTTTACCTAGATGATATTTTGATCTTTAGTAAGACATTGGATGAGCATATGATGCATATTCGTATGGTATTTGAGAAGTTGAGAGAAGAAAAATTGCTGATTAATTTGAAGAAGTGCAATTTTGTGAAGAAAGAGTTGGTGTATTTGGGGTTTGTAGTTTCAGGAGAAGGTCTAAAAATGGACCCAGAGAAGGTACAGGCTATCCTTGAATGGCCTACGTGAAGGAGTGCTACTGAGGTAAGATCTTTTCATGGTTTGGCTAGCTTTTACAAAAAGTTTATCAAAAATTTTAGCAGTATTTGTGGACCCTTGACTGAAACAATGAGAGGGGATAGAAAAGAGTTTAAGTGGACTAATGGGGCAGAAAAGAGTTTTCAATTGTTGAAACGAAAAGTTATAGAACAACCTGTTTTAGCACTTCCAGATTTTAATAAGGTGTTTCAAGTAGATTGTGATGCTAGTGGTACTGCAATAGGAGCTGTTATGAGCCAAGAAGGTAAACCTGTTGCTTATTTCAGCGAGAAGTTAAATGATGCCAAGAGGAAATATTGTGTTTATGATCAAGAATTTTATGCTATAGTTCAGGCATTAAAGAAGTGGAGACATTAGCTGCTTCCTAAGGAGTTTGTTTTGTATACTGATCATCAAGCTTTGCAATATTTGAATAGTCAAGGAAAATTGAATCAAAGGCATTTGAAATGGGTTGAATTTTTGCAGAGTTATACATTTGTTTTGAAATACAGGAGTGGAAAGTCTAATAGGGTTGCAGATGCTCTTAGCAGAAGGCAACTATTGCTGATCGAAATGCAGATTGAAGTGGTTGGGTTGAAGGAACTCAAGAATTTGTATCCAAAGGATCCTGATTTTGGTGAAGCTTGGAAAGCTTGTACAGAACCTGTTACTCTAGACAGGACGAAATGGCTGGATTTTATCATCCAAGATGATATGCTATTCAGAGGGAGTCAGTTGTGCATTCCACGAAGTTCTATGAGGGAGAATCTCATCAAGGAGAAGCATAGCGAAGGATTGGCTGGACATTTTGGTCGTGACAAAACCCTTTCTTTGGTTAGTGAGAATTACTATTGGCCATAGTTGCAGCAAGATGTGAAGAAGTTTGTACAGAGTTGTAGAGTATGTCAGATGATGAAAGAAGTGAAGCAGAATACAGGGTTGTATCAGCCATTACCTATACCAGAGAAGCCTTGGGAGGATATCAGTATGGACTTTGTTCTTGGTTTACCGAGGACTCAGCGGGGACATGATTCAATTTTTGTAGTGGTTGACAGATTTTTGAAGATGGCACATTTCATTCCCTGCAAGAAGACTAATGATGCTATTCATGTAGCAGAATTGTTTTTCAGAGAAGTAGTGAGACTTCATGGTTTGCCAAAGACCATAGTTTCAGATCGGGACACTAAGTTTGTTGGATATTTCTGGCGGACATTATGGAAGAAGTTGAAGACAAATTTGAAATTCAGTTCATCACATCATCCACAGACTGAAGGATAGACAGAGGTGGTGAATAAGAGTTTGGAAAATTTTTTGAGATGTTTGGTTGGAGATAAGCCAATAGGATGGGATTTGATTTTACCACAGGCAGAATTTGCATACAATAATTCTATCAATAGGAGCACTGGTAAATCACCATTCTAGATTGTATATGGAAGTAGTCCAAGAAATGCATCTGAATTGAGGAAGATAGATAAAGGAGAAATAAGTAGTGCTGAAGCTGAAGATTTTGCAGAACACTTGAAGAACATCCATGAGGAGGTGAGGAAGCATATTACCAAGATGAATGCACAGTATAAGGCTAAGGTAGATGAGAAAAGGAGGTATAAGGAATTTTAGGTTGGTGATGAAGTCATGGTTCATTTGCGGAAGGAGCGGTTTCCAGTTGGTACATATAACAAGCTGAAAATGAAGAAGTTTGGACCATGCAGGATATTGAAGAAACATGATTCAGGAAATGCATATGAGGTAGAATTGCCTACCTAGCTAAATATTTCACCAGTGTTTAACATTTCAAATCTGACAGAGTATCATGAGGGAGGTGTTGAAGATGAGATCACAGCGGCACAGTGGAGTATTCCATCAACTAGCTCATACACTAAGGAGATTGAAGATATACTGGATATTCGTGTTGGCAGAAGCACAAGGAACAGGACATATGAAGAATATCTGGTCAAGTGGAAAGGATGACCTGTTGAAGATTCATCATGGCTTACAAAGGAGGAGGTTAGCCATCTTGGTTTTCCTCTACACACCTGAGTCGTGACAGGGTCACTTCTCAAATTACCCCGGGTGTCTGATGCAGGAGCATCCTGGGTGTAAGAGCAATCTTGCATCACCCAAAAATATTTTTGTTTTTATTTTCAATAAAGGTTATTTTGTGCAGAGCTGCTATTTATGGAAAGTTACTATTTTTGGTAATTTTTGTATGTGCTCAGAATGATATGATTTCTTTCTTGGAGGTTCATTTTGGTCATATAAGTCTGCCAGTAAAGTTTCATTGCCAGATCAAGTGTATATTGGAAGATATTGAAGATTTTCAGTATTGGCAGCAGGGTACAGAAACTTTGAACTCAGTTTTGAAGGCTTTAGAGGCCCCGGATGAGGTTGAAAATTTGGGTGACAAGCGCTTGCGCCGATCAAGCCTGTAGAGCGCTTCGTGGCGTTTCCGAAATGGGGTTATAATAGCCGAGCGGGTCAACAGGTGATGACTTATGGTCTTCGGAAGTTGGACCACCTGAAATAGCAGAAA
Organism: Chamaecyparis obtusa; assembly: GCA_027943335.1. NCBI lineage: Eukaryota > Viridiplantae > Streptophyta > Pinopsida > Cupressales > Cupressaceae > Chamaecyparis > Chamaecyparis obtusa. Next base: position 186,097 of record BSBK01011403.1, read on the forward strand.
ATAATTTTTTTCAAAATTTCTGTTCAGGTTTCAAAGGTTATCTTGAGCCGACTATGATGTAATAAAATGTAAAATAAAATAATGCTAAGTTTGGTCGGCCTTATTGGCTAAAATTCTGGAACCTTCCTAGGCGGTGGAAAATTGCCTATATAAGGAAGGCTGTATTATTGTCTTAAGCAGTTCAGAATAGTTCTGGGTAGTAGATCTGGGCAATAATTCGAGGCTTTGTCCTACAGAATATTGTAAGGGAATGCCCATGGGGCTTTGCATATTGTAATTCTGAAAGTTTGTAATTCCACATTTGTGGAGATAATAAAAAGCCAATTTTCTGTTCTTGCATATTGTTGTTGTTTCTCTATTTTTGTTATGCATTTGTGGTATTAAGGGGAGCACCCTTCATCAGGAACCAACACTTTTAGTTACTGAGCATCCTTCATGAACTGAACACCCCGGTAACCATAGAAACCAAGCAAGCAAACTCCCAAATAGAGGAAGTACTCCATCAACTAAGATCAAAACTAGCAATCTATCTTCAAAGACAAACATATTTTTGGTTGATATAGGATTGCAAAGAATCCTAGGATGCTGCTACATTAGGAAGACATGATCTATCTTGTCTTAGGATATTGATTATCAATTCCAATGATAGACTTAGATTTTGTGTAGAGCGAAGCCACTTAAATCTTGCTTGCGAGACTACACACTTTCAAGTTCCTATAGGGTTAACATCCTCAATCCTTCTTGTTGGACTATGGGAGATGGTTTTGAATGGATGCCTTCAGTAATATATATATATATATATATATATATATATATATATATATATATATATATATATATATATATAAGATGCTACCTAGATCACCTTCGAAAGGTTGTTATCACTTGTATGAGGAAAATAGTAATTGCCCCAAGAAATTCACCATATTGAGCCCCCATCGATGTTAACACTTGGTAAATATGGCCTCCAATATCCATTGTGTTTTATTGGACTATGATAGTTTGAGGAGTCTTTGGGTGTCTTCCTAAGTTAGTGAACAAGTGGTTTCAATCTCTACCTAGTATAAGGCAAGTTAGGTGTGTTTGATTAATATGCTTTCTTGGTGTGTTCTAAATAAAAATTTAGTTAATTCGCCCAAAATGAACAAGCACAGAGCATTTAAAAGCATTTACAAACACCTAAAAGTCACTTGAATCTGACAGACATGACCTATTTTCCAAAAAATATTGAAATTGAAAAATCCTTGACATCATAAGATCACATCTGGTATTCCTGAGTCGCATCCCACATCCTAGATTGCATCTCTTAAAACCTAGATCTCATTCAGTGGTCACAGCATCTCCTGAGTCATATCTGGTGAAAATTCCATTTCCTAAGTCACATACGGTATTTCCTGAGATGCATCTGAAGTTCCAAACTATTTTCTAGTCACTGTATAATATTGCATCTAGGGGAGAGAGTACTTTTGTACCTTCTAGAATTTTTTTTTTCACATTTTTAGATACCCATTTGGCCCATTACTAAGGTTCTATTGTCATAATACATCCATCTGATAACTTGAGAGAGTCATTTTTTAAAGTCTTGTTACCTTGCATGGTCCAAGTCTGCATTAATCAATTATGGAGTCAGTTTATCCAATAAGCTACAACCAAGTTCTCAACTCATAAATAGGGCACTTTGACACCCTTTGATGCTAAAACTTTCACATTTATGACCCACTTACCTTTTGGTTTCCAACTCATAAATAGAGAACTCTAACACCCTTTGATGTTAGATCCATAAAACAACATTTCAAACTCACTATTGCATCCTTGGACTCACAATCAGACATTGCAAATAATTAGACCCACTTTGAACACAAGACATTCATTAGTTTCCCAACTCAATTTTCATGGTTGTTACAAGATACAAAGCTTACCATTTTGAAACAAACCTATTCTTAGAATAAATACCTTTGTTCACATTGGAAATAGGAGAGACTTCAAGACTCAATCCTTTATATGGTACTACACTCAACACTACTCATATAGCGACACCCAGACAAATAAACATGAACAATCAAGACAATTACTGATGCGATGAAAGATACCATGACCAAGATAACCAAGATGAATGTGATAAATAAAAGAAAGAGATACGATACCAAGATGAAAATCATGACACAATTCCCACTAAGAAAGAATGCCAAAGAGATATAAATAGTAAACAATTCAACAAAATCCTTGAAAGAGATTTGGAAGAAAACAAAGAGAAATATTTCCTAGAACTTGCTTCTTGAGGTGTAAAGTTACTGTTATACACTAAGTTTGCACCTTGTCTCAAGCGCTCTTGGTCTTGATAACTCAATATAACATTGAAATCATCTCCAGGTTGTGGGACCTTTGCTAACTGAGATGAGACCTCCAGGTTCTACGCTGGTTCCTCTTGGATAATCACCTTAATTTGCTTCTTGACATGAAAAGTAAAACTTTGAGGGGAAAGGGTTAGAAGGGATGCTTGGAAAGGGAAATGACATGAAAGAAAACTACCTACTAGGTGATACATCAAAAATAGGGTTTGGATCTCAGTATAGAGGAATGCGACCAATGGAGGAATCAGGTCTAATAAGTCACAACTCAATAGATAGGCTTGCATAAGTATTTCATAGGAGGGTCTAGACAAAAGACTCAACCTATGAACTACAAACAAACATCCTTTTCTGCAACTAGGTGTAGGAATGAGACAAGACTACTAGGGGTTGTAGTATACCCACAAAACATCTCAATCAGATCAAACACAATAACACACAAAATCATAGAAAGTGAGAGGGACTAGGATCCCCAATTTCCATTAGCAACATCATATACTTTGATTCAATAAGAGATAACCCAAACAAGGAAGCATAGGGACATGAAGAATTGTCACAAAATACCTCTGCAATATCTGAATCATCAATGGGAGATTACAAAATGTAGAAACCTAGAGGACAAAAAAGTGTCACAGATAGCTTTCAAAGAAAGAAACTTCTTTACAAAATGTGAACTCTTAGGTTCTAAAGGCTCCAAAAATAATATATACATACTCAACTGCACGCAGGCAGGAGTTAAAAATCTAACTAAGGTTATAGATTTTACAATACAATAATTAAACCCTAGCAGTCAACTCTGATCATAAATGCATATGAAAATATCTCAACCGATAAGATAATCATCCTTTCATGCCCATCCCTATATTGAGTCTATAAAAATCAGGCTGCCATGGTCCATCTACCCCCCTGTAAGTCCACCGAGCCATGAATGCTCAGAATCTGATCTCAGATCCTTGAAAGGACCCAAAAAATGGTAGCCTAAATCCTTTGCAAAACTCTTCCAACTACCACTACCTCCAAAGTCATAAATTTTTAGCTACCCACACTTGAAAATGATCAATAGAAGAAAACCCATGAAAAAGAGTCACACTACTTGAATTAAACATTGGTCGCATGATCACATGAGTCCAAAAGGCCGCATGCGATCATGCGACTAGCCACTTAAAATTTTCTCCACTACCACATAAGACATTTGGGCCTGAAAGACCTACCACCTATACCACGTGGACCAACTGGAACCAACCACATCGGCTGGACCCATGATAGAATGCCCGTAACACTAGAAGGATCCAACGGTAGTTGCATGATCACATGGGATCAAAAGATCCCATGCGAACATGTGACCACTGTAGATCTTGAATCTATGGGGCCACATGCTACCGGGCCCACTGTAGAGTGGACATGTCACCACCCAAAGATGCCACTGACCGTTGATAGCTCGTCACATGATCGCATGCGGTTAGAAAGCTAGATGCGATCATGCAACAAGCTTGAGATGTTAACTGCAAACTTAACCCTAAGCTTACCTTGGGCTCACTCTTCCTTAGTCTCCAAGTCACTTCAACTTTTCTTTAACCCTGGTTACATCCAGTGACTATGCGAAACCTTTATCCGCACAACTGCGCACTTGCTTTACCAACCTTGGGCCCACCTGCAAACTGAGACTCCATCAGATGGTTGTCACATGATCTCATGGGCTCAGAAGACTTCATGAGATCATACAACCATTGTAGATCTTCATCTACCACCACTCCACTAAAATCTAGACCCACAAAAATCCTCATCATCACCCTTTGGCCCATGAAACACGAGCATGTCACCAAACTGCAGGCCCCTGTCAGCATAGCTAACATCTTGTTGCATGTTTGCATAGCCTAGAAAAGTCTTATGCGATCATGTGACAAACTGCTAGCAGTTCTTTAAAAACCATACACTGGGCCCCACCTAGTTAGAGTTGCACACATGGAAAAAGAAAGACACCAGAGAAGTACAAACGAGCGAAGGGGTCAAAAACAACTGAGCTTTTCGCTTGACCGAAAAGGCACCAGAGAAATAGAAAACATCGAGGGTTTTCAACACTTAGCATGAAGATTGAAAAAAACCAAGGCTTTTGTAGACCAAAAGGAAGAAAACATAGAGGATTTTTAGACTTTGAACATTTTTTGGAAAATAGGATTGTGGCCAAAGTTGAATGATAGGAAATTTTGGGTAACATTTTGGCGATTTCTGCGGGATGTCAGCCTGCTAGACATTAGACTAGTAGCCTTTGAAGCAATCCATTGGGCATGGGGTCAACTCAGGAACACAAGGACCTTCTTGACAAAGAGAAACAAAAACTGGGCTCGAGCACTTCTTGGAAAAAAAAAGGAACTAAGCTAGAAAATAGGGACCAAAACAGGAAAACCTAACCTATCCTAAACTAACCAGTTATAGAAACCTAGTCAAACAAAACCATTCACTGGTTGTGAAAAGTACCTACCCTTCCTCATCAAGATATTTTGCATTGAACACATGAGGATAGCTACAATGTGAAGAGCACATGATTATACTGAGAGGGCGGGGTGAATCAGTAAAATAACCTTTTTATAAATTTAAATATCTTTATTCAAAACTTCAAATACTCAAATAAACAATTATGCAAATGAACACAATATTTACGTGGAAACCCAATATGGGAGAAAAACCACAAAATAATCTTCTTTTATATAATATTGTTCTTTTACAATGTTTTGTAGGCACCAACCTACTAGAGGCTCCAACCCCTATGTTTATGAGCACCGACTCACTGGAAGCACCAACTCCCACACTTCGCAGGCACCGACCTACTGGAAGCTCCAACTCCCACACTTCACAGGCACCAACCTACTGGAAGCACCAACTCCCTCTATCCGAATTTTCAGCACCAACTCCCCCTGTCCGGATTCTGAGCACCAACTCACTGTTTTCAAACTTTCTTCCACCTGAATCCTGTTGCTTTCTTCAACTGATGATGGATGCAATTTAGTCTCTTTAGTCAGCCGATAACTCTCCCTTTCCTTCTTATCTTCAGGATAATATCATCATTATTGTATATGAATAATATATATCAGATTAAAATCTGAATATATAATTATTTAATTATTTTTATCATATTTAATGCTCTTCTTCTTTTTCCTCCACTTGCTGACTTCTTTCAGATATTTATAAATATATCTTTAAGATAATATATTCATAATAAAAATCTGAATGTATAGATATTAATTTTTCTCTATTTTCATACTCTTTCTGTTCTTCCTTTTTATTCTTTTACTTGCTTGCCCATTTTTTTCATTTTCAAAATAAGATTGCATATATATACATATATGAAACATTATGTCTTTTTAAGAGTTATGTCTTTTCAAAAAAGGTGTCTTTCTACTAAAACATTATTAACTCAAAAAATGTTAATATTTCTATTAATCATTAATGAAATCTTTTATTAAAGCTTTAACTCTAAACCATTATCGCATATCATTCTTTTAAAGACTTCAACCTTCGATAAAATTTGATTCAACGCTGCATACTATCTATTCATCGAATTCTGATGTATATTGCTGTTGCGTATATATCTTCGCAGTCATCAAATCTTCATCCACTGTATTCATCGCATTCCCTTTTTTGCTGATATTATCGAAATACCAATATCACTGAAGATGTTTTGTGATTTAACTCCTTTGACGACATCCCTTGTTAATATTTTGATTGACTAATTTAGTGTTTTTATTTGTAACTTAAAACACCTTCGATATTTGAAGAACATTACATATGGTATCCACCATTTGACGTCTATATTCAAACCTTCAATATTGAAGAACGCTGCACTGTTTGTCATTCAAACCTTCAATTGTATCATACACGTCTTGAAAATAAATATAGACCTTCGACACTCTCAAAATGCTTGTTGTCTGCTGTATGTTCAACACTGATTGCTGCATATATATTTTAAATCTTTGTTGAATATATCAACCTTTATCTTTTACGGTGTCTTCTTTATGTATGCATCCTCTGATAACTTTCTCTGTTAATATATATTGCTGAATAATTTTACAGCGTCCTCAGTCTGTATACATACGTGAATGTACTGATGTCTATTCATAATCTTATACCGTTTGGTGTGCATACATAACTGCATTCATAAACCTTTATATACGTAACTGGTGATTGGTAACTGCATCCATATATGCTGTTCATAAGATGAATACGCTAGAGTGTATGCTGTGTTAAAGCTCTGTTTGCATAATATTGTTATTGCTATATGTATAACAATATACGTATGCTATGTATTTCAAAAATCATCTCTGCTTTCAATATTCAATACCGTCTGAAAATAAGGTTCAAACATTTGCTTTGTATAATATATGTATGTATAATATATCTATTCTTCATAGTATTTTAAAAACCTTCTTCATAGTATCGCATAATGGAATATCTGGTTATCTGTATATATATATGCCGTTATATATGTCATTCTCTGGTATGCTGAATATATGCCGTTCTCTGCTCATATATATGCCGTTTCAATGCTATATCAAAACCGTTGTTCTTTCTTAAACTTGCCATCGATTTATATGCCTACGTATCAATACGTATGTCTTCACTGTTATATATCATGCAAATTAATAGAGTCGATGTCTTCCATGTCACATCGTTTTATAATCATTCAAGAATTTGGATTTAAATAACAATAAGGAATCTTCTCTTTTAATTCATCTCTTTGTCACCCCAAACCTTTTAACAATCTTCCATCATTCAGTCGCACTCTATCCAATATGCACATACCAGTTTGTACAAAACTGATTCGGGTTTCAATGCCTAAGAACATTTAATCATTGCTCAATCACAAATTCAAACATCAACTCGATAACAGAAATTAAATTATGTACAAAATGAAAACTGATTCAATAAACCCCAAATAGTCTTCATCGCAGTATATAGTATTCAACTGTTGTTTCATATAACATTTGCCATCGATACAACCGATGTTGCCTTCCTTTGATGATACCTCTTGCATAGATCTTGCCATTTTTCTTGTATGTATATTTTTGCTTCGTTAATAATATTTTTGATAGCAATCTTCAATCTCTGTATACGTATATATATTTGTGCTAGCTCAATGGTGTAAGAATATTGTTTATATATATTTTGTGTATCACATATTCTATTATATGTTGTTCTATATGCCACTGTGTATATTTTGCTGTCTATTAAAATATTGCCTATATATATACTGTTTGTATTTCCAATATCATGTTCATAACATATGCTTCTGATTTTGACATCAATGACAATATGTTCATCAATCTCCCCCTTTGTCATTGATGGCAACTTCTCAAATATATAATTGTGCAAGGCTCCCCCTTAGTTTGTTGTTCCCTTCATCTTCAATCTCTCCCCCTTTGACATCAATGGCAAAGGGTCTCCAAGGCTAGAGACTAGCTCCCCCTAAACACATGCTTCCGCTGCGCCACTCTGATTTTGACAATGTAAGTACCTCAATCTTGTGCCATAGCTAATCTTACATCATTCATTAATTTCACAATATTTAGAAATGTTACATTATGCCCTTGATCACAAAGCTGATTTATACTAGTAAGTTTTATCTTAGTCCACACCACATATCTGCTATTTTGAGCATGTAAAGCTATAGCGACTTTTCTTTCTTTCTCCAAACCATCTTTCTAGGGATATCTTCTTTCTTTGTTTGTTCGGTAGGAAAAATTGTTCTACATTTGTGGGATGCATGTCCAAAATTGTTACACTTTGAACATAGAATATCAAAGTTAACCAATGGAGCAAAAGGATTTTGTATGTTGAAATTTTGAACATTCTTCACTTTGCTTCTGCAGTTTAGAGCTTTATGACCAAATTTGTTACAAGAGTAACAGTATCCATTAAATAGGTAAGAAAAATGCTGTCTATAATATGGCCTTTTCCAATCATTCACATTTTGTTTTGGCATTCTACAATGTAGCGCTTTATGACCAAAACAATTGCAAGAGTAGCAATATCCATGAAAGTTATGACGAGGTTTACAAACACCATTCTCTTCATTCTTCTTATAGTTCCTTTCTTTAAGCTTGTCTTCTTTTGATGGTTCATTTACGACTATGTTGCTTCCCTCTTTTATGAAACCTTTGAATGTATTGTTACGATTTGAGTTTCCTTCATAACCAACCCCTATTTTGCTGGAAGAGGGCTTTTGACTATCGATGATATCATCTAAGATTTCTGAACTCTTTTCAAATTTGAGACTATTGCGCAGTTTGATAGTGCTTTCCTCCACTTCTCCTTTTAATTTCTCAATTTCTAATTTTGGATTAGTTTCTGCTTGTTTGGTTTCTTTTAATTGGATCTTTAGATCTTCAATTGTTTGTTCTGATTTCTTTACTGCTTCTAGATTCTCCATAGCTTCTTCTTTAAGTTTCACTAATTTTCTTTTCAATTTTTCATTTTGTTTGTATGCATAATGAAGTTCTTCTTTAAGATCAACATCCTCTTCCTCATTACATGATTCATCTTCCTCTTCTTCATAACTATCATTTGTGTCTGCTTTAGCCATAAATAGAATCTCATCCTCCTCATCACTTAGGCATTCCTCGCTGCTTTCATCTGAAGAGCTATCCTTTTTGGAATAAAAACTCCTTTTGTTTTTGTTTTGATATTTCTTATTGTTATTCTTCCATTTTTTCTTTGTGTGTGCTTGCTTTTCATCTTCACTAGAGTCATCATCATTTTGAGGACATTTTGAGGCATAGTGTCCTATCTTTCCACAATTGAAGCATTTGAAAGGGAATTTCCCTTTATATTTTCCATTTCCCCTTTTTCAGCTTTCTCAAGAAATGAGCTTCAGCTTCATCAGTGTCACTGCTTGAACTATCACTTGAGATTTGTTTTTTGCTCTTACCCTTTTTAGATGCTTTGAATGATATTTCCATCTTAGGTTCCTTGCCTCCAATCCTCATTTCATAAGCGGTAAGAATTCCATGTAACTCATCTTTAGTAAGACTATCCAGATCTTTTCTCTCTTCGATTGCTGACACCTTAGAATCGAATCTAATGGGTAGAGATCTCAAAATCTTTTCAACCACAAGCTGTTCTTCTACTTCTTCACCAAGGACTTTTATTGCATTGACTACTTCATCAACACGAGAGAGAAAGGAGGCTATGTCTTCATCTTCCTTCATTTTTAGGCTTTCGAATGTGCTTCGGTGAGTTTGAAGTTTGGCCTTCTTTACATTGTCAGTCCCTTCATATATATTTTTCAACTTATCCCATATCTCCTTTGCAGATTTAAAATGCATAACTTTTGTAAACTCCGAGTTGGCAAGATTACATAAAATAGCATGTTTTGCTTTGGCATTATTCTCACTTCTCTTCTTTCCGGCTACATCTGGTGGTGGGTTTGCTAGTATTGTATAACCATCTAGTACTGATTGCCACACATCGAATCCAATAGCATTTAAATATGCTTCCATCTTTATACTCCAAAATGCATAATTTGTCCCATCAAAATTTGGTGCCTTGTTTTGAAAACTTTCAGCCATTTGTGCTCTTTAGATCTACCTTCAAGCGGTTAGGCTATATAGAAGGAACCCACTCTGATACCAATTGAAGAGCACACGATTATACTGAGAGGGGGGGTGAATCAGTATAATAACCTTTTTATAAATTTAAATATCTTTATTCAAAACTTCAAATACTCAAATAAACAATTATGCAAATGAACACAATATTTACGTGGAAACCCAATATGGGAGAAAACCACAAAATAATCTTCTTTTATATAATATTATTTTTTTACAATATTTTGTAGGCACCAACCTACTAGAGGCTCCAACCCCTATGTTTATGAGCACCGACTCACTGGAAGCACCAACTCCCACACTTCACAAGCACCGACCTACTGGAAGCTCCAACTCCCACACTTCGTAGGCACCAACCTACTGGAAGCACCAACTCCCTCTGTCCAGATTCTGAGCACCAACTCCCCCTGTCTGGATTCTGAGCACCAACTCACTGTTTTCAAACTTTCTTCCACCTGAATCCTGTTGCTTTCTTCAACTGATGATGGATGCAATTTAGTCTCTTTAGTCAGTCGATAACTCTCCCTTTCCTTCTTATCTTCAGGATAATATCATCATTATTGTATATGAATAATATATATCAGATTAAAATCTGAATATATAATTATTTAATTATTTTTATCATATTTACTGCTCTTCTTCTTTTTCCTCCACTTGCTGACTTCTTTCAGATATTTATAAATATATCTTTAAGATAATATATTCATAATAAAAATATGAATGTATAGATATTAATTTTTCTCTATTTTCATACTCTTTCTGTTCTTCCTTTTTATTCTTTTACTTGCTTGCCCATTTTTTTCATTTTCAAAATAAGATTGCATATATATACATATATGAAACATTATGTCTTTTTAAGAGTTATGTCTTTTCAAAAAAGGTGTCTTTCTACTAAAACATTATTAACTCAAAAAATGTTAATATTTCTATTAATCATTAATGAAATCTTTTATTAAAGCTTTAACTCTAAACCATTATCGCATATCATTCTTTTAAAGACTTCAACCTTCGATAAAATTTGTTTCAACGCTGCATACTATCTATTCATCAAATTCTGATGTATATTGTTGTTGCGTATATATCTTCGCAGTCATCAAATCTTCATCCACTGTATTCATCGCATTCCCTTTTTTGCTGATATTATTGAAATACCAATATCACTGAAGATGTTTTGTGATTTAACTCCTTTGACGACATCCCTTGTTAATATTTTGATTGACTAATTTAGTGTTTTTATTTGTAACTTAAAACACCTTCGATATTTGAAGAACATTACATATGGTATCCGCCATTTGACATCTATATTCAAACCTTCGATATTGAAGAACGCTGCACTGTTTGTCATTCAAACCTTCAATTGTATCATACACATCTTGAAAATAAATATAGACCTTCAACACTCTCAAAATGCTTGCTGTCTGCTGTATGTTCAACACTATGTTATGTATGTTCAACACTGATTGCTGCATATATATTTTAAATCTTTGTTGAATATATCAACCTTTATCTTTTACGGTGTCTTCTGTATGTATGCATCCTCTGATAACTTTCTCTGTTAATATATATTGCTGAATAATTTTACAGCGTCCTCAGTCTGTATACATACGTGAATGTGCTGATGTCTGTTCATAATCTTATATCATTTGGTGTGCATACATAACTGCATTCATAAACCTTTATATACGTAACTGGTGATTGGTAACTGCATCCATATATGCTGTTCATAAGATGAATACGCTGGAGTGTATGCTGTGTTAAAGCTCTGTTTGCATAATATTGTTATTGCTATATGTATAACAATATACGTATGCTATGTATTTCAAAAATCATCTCTGCTTTCAATATTCAATACCGTCTGAAAATAAGGTTCAAACATTTGCTTTGTATAATATACGTATGTATAATATATCTATTCTTCATAGTATTTTAAAAACCTTCTTCATAGTATCGCATAATGGAATATCTGGTTATCTGTATATATATATGCCATTATATATGTCATTCTCTGGTATGCTAAATATATGCCGTTCTCTGCTCATATATATGCCATTTCAATGCTGTATCAAAACCGTTGTTCTTTCTTAAACTTGCCATCGATTTATATGCCTACGTATCAATACGTATGTCTTCACTGTTATATATCATGCAAATTAATAGAGTCGATGTCTTCCATGTCACATCATTTTATAATCATTCAAGAATTTGGATTTAAATAACAATAAGGAATCTTCTCTTTTAATTCATCTCTTTGTCACCGCAAACCTTTTAACAATCTTCCATCATTCAGTCGCACTCTATCCAATATGCACATACCGGTTTGTACGAAACTGATTCGGGTTTCAATGCCTAAGAACATTTAATCATTGCTCAATCACAAATTCAAACAGCAACTCGATAACAGAAATTAAATTATATACAAAATGAAAACTGATTCAATAAACCCCAAATAGTCTTCATCGCAGTATATAGTATTCAACTGTTGTTTCATATAACATCTACCATTGATACAACCACTGTTGCCTTCCTTTGATGATACCTATAGCATATATCTTGCCATTTTGCTTGTATGTATATTTCTGCTTCGTTAATAATCTTTTTGATAGCAATCTTCAATCTCTGTATACGTATATATATTTGTGCTAGCTCAACGGTGTAAGAATATTGTTTATATATATTTTGTGTATCACATATTCTATTATATGTTGTTCTATATGCCACTGTGTATATTCTTCTATCTATTAAAATATTGCCTATATATATACTGTTTGTATTTTCGATATCATGTTCATTACATATGCTTCTGATTTTGACATCAATGACAATATGTTCATCACAATGATATGAGGCATACAAAAATTTGGCAAATGAGGATGCATTGCCTCTACAAAAATAAGATCAATCTTGCTAACCTCAAATGGATCATATGGAGGTGTCTCAGTGAACTCCTTTTGGGCCAAATCTCTAATGGGGCATCCTCTTGAAATTTTGAAGGTAGGACCTCCTTTGATTTCTTCTCCTTTTATTTTATGGTCATCCCCCATCAAGGATAGCCATGTCAACTCATCATCCATAGTCAGGGGACTGTCATCCTCCTCTTTTAAACTGAGAAAAAGCCTATCAAGGCTATCAAAATCTTGAAGATTTGGAACTAATTCCAAATCTTGCTCATGCAGTAGCTCCTTGTGAAAAGGGAAATCCAAGACCAGGCCCTCTTCAATAGCCATATGACCTTGAACCTCCATTCCAAGGAATAGGGGTTCAATGTCCAATTTGTCACAAAAGACTTCAATGATATCCAAAACTTCATGCTCTTCTTCAAGGCTTTTGTTTGTGTCCTTTTCTTGGAAAGACTCTCCCATGGCTTCATCATCCTACTCCATAAAAAAAGGTAGCTCACCCAACAAAGACATGGCATCCATCATAGAATCAACCTACTGGTGATGATAGATCTTTTGTTCTGATTGACTCTTAGCCATAGGGGATGGCATAGTCTTTTCTTCAACATCAACAAAGAAGGGAAACTCCCCAAACAATTCAACCAACAGCTCAGGCTGGGCATCCAACTCCATCTCCCCATGTTGTTGGCTCACTTTTCCACAGTCATCATTCAACGCTGCCACTTCAGATGTCCTCTCCTCTTGATCACATGAAAGTTCATTTACCACCAGTCCTTTCTCAGACACCAGTCTAGTATCCTTGCAAAGGTCTAGCACTTGACAAATAGGGGGTAGAGTCCATTGGGGAATCCAAATCACCTCATCATCCTGAGAGACCAAAGGGGTCTCTTGGGATAACTCACTTCTCTGAATAGGCTACTCTTGTAGAGTGGTAGGCTGAATCTCAAGCTCAGGCTCTTGAAAAGAATTTTTTTCCTTAAAACTTGGGATGTGAAACTAAGGGCGAGCATGGGGATACAAAGAAGGCATACATATCTTGAAGCCTAGAAAAGAACACTTTGTAGGCTCCTCATGTGTAGGCTCTTGAGGAAAATGGGTCCTCCAACTTGGAATTTGAGGTCTAGGAGCCTCTTATTGAGCAATTAGTGATCTCAACCTTGCTGACTCAACATCAGCTTTATGATTGACCTCCTCTTGAAACTATCTTACTTGTTTCTCATCAACAAGAGCCTCTATCATTTGGTATGGAACTACCTCTTCATAATAACTTTGAGCCTCCTGCTCTCTCTACTCCTTGATCTCGGATACCTGCTTGATTAAATCAAGCAACAGATTGTTTATCTTCTCTTTCTCTTTCTTGAATTCTGAGCTCTGAATTTGTATCAATTTCTGAATAGGCTGAGAAGAGGAGGGTGGGTGATAAACATGATGCGGCAACCAAATTTGCATTTTTTGTTGTACCCTTTGTGCCCATAATCCTTCTTGGTGGAGGGCCCTCTCATAATCTTGCAAGAGGGAAAAATCATTTGGGGCAGTCTGGATATAATGATGGCCTTGTATTGTATGGAAGCTTGGGATAAAAGGAGGCTTTAGGCTACCTTGGTAAGGCTGATAACTAACTGGTTGAGCATTAGTCTCATAATAGGATGGTGAGTAACCTGACTGTCCATAGTAACTTGACATGTCTACTCATGTATTTAGTTGGAATTTGAACATGAACGATTTTAAACATACTAGCACTTGATCTTTGAAACCAATAGACTTTCTAGAGTTGCCAGATATGTAGCACAATGACCTCTTCTAGGTCTGCAACCTGCTGGATGCATATCAGAACCAACAAGAATTATAAAAATTATGACCTCTTGGTCCCATCGGGCATGCCAGAAATTTTTATACACTAATTTTTCACCTTGTCTCAAGCTCTCTTGGTCTTGATAACTTAGTATAACATGGGAATCATCTCCAGGCTATGGGACCTTTGCTAACTGAGATGAGACCTCTAGGTTCTAGGTTGGTTCCTCTTGGGTAATCATCTTAATTTTCTTCTTGACATGAAAATTAAAACTTTGAGGGGAAAGGGTTAGAAGGGATGCTTGGAAAGGGAAATGACATGAAAGCAAACTACCTACTAGGTGATACACCAAAAATAGGGTTTGGATCTCAGTATAGAGGAATGAGACCAATGGAGGAATCAGGTCTAATAAGTCACAACTCAATAGATAGGCTTGCATAAGCATTTCATAGGAGGGTTTGAACAAAAGACTCAACCTATGACCTGGAAACAAACATCCTTTTCTACAACTAGGTGTAGGAATGAGACAAGACTGCTAGGGGTTGTAGTATACCCACAAAACATCTCAATCAGATCAAACATAATAACACACAAAATCATAGAAAGTGAGAGGGACTAGGATCCCCAATTTCTATTAACAACATCATATACTTTGATTCAATAAGAGATAACCCAAACAAGGAAGCAAAGGGACATGAAGAATTGTCACAAAATACCTCTGCAATATCTGAATCATCAATGGGAGATTACAAAATGTAGAAAAATAGAGGACAAAAATGTGTCACAAATAGCTTTCTAAGAAAGAAACTTTCTTCTTTACAAAATGTGAACTCTTAGCTTCTAAAGGCTCCAAAAACAATATATACATAATCGACTGCACGCAAGTAGGAGTCAAAAATCTAACTAGGGTTAAAGATTTTACAATACAATAATCAAACCCTAGTAGTCAACTCTAATCATAAATGCATATGAAAATATCTCAACCGATCAGATATTCATCCTTGCATGCCCATCCCTGTATTGAGTCTATAAAAATTAGGCCGCCATGGTCCATCTACCCCCGTGTAAGTCCACCGAGCCATGAATGCTCAGAATCTGATCTCAGATCCTCAAAAAGACCCAAAAAATGGCAGCCTAAATCCTCTACAAAAGTCTTCCAACTACCACTACCTCCAAAGTCATAAATTTTTAGCTACTCGCACTTGCAAATGATCAACAGAAGAAAACCTGTGAAAAAAGAGTCACATTGCTTGAATTGAACATTGGTCGCATGAGCCCAAAAGGCCGCATGTGATCATGTGACTAGCCACTTAAAACTATCTCTTCTACCACATAAGACATTGGGGCCTACAAGACCTGCCACCTATACCACATGGACCAACTAGAACCAACCACATTGGCTAGACCCATGATAGAATGCCCGAAACACCAGAAGGATCCAACAATAGTCGCATGATTGCATGGGATCGAAAAATCCCATGTGAACATGCAACCACTATAGATCTTGAATCTATGGGGCTACATGCTACTGGGCCCACTGCAGACTGGACACGTCACCATGCAAAGCCACCACTGACCATTGATGGCTCATCGCATGATCGCATGTGGTTAGAATGTCAGATGTGATCATGCGAGAAGCTTGAGATGTTAACTACAAACTTAACCGTAAGCTTACCTCAGGCTCACTCTTCCTTAGTCACCAAGTCACTTTAAATTTTCTTGAACCTCGATTACATCTAGCGACTACGCAAAACCTTTATCCACGCAACCGTGCACTTGCTTTACCAACCCCGGGCCCACCTGAAAATTGAGACTCCATCGGACGATCGTTGCATGATCTCGTGGGCTCAAAAGACTTCATGAGATTATATGACCATTGTAGATCTTCGTCTACCACCACCTCACTGAAATCTGGATGCACGAAAATCCTCATCATCACCCTTTGGCCCATGAAACAAGAGCACATCACCAAACTGTAGGCCCCCATTAGCGTGGCTAATAGCTTGTCACATGTTCGCATAGCCTAGAAAAGGCTTATGCAATCATGCGACAAACCACTAGCAGTTCTTTAAAAAACATACACTGGGCCCCACCTGGTCGGAGTTGCGCACATGGAAAAAAAAAGAAATCAGAGAAGAAGTGCAAAGGAGTGAAGGGGTAAAAAAAAAATAAGGTTTTTGTTTGACTCAAAAGGCACCAGAGAAATAGACAACATCGAGGTTTTTTTACACTTAGCATGAAGATCGAAAACAACCAAGGCTTTCGTAGACCAAAAGGTAGAAAACACAGAGGGTTTTCAGACTTTGAACATTTTTTGGAAAATAGGATTGTGGCCAAAATTGGATGATAGGAAATTTTGGGTAACAGTTACCAAAGGACTATGATGTAAGTCATCTTAAGAAAAAATAATACCTTAGTCCTATGTCAATTCTAACTAGATAACTACTTGCGATGCAAACAAAAATTCAAGAGCTCAAGAAGTCAAAGGAAAAACCAAAACAACAATACTCTTTGGAGCACAAATGTCCTTTTCCTTTTGACAAGGGACTCAAAATGATTCCATTTCCTAAAAATGTCACAATACCAAAGTATGACAAATACATGGGAAATTTTAACCCTCAAGATCATGTGAGGGAGTTTCACACAACTAGTATGGAGTTCATGCATGAACAAACATATCTCATGAGGTTATTTCCACAAAGCCTAGGTGGACAAGCTATAGATTGGTTTTCCAAATTACCCATAGGAATTAGAACATTTGATGAACTAGTGAAAAAATTCATACAACAATACTCCTACAATACCCAACACACAGTCACAATGTTGGATCTATGCAACACCAAACATAAAATAGGAGAATCATTCTTGAGTTTCCTACAAAGATGCAGAAAAATGTTTGCACAATATGCTAGGCAGATACCTAAAAACAAAAAAAATGCATATCTTCATTAAAAACTTGGTTCCAGAAATGAATTTCCCGATACAATTACAAGGACCTCTAAGTTTTGACAAAATGATAGATAGTGATATCAAAATTGAGGAATTCCTAATCAAGAAAGGTGACATTACCATCAACAAGAAAAATAAAGACAACTACTATCCTTCCAAGGATAAGTACAAATATGGGAACAAGAAAAAACATGTGGTTAATGATGGAGTGGTTGATACTCCTAATCCAAAACCTAAACCGGATGTTTTCAATCTTACAACAAGTGTTTAAACAAACAAGAATCCAAATCCTACTGTGACACCAATGGAAAACAATACTTTCAATAAACCTCCTGCTCAAAAGGAACCTTGGGCAGCAAGGCCTGAGAGGACACTTACACCATTGGGAGACACCTTGGAAGTGGTTTTAAATTCACTTGTGGATAAAAAAATCATTACAATTCCTAATTCCAAACCATGGGATCTAGAAGACAAACCCAAGTGGTGGAATGATAATGATTATTTCGAGTTCTGTTGTAATAAAGGACACAAAACCAATAACTACCTAAACCTGAGACATGTTATTCAGGATCTTATTGAAGAAGGAAAAGTCAAGCTAGATGGACATCACACAAACAATGATCATAAGGCATTTCAAACCCCACTACCTAACAATGAAAAAGGAGAGTCTTCTAAGAGAAATAAAATTAACTACACAAACACTTATAATGATAATGTAATCAATATGATGGAGCCATGGAAACAATCCATCAATATGATCACTCTCAAAGGAGTAAAAAACAAAACTAAGTCTACAAATGTTGTAACACGAAGTCAAGCAAAGCTTACTCTTAAAGGATTCTCAGCATCTAACACACGAGCTACAACAACAACAATGTCTAAACAAGTGATGCTACCTCCAAAGTTCAATCTTGTGAAATAGTTACAAAAGACACCCACTTAAATATCCATCCTAGAGTTGTTGAAAATCTTCCCTAGTCATAGGGAAGTTCTTGATCAAGCCCTACTTAGCACTAATGTACCAAAAGATCTAGATGTGGATAGATTCCAAGCTATTTTTGGTCACATGGGTTCCTCACATTACCTATGTTTTTCTGAAGAGGATGATAAATCATTGAACCAACCACATAATCAACCTCTTCATTTGGAAGTCCTTATTCATAAACACTGAGTCAAACGTGTGTTGATAGATGGAGGTGCTGGTTTGAATATTTGCACATACAACTTGATAAAACAATTGGGATTCTCAGAACATGTTATTGATCCTAGGAGAAAGATAACAATCAAGGCCTATGATGAAGAAGAAATATCCTCTAAGGAATTGGTTGTCTTACCCATCAGAGTGGGACTAATGGAGTAGGATGTCCTATGTCAAGTCCTTGATCTACAACTTGCACACAATATTCTTCTTGGAAGGCCATGGATACACTCAATCCAAGTAGTACTTTCTATAATACCCCAAAATTGGCACCTTATAATTTCAATCAATTTTGGTGCATTTCTTCAATTTTACATCATTAAAGTCCTATTTTACTAGATAATTTTCTCTCTCCTACCTGACTTTATTTAACTTGGTGTCAATTGCAAAAATCCTAAATTGCATCAATCTTAAACTATAATTAATTCCTAAGTATTCGACTTTATTAGCTAAATAATCCCTATGATAAATTGATTTAATTCTGAAGTCCTAAGTGCTTTAAATTAAATTAAACTCACCCCCTTTAGCTAATACACATAAAAGGAATTAATATTATTTGGTTATTTGAATGGATTATCTTATTTGGATTTAACAATTAAAATTATTCAAAGGGTCACCCATATGTGGCAATAATTCATTCTTTTAATTAAGTAATTAATCAATATTTGTCTCAATGAGAAATGAAGAGTCAACCGTTTCATTTCAAGAAACTCTTCATCCTCTCTTCGGGCTTGTTTATATTATGAACCTTCATCCTCATTCAAAAAAAGGTGATTGTGAGAGTATCAAAACTATAGTGGATTTTAGTCTCAATTATTGTCATATTTTGAAGTTTTCATTGCGCATTAGATTAATCTTCATTTCTAGATAATTGCATTCTCATAATAGATTAATTTTCTTATTACTATTAGCTTAATTCTCATACTTCCTTTAAAGTTCTTACATCAAAATTTGCACTTCATTCTTAGATTAATTGCACTTTGTTCATCTTTCAATATTTCAAATCCTCTGTATTAGCTTGGTCTTTTGGTTTTGGCTCTCATTCTGAGAGTAATTCAAACACCCTAGCTAATTAGGAGGCAACAAGTCGAATCTATAGAATCTTGTGAATTGAGTAATTCTTACTCATCTCCATGAGTCGATGATCGAGCAATGACTACATTGTCTAAATGGTTGGATTCAAGTTCTATGTTTAGCTATAAACATTATGGCACCCACCGTGGGGCAGAAAAAACCATTTCTGACCTCACTCTTGAATTTTTGTGATAAGGAATTTGAACTCAGTCGTTCGTCCATACTTCACTATGTACATAATTTCATGTGACATTCTAGAGCATACCATTGATATTTTTTCTCCTAGTAGCACTCTATCATGTGAAGAAACATTTTCTCATGCAGGTCATTGCACTTTCTCATGCGCAGTGCAGTACTTTCTCGCACAAAGCTATACTGTTAGTCATTTAAAATTTTCCAGATTCTATAATTTACTGTTTCTTTTTCCTGACATTTACTTTCTACTATTGATTTCCTATTCCTAATTTTTACTATAGCGTAACATTGGTCTACAGGTCACTCGTCAAAGATCATTAAAACTTGCTAATAGTTTGCTTGCATGACAATTGTTGAAGACATTCTAAAAATGTTGTGCTTGTTTACTATTTTTCATTCACATAGTCTAATTAGGGCTTTGTTAAAATTTCTTAAGGGTCCTGATAGCAAAGTAGGGGAATAGGCTCTTCATTACATGGAAGTGACACGCCCATGGATGAAACTGAGATCCAGATGTTGCTAGAATGATGGATACCTAGGGAAGAAAAGCAAGGTAGTGAATCTTTAGCACTTCTACTTGTTAGGGGATTATGCTCTTCTCTCTTTGAGAGATCCAGAAGCCCAAAAGCTTATAGATTTGGTGGGGTGAAAATAGCTTGGTGATGAATATGTTTGATGTGTTTGGGTAAGGTGAAGAGGTAGAGAAGTATGCTATTCTCTCTTTGAGAGAATAAAAAAATCCAACCCTCAAATCCAAGCCAAGTCCTAAGTCACCTTTAGAGGGCCTATCAGAACTTGAACCTCTGGGAAGGACCCAAGTGAGTACACACTAATCACTGGTGATTCCACGTCACTATAATTAAGAATTCTTTGTTGAGTCTAAAGAATTCAAGCCATGTTAGCTTCCTTCTCATGATTTTGACTATCATCTTGAGAAGGCTCTGTGTGTTGTACTAAGTGGCACCACTCCTAGCCCTGCTTGTGGGGGTGTATGAATTTGAGGTGTCGGTGTGGCTGCGAGGTCCTAGCCCTATATTAGGTGCAATAGAGTTCAGTGTTAATAGAAGCCCACTAAAAACTTTCCCTAGTTAGTTGCCTACTCGGATCACCTATGAAAGGAGACATAATCTTTGCGCAGGGAGGGGGAAGAATCTCTCTCATAGATTCTCACCATAGGCATGCACTTGGATGCTTGAAGGTGGTATATGACACTAGCCCCTACCTCAAGGGTAACCTTTGAACATATATTATTGAGTCCTTGGAAACACCAAAAATATGGACGCCCTCTAGCGAGTGACACAACTATGTGAGGTGAGCAGATGCGCATAAGTAGTGGGGAAAAGGTTTTGTCTTCTCACCCTTTTTTTTGTAGGGATAACTATGTGTTTTTTATCGAGTCTTAAACTTGTCCATCATGATTAAACAAAGAATCCCATGATACTACCAAGTTGCTTTGTCCTTGGTAGGTCTGTTTGCAACTACTTCTTTTGTCACTACTGCTTGATCTAAACCTTCATGCTTGTAAATGAATGATTGAAACCTTCAAACCGAGATTGTTGATCAAATTGTCCATTAAACCTATCTAGAAACTAGATTTTCTATCTAAGAACCATTTGCGCTATGTCCAAAAATATGTCTTTTATCTCAAAATCTGCGTTGAACTATCAAACACTAGTATTTTCCTGCGCAAATTTTTAGAAACTGAGCATTTCCTCACCCAAGATTTCATTCTCTCACATGAAGCCTAGCACTTTCTCACACAACCCTACAATTTCTCACATGAACCTATACACTATTTTCAAAAACAACGAGCTATTTATGGTTGACTAGTCAAACTTTTATCTAATCTGATTTTTGTGTGGGTGATGCAAGAGTATCCTAGGTGTAAGAGAAATCCTACATCACCCAAAAATATTTCTCTTTTTGTATTCAATAAGGGCTATCTTTTGTAGAGCTTCTATTTATGGAAACTTTCTATTTTTAGTAAGTTGGCCATATGATCTCAGAATGTTGTAATTTCACATGTGGAGGTTCATCTCAATCATATTAGCTTGCTAGTAAATTTTCATTGATAGATCAAGTCTAGCTTTGCAGATATTGAAGATTTTCGATATTGGCAACAGGGTACAGAAACTTTCAACTTAGTTTTGAAGGCTTTAGAGGCCCTAGATGAGGTTGAAAATTTGGGTGATGGGTGCTTGCACAAGTCAATCCTGTAGAGCACTTTGTGGCCTTTCTGAGTTGGGGTCATCATAGTTAATCGGGTCAACTGGAAATGACTTATGGTCTTCGGAAGTTGGGTCACTTGAAATGGGAAAATAATTTTCCTTCAAAATTTTAGTTCAGGTTTCAAAAGTTATTTTGAGCTGAATTTGATGTAATAAATTGAAATATAAAATAATTCTAAGTTTGGTCGATCCTATGGGCTAAATTTTTGGAACCTTCTCGAGCAGTGGAAATTGCCTATATAAAGAAGGCCCGTAGTATTGTCTAGGGAAATTATGGGTAGATCTGGGTAATGATTCAAGGCTTTTTCCTATAGAATATTGTAAGGGGACTACCCATGTGGCTTTGCATATTGTAATTCTAAAATTTGGAATTCCACACTCGTCGAGATAATAAGAAGCCCATTTTCTGCTCTTGCAAATTATTATTGTTTCTCTATTTTTGTTATGTGTTTGTGGTATTAAGGGGAGCACCCTTCATTAGTGGGGTCTGTCTACTTTTTCTACTGTCGTTCACTATCAAAAACTAAGTGTATCAAGTTGAGAGCCAATTGATTATTGCTTTGACTCATTTTGTCTCTCTTTTGTTCATCTTATCTCTTTATGCTTTTGTACCTTGTCTTGTGATAGTCTTGTCTCGGTTGTTCTAGCCTCTATCTTGATGATTAATGCTAGGTCCATCTCACATCTTGGCTATTCTAGCCATTTATCTCCTTTTTGTTATCTTAGAGATAGAGTTTTAGCATTATCTTGAGTCTTCTCTCATCACATCTTTGTCTATGACTACCACGAATAGAAGTGGAAAGACTTTCCCCATTTAGAATATTGGTCAAGGTATAAGTAAAGCTCCCAATCAATAAATAGATATTCTTGAATCTATCACAAAATCTAAGCTTTGTGAGGGATCCTCAAGTTCTTCATTGAGTACTTTGAAAGATAGCCCATCTCAATCATCACCTCTAGTGTTCCAAGAGTGTTTTAATCTTTTGTTTCAAGCACAACCTAGTTTCTCATTTCAAGAATAGCACAACTCATTCTTTCAAGACAACTCATTATTTCATAACTTTGGGAGAACACTTCCTCATACTGCTCCTATTATTGAATCTATTGATCCTGCTGAAGATAGTGACTCATTTGAACTTGTTGACCCACTTGATCTTGTTCACACATCAAAATTTACTTGGGCCACACCCTTTCAACATCATTCACATCATTTTACTAAGTCTTCATTTTCTAAATAGTCCTACATGGACAAGATGGGAGATCCATTTGACTTCCAACCAGGCAAATATAGCCAAACTTATAATCAATCTCAGAACAACTAGCATCACGGTCAATCTTCTAATGACCAACGTCATGCTCAACCTTGAAATGAACAACATCATGGTCAATCCCAACATGACCAAAATTAGTCTCACAATGATGATCAATCTCAAAACAAACCTCAAGGCAATTTACAAGTAGGATACCTCTATCTCCCTCCTCCATACGATCAAAATCAAGATGATTAGCAACAAGACCAAATTTTGAGCATTTATGAGATTCTTGGTAATGAAGATGATGTAATAACTTAGAATGATATAGCTGCTACTAAAGCTAATAAGAGTCTCATCAAAATGATGGAAATCCTCCTTCTAGATGAAAAGGAGGACTTTCTTGAGGTGGCCCAACAAGGGGCCAAATTGTCTCCAAACTATCAAGTTGAAACACTTATAGCTAAAGAGGAAGAGACTGAAACCGTTAAGCTACAAAAGATGATTCAAAATATGAAAGATCAGATTAGTCAACTTGTAAAGGAAAAGGATGAGCCCACACAACAATTCACAATGGACAATGTATGCCCTTTTCCATTTGATAAGAGTATTCACATGCCTCCTTTTCCAAAAGGAGTGGAGTTCCCCAAATATGACAAGTATATGGGTACAACCAATCCCCAAGATCATCTAATGGATTTTGGTGCCTTTTCCAAGGAATTTATACATGATCAAACTTATCTTATGAGATTCTTTCCCCGTAGCTTGGGTGGGTCAGCTATGGAGTGGTTTTGTCGGTTACCCCCTGGGATTAATACTTTTGATGAGATCGCTAATCTATTCCTTCAGCATTATTCCCACAACATTCAACACCCTGTCAATATCTATGATTTGTGTAATTTGAAACAATAACAAGGAGAGCCTTTCTTTTCTTTTCTCCAAAGGTGGAGACAACTTTGCATGAAGTATCCTCACAAATTACTTGAGTCTGAGAAAATTGATATCTTTTTGGACAATCTTGTCCCATATTTTGGATATCAAATTGAGCTATGAGGTCCTTTGACCTCTGACAACATGATCAAACAAGTTGTGAGGATAGAGGCCTTTATGGTTAAGAAAGGAGAATTAACTTTGAATAAGGATAATAAATAAGGATAAAGGAAAGGTTGTCAACAAAAATAGAGATGTTGTAAATGATGGAGTGGTTGACAATGTCACCGCGAAGCCTTCAAAGTTTATTTTTAATCTTACTTACAGTATACAAGTGGCTAAGGCTATTGAAAAGACCACAACAGATGATCAACAAAATTCAAGATTTTCTAAGAACAAACCTTGGGCCTCTCAACCCAAGTGTGAATTCATTTCTTTGGGAGAGTCTCTTGATGTAGTCTATAAAACTCTTGTACATAATCATATCCTTGCTCCTTTGGAAAACCATCTTTATGACCCAAAACCACAACCTCATTGGTGGAATGACAACGCATATTGTGACTATCACCAAAACATTGGTCATAAGACTTCTACTTTTCTCCAACTAAAACATAAGGTTCAAGATCCAATTGACAACGGTGACAGTGTTGTGGACAACCATAACAATAATTTGGATCATCAGGTATTTAAGGATCCTTTCCCTCCTCATGACAAAGGTGAGTCTTCCAAAGCTAAGAATACCAACACCAAGGTTAATTATATCTATACTACCAATGATAATGTCATCAACATGATTGAGCCTGTTAAAGTTGAGTATTACAATGTGATCACTTTCAAGGGCAGTGGTGATGCTCCCAAACCTAAGACTCCTTTCATCTTCTGTAGCTTTGCGTCTCACTCATCTGAATCTAAACAGCCTTAGGATTGTGCCAATGTTGTTACTCAATCATGTGGAATGATTGTTTTGAAAGGTCTCGATCCTCCTATATTTACTCTGAAACAAACTATGGATAAGACTACTACTGGTCCTACGAACAAAGCCTCAAAATCAGTCCCTACACCTAGTGCTGCTAGTTATAGCATCTTAGATCAGCTCCAATGAACCAATGCTCAGATCACCATTTTTGAGCTATTGAAAATCTCACCTACTCACAAGAAGATTCTAGATAAATCCCTCATCGAGGAAAACATCCCCAAAGATCTTGATCTCAACTGGTTCCAATCTATGGTAGGTCATTTGACCTCACCTCATTATTTCTTCTTCTCTGAAGAAGATGATCATTCTCTGAGCCATTCTCATAATGCTCCCTTGCATATAGAAGTCATAATAGGCCCTAAGCATGTCAACTGAGTGCTCATAGACAATGGTGTTGGCCTCAATATCTATTCTACTAGACTGCTTACCCAATTAGGCTATGATGAGGATTGTATAGATTCCTGCAAGAATATTACTATCAAAGCTTATGATGAAGAGGAACACAAATCTCAAGGCTTAGTTGTGCTACCTATCCATGTAGGACCTATTGAGAGAGATGTTACTTTTCAACTTCTAGACATTCCTTTTTCCTACAACATCTTGTTGGGTAGACCATGGATTCATGAGATGCAGGCTATTCCATCTACATATGATGAAGGGTGTTCCCCTTAATACCACAAACACACAATAGAAATAGAGAAACAATAACAATAATATGCAAGAACAGAAAATTGGCTTCTTATTATCTCCACAAATATGGAATTACAAACTTTCAGAATTACAATATGCAAGGCCACATGGGCATTCCATTAAAATATTTTGTAGGACAAAGCCTTGAACTATTACCCAGATCTACTACCTAGAACTATTCTGAACTGCCTAAGACAATAATATAGCCTTCCTTATATAGGCAATTTTCCACCCCCAGGGAAGGTTCCAAAATTTTAGCCAATAAGGCCGACCAAACTTAGAATTATTTTATTTTACATTTTATTACATCATAGTCAGGTCAAGATAACCTTTGAAACCCAAACAAAAATTTTGAAGAAAATTATTTTCTGCCATTTCAGGTGGCCCAACTTCTGAAGACCATAAGTCATCACCAGTTGACCCAATCGGCTATTATAACCCCATTTCATAAATGCCATGAAGTTCTCTATAGGCTTGACCCATGCAAGTGCCTGTCACCCAAATTTTCAACCTCATCTGGGGCCTCTAAAGCTTTCAAAACTGAGTTCAAAGTTTCTGTACCCTGCTGCCAATACCGAAAATCTTCAATATCTTCCAATATACACTTGATCTGGCAATGAAACTTTACTGGCAGACTTATATGACCAAAATGAACCTCCAAGAAAGAAATCAAATCATTCTGAGCACATACAAAAATTACCAAAAATAGTAACTTTCCATAAATAGCAGCTCTGCACAAAATAGCCCTTATTGAATATAAAAACATAAATATTTTTTTGGGTGATACAAGATTGCTCTTACACCCAGGATGCTCCTGCATCAACATACCATCAATGCATCAAGTTTCCATTCCATGGAGTGGAAGTCACTATGTCTGCTAATACCAACTACTCTTGCAACACACTCACACAGTCTGCTGATAGCTTCGTCCTAGCTAATAGAGAGTCTACCAAGTTCTATGATGCCAAGCTTAAAGAAATGGAGCAGACTCTGAAACTTAAGGATACAGGCATGGGAGGATATCAAATTAAACTTGTTCTATCACTGGCTGCTCTCCCTCTATCTCCATGCTCTTATAGGAAACCTTCTAAGAGTAAAAAACCTTCTAATGACTCTCCTCAAATAGTCTATGATGGTGCCTTTGTGTGGGCCTCTACATCTTTAGAAGATGAGGATGAAGAAAGAGATATCACAACTTGGATCTATAAAGGAAAAGAAACATCAAAAATGACTATCCACCTCAAAACGTAGAGCAAGAGCCATATAGTGAAGCATTCAAGATCATCAAGTGCTTTTCTTACAAAGGGAGTGTCCTATAGGGATGAATAATAATGGCTTGCTCAAACCAATTGAAGTCATAGGTTATAGGACCAAGGATACCATGGGTCTTGGCTTCAAGAAAGTCCCATTTCATCTAGGGATAAAAAAATTTGTACCAAAACCTAAACATGAACAAGAAGTTGAAGATACTACTCTAGTGGTAAATCCAGAGGCCAGCTCTGATGAAGACATCTTTCCTTATCCCATACCTTTGAATCTTGCTCCAATCTTTGTAGAACCAGATGAGCCTATCATACCTATCCATCTAGTAGTGATTGATAGTGACTCAGATGACACTGCTTTAGTATATCAACTCACTTATGATCAATGGAAAGAAAATCTAACTAACAATGCTAGTTTTCATTGTGAACAATACATACCACCACATTTTCAAAAGTGGTTTGAAAAAGAACAACTTTAGCAAGATATCAATACCATAAGAGATGGGATTAAGTCTGATGGTACCACTAGCTTTAATGCAATTTCCACATCAAGTACTGACTCCCTTGAGTATGAGTTCAACTCTTTGTCTGATGCTACTTATGATAAAGATATAGACATGGTGCATACATATGAAAACCCTCTTGAAGTAGGTGAAGGGTCTAGCATTAGGATGTATGAATTAGATGTCATAGGTGTTAAATTGTCCTATACTTACAACATGGGGTCTCATAGGGATTTGAATGCTCCTTTGGATGAGATCACTCTAGGTCTTGACTTGCTCATTTGCACTTTTGATGATTATACCATGAACATAATTGAACCATCCACTACTTCTCTCTCACTCAAAAATCCCAAATTGATAAACTAGAACTCCCCCTCCTCATCCAATGAAGTCCTAACATTCCAGAATGATTACACTCTAGCTTGTTACCTCCATGCTATTGAACTTGTAATGTCCTCCACCAGCGAAGGTAGTGTCAACATGACAGAGGCAGATATCAATTATCTTAGTCAAAAAATTAAAAGAAGGAAAAATAGTTGCTCTGATGGTGAAAACCACATTGTGGCAGTATCAAAGCCAAAAATAGTAAAAATAAAAGACATATCCAAGGTTGAAAACCTCTCTAAGGTTCCCAAGGATGAGATACTTGATACACTCCTAAGCCACTTTCAAGAGAGATGATCAGTATTGATTGAGCCGACACAACCAGTGAATTTGGGTACAGAGTCTACTCTGCAAATCATTCATCTAGCACAGTCATTATCTGTAAAAGAAAAGGAAGAGTTCACTAACTTATTTTAAAGAAAGAAAATAAACTTTTCATGGACTTACTCTGATATGTCTGGATTGGACCCCAATCTAATCATGCATCATCTATCCATTGCACTAGGTATTAAGCCTATCAAATAGAAGCTTCAAAAGATACATCCACATGTGGCACTTTTGGTCAAAGTAGAGCTAGAAAATCTTCTTAAGGCTAGTTTCATAAGGACTTTTGACTATGCAAAGTGGATTTCAAATATTGTTCTAGTCACCAAACATGATAAATCCATTTGTGTGTGTACGGACTTCTGAAATCTAAATAAGAGATGTCCAAAAGACAAATTCCCATTGCCCAATATTTACATGATAGTGGATATGATAGCTGGCTATGAAATGTATTATTTTATGGATGGCTTCTCTAGCTATAATCAAATAAAAATTGTGCCAGAAGATGAAGAAAAAACCACTTTCACATGTGCTTGGGGCACCTTTTTCTATAATGTCATGCCCTTTGGGCTTAAGAATACTAGAGAAACATATCAAAGAGCTGTCACTACCATTTTCCATGATATGATGCATAAAATGATGGAAGATTATGTGGATGAAAATTTGGCCAAATGAAAAATCATCTTTTAGATTTGGGTCCCATACTTGACCACATGGAAAAATTTAGTCTCGGACTTAATCCCCAAAAAAGTGCATTCAGTCTCACTTTTGGGAAACTCTTGGGTTACATCTTTTTAGCTAAAAGCATAAAGGTTGATCCTAAAAAAGTTCAAGCTATTATGGACATACCTCTACCTAAGAACATTAGTTTGCCGAGAGGACTTTAGGGAAGGCTACAATCTATTCAGCACCTCATTTCACAATTGGCTGAAAAGTCACAACCATTCACTAAAACTTTGCATAAGGGTGTGACTTATGAATGGAATGAATAATGTGACAAGGGACTCAAATAAAATAGTATCTTGCTAATCCACCTATATTGATGCCCCCTATTCATGGGAAGCCACTCATATTATACATCTCAACCATGAACACATCTTTGGGTGCTCTCCTAGCTCAAGAAGATCTAAATAACAAAGAGAGGGTCATTTATTACATCAATAGAACATTGGTTTCTTATGAAATGAACTATTCTATCATTGAAAAAGCTTGTCTAGTGGTAGTGTTTTCTTCATAGAAATTGCGGCATTATATATGTGCTCACACTACAAGGCTCATTACAAAAATTGATCCACTAAGGTACTTACTGAGCAAGGCTGCCCTCACCAGTAGACTAGCAAAATGGGTTATGATACTCAATGAATTTGACATTGAGTATGTGGCAAGAAAAGCTATTAAAGGACAATAAATTGCTGATCAGTTGGTGAAAGCTCCTCTAAAAGATCACCAGCCTTTGGACATTGAATTTCTAGAAGAATCCACCATGCTTCTCACACATTAGGCTTGGAGCATGTTCTTTGATGGATCATTCACTCAGCAAGGATCAGGTGCAGGCATTCTGTTTATAACACCTCAAAGATATTCATTACCTAAAGCTTACAAAATGTTGTTTCCCTACACAAACAACATCGCTGAATATGAATCTCTCCTTAATGGTATGAAGATAGCCATTGAATGGCATGTGTAGGAGCTCAAGGTTTTGGAGACTCTTAGTTAGTCATCAACCAAGTTAATGATATCTATCAAAAAAAAGATGACAGGCTAGTGCCCTACAAAAGAATGGTGGATGATCTCAAATAGTATTTTGCACACATTTCTTTTCAAAAAATTCCAAGGGAAGACAATAAAGTAGTTGATGCTATGGCCACTCTTGCCTCAATGTTATAGATGCTAGAAAATGACTTCAGACATGAATTCCTAGTGGAGACATTATGCTACCTAGGCTATGACATTCCTGAATCTAGGATGATCTATTTAGTCATTGGACATGATTCGTCCTACTACCACTATATCTATTCTTTCCTCTGTGACCAAATCATTCTCGACACCTATACCTGGAATGAAAAATGTCACCTAATTCATAATGCTTCACGATATGTTATCATAGTGAATGACTTGTATAGATAGGGTCTAGTGGGTCTCATTCGAGTGGTCTGACGTTAGCTCATAAACTTATTAGAGCTAGTTACTATTGGCTAGATATGGAGAAAGAAGCTATTCAATATGACAACGCTTGTAAATAGTGCCAATTTCGTGGGAATTTGATCCATGCTCCTACTAAAGAGCTTATTCCTTTCATTAGTTTCTGGCCATTTCAGCAATGGGCTTTTGACTTGGTGGGTCAGATCCATATGTCTTCTTCCAAATTGCACAAGTTCATCATCACTGATACAAAATACTTTACTAAATGGGTTGAGGTAGTCCCCCTGACTATAGCTGATGGCAAGTCTGTGGCTATGTTTATAATAAACTATATCATCTGTAGATATGGTGTACCATCATCCATTATCACTGACAATGGGAGACAATTCAAGAACAAGGACCTGAAAGAGTTATGCACCAAATTTAGGATCATTCAAAAAAATTTGTCTATCTATTATCCTCAGGGTAATGGACAAGCAAAAGCTTCTAATAAGACAATTCTCAAAATCTTGCCTATAACAATTCATAAATCTGGTAGGGATTGGCACCTCCAGATTAATCTAACTTTATGGGCCTATAGAACAAGCATTCAAACACCAATGAGGGCCACGTCCTTTGCCTTGGTTTATGGAGTAGATGTAGTATTTCCTATTGAGGTTGAGATTCCAACATTACGAGTCTCCTTGAGGGCCCTCATCACTGATGAAGAAAACAAAATACCCCAGCTACAAGAGCTAGAATTATTGGATGAATGTCAAAAGGTGGTGTTTGATCATCTTTGAGCATACCAGAAGAGAATGTTAAAAGCCTACAATAAGAAGGTTAGACAAAGGGAATTCCAAGTAGGTGATCTCGTCCTGAGAGAGAACCCCAAAAATCAGCAGCAATGGATCTAGAAAGGAAAGTTTGAGCTAAACTAGCTTGGTCCATACATTATTACTACAACATTTGGGTTTGGTGCTTATCAGCTCTCCACCACTAAAGGAGAACAACTCAAAGAGCTGATCAACGCTCTTCATCCAAAGAAGTTCTACAGCTAAGACACTCTCTATATGCTCATGTACATACTATTTGATCCTAAAAGAATCCTAAAAATGATATATTCTCAAAAATCTTAAAAATTGTAAAATATACTGAAAAAATGATCATCTTAGTGAAAACCTGGTAAATAGGCACTTTGATGTATCTATTATCTTGGTGAAAACCTGGTAAACAAGCACCTTGATAATACTAAAAAAAAATAGAAAATTTGAAAAAATACAAAAAAATAGAAAAGGTGAACAATACAAAAAAAATGAAATATTCAAAAATAAAAAATAAAAAGAAAAAAGAAAAAAGTACAAAAAAATTGAAAAAGAAGAAAAATGTGCCATTGATGAAAACCTGGTAAATAGGCATCATGGTAGCAAAAATAGAATCTCTACCAAGATGGTGAAAACCTGGTAAACAGGCACCTCTTGTTTCCTGAAGCCATATCTCATCTCAGCACCATTTGGCTTTGCATAGTTGCTTCTCACTTTCCTGCTTTTCAACTTTAGTTTCCCTGCAATCCTTCTTTAGTTTTCTTTCCTTGTTTCTTGCTTTAGTTTGTTTCCTACTTTGGTTTGCTAACTCATGCATTCTTTTTTTCTTATCTTTGAGATTTTCCTTGACTCTACATAGATTGGAACTGGTCATACTTGGGGGCATCTTCTTGGTCTAGGGGGCATAGTCCTATCGCTTTCAGAGACATTTTCTTGCATTAGTCACTAGTGGTTCCCACTGCATCTACCAGTTGATGCCTAGCTATTTTGAGATCTCTCTCCTTGAAGGTCTCTCATGTATCAATCACCAGTGGTTCTCACTATGTCTGCCTACTGATACCTAGCTATCGCTTGGATCTCTTGTTTTAAGGATCCCTTGTACATCAATAACCAATGGTTCTCATTATGTCTTCTTGCTGATGTTTTTCTAGTATCTCTGAGATCTCTCTCCTTGAGGATCTCTCATGTATCAGTCACCAACATTTCTCACTATGTCTGTCTATGAATACTTCATTTAGCCCTCCAATTTTCTCTTAGAGATGACTTCTCATGCCATATTCTTCCAATCTGGCTTCAATCTGCTTGAACACAAACTTAAACTAAAACTAAAACTAAATTTGTGATTCTCTGAAGCATGCTGAGCTTTTCTCTTTTGTGTGTTTTTTCTTTGATTTTGTCATTCCTCCTTGAGCATCTCTAAGGCATCTTTTTGGACTGAGAGAAGAAAAGACTAGGGCCATGACCTTTTCTTACTTTCTATCTGCTGGTTTAGTTCCAATTATCCAAAGAATCTATATAAGAGGGGTGTCCATTGTGAGAGCCTTCATCTCATGTTGGATGGCCATGTTTACCTTGACTCCTTTTATATGGATGCTTTGGTGAGGTTGGTTCTTCTCCTTGTTCATTTGGGTGACTTCTTTTTGCTATAGGTAAAATTATAAACACTCGTCCTGCTAAGTGAACGTAAGAGTCACTACAAGCATTCTTTAGCAAAGGAAGGAACTCTTGTGTGTCTGGTGTGTTTGTTCACAAGCAATATTCAGGTCATTCTAGCAGCTATGCTTTGATGCTTATGTTAACTTGCTAAATTAAAAGGAATAGGTGTTTAGGTCATTCTGGCCTCTTATGCCTTAATGCTTACACCTCATTCAGACAACTCTAAGACTTATGTAATATTCATATTCTCATGATTGAAATGTCAGTGAGGATTGTATGGCATTTTGCAATTGTCCTGTACCTACACACTCTATGATGATAATATGATGAGTCCAACAACCAAGTCCTAGGGTTGTTCCTAGCTTAGGCTTGCATTTTCATTATGGGATTGCATTGAGATAGTGTTTTGGTGCTCTCTTAATTATCTTCTTCTAGATCTATTCATCAAAGGTTCTCATCTTTTGTCCCAGGTTTCTCTTGGCTGCACAAGTGTCCTATCCTCATTCTTGATCTTTAAAATATCCTTTTTCATTAGTACCTATTGTATATTGCAGCATCCCGCATGAGATGATTAGTACCATTTCCATTGCATTTTCATTACATTTCCATATACATGTGCCTCTCTTATAAGCATATATCAAATTATACATTACATTTCACATTTCACATTACAAAAAACATGTCCATATTCATATCATAAAAGAAAGTATGTGCATATCTAATCCATACATCTAAATCATCTAGGAAACATCTCATAAGACATGAACATCAACATTAAAGCAATATATAAACAAGTACAATGATATCAAAATGGAGATCTCATATATATATATATAGACACACACATGTATGTATATATATATATATATATATATATATATATATATATATATATATATATATATATATATATATATATATATATATATATATATATATATATATATACATATATATTGGTCAAATCAATGTCATCTACAAAATGGTGCTACTTGAGCACAATATCAAAAATGGGCTACAATATGAATATCAAAAGGAGCTAGCTCTGCTCATCACCACCTAGAGGATGTGGTGACGGTGGTCCCTATGGTGCCTGTGGAGGTAGCATTGGTCTCTGAGGAGGAGGCATTGGTCCTTGTGGCGATCCTATTGAGGTGCCTATAGTGGAGGCCCATGTGGTGCTCCGATGTTCTTAGAAAATGGAGGCACCTGGTTTGACAAATTTGGAACAACTCTGACATATGCCGCAAAGTAGTAGGCTTCTTGAGCAGACTCATATCTAGTCTCTAGTCATGACCTCGCTAGCTCCTCTCAGAGCTCTCTTATCTCTCATTCCCTATCTACCATTGACATCTCCTGGATGATCACCTAGGTGTGGTAATCATCGGTCTCTTGCTGCACCTGTCTCACTCTCTCTTGACTCTTCCTAAGAGCCTCCTGTACCTGTGCTAGCTATATTGGCCCCTGTGTGGCCTAATCTATCATATCAATATCCTCACCATGTGCCTCCTTGTCAGGAGGTGGCTAATGAGAGGTATCTCATGTCCTCTATCTAGTGGACCTCTACTGGGTCCCACTACTCCCAACACAAGCATCTGATCCCATATGTCTGGAAAGGATGTCTATTTGCCCTATCTTGGGCCTCAATATTCTCTTCCCAGGCTACTCTAATGGTATCAATTATTGGGTAGGTACCTACTATTGTTTCTATTGTCCTTATGGCTACTGTGCTAGCTACTATTGGGCCCCATGGCCCATGCCAACAAGATTTGTAAACCATGGGAAAGGGTGCACCAAGAAGTGATCTCTATATGTAGGTGGAATCCCTACATTGGTGACATCCACCATGTAATCCCATCGAGCTAAGGTACTCATGCTTCAATAGTGCATCTGCCTCATCTAACCTAGGTTTCCAGCCCTTCTTCATCTCATCAACAAAGCAAGCATATGTAGCATACTCTTGTGAGAAGTCCTATTGCCTCCCAAACTACCTCATAATGCATGTGAGCAAGAATTTCTCAATAGTGGAAAACATACATCTAATCAATGGATGCGAGACAAACATGTGAGAGAGCTTTCACCGAGCATCATCCCATGGCTTTGTGGCTATCCATGGCCTCCACAAAACTATTTCCATGTCATCTAACTATCCTCACCACTGCTCTATCTTACCCAATGTTGGCTGAGTCATAGGACTTGCGTATTTATAAATGTATGGCTCTAGGGGCTTCCATGTATCATGAAATATTGACCTACAAATAGGGAGATGCTCCCAAGCCCAGATCAGCAAAACAAAAACTCTAGTCGCCATGGTCTTGGTACTCTGATACATGACCTTGTGCATTTCATTGTACATCTATGCAAGAATACACTTGCCCCATCCAAATTTGACTGCTGGTATATCCAGCATCCTCTACAACATGTGACCCCAACACACTCAAATCTATGTTGTCCCCTATCTAGAACCAAGTAGCAACTTAGGAACATGGCCAAGATGACTACTAACTAATGAGCATCACCATATCTGCTGACTAGCTCATCCCATGAGATGACCCGACCCATCACTAACTCATCTTGAAATATGGCCCTCAGTGCCAGTGTACCTACCCTAAGCTATATACCTTACTTGACTCAGGTGCCATGGAAAGGTATCCTGAGTATCCTATAGATGTCCTCAGGAGTGAATGTCATCTCCCCCATCGGTAGGTGAAATGTGTTCATCTCTGAATGGAAACATTGAACAAGTGCACCTAAGAGACTGTGATTTACTTGAATGTTAGGTATATCATGCAAGTACCCCAATCCTAGCCCATCAATGTGGGCACCCTCAATATTGATCAAACTCTACACTAATGTAGTAATAATGGGATGGTGGGACCAAAATGAAACATCTAGAAAGTCAACCTACAAAGTCAGTGATGACATTGGATCAATATCTCAATATGATGGTTTCTCAAAGCAATAACAACAAGTAAGACTACACATCTATCCTAAATAGGACTCTAGGATGTTCTAATTGGCTGATTCTATGGAAAATTGGAGGAAGATTTTGTAAACTACAATACCATTTCACACAAGATAGGATCTTCTCTCACATGAAGTTTCATCCCTAGGGTGAAGTTTTGCACGCCATCGCCAACAAGCTCATGCAATACCAGAGAGGGGCACCAGGAAAAGAAGCCCTAATCTACAGGAGGAAACTATTTCCTTGTGTGAGAGGTGACCTATTCGGCCTGAGGAAATTGTTTACTTGCATGACATTGGAAGAACTAGACCTAGAACATGCTCAAATCTAACCTAATGACCTAGAAAGTGTTACAAATTTGAAATGCAAGGAGGTTTATCGACTACTCATAAGTGCGTCATACTTTGGCGGTCGGATGTGGTGGTGGTAGCACTTGAATCAATGTGTATGCACTAGAATGCCCTTCATTTCTCTCTCAGAGCTCCTGTTGGTGTGTTTTCCCAACATAGATCTTTTCCTCAAAATTTTGAACAATTTTGTTGTCTTCTGATAATGATAAACCCTCTGCATTTTTTCTAGAAGCCCAGGGTTTATTTTCCATTTTGTTGCAAAAGAAGTAGAGAAGTTAGGGTTTAAATTCCTAAAACTAGCCATTGTATTTTTTAAAAAAAAGGGAAAACCCTAGGCCTTCTAAGTGACTTTCTTTTTCTTCGTTACTTTTTCACAAGTCACTTAAGCTCTCTAAAGACATGTGTGCTTTTGATCCTTGCATAGGTCGCTAGGTCACATAATAATCTTAGCATCTTTCTTTTTATCTCCTGACCACTGAAATCCTTCAGTCTCCAAGTCGCTAGATGTTAGAAGAATATTCATTTTCTTTAATGAGACTTAACGATAGGCATAAGTAGCGCAATCTCTAGATGCTTTTAGGAGATCTAGTGACTTAATTTACTAAGTCCACACACTATAGTCACTGAATCTCTAGAAGAAAAGTCAACAAGCTCTAAAGATTATGAGATCTAGTGACTATCGTCCGATCTCCTTTATAAACTTTTCAATCTAACGGTTATCCTTTAGTCGCTAGAAAGATTGTGATGTCATAAATTATTTCTGAGATTTAGTGACTACCGTTAGATGGGGATCATGTGGCTGGTATTAAATCTCAGAAAAGCATTAAGTTATTTGGCGATTATGAGATTTCCTTTAGTCGCCAATTCACCAGATGTTTCTATAGTTGCGTGATCGCTGAATAAGAAGGGAGAAGAAATAAAGTTGCCGCAACTATGAGTTTGACTATAGTCGCGTGATCTCAAATAGAAAAATATAAAAAGAGGGATGATTCCTTAGTCGCCAGATCTCAGATAGAATAAATTAGATCTGGCGACTTGAATTCAACTATAGTCACGTGATCAATAGATGATATTAATTCATTAAAAGCTAAGCTTAGTCGCTAGATCTCCAAACAAGGAATGGTCATCCCGCGACTAAAGAGGAGGCTTTAGTCGCTGAATCTCAGAATACTTAGAAGGGTGCTAGATTTATTACGAGACTTAGAGATTTCTTTAGTTCCCAGGTCGCTAGAAGATGAAATTCAAAATATGTGTCACCTCTCGATGGCGGCTAAGAAATTAAGTTACAGAGTACGTAGTCTTAATTGCAGAAGTGACATAGTTGTAGAAAATCAAGTGCAATCAATTCTGCACCATTAAAACTGAGAAGTTGATCATTCTCTTATTTTTACCAAGTATTCGAGTAAATATAGAGCTGAGCATTCAAATGACCAGAGCTTTCAGCGATCATAAGACATTCAAAATACTAGGATTTGTAGAGTGTTCATAGAATTTTCAGAAGGCAATCATGAGTTAGACATCGAGCAGCAGGGTAGGCATTCAACAAAAGGTTAGTTATTCTGACAAATTTATAGAGTTATTGCCTGGTTCTACAAAAAATAAAAAGCTGAGCGTTGATGTTTTCTCTGATATATACTTACAATGTGGGGATGCCAAGACCAATGAAATCCCAGCTATGAATTTATTCTACTATTTCCAGAAGAACCAGGATAGACCCATTCCTGTATCAAACCCTTGGACTTTATGGTTTGCTAAGATGATAGTCCTTGATGTTTTCTTCGATGTTGATCTTCTCATCTCATTGGCTGAATGATATGACCCCCTTTATAAGTCCATTAGAAAGACAGATGGTTCTTCTTCAATAACCCTAGACAGAGGAGCTTTTATGAGAACGTTTGGCATCGATGTTCCCATGGCCACTGAGATAAACTTGCAGTCATTGGCCAATAGATATGTAAGAGAGGCAGGAAGTGTTGCTACTGCCATTCAAGCCCATGTCCCTACTGGAAATAGAAATTATATTGCACCCATGGCGGGAGGCCTCCCCTATGCCTTCAAAGACTTAAAGTTTTACATAAAGTATATTGCATATGGAATTTGCAAGGTTTTAGGAGTACATGCTCCTAAGGAGAGGATTTCCCCTAAGATTTTGATGTTAGTGATGGATTCCCAATCGTGCCTCACTAGTCAGGGGTATGATTTTATTGGTTACTATATCCAAAAGATGCATGAGGGCTTAGAAATGATAAGGAAGAAAGAATACCCTCCCAAATTTTTGCACTATTCCATGCTGATGCATCTAATTTTCTACCATAATGTAAATATGTTTGAGTTATAGTACCTAAGACCTAAGTTTTAGTGGAATAGCGAGCCTAACCCTATGCAGACTTCGTTAGATATCTGGAGTCCAACGGCCCCTAAACATGATTTTTGTATTTTTGAGAATATAATAGTAGATGCTATTCTTTTTCATTTAGGTGTGAATTCTTCAAGAATTCCTATTAAGACCTTGCAACTTCTTAGACCCATGGAATATGTGGATAAGTGGAAGGATAATCATAATCACAATTGGGGTGACTTCTATTTGAGAGAATGATATACATTAAAAAGGGTCTATGGATGTCCACAACCACCCTATATTTTTCCTAATAATGTCCCTCCCAGGATTGCAGCACTTGAGTTCATTTGGAAACTCATATTAGTAGATAAAGAGCATCTAGGCCCATATAGAAAGGGTATTTTCACCCCTAGGCATTTCAAATTGGCCAATTTGACAATTAGAAAAGGGGCCTTTGAAAAGATTGATAAATATTTATTGCAATTTAATATGCCTGCCGCACATCCTAGATTTGTTGATCTTGAGGGATTTTTGGCTACTGCTAGGAGATATTACACTCCTACTATTCCTCTCAATAAAACACATGATGAGTCCTATGATGAGGACATTGTTAGAAATATCTTAGATGAAGAAGAAGCCAAGACAAGATCTTGGCAGTTGGACCAATTGTTCCAACTTCAAAAGGCCATGAAAAGAAAACATATTAATTTTAAGGGATTTTATCCTGATGTGGCATATCTTCAGAGATTGGAGATGATGATGAAGAATTACAACATTTTGATGGATCAAGGGGAACAACTGATTGAGGATAACCTAGAAGGATTAAAAAAGAAGAAGAAGCATTCCTCGTCAGAATATGAAGAGGATAGTGATGGGGGGTATTCTACTCATAGTTACCCTACCCAAGAGCTTCCCCTTGCTACCCCAGAAGAAAGAGGGGATGAAAATGAATTAGTTGATCTAACAGAGGTTCCTGACTCTCATAATGAGGAAGGACCACCTACCAAGAAGCAAAGATTAATGATAGGAGAGTCTTCACAGGCAATGCCTATTGAGAAAAGAGATCTAGTGGCTACTGCTATCCCTGGATGGACCACTTATGATCTTCAGATAAGGAAAAGGGTCAGGGAAGAAAAGAAAAAGAAAAAGGAAGTAGTTAAGGAGGTGGAATTTCCCCTTGCAATGAGCATAGATGAGAGAATTCAAGAGCAAGAGGAATTCCTAAAGGATGATGAATTTATAAAAACTAAGGAATTCAAAGAGTTCCTCCTCTAGAATAAACAGCAACAAGTGGCTTCTACAATCCAAATTGGTGAAGATGGCCAAGTTCCTAATGAGGACTTAGAAGAAATAAATAATTATGATCCAAAAAGTGAGGAGATAACCCTTGAAGAGGCCAGGAGGTTGGTCAAAGATAGTAAAATGTTACTCCTACCTGGATGAGACTTAGCCTCTGCATTCATTATTGACCAAATGAGAAGATAGGATGACATTACCTTGACTTCAGAAAAACAAGTAGGTGATCTAATAAAAGGGTTTGGATATAGCCCTAAGAATAAGGCATTAGCTATGTGGAGCCTTTATCCTAAGGATAAAACTCCCTCAATTTTGAATATTAAAGAGCAGATGGATGGTGACAAGATGATTTGGTCCATCCATAATACAGGGGACTTAGAGATTTCCCAAATTTTGACTAATTTTGCAAAATTGAATGAAGACAAGACCAAGCAACTATCAGAGAGGCATCAGAAGTTGTATGAAGATTATACTACTTTGGTCAGGACAGAGAGTTAAACATCATGAAAGAAAGAGAATTTGAGAAATTGGTTGGGGAATTAAATTTGAAAATAATAAATATGGAGACTGCTCCTCCACCTCCTCCAAAAGAGGTTATAATTGAGAAAGAGGTTCAGGTTGTACGAGGAGAAGATGGTGCCTTTTTAGAAGGAATAGAAGAAAGTAAGAATAAAGCAATTGTTCAGACATTGCTAGAAGTTTTGCAACATAGAATTTTGAAATTAAAAGAAAAAGTTGATGCTATCTATGCTGCCTATCTTAAGTTCCTAGAAATGCAAGTAGAAATAAATAATTGCATCTCAATTTTGAATTCTTTCTATGCAACTTGGTCAGTTAGGACTCCACTTTTTGAAAGGTTGGCAGTTGTGACACCTTTTAGACCTGACATCCCTGAGGAAGTACTGCGAGTG
The DNA here is from genome assembly GCA_027943335.1 of Chamaecyparis obtusa. Lineage (NCBI taxonomy): Eukaryota > Viridiplantae > Streptophyta > Pinopsida > Cupressales > Cupressaceae > Chamaecyparis > Chamaecyparis obtusa. The sequence goes on from BSBK01011403.1 coordinate 227,159, forward strand.
GGGGAGGAGATAGATAGAATAAAGACTCTTCTCCCATTATTCAAGGGGAAGGCTAAGTTGGTGGAGACAAATTTAATATTCTTGGAAGAAAAGAAAAATAAGTTCATTCCTAAAATAAAGGATGACAGCGGCATTTTGAAAAATGTAGAAGATTGGAGATCAGCTTTTGATCTCACATTGCCTAAAGAGGAAACTTTTAATAAAGTAGGCGGAGGAGTAGATGTAAATAAATTCAACGAGTTTCTAGGTGATAATGTTAAAGTAGAGGTTGAACTCTCCAAGTTTTTGATAGATGTCTGGATGATTATGGATGCAAGATGGGAAAGGAAAAAGGCATAGCTACAAATAGTACAGAATTTCCCATGGCCTTTAGAAGGTAAAGTGACTACGTGGGATGAAGCAACAAAGCCTAGAACACTCAAGGCCACCATTGTAGACCTTGATCTTCTTGATGACTAAAGGCGCCCTAATGTTGACATATCTTGAGCACAGGGGTCATCAATTCTCTTAAAAGGTTTGGTGAAGGGTTAGCTGATGTTGGCAGTCACCAACTTTCTTTTATGATTCCAGTAGTTGTTATTAATGTTTTGAAGCTGAGGTGTCTACAACAACATGGAGAATGCAGCTGATCAAGAGTCCTTTGCTTTACTACCACCTCATTGTACTATATTGTATTTATTGATTATGTTTTAGGGTTAGGGTATTGACCATCCGAAGATTGTTGCATTCCCATCTTTTTAGGGGAATCCCAAGATGGTCATACCATATATATAGTTTTCAAAAGGCTTTTAAAAGGGATTTGAAAATATATAGAGTGGAACTCATTGCTCTGAGACAGATTTTTTTGAAATTTGTGTCTGGTTTCTTTGAGAAAGAAAGTTTGAATATCATTGTACATTTGAATTCAACATGAATACAATAAAATTTCTGCCCAATATTGTTCTTGTCTTTTTATCTTGTGTAATTACTCTTGTATGTTTTATGTGTTAGGCACTTAAAGTATATCTTCTGTGATAGAGGTTTATGAGTTTCTTTCAAAGAAAGAATTAAATTTTCTCATGATTTGTTCCTAAGGGTGATTATATTTGTGGAAATTTGATGATAATGATGTTATGCTAAAAGAATGGTTTGTAAGGCAATCTGTTTGAAATTGTTTGATATGTAAGGCATGTCATTGTATTGTTTTGAATTTACTTTGTAGGTGTATGTTCAGATTTCTCTTGCCCAATAGATTAGGCACTGGTCTAGATTGTCTGTTTCAATTTTATATTCTATCTTTCAATCCAGAAGTTTAAAGAACTTTGAAATCTTTAAGTGACTTGTTATTTCAATACTTAATAATTCCCAGAACATAACTGATTGAGATTGTCTGTAGGATTCAAACTTGTATCTACTGATCCTAAGAGAGAGAATCATATTGGTTATCCCTCCTTAAAAGGAAGAAGGGTGAAAACCCTCATACCATTGGTTTATGCTATAGTTTTGACCGTATTTTGTTTTTTGTAAACTTTGTGTAACTTTCATAATCATTATCCACAAAGTTTTTCTCAATTATAGTTCATTGTAGCTATCTGAAAGCAATAAAATCAGTGTCCACCTTTCAATACTGTATTTACAGTTATTTATCAAGGTAATACTTGCCTGAGTGTGTGTGGAATAAAAAAATGAAGAAGGATCCTATCCAATCCTTAGCAATTAGGTCTTTTTCTTTCCTTTTGTAAGCTGAAGTTGTAGCTTTGAAAGTAAGCATACAGGAAAACTATCCTAAACAAAAAAAAACCCTAACAAATTGGCGACTCTGCTGGGGAATAGAGATTATAACCACAGGCAAATACTGCAGTTTTCAAGTTGAGCTGGACTCCTGACCTACCTATTTTAATCAATTGATATCTCTGGTGTTACAAATCAGTATAGATAACGTGGTATGATTTGAGCTTAGACTCTTGGCTGGCTTATCATTTATCTAGAGGACTTCATTACAGACTATAAGAGTCAGTTTTCACTAAAAGTCTAAAATTGTCTCACACTTTGTGAGTGGTGACTCTAAGGATCTCTGTAACTAGTACTTTATAAGAAATAGTTATGAGTTTCAAAAATACAAGATCATATAGTAGGGAAAACCCTGAGGAAAGTTTGCAGGGTGAGCTTCCTACTATATCTAGAAAAAACTACGGTAAGAAGAACAAAGATACTAGTGATATGTCCATGACTTGGAGGAAGAAAGGAAATCCTAGATGACATAATATTCCTCCTCCTAGTCAAGAAGGAAATGCCTTAGAATATGAGGAGGTAGTTGATTTAGGACTTAACCAATATGAGGATTATTACTCCCCCACAGACAAGGAGGGTGACGGAATATCCCAGAATAGGAAAGTAAACCCAAATAGGCAACATGGAAGGGAAGGAAGATCTAGAAGTAAAAGTATAAGTTGTCAGGACCTTCTTCCTCCTTTCATCCTTGGTTCTTCATTACCACAAGGTCTTCGAGAGTCTCAGGATCAGCGAGAAAACCCCCAAGCACAACAAGTTGGATCAGAAACAACTTTGCCTAATTCTGAAGAAATTTTTCAAGAAGTTTATGAGTTAGAAAGAAAAATTTAGGAACAAGCAGCTATTAGATAGAAAAGAGAAAAAGGAAAGGAAGAGAGAGTCAGACAAGCTATGCTAAGAGCTGACCAGTTAAGAAGACAGCTGCTAGACCTGGAAGCAATAAATTATGTGCCTATTCTTGAGAATACAAGTGAGCAGCCTATTATTCAAAGAACTTTTGAAAAAAGAATCCCCAAAGATAGGGGGAAACAAAAGGAAAAGGGTATCTCAATCAGTGAGCCTTCAAATCCTAAGGGGGATATAGACCAGGCTTTGAGATTAGAAGTAGACCTAGAGAAGGCTAAAAGAGAGCAAGAGTTGTTAGCTAAACAACTTGAAAAGGCAGAATTAGAAGCTGCAAAATTAGATATGAAAAGGAAAATTGATTTTCTCAAAAGGTTTGCAGGGCCTACCAACTTTGGCAACTCAAATATGACGCAAGGAACTAATCTTGGAAATTTAGATGGTCACACAGGTGGTCTTCCCCCACCAGGAGGTCTTAAGGGGTTTTCCACCAATAACATTAATGCATCCACCTCTCATGGTGGTAGTATTCCTAATACAGAGATTGTCCATGAAAGATCTAAGAAATTGGTCCTCACTGGTAGCCCCGGCTATCCTAATCCTATTCCTAAAGAAATTAGAAAGAAACTCCCTAAATTTACTGGTAGTAATGCAGTCACTTGTGAAGAGCACCTCAAGCATTTTTTGGACATTATAGATGACTATAATATAGAACTAGATGATGTGATAATGAAATTATTTGTGCAATCTCTCACAGAGGATGCAAGGGATTGGTTAAGAACATTACCCCATTGAAGTATTGGTTCTTGGGATCAATTCAAGCATTGTTTCAAAGAGCAGTATGGTGACAAAACAAATGAGGGTTTCATGCTAAATGAATTCAATAATATCAGAAAAAATTAGAATGAGGGTGTCGTTGAATTTAATGTTAGATTTCAGAAGGCTATGCACAAACTCTTGCAAATTATCAGGCTAGATGATAAAAATATTTTGGTTACATACTGAAATTCTTTTGATTCAAAAATGGGTTATTTACTAAGAGACAAGAATCCTAGAAACCTTGTTGAAGCTTACAAATTAGCCATTAATATTGAGAGTAATATGAGAATATCAGGGAAATTAGGAAGAAGAGAAGAATACAAACCAATATTATCAGAAAAGAAGGAAAAAACAAGGACTGATAATACCAAACCAAGGGAGGATGACCATTTGAAACAAATCTTAAAGGCCCTGATGGATTTAAAGCTAGGAGAAAATAGAAATAATAGAAATCCCCCAAATGATAGACCCACCTTCAACAATTTCAATAAAATCCCAAAATGAAAAATTATCCTTACGATACTCAATGGAAGGATGGCAAGCCAATATTGCTAGAAAAGAAAGATAAGTTGGGTGATAGGACTCCTGACCTGTTACACAAAAGTTCAGTAAACATGACTTATGAGGTTCCTTGGTGTGTTGCTTGTCAGTCACCTCATGATCCCCATTACTGTGTTGTTGCTCAAAATATTTCTGCGGGAGAAGAGGAAGAAGTTAATAAGGAAGAATTTTATGATGAACAAACATGTGGCATGACATCTTCCTACATTTATGAAGATATAGATTCTGCAGAAGAAGATGATACCCAAGATGCACGAGGATCTTAGGTTAGGGATGAGTTTTATCATCAGCAGGTCTTTTCTGATGAAGAAGATTGTTGTCATGATAATACCCAATGTAACAATGCACAAAGTGATGAGTCTATTGTTTTAAGAAGACCATCTGATGAATAAATTGCTCAAATAACATCTGATTTGGTAACCCAAGCCAAGAGCAATTACAATCTTAGAAACAGGGTGGTGGGAAGTCCAAATGGTAAAACTACTGGTCTTTTTATTAAGAGTACTGAGAAGAATGATAAGCAAGTACAGGACAAGCCCAAGTCTCCTGAGATTGTAAATAAAAATAAGATAAAAAATAATGTCACCTTTTCTAAGCCCACTATTGCTTACAAGGTGAAGACCAAGCCCGTTGAAGAGGCAGTTCTTACAGTACCAAAAGAAATTAAAATGCCATACAAGAATAATACCAATATACCCATGCCTAGAGAAAATAGAGAGACCATTGCCATCAAGCAGGAGATTATAGATTCAAGGTACACTCCAATTGACATGAGTAAGTTATTGTCACAAATCATAGTTAAGGTTCCTCTATTGGAAATGATGAGAATAGAGGAACATAAGGAAAAGGCCTTGAATTGGGTAAGTGGTGCCACTTTTCTGGATACCCAAAATATTGAAAGAAAGGAACATGCTAAAAATTCTGTTGATGTAAGCACCAGACATAATGAGAAAATTATTTCAGAGATACCACCAATTTATTTGGACACAAATGTGGTGAATGTTGTACCTGGAACGATTGACCCTTTCTTTCTAACCTTGATTGTCAATAACAAACATCTTAGAAATTTTATGATAGACTCTGGAGCTTTTAACACTGTCATGCCAGTGGAAATCATGAAATCATTAGGCTTGGAAGTAGATACACCCCATGGAAGATGGCAAGCCATGGATTCTAGAGAAGTACCGGTTATTGTTACTATAAAAGCATTACCATATAGGTTGCAAGCTTGTCCTAGTAGGCTGCTTACTATGAGTGTTCTGGTGGTAGATATTCCACCACAGTATGGCATGCTTCTGTCAAGAAAATGGAGTGCCCAGATGGGAGGTAGTATACAATGTGATCTATCATATGCCACTTTTAGTATGGATGGTGACAGTATTAAAATCTTCAGAGAACCCAGGACTCCTCACATGATTGAGATCAATGATGATCAACTTAATTGTTGTGTAGATGTTGATATGGAAAACTTTAAATTTGAGGAATGTCCTCATACAATTAAGGAGGTTGATCCATTGATTTTTGAACTAAAAGAACAACAAGGTGGACTCTGGAAGATGTATTTCGATGGAGCATGCTTGAAAGAGGGATCTCGTGCTAGAATCTTGTTCATTTCACCATCAGGTACCACATTTAAATACTCTTTCTTGTTAACATTTCAATGTACCAATAACACTGTAGAGTATGAAGCATTGTCTTTAGGGATTTATGTTGCTTTAAAACATGGAGTTAAATGTTTGAGTGTTTTTGGTTATTCAGAACTTTTAGTAGCACAAGTTAGGTCCAAATATGCAGTAAAAAATGATAAATTGAAAATGTATAAGCATGCTATTGGGGATCAAATAGAGTTGTTTGATGCCTTTAATATTACTTGGGTTAAGAGAGATAGGAACATAATGGCTGATTTTTTAGCAAATGTTGCTTTAAGGCAAAATGATTCAACTTTGAATGGTGTCTCAATAGTTGAGATCAAAAGTAGACCCGTCATTCCAGATAACATTTATAATTGGCAAGTTTTTGAAGATGACCATGACATTTTGAAGTTTATTCAATGCCTTGATTCATATGAGGGTCAATTTCTTGATTGCAATAATTTGTTAGAACAAGAAAATGGGACAAATATGGTTTTAGGAAATCAGGTTATCCAACTGAATACAAACCATATACCAAGAGGTCTAACAGAATTAAAAGCATTATGTAATGGCCAAGATGAACACATGATGAAGGCTAGTACTACTAGGATTGATGACTTAGAAGAAATAAATTTAGGATCACATAATGCTCCACAAAAGGTATACATTATGAAAGGATTGCAACCTCATATCCGGTCTAGTTTGATAAAATTGTTGAGAAAATAAAAACATGTTTTTGCATGGTCTTATGATGACCTTAAGGCTTATAACCAAGACTTATTTTAGCAAGAGATTCCTTTGAGTGTAGATGTTAGACTATTTAGGCAAAAGCAAAGACCAATCAATCCTTTGTTAGCCCCTAAAATGCAACAAGAACTTACTAAGTTGAGTGATGCATGAATAATTCAACCTATAAGGCACTCAACTTGGGTTTCAAATTTAGTCCCAGTTAGAAAGAAGAATGGAGACATAAGATTATGTGTGGATTTCAGAAATTTGAATGTGGCATCCTTGAAAGACAATTACTCACTGCCTAATATGGAAGCAATGCTGCATAAAGTCACTCGGTGTGAATTATTATCAATGATGGATGGATTCTTAGGATATAACCAGGTCCTGGTCAAGGAGTTAGAATAGTTTAAGACTGCTTTTACAACTCCTTGGGGAACTTATGTATATGTTAGAATGCCATTTCGATTAAGGAATGTTGGGGCAACATTCCAAAGGGCTATGGGTGTTGCATTTAAGGACTTCATTGATTTGTTTATGGTTGTGTATCAAGATGATATGACAGTTTTTTCCAAACCAGCAGAGGACCATTGTTGTCATCCTGAAAAGGTTTTTAACAAAGTTTTAGAATATGGAGTATCTTTGAATCCAAAAAAGTGCAATTTTTCTATGAAGGAGGGAAGATTGTTGGGCCATATTGTGTCTAAGGATGGGATCAGGATTGATCCAGAAAGAGTACATGCAATACAAAGGGTCTTAGCTCCTAAAAATATAAAAGGTGTATAGTCTTTTTTAGGGAAGATCAATTTTGTTAGGAGATTTATTGCCAACTTTGCCAAAATTGTTAAACCCATAGTTAAACTACTTAAAAAGGATACCAAGTTTTAGTGGACTGAGGAGGGCTAGCAGGATTTTGATAAAATCAAGGAGGTAGTTCAGAAAGCACCAGTCTTGAAATCACCTGATTATAGAAATCCCTTCTCTCTTTTCTCCTTTGCTTCATTTCATACAGTTGTTGTCGTATTGTTGCTAAAGGATGATGATAACCGCGAGAACCCCATTGCTTTCTTTAGTAAGTCATTGCAGGCTGCAGAGCTAAATTATGAAATAATGGAGAAGCAGGCTTTTGCTTTTGTGAAAGCAATAAAATCCTTCAGGCCATACTTAGTATGTGCTATGGTTATTGCCTATGTTCCTCATGCAGCTATGAAGGATGTGTTAACCCAGGCTGAAGTCACTGGTAAAAGATGTAAGTGGATCACAAGAATACAAGAGTTCAATTTAGAGATCCAAATTACCAAACTTGTTAAGGGGTTGGGCTTAGCTAAGTTAATGACAGAAGAAAACATGGACCTACTCCAAGTTAACAATGAATTTTCCTTGGACCAAACAGTCACAAGCATTGAAAGACAACCATTTTATTTAGATATTGTCTACTTTCTAAAAAATGCCAAGTGCCCTGATCATCTCTCAGATAATCAAAAAAGAACTTTGAAGTTACAAGCACAAAAATATACATTAGTACAGGGTGACTTATATTGGAAGAGTAGAGATGGAGTCTTTTTATTTTGTCTAGATGAGTATCAAGCAAAGGATGTGCTAAGAGAAATGCATGACAGTGTCTGTGGTGGGCATTTTTCTGCAAAGACTACAGCTCATAAAGTTTTGAGGGCTGGTTATTTTTGGCCCACCTTGTTCAATTATGCTCACCTGTATGTTAGGAAATGTGAGAGTTGTCAAAGATTCTCTAACAAGTTGAAATTCTCAGGTGCCTTGTCATTGAACCCAGTGAATGTAGGTGGACCTTTTAAAATGTGGGGAATTGATTTTATTGGTCAATTCCCTGAGAAGTCGAGTGGAGGACATGGTTACATACTTGTTTCTATAGACTACTTCACAAAATGGATAGAAGTTATTCCTACTAAGAGGGAAACAAGTAAGGTGGTTATTGAGTTCTTATTAGAAAATATCTTGACTAGGTTTGGTGTCCCTACTACTTTGGTCATGGATAATGCCATGTGTTTTAGATCAGAAGAGGTTTCAGACTTCTATAATGAGTATGGGATCATGATGTCCTACTCATCCCCATATCATCCCCAAGAAAATGGCCAAGAAGAATCTAGTAATAAGAGTATTCTAAAAATTCTGAGGAAAACACTAGAAAAGAATAAGAAATCTTGGCATTCAAAGTTAAGATTAGCCTTGTGGGAAGATAGGATAATAGTAAAGAGGGCTACAGGAAGATCCCCATTTGAATTGGTCTATGGTTTACAATCAAGACTTCCTGTTAACAATTTGCTCCCTATGTACAATTTTATCTAGGAACAGGAGTTAGAGATATCTGATCCTATGAGGGATAGGATTCTGCAATTAACTGAGTTAGATGAAATGAGAACGGAAAGCAACAAGAATAATCTCAAATTGCAGCAAAAAATGAAGTATCTATTTGATAAGAGAACCACTGTAAGAAAGTATCAAGTAGATGATTTGGTTCTTCAATGGAATGCTAGAGCAAAAGACAAAGGAAAGCATAAGAAATTTGAGTCTTTATGGCTTGGTCCTTTTGCTATCTATCATAATTTTGGTAAAGACTCTTATCTTCTAACTAACATGGATGGACAAGTTTTTGAATTGCCAGTTCATGGGCAATTTTTGAAACCTTTCTTCAGTTAAGACTTTTGTTCCTTTGTAAATTTCTTGTATATTGCTACATATATGTGTATTTCCCTTTTGGCCTATTCTTCTTGTAAATAAGCTGCCTTTTTGGTCTGCTTCCCAGAGATCTGTGGTTCTTACTTGAATTTACACTCAAATATCTCAGTTAGAGCCACTGTTGGAGTGTTTTCCCAACATAAATATTTTCCTCAAAATTTTGAACAATTTTGTTGTCTTCTGATAATGATAAACCCTCTGCAATTTTTCTAGAAGCCCAAGGTTTATTTTCCATTTTGTTGCAAAAGAAGTAGAGAAGTTAGGGTTTAAATTCCTAAAACTAGCCGTTGTATTTTTTAAAAAAAAGGGAAAACCCTAGGCCTTCTAAGTGACTTTCTTTTTCTTTGTTACTTTTTCACAAGTCACTTAAGTTCTCTAAAGACATGTGCACTTTTAATCCTTGCATAGGTCGCTAGGTCGCATAATAATCTTAGCATCTTTCTTTTTATCTCCCGACCACTGAAATCCTTCAGTCTCCAAGTTGCTAGATGTTAGAAGAATATTCATTTTCTTTAATGAGACTTAATTCATTAAAAGCTAATCTTAGTCGCTAGATCTCCAAACAAGGAATAGTCATCCCGCGACTAAAGAGGAGGCTTTAGTCATTGAATCTCAGAATACTTAGAAGGGCGCCAGATTTATTATGAGACTTAGAGATTTTATCCTGATGTGCCATATCTTCAGAGATTGGAGATGATGATGAAGAATTACAATGTTTTGATGGATCAAGGGGAACAACTGATTGAGGATAAGCTAGAAGGATTAAAAAAGAAGAAGAAGAATTCCTTGTCAGAATATGAAGAGGATAGTGATGGGGGGTATTCTATTCATAGTTACCCTACCCAAGAGCTTCCCCTTGCTGCCCCAGAAGAAAGAGGGGATGAAAATGAATTAGTTGATCTGACAGAGGTTCCTGACTCTCATAATGAGGAAGGACCACCTACCAAGAAGTAGAGATTAATGATAGGAGAGTCTTCACAGGCAATGCCTATTGAGAAAATAGATCTATTGGCTCCTACTATCCCTGGACAGACCACTTATGATCATCAGATAAGGAAAAGGGTCAGGGAAGAAAAGAAAAAGAAAAAGGAAGTAGTTGAGGAGGTGGAATTTCCCCTTGCAATGTGCATAGATGAGAAAATTCAAGAGCAAGAGGAATTCCTAAAGGATGATGAATTTATAAAAACCAAGGAATTCAAAGAGTTCCTCCTCTAGAATAAACAGCAACAAGTGGCTTCTACAATCCAAATTGGTGAAGATGGCCAAGTTCCTAATGAGGCCTTAGAGAAATAAAGAATTATGATTCAAAAAGTGAGGAGATAACCCCTGAAGAGGCCACGAGGTTGGTCAAAGATAGTAAAATGTTACTCCTACTTGGATGGGACGTAGCCTCTGCATTCATTATTGACCAAATAAGAAGATAGGATGACATTACCTTGACTTCAGAAAAACAAGTAGGTGATCTAATAAAAGGGTTTGGATATAGCCCTAAGAATAAGGCATTAGCTATGTGGAGCCTTTATCCTAAGGATAAAAAGCCCTCAATTTTGAATATTAAAGAGCAGATGCATGGTGACAATATGATTTGGTCCATTCATAATACAGGGGACGTAGAGATTTCCCAAATTTTGACCAATTTTGCAAAATTGAATGAAGACAAGACCAAGCAACTATCAGAGAGGCATCAGAAGTTGTATGAAGATTATACTGCTTTGGTCAGGGCCAGAGAGTTAAACATCATGAAAGAAAGAGAATTTGAGAAATTGGTTGGGGAATTAAATCTGAAAATAATAAATATGGAGACTGCTCCTCCACCTCCTCCAAAAGAGGTTATAATTGAGAAAGAGGTTCAGGTTGTATGAGGAGAAGATGTTTCCTTTTCAGAAGGAATAGAAGTAAGTAAGAATAAAGCAATTGTTCAGACATTGCTAGAAGTTTTGCAACATAGAATTTTGAAATTAAAAGAAAAAGTTGATGCTATCTATGCTGCCTATCTTAAGTTCCTAGAAATGCAAGTAGAAATAAATAATTGCATCTCAATTTTGAATTCTTTCTATGCAACTTGGTTAGTTAGGACTCCACTTTTTGAAAGGTTGGCAGTTGTGACACCTTTTAGACCTGACATCCCTGAGGAAGTACTGCGAGTGGGGGAGGAGATAGATAGAAAAAAGACTCTTCTCCCATTATTCAAGGGGAAGGCTAAGTTGGTGGAGACAAAGTTAATATTCTTGGAAGAAAATAAAAATAAGTTCATTCCTAAAATAAAGGATGACAGCGGCATTTTGAAAAATGTAGAAGATTGGAGATCAGCTTTTGATCTCACATTGCCTAAAGAGGAAACTTTTAATAAAGTAGGCGGAGGAGTAGATGTAAATAAATTCAACGAGTTTCTAGGTGATAATGTTAAAGTAGAGGTTGAATTCAATGAGTTTCTAGCTGATGCAGTTAAAGCAGAGGTTGAATTCTCCAAGTTTTTGATAGATGTCTGGATGATTATGGATGCAAGATGGGAAAGGCAAAAGGCATAGCTACAAATAGTATAGAATTTCCAATGGCCTTCAGAAGGTAAAGTGACTACGTGGGATGAAGCAACAAAGCCTAGAACACTCAAGGCCACCACTGTAGACCTTGATCTTCTTGATGACTAAAGGTGCCCTGATGTTGACATATCTTGAGCACAGGGGTCATCAATTCTCTTAAAAGGTTTGGTGAAGGGTTAGCTGATGTAGGCGGTCACCAACTTTCTTTATGATTCCAGCAGTTGTTATTAATGTTTTGAAGCTGAGGTGTCTACAACAACATGGAGAATGCGGCTGATCAAGAGTCCTTTGCTTTACTACCACCTCATTGTACTATATTGTATTTATTGTTTATGTTTTAGGGTTAGGTTTTTGACCATCCGAAGCTTGTTGCATTCCCATCTTTTTAGGGGAATCCCAAGATGGTCATACCATATATATAGTTTTCAAAAGGCTTTTAAAAGGGAGTTGAAAATATATAGAGTGGAACTCATTGCTGTGAGATAGATTTTTTTGAAATTTGTGTCTGGTTTCTTTGAGCAAGAAAGTTTGAATATCATTGTACATTTGAATTCAACATGAATACAATACAATTTCTGCCCAATATTATTCTTGTCTTTTTATCTTGTATAATTACTCTTGTATGTTTTATGTGTTAGGCACTTAAAGTATATCTTTTGTGATAGAGGTTTATGAGTTTCTTTCAAAGAAAGAATTAAATTTTCTCATGATTTGTTCCTAAGGGTGATTATATTTGTTGAAATTTGATGATAATGATGTTATGCTAAAAGAATGGTTTGTAAGGCAATCTGTTTGAAATTGTTTGATATGTAAGGCATGTCACTGTATTGTTTTGAATTTACTTTGTAGGTGTATGTTCAGATTTCTCTTGCCCAATAGATTAGGCACTGGTCTAGATTGTCTGTTTCAATTTTATATTCTATCTTTCAATCCAGAAGTTTAAAGAACTTTGAAATCTTTAAATGACTTGTTATTTCAATACTTAATAATTCCCAGAATAGAACTGATTGCGATTGTCTATAGGATTCAATCTTGTATCTACTGATTCTACGAGAGAGAATCATATAGGTTATCCCTCCTTAAAAGGTAGAAGGGTGAAAACCCTCATTCCATTGGTTTATGCTATAGTTTTGACCATATTTTGTTTGTTATAATCTTTGTCTACCTTTCATAATCATTATCCACAAATTTTTTCTCAATTATAGTTCACTGTAGCTATCTGAAAGTAGTAAAATCAGTGTCCACCTTTCAATATTGTATTTACAGTTATTTATCAAGGTAATACTTGCTTGAGTGTGTGTGGAACTCAAAAATGAAGAAGGATCCTATCCAATCCTTAGGAATTAGGTCTTTTTCTTGCCTTTTGTAAGTTGAAGTTGTAGCTTTGAAAGTAAGCATAAAGGAAAACTATCCTAAACAAGAAAAAACCCTAACAAATTGGTGACTCTACTGGGGAATAGAGATTATAACCACAGGCAAATAGTGCAGGTTTCAAGTTGAGCTGGACTCCTAACCTACCTATTTTAATCAATTGATATATCTAGTGTTACAAATCAGTATAGATAACGCGGGTATGATTTGAGCTTAGACTCTTGGTCACCTTATCATTTATCCAGAGGACTTCATTACAGACTATAAGAGTCAGTTTTCACTGAAAGTCTAAAATTATCTCACACTTTGTGAGTGGCGACTCTAAGGATCTCCGTAGCTAGTACTTTATAAGAAATAGTTATGAGTTTCAAAAATACAAGATCATATAGTAGGGAACACCCTAAGGAAAGTTTTCAGGGTGGGCTTCCTACTATATCTAGAAAAAACTACAGTAAGAAGAACAAAGATACTAGTGATATGTCCATGACTTGGAGGCAGAGAGGGAATCCTAGATGACATAATATTCCTCCTGCTAATCAAGAAGGAAAGGCCTCAGAATATGAGGAGGTAGCTGATTTAGGACTTAACCAGTATGAGGATTATTACTCCCCCACAGACAAGGAGGGTGACAGAATATCCCAGAATAGGAAAGTAAACCCAAATAGGCAACATGGAAGGGAAGGAAGATCTAGAAGTAAAAGTAGAAGTGGTCAGGACCTTCTTCCTCCTTTCATCCTTGGTTCTTCATTACCACAAGGCCTTTGAGAGTCTCAGGATCAACAAGAAAACCCCCAAGCACAACAAGTTGGATCAGAAATAACTTGGCCTAATTCTGAAGAAATGTTTCAAGAAGTTTATGAGTTAGAAAGAAAAATTTAGAAACAGGCAGCTATTAGAGAGAAAAGAGAAAAAGAAAAGGAAGAGAGAGTCAGACAAGCTATGCTAAGAGCTGACTAGTTAAGAAGACAGCTGCTAGACCTGGAAGCAATAAATTATGTGCCTATTCCTGAGAATACAAGTGAGCAGCCTATTATTCAAAGAACTTTTGAAAAAAGAATCCCCAAAGATAAAGGGAAACAAAAGGAAAAGGGTATCTCAATCAGTGAGCCTTCAAATCCTAAAGGGGATATAGACCAGGCTTTGAGATTAGAAGTAGACCTAGAGAAGGCTAAAAGAGAGCAAGAGTTGTTAGCTAAACAACTTGAAAAGGCAGAATTAGAAGCTGCAAAATTAGATATGAAAAGGAAAATTGATTTTCTCAAAAGGTCTGCAGGGCCTACCAACTTTGGCAACTCAAATATGACGCAAGGAACTAATCTTGCAAATTTAGATGGTCACACAGGTGGTCTTCCCCCACCAGGAGCTCTTAAGGGGTTTGCCACCAATAACATTAATGCATCCACCTCTCATGGTGCTAGTATTCCTAATACAAAGATTTTCCATGAAAGATGTAAGCAATTGGTCCTCACTAGTAGCCCCGGCTATCCTAAGCCTATTCCTGAAGAAATTAGAAAGAAACTCCCTAAATTTACTGGTAGTAATGCAGTCACTTGTGAAGAGCACCTCAAGCATTTTTTGGACATTATAGATGACTATAATATAGAACCAGATGATGTGATAATGAAATTATTTGTGTAATCTCTCACAGAGGATGCAAGGGATTGGTTTAGAACATTACCCCATGGAAGTATTGGTTCTTGGGATCAATTCAGGCATTGTTTCAAAGAGTAGTATGGTGACAAAAAAAATGAGGGTTTCATGCTAAATGAATTCAATAATATCAGAAAAAATCAGAATGAGGGTGTTGTTGAATTTAATGTCAGATTTCAGAAGGCTATGCACAAACTCCTGCAAATTATCAGACTAGATGATAAAATTTGTTTGGTTACATACTGAAATTCTTTTGATTCAAAAATGGGGTATTTACTAAGAGACAAGAATCCTAGAAACCTTGTTGAAGCTTACAAATTAGCCATTAATATTGAAAGTAATAGGAGAATATCAGGGAAAATAGGAAGAAGAGAAGAATACAAACCAATATTCTCAAAAAAGAAGGAACAAACAAGGACTGATAATACTAAACCAAGGGAGGATGACCATTTGAAACAAATCTTAAAGGACCTCAAGGATTTAAAGCCAAGAGAAAATAGAAATAATAGAAATCCCCCAAATGATAGACCCACCTTCAACAATTTCAATAAAATCCCCAAAATGAAAAATTATCCTTACGATACTCAATGGAAGGATGGCAAGCCAATATTGCCAGAAAAGAAAGATAAGTTGGGTGATAGGACTCCTGACCCATTACACAAAAGTTCAATAAACATGACTTATGAGGTTCCTTGGTGTGTTGCTTGTCAGTCACCTCATGATCCCCATTACTGTGTTGTTTCTCAAAATATTTCTGTAGGAGAAGAGCAAGAAGTTAATAAGGAAGAATGTTATGATGAATGAACATGTGGAATGATATCTTCCTACATTTATGAAGATATAGATTCTGTAGAAGAAGATGATACCCAAGATGCACGAGGATCTTAGGTTAGGGATGAGTTTTATCATCAGCAGGTCTTTTCTGATGAAGAAGATTGTTGTCATTATAATACCCAATGTAACAATGCACAAAGTGATGATTCTATTTTTTTAAGAAGACCATCTGATGAAGAAATTGCTCAAATAACATCTGATTTGGTAACCCAAGCCAAGAGCAATTACAATCTTAGAAACAAGGTGGTGGGAAATCCAAATGGTAAAACTGCTGGTCTTTTTATTAGGAGTACTGAGAAGAATGATAAGCAAGTACAGGACAAGCCCAAGTCTCCTGAGATTGTAAATAAAAATAAGATAAAAAATAATGTCACCTTTTCTAAGCCCACTATTGCTTACAAGGTGAAGACCAAGCCCGTTGAAGAGTCAGTTCTTACAGTACCAAAAGAAATTAAAATGCCATACAAGAATGATAGCAATAAACCCATGCCTAGAGAAAATAGAGAGACCATTTCCATCAAGTAGGATATTATAGATTCAAGGTACACTCCAATTGACATGAGTAAGTTATTGTCACAAATCATAGTTAAGGTTCCTCTATTGGAAATGATGAGAATAGAGGAACATAAGGAAAAGGCCTTGAATTGGGTAAGTGGTGCCACTTTTCTGGATACCCAAAATATTGAAAGAAAAGAACATGCTAATAATTCTGATGATGTAAGCACCAGACATAATGAGGAAATTATTTCAGAGATACCACCAATTTATTTGGACACAAATGTGGTGAATGTTGTACCTAGAATGATTGACCCTTTCTTTCTAACCTTGATTGTCAATAACAAACATCTTAGAAAGTGTATGATAGACTCTGGAGCTTCTAACACTATCATGCTAGTGGAAATCATAAAATCATTAGGCTTGGAAGTAGATACACCCCATGGAAGATGTCAAGCCATGGATTCTAGATAAGTACCAGTTATTGGTACTCTAAAAGCATTACCATATAGGTTGCAAGCTTGTCCTAGTAAGCTGCTTACTATGAGTGTTCTGGTGGTAGATATTCCACCATAGTATGGCATGCTTCTGTCAAGAAAATGGAGTGCCCAGATGGGAGGTAGTATACAATGTGATCTATCATATGCCACTTTTAGTATGGATGGTGACAGTATTAAAATCTTCAGAGAACCCAAGACTCCCAACATGATTGAGATCAATGATGATCAACTTAATTGTTGTGTAGATGTTGATATGGAAAACCTCAAATTTGAGGAATGTCCTCATACAATTAAGGAGGTGGATCCATTGATTATTGAACTAAAAGAACAACAAGGTGGACTCTGGAAGATGTATTTCAATGGAGCATGCTCGAAAGAGGGATTTGGCACTGGAATCTTGTTCATTTCACCATCAGGTACCACATTGATTTAATTCTAAATTCCTAAGTGCTTTAAATTAAATTAAACTCACCCCCTTTAGCTAATACACATAAAAGGAATTAATATTATTTGGTTATTTGAATGGTTTATCTTATTTGGATTTAACTATTCAAATTATTCGAAGGGTCACCCATATGTGGCAATAATTCACTCTTTTAATTAATTAATTCATCAATATTTGTCTCAATGGGAAATGAAGAGTCAACTATTTCATTTCAAGAAACTCTTCATCCTCTCTTCAGGCTTGTCTATATTATGAACCTTCTTCCTCATTCAAAAAAAGGCAATTGTGAGAGTATCAAAACTATAGTCAATTTTAGTCTCAATTATTGTCATATTTTCAAGCTTTCATCACACATTATATTAATCTTCATTTCTAGTTAATTGCATTCTCATCGTAGAGTAATTTACTTATTACTATTAGCTTAATTCTCATATTTTGTTTAAAGTTCTTAGATCAAAATCTACACTTCATTCTTAGATTAATTGCATATTCATCTTAGGTTAATTGCACTTTGTTCATCTTTAAAGCTTTAAAATCCTCCATATTAGCTTGGTCTTTTGGTTGTTGGCTCTCATTTTGAGACTAATTCAAACACCATAGTTAATTAGGAGGCAACAGGTCAAATCGATAGAATCTTTCAAATTGAGTAATTCATACTCATGATCATGATTCAATGATCGAGAAATGACTATGTTGTGTATATGGCTGGATTAGAGGTCCACGTTTAGCTATAAACACCTTCTATGTATCATCAATGCCTAAAGTTCCCTCATAATGAAGTGGAGGTGACTATTCCAGCAGATACCACATACACTTGAAATAATCTCAAACAAAGAGAAAGCATGGTTCCCCATAAAAAAGAAGGATCTACCAAGGCAAAAACATCCAAAGAAATGGTCTTAAAGAGCTTTGCTAATAGGATCAATATCCAAGAGACAAGCATGGGTGAATACAAGATGGATCCTGTTATATCTTTGAAAGATCTCCCCATATCTCCTAGAACACAAGGAAAACCTTCATCAAATTTCACTCCATCCAATGGTAGGTCTCTAACTATAATGTCAAGCATGTTGAGATATCTTCAAACAAATATGGGAAAGGATATGAACTTATGAAACAAATGGGATACAAAGGAAAAGGACTCTTAGGACAAAACAAATAGGGACTTATAGAACCTCTGCACATGGACTTTAGAAATCCTAAATACAAGATTGGACTAGGCTTCAGAGAAGCAAGGTTTCATCCTACAATAGAAAATGGGCATGTATTTGATAGATCAGAGGACTCTGATGATGAAGAAGAGGTAGAAGGACAACCTATTTCCTATAAAAGTTTGTTGTTTTTACAAGGAGACCCATTATCAGAAATTGGTACCAATCTTGAATAGGGAGTAGAAATAGAACAAATAGAAAAACATGAGGAAGAATAATAGCAAGGACTTTCCATCTTTGATATGCATCGCTTTGATGAGGAACCCAAAATAATAACTCCACAAGACCCATTGTAAGAAGAATATAACCATGATGATGAGGAGAATGAAGTAACAATGACTAGTGCACACTTCTTAGGAGTTTTAGGTTATAGTCAAGTAGACTTAGATGAATATGAATGGGATGTCCTTTTTGATGCGACCATGGACATAGAGATAGATGTGGTATACAAATTTTCTTCTAGAGTCTTGCTCGAAGAAGGAGAGAGTTCTAATGTTGGACCACTAGAGTTGGATTCACATAACATTAACATGAACTCTAATAATAATGAACATGACTCTAATAATCCTAACATCTATTTAGAAGAATACTCAATAGAAGACATCTTTCAAGTTAATGGTGTTGATAATAACATGGTGTTGTCTATTGAACCTATTGAATCTTTGTCCTTGAAATACCCTGAATTGATAGACTAGGATGAACCTACAAACACAAGATTTCTATCCTTTGACAATGACTATTCCATAGCCTATTATCTTCATTCTTGTGAACCCTTCCCTTTTTCCACGAGTGTAAGGAGAAAAATCATGACTGAGGAGGATATCAATTTTCTCAGTCTCAAAAAGAAAAACAAAAGAACAAGAGGTCTGATGGTGAAAACCACCTAGTGGTAGTGTCAGATTCTAAAAGAGAAAAAGAAAAAGACATATCCAATGGTGAAAACCTCCTTGAGATGCCAAAGGATAGGATTCTTGATATCCTCCCATATCAATTCCAAGAAAGATCATCAGTCCTAATTGAACCTACACAATCCATTAATTTAGGAACAACCATAGCTCCTCATTTAGTCCACATTGCTGAGTCATTGACAGAAGAGGAGAAGATCCATTTCACCAATTTCTTCCAAGAAAAGAAGATCTATTTCACTTGGTCTTATTTAGATATTCTTGGATTGGACCCATAATTGATCATGCACCATTTGTGTATTTCACCAGATGTAAAACTAGTAAAGAAAAAACTCTGAAAGATGAATCCACATGTGGCATTGCTAGTGAAGGGAGAGTTGGAAAAACTATTGAAAGTTGGATTCATTAGAGCTATTGATTATGCAAAGTGGATCTCAAACATAGTTCTTGTTTCTAAGGAAGACATGTCCATAAGAGTTTGCAAGGACTTTAGGGATCTCAACAAGGCTTGTCTAAAAGATGAATTTCCTCTTCCAAACATAGACATGATTGTGAATTTGATAGTAGGTTATGAGATGTACTCCCTAATGGATGGATTTTTAGGATATAATAAGATCAAAATTTCTCCTAAAGACCAAGAGAAGATAACATTCACATGTGCATGGGGAACATACTATTGGAATATGATGCCATTTGGTCTTAAAAGCGTAGGTGCCACTTATCAAAGAGAAATGACCACAATATTCCATGACATGATACTTAAGAACATGGAGGACTATGTTGATGACACTTTGGAAAAATCAAGGATAAGGACTACACATATAGAAGATCTAAGAAAAATCTTTGACAGGATGGAGCAATTTCAATTAAGACTTAATCCTAAGCAATGTGCCTTTGGCGTATCATTTGGAAAATTGTTAGGATTCATATTTTCAGCAAAGGGAATTAAAGTGGATCTAGAAAAGGTAAAAGATATTTTAGAGATGCAACCACCAACGAACATTAGTAAAATGAGAACACTACAAGGCAAGCTACAATCCATAAGAAGGTTCATATCTTAGTTGGCATACAAAGCACAACCTTTCACTAAGTTGATGTGAAAAAGAAACCACATTCACTTGCGATGAGCAATGTGAAGAAAATTTTACCCAAGTCAAGAAGTATCTGATGAATCCTTTGATTCTAATGGCACCAATTTATGGAAAACCTCTATTTCTCTACATATCAGCCAGAGATACATCACTAGGAGTATTTCTTGCACAAGAGGATGAGACCAAGAAAGAAAGAGCTATATATTACATCAGTAGAACTTTGGTCACATATGAGCTAAACTATTCAATGATTAAGAAGGCATGCCTAGCAGTGGTGTTTGCATCCCAAAAGTTGAGATGCTACATGGTGGCACACAAGGTAAAACTAATGGCTAAAACTGATCCTCTTAAATACTTGTTGAACAAATCAATACTGACAGGAAGACTAGCTAAGCGGGTCCTAATCCTAAGTAGATTTGATATTGAATGTGTGGACAAAAAATACATTAAAGGACAAGTGGTTTCTCATCAACTTGTAGAGACACCATTAACTAATGACAAGCCTTTACTTGTGGAGTTTCTAGAAAAATCTATCATGCACTTAACAAAACATCCATAGAAAATGTACTTTGATGTCTCCTTCACACAACAAGGATCAGGGGCTGGATGCTTATTCATTACACCACAAGGATACAAGATTCCAAAAGCTTATAAGATGATCTTTTCATGTGCCAACAACATAGCAGAGTATGAAGCTCTTGTGAATGGACTCAAACTTTCAATAGAATGGAAAATCATTGAGTTACACATCTATGAAGATTCAAAACTCATTATCAATCAAGTGAATGGTGATTATCAAACCAAAGATGAAAAGCTTATGCCTTATAAAATAATGGTGGATGACTTGAAGAAATATTTTGTCTTCATCACATTTTAGAAAATTCCAAGGTCAGAGAATAGAGTAGCTAATGCGATGGCTACTTTAGCATCCTTATTAAAATTGGAAGAACATCAATTTTGCTATGAATTCCTGGTGGAAGAACTCCCTTTCCCAGCTTCTGACTCACCTGAATCCCAAATTTTTTGTGCCCTTGAAACTCAAGTATTGTCCAGATATACCCATATCTACTCCTGTCTTAAAAACCAAACAATTCCCGAAGGCTATTCTAGAAAAGAAAAGAGATCCCTCATAAGACTAGTATTGCATTATGTAATCATCACTACTGAATTGTTTAGACGTAGTCTAGATGGAATGCTTCTTAGGTGTTTAGAACATAAAGAGTCTAATCACATATTAAAAGAAGTTTATGAAGCTGTGTGTGGATAACACTCGAATGGTTTTTCATTAGCTAATAAACTCCTAAGGGTTAGATATTATTGGCCCACTATGGAGAAAGATGCTATCCACATTGCAAAAACTTGTAAGAAATGTCAGATCCATGGAAACCTCATATATGCACCAGCTAGAAAGTTGATTCCCTTCATAACACATAGGCCATTTCAGTAGTGGGCCTTTGATTTGGTTGGTTAGATTTACCGTAATTCATCAAACGGACATAAATACATCATCATTGCAACTGAGTATTTCACAAAATGGGTGGAAGTTGTCCCACTATCCAATGCAACTATAAAATAAGTTTCCATGTTTATCTTGAATTATATCATTTGTCATTATGGCATACCCTCATCGATTGTGACTGACAATGGGGGTTAAATTAAAAAAAAAGACATAGATGAGTTGTGTCTTCAATTCAAAATCACTCAGTATTGTTCCTCGATCTATTACCCTCAAGGTAACCGACAAGCTGAAGCATCAAACAAAAACATTCTAAAAATATTGCGTAGGATAGTAAAAAAATTAGGAAAGGATTGGCATTTGCAAATCAATCCAGTATTGTGGGCTTACAGAACAAGCATTAGAACACCAAATGGTGCAACTTCTTTTGCATTAGTTTATGGATCAAAGGTAGTATTACCGGTTGATGTACAGATTCTATCACTAAGGGTATCATTGAAACATCTAGTCACTAATGAGGACTATAGAATCTCTAGACTGCAAGAACTTGAATTTCTAGATGAGCACAGACAAAATATGTTTGATCATCTCAAAGATTATCAAAAGAGAATGTCAAGAGGATACAACAAGAAAGTAAAACCAAGAAATTTTTAGATAGGGGATCTAGTTCTAAGACAAAATCCTAAGAATCAACAAAATCAAGAACAAAAGGGAAAATTTGAACCCAACTAGCTGGGTCCCTTTGTCATTACAGTAGCATTTGGATCAGGAGCCTATCAATTGGCTACACCTGAAGGAGATGTTTTACTAGATCCAATCAATACTCTACATCTCAAAAGGTTTTATGCCTGACATTCTTGAGAAAGCTCCTGTACAGTGAAAAGAATCCTGAAAAAAGTTCAAAAATAGCAAATATGGATCCTGAAAAAAATTTAAAAAAATGGAAAACGTCCTAAAAAATTACTATCTTGGTGAAAACCTAGCAAATAGGCGCCTTGATGAGTCCAAAAAAAAAATAGAAAATCAAAAAGAACAAAAAAATTGAAAAAGAGAAAAAGTGTCTTTGTGAAAGCCTAGTAAATAGGCACCATGATAGCAAAAATAGAAAAAGGTTTGGCCAAGTGGTGAAAACTTGGTAAAAAGGTGCTACTTGTAATCAACACTCTATCTATAAAATAATGCTTGTGCCTTTGGCCTATGTAAATATCATTTTGTATATATCCTTCAGTCACTTTTGTAACGTGCCAAATCCTAAGAGAACTATCAGAGAATGGTGCCTTCCTAAGACTAGAATTTGTCCACATTAGTGTCCTAGGTAAACTATTTTTCCCTAGGGGGAATTGAGAAAAATCACATTTTTTGACAAGATGTTGCGTCCGCAATTGACAATAAACTATGAACAATGGTATTTTTCAATACCACCCAAATCTGCAATTGACAATAAACTATGAAAAAATAGTATTTTTAAATGCCAACCACTGCATCTAAAATGTGTTTCTTAACACAACTTCATGATGAATAGAGTGTTTCTAAACACTAAAAATAGGTGAGACACTTATGGATGAAGACAAAATTCATGATTGATAAATAATTCCTAAGCATGTGTTTACAAGATTAATCAAAAGTGTTTTTCAAAACTATAATCACAAGTGTATGTTTCTTTTAAGAAAATACAATGATCATGTTAAAAGGATAAAAAACTTTCTTTTTCTTATTATCAATTTTTTATTGTTATGTTTCCTTAAGTAACTCAATAATGTCTACAGACTAAGATGAAAAAGGACTAGGGTTATACGTAACATTTTCTTTGTCTTCTATTTGTGGTAATAAATCTGATGATCTGAGGTAATCATAGGGAATGTGATGTAGTCAAGGATGGTGGATCCAATTAAGGACAATCCAAACCTTGCAGCCAATAGAATTACATAGCGGAATACTCAATGATGCAACACAATCTAATTACTTAACTCTAATTTTCATTAACATGTCCAATTGTAAGGCCTTTCGAGTAAGGGCCAATTACAATCAGAAAACAATTCTGCAAGATCCACAACTAGATCCAATATAATCACTAGCTAGTTTAGCTCTGAAGATACTCAAAAGCTTATGGAAACCCTAAGGCAGATCTTAACTTGAGCTCACAGGCCTCCAAGAAATGTCCTTGTTCCTAAGTACGCAATCTCCTAGCTCTACTACAAACAATTATCAGATTACAATCTGATCTGCAAGATCATCAGAACTTTTCCACAAATTCTCTTCTGAGATCCAGATCTACTAATTTCTTTCTCCTCCCTCCTTCTTAAACATCTACCTGAACCCTCCTTCAATACTAATCATTAGCCACAAGTCAGCTAGATGAAAAGCTTAACTCTCCTAAACAAATAATTAAATGCCAAACAAGTCAGCTTACAAAATCTATACAAACATTTAATTCAGCATGTCAGCCTAAAATCATCAACTACCAACAATAAATGCACCAAGTCAGCCCAACAAATCACATAGAACTCTAGTCGATAAGACAAAACTACTAAGCATCAATGAATTAACCGAGCAAGCCAAGCACTACCGAGCACTAGTGTTGACCGAGGACCGTAGGCATGACCGAGTAACACTATCACCAAGCACTAGAGACTATTGAATTCCTTTAGTGACAGCTTCATTCAATGACCGAGACCATTGGTCAAGGCTGCAACCAAGTAAAAACCATCCAAAAGACAAACACTTATGCAGTTTAATCAAGGACACAGAATATCCTTGTCTTAACATTGTATGCCCCTGCATCAAACACCCCAAGTTCCAAAAGATGTTCATATGTGAGAACAATATCTTCTAGGGTTCATCACATAAACCTTGAACTAGTTCTTTACATACAAGTCCTCCACCTTTTCTACTTGCATACTCTTCCATTTCTATTTCCTTTGTCTCTTCAATTATTTTCTAGACAATGTACACATTTGTTCTCCAAACTAATCATTCATTTTCTCTAGATCCACCAACTCAACTCGAGAATCGATACTCAGGATTCTCCTACCGAGCATTATATCCATCAAAGGCATCAGTGAAAACTTCATGTCATCCCTCTCCACAATAAAGATATTCTTCACACAGTCATATATAGCTCTGTAATCATACTGCCAAGGTCTACCAAGCAATATATCACAACTATTCATCTTCATAATGTCACATAACACAAGATCCTTATACTGACCAATCTGAACATCAATGAAGCATTGCTCTCTAACTTCTAGAGCATGATCATCTTGTAACCAACCAATCCTATAAGGACATACATTTTTCATTCTATTCAAACCAAGTTTCCTAACCATGTCCTTAGCAACAAGGTTATCAGTACTACCACTATCAACCATAACATTACAGATTTTACCTTTAGACTTGCATCGGGTCCTAAACAAGTTACTCCTCTAACAAGGTTCATCCTTTGTATTGAGCAATGGTCATTGAAGCAGCAAGTTCTCTGATTCAGGTTCATTCTAAATATTCTCATTTACCACTACAGTTCGGCAGTCAACCTTCTTCTGTGTACACTCAAAAGAACGGTGTCCTTCCTCTCCATAGTTATAGCAAGTACCCTTAAAGATAACTCTACGTGTCTTCTTCTTAGGTTCCATAGGTTTTTGTTCATCTTCTACATCATTCAACTTATCCTTTTCGAAGTGATCAACATTCTCCTTCCCTTGGGAGTTATTAGGTTGTTTCCTTTTCAACTTATCTTTTTCCCTTAGAGCATACTGATAAGCATCTTTTACAAAATCAATCTTCAGCATACCAAGCTCATCCTAAATATTGAATCTTAGACCATTCACATACCAAGCTACCTTTTCCTTAACAAGTTCTCTGTGTATAGACTGAATAGTAAGTTTTTGGAACTCCTCGATATAATCTTCAACAGACAAATCCATCTATTTTAGATTCTACAGCTTCTTAAATAATTCAAGCTCATAGTCAACATGTATGAACTTCGCTTTCAATTTTGTCACCATCAACCTCCACCGATTGATCTTCATTTCACCTTCATCTTCTCGGTCTCTTTGTAATTCTTTCCGCCAAAGAGTAGCATGTCCTTTCAACTTGGTCTGTGCTAATCTCACCCCAAGAGGATTTTCAATTTCTTCCAGCTCAAAGAAATCTTCA
This sequence comes from Chamaecyparis obtusa, assembly GCA_027943335.1. Classification (NCBI taxonomy): domain Eukaryota; kingdom Viridiplantae; phylum Streptophyta; class Pinopsida; order Cupressales; family Cupressaceae; genus Chamaecyparis; species Chamaecyparis obtusa. The sequence goes on from BSBK01011403.1 coordinate 252,874, forward strand.
AGTTCACAAATCCAATCAATCAGATTGTCAGGTTCCAAAGTACCAGAGAAAGTAGAAACTTTCATTTGGTAATTACTAAACCGAGTAGCAGATCTAGGTAACAGAGTAGTTCTATCTTCACCAGATTTATCCCTCCGCTCATTGCCGCTAGATCTAGCTTGTTCAAATTTTTTAGTAGCTTCTTCATAGCCATCCTCAATACCAACATTCCAAGGTATACTAGAGTAATAACTATCATGATCTCAGTGACCATGTCATTCTTCATCAATTTCATCTCAGATCTAATATCTGATTTCATCTTCTTTGTGATCCAGGATTCCATAGTATCACAAAGATCAGAAATAACTCTAGGGTCCAATCTTCTTGGAGGCATCCTTAAAGATAAGAGAAACCCTTTGCAACAAACCCTCACCAACCACCTTGTGACAATTTCCAAGCTAGGTGCAAGTCAAATTGCAATCTACAATCTTGCAAACTACTAGGGCATAATTTCACAAGTTTAGTGCTACGAATCTGCAATCTAGATTGCGTACAATCTCTTCACTAGTAAGATCAACTTTGCAAGATCAGCCTTGCTAGGTCAACCTTCTACTTCAATAGGAACAAACTCTTAGCTCCAACAGGAACAAACCTTTTCTCCACAAGATCAACTCAACCTCACTCTAATACCACCTAATGAAGTCAAGAATGGTGGATCCAAATAAGGATAGTCCAAACCTTGCAGCTAACAGAATTACATAGTGGAATACTCAACAATGTAATACAATGTAATTTTTTAACTCTTATTTTCATTAACATGCCTGGTTGTAAGGCCTTTCAGGTTAGGGCCAATTACAATTAGAAAACAATTCTGCAAGATCCACAACCAGATCCAACACAATCACTAGCTAGTTCAACTCTAAAGATAATCAGAAGCTGATGGAAACCCTAAGGTAGATCTCAACTTGAGCCATAATTCAACCAGATGAAACCCTTAAATCTCCTAAATAAATAATTAAATGCAAAACAAGTTGGCTTACAAAATGTATACAAACATTTAATTTAGCATGTCGGCCTGAAATCATCAGCTACCAACAATAAATGAACCAGGTCAGCCCAACAAATCACACAGAACTCCATTAGGTAAGCCAGAACTTTCAAGCATCAGTGAATTAACCGAGAAATCCAAGCATCATCAAGCACCAGTGTCAACTGACCATTGCAAGCATGACCAAGTAACACTATCACTAAGCACCAGAGACTACTGAGTTCCTTCAGTGACCAAGCTTCCTTCAATGATTGAGACCACCAATCGAGGCTGCAACTGAGTAAAAAATGGCCAAAACACAAGCACTTTTACAGTTTCATCAAGGACACAAAATGTCCTTGTCTTAACCTTGGATTCCCTTGCATCAGAATGGGTTTCTACTATAAGTGCCTCCATCATGATTGGAATGTCATGTATACCTCAACCTGTTTCCTATAAAAACCTTAGTGAGGTTGGATCTATTTACTTTCCTGTTTAAAACTAACAAAGATAAACTACTTCTTAGTAAGGTGCATGGTAAATCAGATTATACTCTAGGATATGAATACAAAAAGAAATATCATTGCGGGTATACATTTACACATTATGCACTAGAAAAGAAATGATTTATATCAAATAGGAAGTAACTGGCAAAATATTTTACCTATGTGCTTTAGTGTTTAGGTTATCTTCCAACATGACAAATAAAAAGGATGTATTCATATTTTAAGGATTGCTAAATCTATTAGTGAAAATTGTACTATCCTAATGAGGTCCCACTAATAAAGTCTCTATCATGAAAAACAACCCACTTTGAATAAACAGTGACTGTCCTAGGTGTCTTAGTGGTGCATTTCATTGTTTAATTGCATTAAGGTTCATTTTAGTTGCATATCATATCAATTTGTATTAGGTTCATTTAGATGCATTTCATGTCTTTAGTTGCATTGAAGTTCATTTTAAAATTACATTAATTTTAATCTTGCATAAGCATGAAAGTTTGGATTCAATTATCTGAAGCATTGATATAAACTAAAAATCTATCTAAAGCATTTTGATATGAGCTGAAAATTCTAAAGCATTAATCATTGAGCATTAATATTGTTTGACCAAGAATATCATGAAATCATAAACAACTAAAATTGAAATGAGTGATTATAAATCACTGATATCCATCATTCATTTCACACCATAAAACCCATTTGCATTATGTATCCACATTCATTCATACATAACTAAAGAAAATGAGATGTCCATACATTGCATTGTAATACATTTCATACATCCATATCCATACATTCATAAAACCTTTGAAAAGATTAAAACATGAGCATATATCAGTGAAATATATCATGATGTCATTTTATCATCACCTAATCTAATTATGACTGAGTGACCAAGTACGGCCATCACATCAATATCCAAAGCATAAAACAAATATTAGATATCTCACATGTGCAGAAATTGAAAACATCACATAAAGCAACAACAATATCATATAAGATAGCCATGTTAGAATCACCAGAAGCATCAATATATCATCATAGCAGCATATTAGAAATATCCATAACAAGAGTATCAAGAATGTCCATCAAAAATCATCAGAGTGTCAGAGTATCAGCATTCAAAGCATGCATAAAATAATAAGATAATGTATTAGTACATAAATAGAGTCCAGAGGACATGATAGTATATCAATTAAAAATGGTACCAGTACATGATATCATCAATAATATACATCAGTGATACAAAAATATGAACATCAAAGAGGTCTATGTCTCACTGGCTCCCTCATCCTCTCATGGAGGTGGAGGAGGGGGTGCATCTACTCTGTCGGGTGGTGTTGGAGGAGGCATGGCACCCTCAGACTATTGTGCAATAACTGAATAAAGAAGATCCCTCTAGGTAGCAGGAACCACACCACAATATAAAGTGAAATAGTAAGTAGCCCTCTGTCCTTGATGGGTGGTTGTATGTGCATATCGGTCCCACTCAGCCCTCAACTATGCCAACTATGCATCTCTGTCGACCCACAACTAGGAAATCTATGTATCTCTCTCTAATCTAATCTTAGCTAGCTAGGCATCTCTCTCTGCTAACTGGGCTCTGAGAATAGCCATCTCTAGTCTTAAGGCAGCTCGCTCATGCTCACACTCAGATAGTCTATCTCCATCACCACCCGTAGGAGGATCCTATAGTGCCTACTACTACTGCTAATCTTGATCTCCTCTTGTAGGCCTCTGAACATGCTCATCCATATGTAACAAATGCCCTATATCTCTACAAGGAGGAGTGAATCACAATCTTCGCTACCTCTGCTGATTAGACTCCCTCCTAAGGCCTGATGTCTACTACTCCCTACGCCTCCACCACCACCCCTATCATCTCCACCATCTCCAACCCTCTACCTCTGTGGGCTTCATCTCCATCTCCTCTACACCTATGGGCTCCATCTCACCCTCTCCCCTTGTCAGCAACTCGTGCAGCTCAGCCCCCGCCACCAACATCATCCTTAGTATTGTAATCTAACTCATCCTCAATGCATGGGATGGCCTCCTCTAGAGTATTAAACCTGGGATATGGATGTCTAAGATAATGAGCATGATACTCATCGGTAACTCCTACATCATGAATATCTACCTGATAATCCCATTCAACATGAGCCATCTAAGAGATCTTATGAACAACTATCTCAAATACCAATCAGGCTCCCCATTGGGCCTCCTCACTCCTGATACGGGTATATAAGCATGTCTCATGAGACATACCTTGTACTCTACTATATTTTCAGCATACCTGAGTAATCAAAAACCACTCAACAACATAGCAAGTCCTCTCAACAAGATTCCTAGTCTAAAAAAATAGGGCATCTACCTAGCATTTGATGGCTAGGCATCATAGTTTAGATATGGGCGCCATACAACATCAATTATATCATCTAAAAGATGACTCCAGTACTCCAACTTTCCTAGGTGGCACTGTTGAATAAGGCTAGAATACATGTATATATATGGAAATTCAGTGTGGCGGTGCCTATCTATAATGGTTCAGGTCACGGGGATGTGCTCCCACACCTAGATCTACAATACCATGCTCGCAACGATCATTGACCTAGCATGTTGATAAACTATCTCATGAAGCTCACAGTACATGTAAGCTAAGATACAACTACCCCATGCATATCTTCCAAGGGACTGGATCATCTGAACAATCACTCTCGACCAACCACACATAAAGTCATGCTAACCCCAATCAGGTATCAACAAGCCACCTATCAAACTAGCTAAGTATATGGGAAGAGGGGCATAGTTGGTGACTGTGTGGTCCCAACTCAAGTATCAACCTGTAATTGTATCATCCTGAAACACCCTCTTGGTGTTAGTAATTTTTGCAAGCCTAGATGCCTCATACTCTATTTGTGTGCCCTAGACATAAACATGCAGAATCTGCCACATGTCCTCTAGTGTAACAGTCATCTCACTAGTGGGTACGTGAAATGTGTTATGCTCAGAATGCCATCACTCAACCAATGGAGTAAGAAGGCCATGATTCACTTGAATATTGTTAGATTATGGTGACTAATCAAGAAACTACTGTACACTTTTCCTCTTGACCTCATTGGGGTTCGGGGTTGGGTCAAGCCCGCTCAGGGTGCAGCCCCTGAGGTGAATTTTTTTGAGGCTGACATAATTTTTGGTTATTTTGGGCCGACATGTTATAACTCATTCTAACACTAAAGCAGAAAAATATTGTATAATATGGCTTAGGGTTAGGGATTTCACAATGTATGATTTTAGTACTTATAGTGGAATTGAGCTATAAGGGATTACAAATTGTAATCAGGTTGTAATCACTGGATAATAAAATATTGGACTCAATGTTGGTGGATGTAGCCCAAGGATTGGGTAAACCACATTAAATCGGTGTCTTGTGTTCTCTTCTGTGTGGTTTATTGTTTTCTAATATTAGTTCTATTTGCACATAATTTTTATTTCTACCTTGTTAATTCTAACAAGTGGTATCAGAGCGAGGTTATTTCATTCATTCTTTCATCTATTCTCTAAAGAAGGTCTCACGAGTCAGTGGGAGAGGCTCTTGGTAAAGTAGGAGAAATGGTAGATGAGGGTAGGCTGAAGGTTGATAAGTTTAATGGGAAGAACTTTCAATTATGGAAGATGCAAATGGAGGATTATCTCTATCAAAAGGATCTGTTGTGGCCATTAGAGGGAATAGCCAAGAAAGAGGCAACAATGTCTTAGGAAGAATGGGATATTTTAGATAGGAAGGCACTGGAGAGTATTCATCTATCCTTGGCACAATCAGTGGCATTCAATATTACTAGAGCAACAACAGCTCAAACTCTGATGGAAACCCTAGCAAAGTTGTATGAAAAGCCTTCAGCTTCAAACAAGGTATTTCTAATGAAGCATTTATTTAATATGAAAATGGTAGAAGGTGGATCAGTCGCTGATCATTTGAATGAGTTTAATATAGTTACAAGTCAGTTAGCCTTAGTTAAAATTACTTTTGATGTAGAGATTAGGGCTCTCTTGATTTTGTGTTCTTTGCCAAAAAGCTGGAATGGCTTGGTAATGGCTGTTAGTAATTCAGTTTCTAGTTCTAATACCCTAAAATATGATGATGTTATTAGTGTTATTCTTAGTGAGGAAATTCATAGGAAAAACTCAGGTGGATCCACATCATGAAGTGTCTTAAATGCACAAAGTAGGGGTACAACTAATGAGAGAGGAAACAACTCTAAAAACCGTGGGAAATCAAGAGAAAAATCAAAGGGAAAGAGGTATGAATCCAAAGGGCCAAATGATTGCTAGTACTATGGAAAACCAGGTCATAAAAAGAAAGATTTTTGGTCTCGGAAGAAAGATCAAGCAGACAAACATGATGGAAACAAGGAGGCAAATGTGGTAAGTAACAAATCTGAAGAGGATGCTTTGATTCTTTCTTTAGAAAATATTCATGATTCATGGGTGTTAGATTTGGGGGCTTCATTTCATGCTACACCCCATAGAGGTTATTTTGTTGATTATGTCCAAGGGGATTTTGGGCTAGTTTATTTGGGAGATAATGAACCTTGTTAGATAGTTGGAAAGGGGAAAATTAAGATTAAATTGCAGAATGGGAATCATTGGCTACTACAAGAGGTAAGACATGTTTCAAGTCTGAGTAGGAATTTAATTTCAGCAGGGCAATTGGGTGATGAGGGTCGCACAGTTACTTTTAATGATAGAAATTGGAAGGTTTTAAAAGGTTCCTTAGTAGTAGCAAAAGGTGTGAAAGTAGGCACCTTATATCTTTGTACAGGTCATATTGTTCCTTCTATTTTAATTGTTTTAGAAGATAATGAATGTTCAAGAATAGTGGTTGTAGTTGAGCAGGAAGAACATCAAACTGTTGCTATAGATTCTGACACAACACTGTGGCACAACAGACTTGGGCACATGAGTGAAAACGGTATGAAATTACTTCATTCAAAGAAAGTTTTACCTGGTCTAAAATGTGTCAATATGGATTTCTATGAGAGTTGTGTGTATGGAAAACAAAAGAGAGTTAGTTTTGTGAAGAGTGGGAAGGAAAAGAAAAATGAGAGATTAGAGCTTGTGCATACAGATGTATGGGGACCAGCTTAAGTATCTTTCCTAGGTGGCTCTTTGTATTATGTTACATTTATAGATGATGCAACAAGAAAAATATGGGTTTATTTCCTTAGACAGAAATCTGATGTATTTCAAACTTTTAAGAAATGGAAATGCTTGGTTGAGAATGAGACTGGTAAATGATTAAAATGTCTTAGATCTAATAATGGTGGTGAGTATTGTAGCACAAAATTTGAAGAGTATTGTTCCTCTAATGGTATTCGTAGGTAGAAAACTATACCAAGGACTCCACAAGAAAATGGAGTGGCTGAACGCATGAAGAGGACAATAATGGAGCATGCAAGGAGTGTGAGGTTGCATGCTAGGCTGCCCAAAAATATGTGAGTAGAGGCTGTGAAAACTACTATTTATTTAATCAATAGAGACCCCTCTACTCCTTTGGACTGTGGTATTCCAGAGTAAGCATGGAGTGGTAAGAAGGTGAGTTATTCTTTTCTCAAAACCTTTGGTTGTGAAGCTTTTGCACTTATATATTCTGAAAACAGAACCAAGCTGGAACCTAAGTCAAAGAAATGTCTATTTGTTGGATATGGCATTGATGAATTTTGTTATAGGCTTTGGGATTTTAAAAATCATAAAATTGTAAGAAGCAAGGATGTCATATTCAATGAGAAAGTATTGTACAAACATCTGTTGTTACAGCATGAGAAGAAATAAAATGACTATGTACAGTACTAGATGATACTTCACAAGTTCATGTTACAGTAGTTCCTTATGCTCCACAACAACAGCAACAACAAATACCACACACCCCAGTGAATGTTAGATAGTCAACAAGGCTAAGTAGACCTCCAGAAAGATTTTCTCCATATTTTTATTCTATTTTGTTAATAGATGCTAGTGAACCTGAATGTTATAATGAAGTTGTGCAGGTGGATACAAAGCTTCAATGGGAGTCTGCAATGATAGATGAAATGGACTCTTTGCTAAAAAATCAAACATGGGATTTATGTAAGTTACCTGCAGGTAAAAGGCTTTACAGAATAAATGGGTTTATAGGATAAAAGAAGAGGATGGAGGTAAGAAAAGATTTAAAGCCAGATTAGTCGTAAAAGGATTTGCACAGAAACATGGTATTGATTTTGATGAGATATTTTCTCCAGTTGTTAAAATGAATTCTATCCATACTGTTTTAAGTATTGTGGCTACTGAAGATTTGCATTTAGAGTAGCTTGATGTTAAATTAGCTTTTATTCATGGTGATTTGGATGAAGAAATATATATGGTCCAGCCACAAGGATTTGAGGTCAAGGGTAAGGAGAATTTGGTGTGCAAATTATAGAAAAGTTTATATGGCTTGAAGCAAGCACCTTAGAAATGGTATATTAAATTTGACACTTTTATGAATGAGCATGGATATAGTTAGTGTCATTTTGACCATTGTGTTTATTTTAAGAGGTTGGATGATGACAGCTACATTATTTTATGTTTATATGTTGATGATATGCTTGTAGCTGGGTCTAACATGGATCACATTAAGGGGTTGAAACAACAGTTAGCACATTCATTTTCTATGAAGGATTTGGAGGCAGCAAAACAAATCCTTAGTATAAAAATTTGCAGAGATCGGAAAAATAAGAAGTTGACTTTATCTTAGGCTGATTATATTGAGAAGGTGTTGCAACGTTTCTCTATGGAGAATGCCAAAGCTTTCAGCACACCTTTTCCTAGTCATTGGAAATTGACTAATGATATGTGTCCCAAGACACCAGAAGAAGAGACTAAAATGTCTAAGGTACCTTATACTTCAGCTGTAGGGAGCTTAATGTATGCTATGGTATGTAATAGGCCAAATATTGCACACGCAGTGGGAGTCGTTAGCCGATATATGAGTAACCCTGGTATTGAGCATCGGAATGCAGTCAAATGGATTCTCAGATATTTAAGAGGTACATCTAGTAAGTGTTTACATCTTTGGGATTCTACCACTACTGTACAAGGCTATGTTGACTTAGATTGATGCAGGAGCATCCTAGGTGTAAGAGCAATCTTGCATCACCCAAAAATATTTCTATTTTTGTATTCAATAAGGGCTACCTTGTGCAGAGTTTCTATTTATGAAAACTTGCTATTTTTAGTAAGTTGGTCTTACGATCTCAGAATGTCTGATTTTACATATGGAGGTTCATCTCAGTCATATCAGCCTGCCAACAAAGTTTCATGGCTAGATCAGGTGTAGTTTTGAAGATATTGAAAATTTTCGGTATTGGCAGCAGGGTACAGAAACTTCAAACTCAGTTTTGAAGGCTTTAGAGGCCCCAGTGAGGTTGAAAATTTGGGTGACGAGCACTCTGCATGGGTCAAGCCTGTAGAACGCTTCGTCGCATTTCTGAAATGGGGTTATAATAGTCAATCGGGTCAACTGGTGATGACTTATGGTCTCCGAAAGTCGGGCCACCTGAAATGGCAAAAAATAATTTTTCTTCAAAATTTTTGTTTGGGTTTCAAAACTCATTTTGAGCTGACTTTGATGTAATAAATTGTAAAATAAAATAATTCTAAGTTTGGTCAGCCCTAAGGGCTAAATTTCTAGAACCTTCTCGGGCGGTGGACATTGCCTATATAAAGAAGGCCCGTAGTGTTGTTTAGGGCAGTTCTAGGTAGTAGATCTGGGTATTGATTCGAGGCTTTGTCCTACAGAATATTGTAAGGGAATGCCCATGTGGCTTTGCATATTGTAATTCTGAAAGTTTGTAATTCCACATTTGTGGAGATAATAAGAAGCCAATTTTCTATTCTTGCATATTATTGTTGTTGTTTCTCTATTTCTGTTATGTATTTGTGGTATTAAGGGGAGCACCCTTCATCAAGTGGTATCAGAGTAAGTTTTCTTGAGTGTGTAAACCGATCACCAAATGTGAGGCAGTTTGCACCAAGACAGTGGTTAGGGTTTCAGCGCGCATCGTGAAAATGTCTCCACGAAGAGAATGTGGCAGAAGAGCTGGTGCTGTGACTTACAATAAATCACCAAGTGCTCTAGATCGCTCTCATAGATCTACCCTTCAATCCCTTGAGATCAGTCATATTTCTGCCCTAGTTTGGTTTCCCTAAGGCTGCTGTTATTCACCCTAGGTCTGCACTTTATAGGGCTTCATTCTGCCCTAATTCGCCTTCCCTAGGGCCTGAGGTTAGAGAGCTGCAGAGACAAGTGTGAGCATTGCAAGAAGAGATTCGCAGAGGGATGAATCTTAATGTCAGAGATGAAAGTGAGGATGAAGCTGAAGAAGAATATCAAGAAGGAGAAGCCAAAGTTGTGAACCAGGAGGAAGAAAGACTTTTTTGGGTGATTTCCAAGATTAGGAAAAGACCTAAGATTGAGGTTCCTACATTTTCTGGAAATCTTAACCCAGAGGAATTGATCGACTGGATCAATGAATGTGAGAAATATTTTGAGTATGAAGATGTTGAGGATCTTGATAGGGTCAAATTTTCGAAGGCCAGACTGAAAGGTCATGCGAAGATTTGGTGCAAAGAGATTCAATTGGAGTGAAATAGAAGAGGGAAAGATAAAATAACAAGATGGGATCGGATGGTGGATAAATAGAAGTGACAGTTCATTCCTGTTGATTATGAGCTTGACCTACTAAAGAAAATGCAAAGTTTGAAGCAAGCAGGAAGATCTATTCAGGAGTATACAGAGGAGTTCTATCGACTCCTCATCAAAACAGGCCATGCAGAAGCTGATAAGGAGAAAGTTGCCCGATACCTTAATGGGTTAAGGCCAAGCATTTAGGAAGAGTTGAATCTGGTTCGAATGAACAGTATTGAGTAGCCATACCAATTTTCCCTAAAAGTAGAGGAAAAGTTGAACAAGAAGTTTGAGAGCAGACAAAATGGAAGGGGTCATGGTGGAAGATCTGGTGGATGGTCATATGGTGGCCGAAATGAAGATCCAAAAAAGAAGGATGAGGCCAGTAGTAGCCAAAATCAGAGAGGAAATAATTCCAATCGTTTCCAAGATCAGAATAATAGAGATCAGAGAGGAAGAGGAAGAGGACAAGATTCAAGAAGAGGAGGCTTCCGTGGAACGTGTTTTCACTATGGAGAAGAAGGTCATAGGGCATTTGAATGTCCTCAGCACCAAGGCAGAATAGACAAAAGAAATGAAGGCCAGGCCAGAGTTGCACATGTAGATGAAGATGCTAGATCCTCAAATACTGAAGATGCTGAAAGAGGAGAAACACTAATTAACAGAAGAGTCTTGCTGAGTGGTGAGAATGAACCTAAATAAAGGAGGAGCCTGTTTCGCACTAGATACAAGTGTGAGGGTAAATGCTGTGATGTGATTATTGATAGTGGAAGCACTGACAATTTGGTGTCAGAAGAGATGGTGAAAAAGTTGAAGCTCAAGAGACAGAAACACCCACATCCATATCGGATTGCCTGGGTGCAGGATGACCACAAGGTCATGGTCAGTGAACAGTGCCTGGTAAGTTCAAGATCGGCGGGTACCAAGATGAGGTACTATGTGATATAATATCTATGGATGCATGTCATATGTTGTTGGGTAGACTGTGGTAGTTTGACAGATGTGCTGTACACGATGGTCATGTGAATACCTATTCCCTAACAAAGGATGGAGTGCGGCATAAGCTAAAGTCATTGAAGGAGACCGAAGAAAAGGTATGTGGTAATGCAAGAATAACTTTTGTTGATGGAAGAAAATTCCTAGATGGTATGAGGCATGAGCATGTGTGTTTTGCTTTAATTCCAAAAGCTAGTAAAGAAGAAGTAGAGGATGTACCTGTAGAGGTTGCAGATTTGTTGAATGAGTTTCAGGATATTGTATCTGATAATGTACCTGATTGATTACCATCGGTAAGGAAGATTAGTCACTAGATGGATTTGATTCTAGGAGCTAGTTTGGCATACAAGGCAGCACACAGAATGACACCAGCAGAAAGTGAAGAGTTGAATAGACAAGTACACGAGTTATTGTAGAAGGGGTTGATCCGAGAGAGTCTGAGTCCCTGTGCTGTACCAGCGGTATTAGCACCAAAGAAGAATGGAGAATGGAGGATGTGTACAGATTCCAGAGCAATAAACAAGATCACAATCAAGTATAGGTTTCCATTGCCACGAATGGATGATATTATGGATTGTTTGAGTGAAGCTGTGTATTTCTCAAAGATAGATCTGAAGAGTGGATATCACCAGATTTGGATTAGAGAAGGAGATGAATGGAAAAATGCCTTCAAGACAAAGGAAGGACTGTATGAGTGGCTAGTCATGCCTTTTGGGCTAACCAATGCACCGAGCACTTTCATGCGGCTCATGAATGAGGTTCTAAAAGAATTTTTGGGTAAGTTTGTCATTGTTTACCTAGATGATATTTTGATTTTTAGCAAGACATTGGAGGAACATATGATGCATATTCATATGGTGTTTGAGAAGTTGAGAAATGAGAAATTGTTGATTACTTTGAAGAAGTGCAGTTTTGTGAAGAAAGAGTTAGTGTATTTGGGGTTTGTAGTTTCAGCAGAAGATCTAAAAATGGACCCAGAGAAGCTACAGGCTATCCTTGAATGGCCTACTCCAAAGAGTGCTACTGAGGTAAGATCTTTTCATGGTTTGGCTAGCTTTTACAGAAAGTTTATCAGAAATTTTAGCAGTATTTGTGGACCCTTGACTGAAACAATGAGAGGGGATAGAAAAGAGTTTAAGTGGACTAATGGGGCAGAAAAGAGTTTTCAATTGTTCAAACAAAAAGTTACAGAACAACCTGTTTTAGCACTTCCAGATTTTAATAAGGTGTTTCAAGTAGATTGTGATGCTAGTGGTACTGCAATAGGAGCTGTTATGAGCCAAGAAGGTAAACCTGTTGCTTATTTCAGTGAGAAGTTAAATGATGCCAAGAGGAAATATTCTGTTTATGATCAGGAATTTTATGCTATAGTTCAGGCATTAAAGAAGTGGAGACATTATCTGCTTCCTAAAGAGTTTGTCTTGTATACTGATCATCAAGCTTTGCAATATTTGAATAGTCAAGGAAAGTTGAATCAGAGGCATTTGAAATGGGTTGAGTTTTTGTAGAGTTATATATTTGTTTTGAAACACAGGAGTGGAAAGTCTAATAGGGTTGTGGATCCCCTTAGCAAAAGGAAACTATTGCTAACAGAGATGTAGATTGAAGTGGTTGGGTTCAAGGAACTCAAGAATTTGTATCCAGAGGATCTTGATTTTGTTGAAGCTTGGAAAGCTTGTACAGAACCTGTTACTCTAGACAGGATGAAATGGTTGGATTTTATCATCCAAGATGATATGCTATTCAGAGGGAGTCAGTTGTGCATTCCACGAAGTTCTATGATGAAGGGTGCTCCCCTTAATACCACAAATACATAACAAAAATAGAGAAACAACAACAATAATATGCAAGAACAGAAAATTGGCTTCTTATTATCTCCACAAATGTGGAATTACAAACTTTCAGAATTACAATATGCAAAGCCACATGGGAATTCCCTTACAATATTCTGTAGGATAAAGCCTCGAATCAATACCCAGATCTACTACCCAGAACTTCCCTAAACAACACTACGGGCCTTCTTTATATAGGCAATTTCCACCGCTCGAGAAGGTTCTAGAAATTTAGCCCTTAGGGCCGACCAAACTTAGAATTATTTTATTTTACAATTTATTACATCAAAGTCGGCTCAAAATGAGTTTTGAAACCCAAACAGAAATTTTGAAGAAAAATTATTTTCTTCCATTTCAAGTGGCCCGACTTCCGGAGACCATAAGTCATCACCAGTTGACCCGATTGACTATTATAACCTCATTTTAGAAATGCCACAAAGCATTCTACAGGCTTGACCTGCGCAGAGCGCCCATCACCCAAATTTTCAACCTCATTTGGGGCCTCTAAAGCCTTCAAAACTGAGTTTGAAGTTTCTGTACCCTGCTGCCAATACTGAAAATCTTCAATATCTTCAAAACTACACCTGATCTAGCCATGAAACTTTGCTGGCAGGCTGATATGACTGAGATGAACCTCCATATGTAAAATCAGACATTCTGAGATTGTAAGACCAACTTACTAAAAATAGCAAGTTTCCATAAATAGCAACTCTGCACAAGGTAGCCCTTATTGAATACAAAAATAGAAATATTTTTGGGTGATGCAAGATTGCTCTTACACCTAGGATGCTCCTGCATCATAGATTTGGTAGGAGATATAGATAGCAGGTAGAGTACTATAGGTTATGTATTTACTATTGGTGGGACAACAGTGAGCTGGATTTCTCGACTACAAAAGGTGGTTGCTTTATCCACTATAGAGGCAGAGTATGTTGTTGCTACAAAGGTAGCCAAGGAGATGATATGGCTTCAATTCTTCATGGAAGAATTGGGACATCCACAGAGGAATAATTTTCTGCATATAGATAGCCAAAGTGCTATTCATCTTGCGAAAAATTCTTCTTTGCACTCAAAGACAAAACACATACAGTTGCGGTATCATTTCATTCGGTCATTTTTGGATGATGGGAAGTTAAGGCTGGATAAGATTTATACAGATGATAATCTAGCAGATATGTTTACAAAGGTAGTAACAAGGGAGAAGTTGAACTCATGTTTAGCTTCAGTTGGTCTTCTAGACTGAACAGAATAAAGGAACAACTCAGTCCAGGGTGGTTCGATCCAGTGGGAGCATCATATGGTAGTGGTATTGCTATAGGATCAGTCTCCAAGTGGGAGGTTTTTAGTGTGGATACTGATTAGTCACCAAGTGGGAGATTGTTAGATTGTGGTGACTGATCAAGAAAGTACTATCCAGGAAAGTACTGTACACTTTTCCTCCTGACCTCGTCAACATGTTATAACTCATTCTAACCCTAAAGCAGAAAAATATTGTATAATATGGCTTAGGGTTAGGGATTTTACGATGTATGATTTTAGTACTTGTAGCAGAATTGAGCTGTAAGGGATTACGGATTGTAATCAGGTTGTAATCACTGGATAATAAAATATTGGACTCACTGTTGGTGGATGTAGCCCAGGGATTGGGTGAACCACGTTAAATCTTTGTGTCTTGTGTTCTCTTCTGTGTGGTTTATTATTTTCTGATATTAGTTATATTTGCACATAATTGTTATTTTTTTCTTGTTAATCCTAACAAATATCGGGTAAATGCACCAAGCTCCAAAGTCTGCACCGTAGATATACTCACTAATCATCCTCGCTCAACTATTTATGTAATACTAACACCTAGACTAGTCTCGGGGATCTAAATGGTATGACATCAAAACTAGTATGCACAACAAAAAAATAAGGCCACTATATCAACATTAGACAACATAAATTAGCTGGAAATTTGCTCAAAATTTAGAAAAATAGGTATACTTGATTCAAAAATTGAATAAAACCAAAAGTGATCCAGGACTCCCAGATGCAGATTGGGAAATTCAGGATGTGACCTGAAAATAGGACGCAAGCCAGGAAATCCTAGATGTAGATCAAGAAATTCAGGATGCGATTCAGGATACCAGATACGACTCTGTTATTCAAAAAGGACAAAAAGATTTCAAAATATTCAAAATTCACTAGATACGACCCAAAGGGGTGCGATTCAGGAAATCCCATATGCAATCCAAAATTTGGTGAAATACCAGGTGCGACACAGGATTGATCGAATGCAATCCCACGTATGGAGTGCGATTGAAAATAAAACTAGCTAAAAAATGCACAAAAATGCATGAAATTCAATTTTTTTAAATTCACAAGGTTCATTCTCAAATATTCAGAGGTGCGTCATAATGCCTCAGTTGGTCATGGTGTTTAGCTAGCTCAAATCGGTGCTTCTTCGCTGGGAACACCATTGTCGCTTAGAGCTCAGTAAATAATCAAGGGGTAAAAGGTGAAAATGAATAGTAAAAATTGACTTTTTGACCTATTTAAGCCTCTTGAGGACCCCAGAGCCGTGGGGGACCTTATTAATAAGATGTCATAGAGGCTTAATATTGGGACAAAAATTGAAACAAGTGATTTATGTCACTCAGATGCAGTAAAAATAGAGTTTCAAAGAAAACTCAACTTTTATAATGCAAAAGTCAAACATGGTCAAATTACAGTCAAACGGGGGCAAATTGAGCAGAAAGGATACCGTGAGCAAAGAAAATCAATACAACACTAATTTTCAACCAAATTAATGGTCAACAATAGTCAAATTTCAGTCAAATGCATTCAATGAAAGCTTAATAGAGTGTAATTAATGCATAAAAAGCTTGTTAGAAGCTACAGAAAGTGATTTTCTCACTAAAGCACCAAATTTTTATGCTAGTATATTTCTTAAACATTGGTCAAACTTGGTTAGATAGTGCTTTTGGGGCACTAAAATCGATCTAAATGGCTTGATAATTCTTTCAAATTAATCTACACTTGAACCAGGATCATTTCAATCAGTGCAATTCTTTCTAAATGCTTGAAAATGATGATTTTATTCGAATTTGTTTCAATTTTTGTCCCGAGGGGGCATAATAATACCATTTTTTGAATTAAATTCTTCAACACCAGAGGCACGACAGTTTTCTTCAATCAAGTTGAGGTTGTTAATCTTTACGGCATTGATCAATTTCATCGCTTCAAATCAAATTGTTTACTTGTCAACATGATCAAATTCAACTGAAATTTATTAATTTTCATTCACCCAAGCTTAGAATCGATAATGTCAATTCTTGTTCAATCAAGTTCAGAATTGATAGTTTCTAATCAAGTAGGATTTCATTCGATCAAGCTTAGAATTCTCAAATCTCAATTCTCATCCAATCAAGTTCAGAATTGATAGTTTCTAATCAAGTAGGATTTCGTTTGATCAAGCTCAAAATTCTCAAATCTAGATTAGTTCTCATTACTGCTCTCTAAATATTTTAGAGTGGCCCCCACTACTCTCTAAATCACTTGAGTTCAGAGTAGTTCTCACTGCTCTCTAAATCTCCTAGATCATGCTTTGAATCAAATTTTCTTTGAATCCTTGTGTTGTTCACAAAGCAATTTAAAGAGGGGCAAATGGAATTGCCTAAAATCAAGCTAATAGAACCTAAGGCCCTATTTTCCCTTAATTCGGCATATAACCTTGATTATGTTAATTTGATTCCCAACCATTAACATAAATCCCAAAAATTCAATAAAATCAATAAAATCCTAAATCAAGCATTTATCACTAAAGTTTCAAGCTAAATCAAATTGATTAAGTATAGGCCCAATTAATTAATTCAATCCCACCAAATGCATCGCTAGAGTTGTTAATTAAAAGAAAATCATAAATACCTGTTAAATCAACAAACACAACAAACACACTCTAATCATTAAAAGGCTCTCACATGGATCAAGGATCAAGCCAAGATGCATCTCAACCACTCCTCATAGATGCATCTCAACCATTCAATTCTTTCAATCTTCTATAAAAGAGAAATTTAAAAAGCTTATTTTCTCTTCTACATGCTTGAATTTTGAGGTTTCATAATCCTTGGATTATTGAACTCTCATGCTTGAAATTTGTACTTATTGATGCTTTAATTTGATAGTTGTTATTAGAATTTCATGCTTTCATTTCATGCTCTAGCTAATTAAGAAATCTTTCAATTGTGTCATTTACTAAAGAATTCATGTTTTCATGCTCAATTATGAAGAATTTCTTAGATCTAGTTTGATTTCATGTATGTTGCATTGAATCTCTCATTTTAGTCTCACATTGTCATTGTTTAAGGGTCAAATCTGAGAGCTGCTAACCCTTATTTCACACTTGCACTAAATAGAGAGTAATAAGATGGTTTCATTTTTTAGTTTCTCTAATTTAATTTAAATCTCTTACTAACAATGATATAATGTCTTATTGAAGTGTTGTGTTGTGTAAGGAAACTTAGGTGCGAAAATAGCTTCCTACACTAACCTCATAAGGAAAGTATTGTGCAAATTCTTTTTAAATCCTTACAATTTCAGATTCGTTAAGCTACTTAACAATAATATTGCAGCATATACCATACATACAGAAAATAGATAGAGAAGATTGAAACACATAAACAAAAAGATATGCCGGTGGGGAAAAACCTTTCGGTAAAACAACCCCACCCCTCCAAAACCTGCACAATGTATTATCTTCTACACAAAGATTACAACACACTTGCAATGCAAGTTCTTTCAAGAAAATGAGAGACAAAGCTAACAAGACTTATCAAACTTGTGTCTCTCCCATAGAAGCAGCATCATATATATAGGCTCCTCAGGACCCAAAAAATACCCAAAATAGGTGTTTGGCGTCCAACCACCAAGACCCATGCACAAAGCCACATGTACATAGTTGTTACGTGTAATCCCAAGAATAGGCATCCATCCCTAGAATATACTATGACGGCTTGTCATATAATCCACCAAAAATAATGGTCACAAGAGAAGTGTAAGAGAATCTGTCATACCAGCCTATTTTTGGCATATTCTCTTACACTCACCAACCACTCCTTCTTGGGTGCCCAAATAGGCCCAAGTCATAAGATGCTCTTACACTTGTCATAGCACATTCCTTATATAGCTCTTACGCATCATAGGAATCTGTCATAACCATTTCAGCCATGATTTCCTTACACATTATACAAGACGCTGACACATTAAGTGGAGTGACACATCAACATGCTAACTAGACATGTACACTCACACTTAATTGCATTATTTGAAAAAATACATTTAACAAAACAAATAATAATAATATGAATTATCCAAGGTTGAGACACCTTATTCCTAACATTCTCCCACTTGTTGAACACCTTGTAAGAGCAACCAGAACATAACAGGAACTAATCGCTATAGGCCAAGAGGCCCATAGACTCCGAACACCATCTGAACTTCTCAGTGCCCACTGGTTTCGTTAATGCATCTGCAACATTCTTCACAGTATCTACCTTCTCCAAATTTACCTTTCCATCTTCTATCATATCTCTCACAAAGTGAAATTGCACATCAATGTGCTTTGTTCTGGCATGGAAAGTTGGATTCTTCGCAAGAAAAATAGCGCTCTGACTGTCACACCAAATAGTAATCTATTTTGCATCAACACCAACATCAGAACACAATCTCCTAAGACAAATGGCTTCCTTAAAAGCATGAGTAGTAGCCATGTACTCAGCTTCTGTAGTGGACAAAGCAACCACATGTTGTCGCTTACTCATCCAACTGATGGCACCACCAAACATAGTGAACACATAAGCGCTAGTGGATCTCCTGCTATCAATATCACCTGCCCAATCTGAATCTACAAACCCACGAATACAAACTAAATGCAGAGATCTAGAAGAGTTACCATGATAACATATGGAGTAACCTAATGTACCCCTCAAATATTTGAATACTCACTTAACTGTGTCCCAATGTACCCGTCTAGGGTTAGCCATAAACTGACTCAGGACTCCAATTGCTTGGGCAATGTCTGGTCTAGTACAAACCATAGCATACATAAGACTGCCAGCTGCACTAGCATAAGGTACTCTACTCATGTCCTCCACCTCACTAGGAGATTTTGGAAAATCATCTATAGATAACTTTCTTCCCATAGAAACAGGAACACATAGTGGTCTACAATCTTCCATGCTGAACCTATCCAACATAGACTTCACATACTTACTCTGACTTAACCAAAGTTTTCTGTTAGACCTGTCTCTACTGATTTCCATACCCAAGATGTACCTTGCTGCCCCAAGATCTTTCATCTCAAACTATGCTGACAACTAAGATTTAAAATCAGAAATCATACCCTTACCCTTCCCAAACAACAACATATCATCAACATATAATGCAACAATAAGAAGGCGATCATTTTCAACTCTAAAATAAACACAATGATTTGATTTCGATCTTACAAATCCAATTGAGAACACAAAGGCATCAAACTTAAGGTACCACATCCTAGGAGATTGCTTCAAACCATATAGAGATTTCTTTAATCTACAAACTAAGGATTCTTTACCTTTAACAATGTAGTGCTCAGGCTGTGACATATAAATCTCTTCCGCCAAATCACCATGAAGGAAAGCTATCTTCACATCCATCTATTCTATCTCTCAATCATATGATGTAGCAAGAGATAACAGAAATCTAATGGATGTCAACTTTGCAATAGGAGAGAATATTTCACCATAATCTATTCCCTCTACCTATGAATACCCCTTTGCAACCAATCTAGCTTTATACCTTTCAACACTGCCATCTGCACATAATTTCTTCTTGAACACCCATTTACAGCCAATAGATTTTCTCCCTTTAGGAAAAGGTACAAGGTCAAAGCCATCTCATCATCCATAGCCTCAATCTAGGAACCTGCATCTTCCATGCCCAAAGCCTCTTTCACAGATCTAGGCTCATCAGTGTTAGTAATCAAAGAAAAGGCACAACTGGAATCTAACATAGAATAACCAAACCTTTCTGGTTGCTTTCTTTCTCTCGTGGATCTCCTCAAGGGCTGAGGTTGAGGTTGTTCTTCCTCTTCTTCCAAACTATCATAGTTGCTAGAGCTCTCCTCATCATAAGACGCAACATGGTCTCTTTGTTTAGTCTTCTCAGGGGTAGGAGGCAACTGAACAACATCTTTTTCCTTTTATTTTTCATCTGGTTGTAGCACAATAGGAGAAGATGTTAGCTCTCTAAAAATAAAATTTCTACTATACAACACCTTACTAGTCACAGGATCCCAAAGCTTGTATCCTTTCACACCACCACTGTATCCGATGAAAATACATTTGACAGCTTTGTTTTCTATCTTAGATCTTTTCTCCTTTGGAACATGTGCATAAGCTTCACAACCAAAAATATGAAGATGTATAATTGAAGGCTTCTTACCAGACCATGCCTCCATGGGTGTCTTACCAACAAGGGCTGATGTAGGAGATCTATTAACCAAATAGCAAGCAGTGGCCACAACTTTGGCCCAAAACCTTTGTTCTAAACCAGCTCCACTAAGCATACTCCTAGCCTTCTCCATCAGTGTCATGTTCATTCTCTCTACAACTCCTTTTTTTTGTGGGGTATAAGGAGTTGTCTTATGCCTCGCGATACCTTTTTCTTTACAGAACTATTCAAACTCTGCTAAGCAAAACTCACCACCATTGTCAGTTCTCACACACTTAATCTTCTTACTAGTCTGATTCTCTACAAGAGCTTTAAATTCTTTGAACCGACTAAAGACTTGTGTCTTAATTTTAAGGAAATAAATCCATGTCCTTCTACTATAACCATCTATGAAAGATACAAAAAATACAGACTTGGAGATTGAAGGAACTTTTACAGGACCAAATACATCAGAATGAATAAGATCCAAAACATCAGAAGATTTGTGAGAACTAGAGTAAAATTGAACATGATTTTGTTTACCATAGACACAATGTTCACAAAAGTCAAACTCAAGATTGCAATCATTTAACCCCTCAATGAGATTTTTATTTTTCAGGGTTCTGAGACCCTTTTCACCAATGTGGCCAAATCTCATATGCCACAACATTGTATTTTCTACTAGAAGCTTGCCTTCCAAAGTGTTTGCACTACCATCAGAACCAATAGCCACAGACTTCTTCACTGCTTGTTTAGATGGTGAGGATGAAGAACTATTACATAGAGGAATACATGCATCTAGCTAAAATAAGGTACCTCTCCTAGTACCCTTCGCAAGCACCATCGATCCTCCCATCATCTTGCATCCTTCTTTCAAAAAAACAACCTACACACCTACATCGTTCAACAATACTTAAAGATAATAGGTTTCATGCCAAACCTAGAATGTGCATAACGTCGTTGATTCCCTTTACTCGTCCATCAGGAAATCTGATAGTGACCCTTCCGCATCCAACTATCTTTAGGTGAGAATCATCACCCAGATACACCTTTCCACCATCGAACTTCTCATACTTTGAGAATCAATTTCGATGAGATGTCATGTGAAAAGAAGCACCCAAGTATATCAACCACACATCATCAGATGCATGGGCAGACAAGGCTGTAATGAATGCGTCGCCATCTTCTTGAGATCTTTCTGAAGCTAAATCTGATCCCTTCTTCTTCTTCAGCTCTTTGTAGTCTTTACGGAAGTGCCCAAATTTATCACAGTTACAACATTTTTCCTTGGACTTATTGGAAGTCTTTGACTTCCCATGGGATTTGGATCTACCCTTATTGTCAAACTTATTGTCATTTTTCTTCCCTCTTTCAATGGATCTCCCACGAACAACAATGGCTTCTTTTTCTGAAATGGAAGACTTTCTTTGCATCTCCTCTGATAGCAATGAAGACATGACATCATCATTTTTGAAGGTGACTAACATGCTTACGAGAGCCATCACAAGATGGTCCTATGAATCCGGTAAAGAACACAAAAGTGTGTAGCAATGATCCTCCTCCTCTAACTTGACACTAACTGATGTCAACTATGCAACCAACAGATTAAATGCATTTAAATGATCTGTTAAGGATCCACCTTCCTCCATTCATAGAGAGTACAACTTCTTCCTCAGGAACAACTTGTTCACCATAGATTTGGCCTGATACATGGCCCCAAGTCTTTCCCACAAATTATTTGCAGTTTTCTCATGTAGAACATTCAAAAGAACTGCATCGGTTAAACAAAGTCTTATGAGACCCTTAGCTTTACGATCTTTCATATCCCAATCTACTTGAGTTATAGTTGTTGGTCTTGTAGCACTTGAAGTCGCTTCCCATAGGTCACGATCTTCCAACATGTCTTCCATCTTGAGTATCCATCACTCAAAATTAGTGCCATTAAATTTCTCCTCCTCCATTCTTCCATATGATGAACTCGCCATCTCAATCTGCAAATAAGATTTAGAATGCTCTGCACAAAACTCCCACTCAACTTGAGATTAGCTCAAAAAACCCTACCCAACAACTAGGATCAAAAGTTGATCAAGCTTTGATACCACTTGTAAGAAAACTCAGGTGCGGAAACAACTTCCTACACTAACCTCATAAGGAAAGTATTGTGCAAATTCTTTTTAAATGCTTACAATTTCAGATTCGTTAAGCTACTTAATAATAATATTGCAGCATATACCATACATACAGAAAATAGATAGAGAAGATTGAAACACATAAACACAAAGATATTCTGGTGGGGAAAAACTTTTCGGTAAAACAACCCCACCCCTCCAAAACCTACACAATGTATTATCTTCTACAGAAAGATTACAACACACTTGCAATACAAGCTCTTTCAGGAAAATGAGAGACAAAGCTAACAAGACTTATCAAACTTGTGTCTCTCCATAGAAGCGACAGCATATATATAGGCTCCTCAGGACCCAACAAATACCCAAAATAGGTGTTTGGCGTCCAACCACCAAGACCCATGCACAAAGCCATATGTACATAGTTGTTACATGCAATCCCAAGAATAGGCGTCTATCCTTAGAATAGACTATGATATCTTTTCATAGAATCCACCAAAAATAATGGTCACAAGAGAAGTGTAAGAGAATCTATCATACCAGCCTATTTTTGGCATATTCTCTTACACTCACCAACCACTCCTTCTTGGGCACCCAAATAGGCTTAAGTCATAAGATGCTCTTACACCTATCATAGCACATTCCTTAAATAGCTCTTACGCGTCATAGGAATCCATCATAACCATTCCAGCCATGATTTTCTTACACATTATACAAGATGCCGACACATCAAGTGGAGTGACACATCAACATGTGAACTAGACATGTACACTCACACTTAATTACATTATTTGCAAAAATACATTTAAAAAAACAAATAATAAGAATAGGAATTATCCAAGGTTGAGACACCTTATTCCTAACATGTTGCAGGTCACAAACTCTCACACACACATTCTAGTATATTACATCCATGATAAAAGCATCACAAAAATAGAAGCTACCACATTTGTCCATACTTAATTACATTGTACTTTTTGTTGAAGGCATGCCTAATAAATTGAGCTATGATAAAATATACAAAAACTTTATACTATGTTACAGACATGATAACAACATTAAAAAAAACATGTTAAAAGCAGAAACATAAGTTACCCAATCCATCCATAATTACATGGTACCTTTAGTTAAAAGCATTTTTGAAACATGAAACTGATAAGATTGATAGAACTACAACTATATAGTGTATTACATTCATGATAAAAGCATCATAAGAAATAAACATAGAAATAAAAACTACCACATCGATCTATACTTAATTAGATGGTACCTTCTTGAAAGCATGCCTAGAAATGGAACGACGATAAAATAGACAAACTATGTACTAAATACATCCATGATAAAAGCATCTACTAGGTTGCAACTATTGCTTATTTACTATGTTGCAACTATTTCTTATTCGCTCCTAGCTTCCCTATTTCTCTTACCTTCTCCATCTAATTTCTCCATTATCAGCCTGGCTTTTCCTACTGTGTAGAGTGTGTTCTTCATTCTTTCTTCATCACTGTTCTGGGCCCATTTCTTGGATTTCAACAAGAGTAGATGATGGAATTTTCCTAAGCATTCGTTAATTACATCTTCCAATGAGGTTTCTAGTTCTGTGAGCAGTTCTCTCACATCTGTTCCATCAATACACTCAATGCTATTACATAACTTGAACACGGCATTGCCTGATGCTGCTGCTTCCCAGTCTAAGGAATCATTGCCTCCATTTCTCTTCCATCGCTTTGCATTCCATCCATGCAGCTCGATTTGTCTTTTGCAATCCATTTTGAGTCCTCCAATGCAGCACGAACGCATTCAGGTGTTGCATGCGTGGATTTTGTAGCAAGAAGAGGCCTATTTTTCACGTTGTGTTCCAAGTTATAGAAGTACCTATTGGCTGCTTGACTGGTGATTTCATTGGTTTCTGTATCCATCACTGGGAATCCAATGTGTACTCCTCCTAAAAGCCTTCCACGAATCCTTTAAAATGAGAACAGTAAAGAAAACAGCTATTGAAATCCACAAAGCTGTCCTGAAAACCTCAGCAGCGCACACCTCACATGGCATGGAATCGCCGCATATCCATGACGTGCAATTCAAATCATCATAAGAGGGAGCTTTAATAATGATAATGGGGGGTGGTGGTAAGGGATATTGGTGCATCTAGTCGGTGGTACGAGTGGAGCGCAAGCAGAGTAGGATCGCCCTACGAGTTACCAAGATTAGTCAATATGTGAAGAAATAAGCCAGTACGATCAGTTGATAAATGAGGACATAAGCCAACACGGAGGGAGTGAAGGTGATGGCCTGGGGATCTGTAGGTTTAGCCACCGATAACATTATCCAAGCACGATGAGGCAGATCGACAGAGGGACTAATTACAGGTTTCCCAACAATATTATATTGCATTTTTTTTATTATTTCAAAAATTATAATAAAGGATTATTTATGACTTACAAACATAGTAAACAAACTTTTAACACCTGTAATATGAGGAGCAGATAAGTATTAACAAGGTGACTATAGAAGTAAAAGAACAACAGTTGGAAATTACAATTAAAAAAAAACTAGTTTCAACAACCACAAAAGTTGTTGTCCAAGAGTTAAAACTACAGCTGCGAATAATAGCGAAACTCGACAAGCTACAAAACTTTTATGCTTGTTAGTCTCCAATTATAAGCTAATGATAAACAACTATATTTTTAAATATACTAGTAATTGCAATTTGGTTTGTAATTTTTATGTCTAATATATGTTATGTTATTTAATTTTTTAGTTTTATCTTTCTCTTTTTTTGTAGATATGATTGTTCATGATTAATTATTAAATAGAAGTTAATTATATATAAAGTGTAATTTTTTTGTTATTATTATCAATATAAATATAGTAATTTATATATAATTTAGTTTCATAATTTAACTATAGTATATTTTGTAATAATAAATTGTTAGTTAATTTTAAATTGAATTGAAATTTTTAATTTTAATTTTAAATATTGATAAATTTATAACAATATAAAAATTAGCAAAAATTGAATGTATTGAATACAATTTTGTAATTAATTAATTTTTCTTTTTGATTTATAATATTTTAAGAATATAAAGATAAAAAAATATTTTTAAAATATTTATAATATATGATTTGATTAAAATAATTAATGAATATAAGTCAGATAAACTATAATCTCAATATATATATAATTTTATTTTATAAATAATAATAATTAGTATTTTTCTACCAGGGCCAACTGGAAATCGACCATCGTTCTATTTACCACATAATCCAGAAGCAAAATTTCAGCGCCTTCCTCAGTCTGGATGAATTCCACTAGGAGGGCCTCCAGAGATTGTTGGGCTTCACTGATAAGGGCTCCCTTCCAGTTGGCTTTTGGGGGGGAAAAAGGGGCGTCTATAGAAGATGACACTTTTTGGGTTTCCACTGTTGACACAACCACTGGGACCGTGATAGAGGTATTCACGGGAATAGCATGGGGTCCATCGGTACTAGCAGGGGGACCTACCAGGGGGGAAGATTCTTCCCCAGGGGAGGCGGGCATGGGAGCTTGCAGTTTGAAAATAGAGCTTGGGTGGGAAGTTGCAGAGCAGAGAAAATTTTACAACATAATAAGTAGTATTTGTTAATATTAATTTAAAAGTGTAATTTTTAATATGTATATATATATATAATTTAATTTGTAAATTTAAGTATAGTATATTTAAATTTTAGCTATCTGGAGATGAGTTTAGTCGATGATTATCGAAATAGTTTGGTGGTTAGTGAATACATTTGGAGAACTGGAGATTAGCTTGGTCTACCGATCGGTCAGTTAAATCGGTAAAATCCTAAAGATCTCGAGAATGGGATAATGCCTTAGTCACACATTCTACCTATTTTTTTGCAGTTAGTAGTTTCATTCAAAGATAATGAGAGAAGGGTACAGTCATCCATTAAATGTTTTTTTTGGTATATTGGAGTTAGTTGTTCATAGCTACTAAATTTGAAATTAATTAATTTCAGTTATTGGTTGGGTTTTTGTTTTTAAATATGTGTTAACTATGCTATATAAATGACTTACCGGAATGGTTTTAGTC
Source organism: Chamaecyparis obtusa (assembly GCA_027943335.1). Classification (NCBI taxonomy): domain Eukaryota; kingdom Viridiplantae; phylum Streptophyta; class Pinopsida; order Cupressales; family Cupressaceae; genus Chamaecyparis; species Chamaecyparis obtusa. The sequence continues at coordinate 279,563 of BSBK01011403.1, forward strand.
GAAAAGTGTGCAAATGATCAAACGGATGTTGCATGTTCACAAGGAATATTGTGAAGACTTGCGGTCATGTGACACCCCTTGATTTTACTTCAATGGTAGGCGTTTCAAAATGGTGGGTCTGCTACAAGGTGTGCATGCGTGTACCATATAACAGAGAAATTTAGAATGACAGATTTCACATTAAACAAAATTGATATTATAAATTAGTTCACAACAGTCAGAACATTGAATGGACATCTGTGATAAATCTAAGAAATTTTTTGTTAATTAATACTTTTCGTAATCATATAGAAAATCAAAATTTTCTTTTCAATACAATATTAAAGCATCAGATTTATATGCTAGTAGCAACTCTATCCAGCATTGTACTGAGTGGGCACACTTTCCAAATAGATGGATTTCGGTAAGTCATTTATACAACATAGTTAACAGATATTTCAAAACAAAAACCCTACTGAGAACTGAAAATAATTATTTTCTGATTTAGTAGCCATGCACAGCTAAATTTGAAATGCCAAAAATAAATTTAATGGGTGAAAGCGGGTTTTGAATATAGTAATTACTAAATCCGATTGTATTAAATGACGGATTTTAAGGTCATGAACATGTACATCCGATTTATGAACTAAGAGCATTGTACTATAATATTTGTAAGAATATACAGTTGTACAATGATTCAACATGTTAATTTTTAAATGATCAAATACATTCTATATCTTTATTTAAATTAAAACAAAATTAAAAAATTGCATTATTTTTTAAATCTTATAATTAAGTTACCAATTTAATAAGTGTACCATATATCACAGAAATTACGAGTGGCAGGTTTCGCATTAAACGACATTGCTATTATAGATAATATTAGCTGAGGAGAGTCATAACATTTAATGCACATCTGTGACAAATCTAAGAACGATTTTGTTAATTAATACTCTTTGAAATGGTATAGAAAGTAAAATATGTGTATTTAATGCATAGTATTTGATAATCGGATTTATATGGCAGTAACTACTAATTCCTGATTTGGTACTCATGAACAATGAATTCCGATATCGTAACAAAAACCATTTAAAATCAAACAAAATTGAAAAATTAAAATAATATTGAAATTTTAGAATTTACTTAGCAAATTTTGATCTAAATGAGATATCAGATAAGTTATGTGTGTTAGAATTTTCATTTCATGACTTTGATATTATACATAAAATTAAATTACAACAGTGACAAGATTTAAAGTACATCCACAAGAAATCTTATAAAGATTTTGTTCTAAAATGATATTAAATTATTTTTGGGATTTTACAAGATGTCACATCTGATATTAAATCTGAAGTGTTTTGCATATAACATAACTTAAATGTGTCAGATTTCACTTAAAATGACATCAATAAAAGTCATGAAATTAAGTTACAACAATCTTTAACAATTAAAGTAGTACCGTACGAAATCTACTAAAGATTTCCTTAATTAATAATCTTGTAAAACTTATAGAAAACCATATATGTGTAAAATCCTACGTTACTATAAAAGGATGAATAAGAAAATCAATACATTGTAAAGATCATTAGAGAAGATAATATAGATTGCTATAAATCAACTATTAGCAATGGAAGCTACATTTACCTTTCAAACAAGCACACAACAAATAGCTTTCTTTGGGAGAGTAGAACATACATATTTAAAAAATTTATTACTCTGCAAGACTAACTCTGTTGTGCAAGCTGTTCAATGGACATTAGGTGAAGAATTTCATAATGCTACTCATCGATGGAAAGTAAATGTTGAGATTGCTGCTATGTTAATGGCTTGGGGTTTAGAAATAGGAGAAAATGTTCAGACTGTTCGTTTTGTTATAATTTCTCTTTTTCCTAAAGATTTGATTGACGGACTTAATTTTTTGCTAGAATACGCACAACCACATGAAGGTTTTGAGTACAGCAAGTGTTTTGTAAACAAAGAAGACATTGAAAAGATATGTATTTTACCATTTCTATGATGGCCAATTTCAATAGACAAAGAGATTTACAAAAAAGATATAGAAAATCAATGGCTAAATCTATGTAAAGAAATCAAGCAATATAAACAATTTGAAGCTGCATCAATATTTCCAGTTGTCTTTCCACAATATGAACATTATGTCTTTGTACAAATAAAAAGTAAACATTGAAATTATCAAGGTTTTACAACAAATCAATTTGCATTGAGGATGTCAATCATCTATCTGAAACACCCTCATAGTTTTCATCAAGTAAGACGAAGGATAGTTGAAAATTTTGCAAGTTGATAAAAAACTAAGGTAATTACTATAATTTTTATATCTTATTAAACTTAATAAATGATGCAGGAGCATCCTGGGTGTAAGAGAAATCTTGCATCACCCAAAAAAATATTTGTTTTTGCTTTTCAATAAGGGCTATCTTGCGCGGAGCTACTATTTATGGAAACTTACTATTTTTAGTAAGTTGGTCATATGATCTCAGAATGTTTTGATTTCACATGTGGAGGTTCATCATAGTCATATCAGCCTACCAATTGAGTTTCATTGCCACATCATCTGTATTGGTGAAGTTATTGCAGTTTCCAGGTACGAAATCTTTTAGGTCAATTTTGAAGGTCTTAGAGGCTCCGGATCACAGTCGACCCCCAGCTGACTAGAGCTTGCGCGAGTCAGGCACTGTAGATCTTGACATGGCATTTCCGAAAAGTGGTTATAATAGAAAATCGAAGCTACGGTTAAAAAGTTATGGCCTCCAGAAGTTGGGCTACCTAAAAGCATTTTTGTGTATATTTTCTTAGCCGACCCTATGTAAAAAGAAAAGAAAAGAAATTAATTCTTAGGATTGTCGGCCTTAAGGGCTAATTTTCTGGAACCTTCTCGAGCGGTGGAAATTGCCTATATAAAGAAGGCCCGTAGTGTTGTCTTAGACAGTTCTGGGTAGTAGATCTGAGTTTTGATTCGAAGCTTTGGCCTACAAAATATTGTAAAAGAAAATGCCCATGTGGCTTTGCATGTAAAAGTTTTGAAATTTGAAATTCCACATTTGTGGAGATAATAAAAAGCCTATTTTCTATTCTCACAAATTACTGTTGTTTCTTTGTTTCTGTATGTGTTTGTGGTATTAAGGGGAGCACCCTTCATCAAGTGGTATCAGAGCAAGAGTTCCTGAGTGTGTAAACAGATCACCGACAGTGAGGCAGTTTGCACCAGGACCGTGGTTAGGGTTTTAGCATGCATCGCAAAAATGCCTCCACGAAGAGAACGTGGCGGAAGGGCTGGTGTTGTGACACCTAAGGTTAGAGAGCTGCAGAGACAAGTGCGAACATTGCAAGAAGAGATTCGCAGAGGAATGAATCTTAATGTAAGAGAAGAAAGTGATGATGAAGCGGAAGAAAATTTTGATCAGGAAGGAGAAGGCGAACTTCCAAACCCAAAAGAAGAAAGACTTTTTCGAGCCCTTTCCAAGATCGGGAAGAGACCTAAGATCAAGGTTCCTACATTTTCAGGGAATCTTAACCCAGAAGAATTGATCGACTGGATCAATGAATGTGAGGAATATTTTGAGTATGAAGATGTTGAGGATCCTGATAGGGTCAAATTTGCAAAGGCCAGACTGAAAGGTCATGCGAAGATCTGGTGGCAAGAGGTTCAATTGGAGCGAAATAGAAGAGGGAAAGATAAAATCACAAGATGGGATCGGATGGTGGATAAATTGAAGCGAAAATTTATTCCTGTTGATTATGAGCTTGACCTACTAAAGAAAATGAAAAGTTTGAAGAAAGCAGGAAGATCTGTTCAGGAGTATACAGAGGAGTTCTATTGGCTCCTCATCAGAACAGGCCATGCAGAAGCTGATAAGGAGAAAGTTGCCCGTTACCTTAATAGGTTGAGGCTGAGCATTCAGGAGGAGCTGAATCTGGTTCGAATGAACAGTATTGAAGAGGCATACCAGTTTGCCCTAAAAGTAGAGGAAAAGTTGAACAAGAAGTTTGAGAGCAGACAAAATAGAAGAGGTCGCGGTGGACGATCTGGTGGATGGTCATATGGTGGCTGAAATGAGGATCCGAAAAAGAAGGATGAGGCCAGTAGCAGTCAGAATCAGCGTGGAAATAATCCCAATCATTTCCAGGATCAAAAAAATAGAGATCAGAGAGGAAGAGGAAGAGGACAAGGATCTAGAAGAGGTGGCTTCCGTGGAACATGTTTTCACTGTGGAGAAGAAGTTCATAGGGCATTTGAATGTCCTCAGCACCAAGGAAGAACAAACAGGAGAAATGAAGGCCAGGCTAGAGTTGCACATGTAGATGAAGATGCTAGATCATCAAATTCTGAAGATGCTGAAAGAGGAGAAATGTTGATTAATAGAAGAGTCTTGTTGAGTCGTGAGAATGAACCTAAGCAAAGGAGGAGCCTGTTTCACACCAGGTGCAAGTGTGAAGGTAAATGTTGTGATGTGATTATTGATAGTGGAAGCACTGACAATTTGGTGTCAGAAGAGATGGTGACAAAGTTGAAGCTCAAGAGACAGAAACACCCACATCCATATCGGATTGCTTGGGTACAGGATGACCACAAGGTCATGGTCAATGAACAATGCTTAGTGAAGTTCAAGGTTGGCGAATACCAAGATGAGGTATTGTGTGATATCATATCTATGGATGCATGTCATATGTTGTTGGGTAGACCATGGCAGTTTGACAGATGTGCTGTACATGATGGTCGTACGAGTACCTATTCCCTAACAAAGGATGGAGTGCGACATAAGCTAAAACCGTTGAAGGAGACTGAAGAAAAGGTATGTGGTAATGCAAGGATAACTTTTGTTGATGGAAGAAATTTTTTAGATGGGATGAGGCATGAGCATGTATGTTTTTCTTTAATTCCAAAAGATGGTAAAGAGGAGGTAGAAGATGTTCCTGTAGAAGTTGCAGATTTGTTGAATGAGTTTCAGAATATTGTATCTGATAACGTGCCTGATGGATTACCACCAGTCAGGAAGATCAGTCATCAGATGGACTTGATCCCACGAGCGAGTTTGCCGAATAAGGCAGCACACAGAATGACACCTACAGAAAGTGAGGAGTTGAACAGACAAGTACATGAGTTGTTACAGAAAGGATTGATCCGTGAGAGTCTGAGTCCCTATGCTGTACCAGCGGTATTAGCACCAAAGAAGAATGGAGAATGGAGGATGTGTACAGATTCTAGGGAAATAAACAAGATCACAATCAAGTACAGGAATCCATTGCCACAAATGGATGATATTATGGATTGTTTAAGTGGAGCTGTGTATTTCTCAAAGATAGATCTGAAGAGTGGATATCATTAGATTCAGATTAGAGAAGGAGATGAATGGAAGACTGCCTTCAAGACAAACGAAGGACTGTATGAGTGGTTAGTCATGCCTTTTGGGCTAACTAATGCATCGAGCACTTTCATGCGGCTCATGAATGAGGTTCTGAAAGAATTTCTGGGTAAGTTTGTCATTGTTTACCTAGATGATATTCTGATCTTTAGTAAGACATTGGAGGAGCATATGATGCATATTCGTATGGTATTTGAGAAGCTGAGAGAAGAGAAATTGTTGATTACTTTGAAGAAGTGCAGTTTTGTGAAGAAAGAGTTGGTATATTTGGGGTTTGTAGTTTCAGGAGAAGGTCTAAAAATAGACCTAAAGAAGGTACAGGCTATCCTTGAATGGCCTACTCCAAGGAGTGCTACTGAGGTAAGATCTTTTCATGGTCTAGCTAGCTTTTACAAAAAGTTTATCAGAAATTTTAGCAGTATTTGTGGACCCTTGACTGAAACAATGAGAGGTGATAGAAAAGAGTTTAAGTGGACTAATGGGGCAAAAAAGAGTTTTCAATTGTTGAAACAAAAAGTTACAGAACAACCTGTTTTAGCACTTCCAGATTTTAATAAGGCGTTTCAAGTAGATTGTGATGCTAGTGTTACTGCAATAGGAGCTGTTATGAGCCAAGAAGGTAAACCTATTGCTTATTTCAGTGAGAAGTTGAATGATGCCAAGAGAAAATATTTTGTTTATGATCAGGAATTTTATGTTATAGTTCAGGCATTAAAGAAGTGGAGACACTATTTTCTTCCTAAAGAGTTTGTTTTGTATACTGATCATCAAGCTTTGCAATATTTGAATAGTCAAGGAAAGTTGAATCAAAGACATTTGAAATGCGTTGAGTTTTTGCAGAGTTATACATTTGTTTTGAAACACAGGAGTGGAAAGTCTAATAGGGTTGCAGATGCTCTTAGCAGAAGGCAACTATTGCTGACAGAAATGTAGATTGAGGTGGTTGGGTTCAAGGAACTCAAGAATTTGTATCCAGAGGATCCTGATTTTGGTGAAGCTTGGAAAGCTTGTAAAGAACCTGTTACTCTAGACAGAACGAAGTGGCTGGATTTTATCATTCAGGATGATATGCTGTTCAGAAGGAGTCAATTGTGCATTCCAAGAAGTTCTATGAGGGAGAATCTCATCAAGGAGAAGCATAGCGGAGGATTGGCTGGACATTTTGGTCGTGCTAAAACCCTTGCTTTGGTTAGTGAAAATTATTATTGGCCACAGTTGCAGCAAGATGTGAAGAAGTTTGTACAGAGTTGCAGAGTATGTCAGATAGTGAAAGGAGTGAAGCAGAATACAGGGTTGTATCAGCCATTACCTGTACCAGAGAAGCCTTGGGAGGATATTAGCATAGACTTTGTTCTTGGTTTACCGAGGACTCAGCAGGGACATGATTCAATTTTTGTGGTGGTTGATAGATTTTCAAAGATGGCACATTTCATTCCCTGTAAGAAGACTACTGATGTTGTTCATGTAGCAGAATTGTTTTTCAGAGAGGTAGTGAGACTACATGGTTTGCCAACAACCATAGTTTCAGATCGGGACACGAAGTTTGTTGGATATTTCTAGCGTACATTGTGGAAGAAATTGAAGACAGATTTGAAGTTCAGTTCATCACATCATCCACAGACTGATGGACAGACAGAGGTGGTGAATAGGAGTTTGGGAAATTTATTGAGATGTTTGGTTGGAGACAAGCCAACAGGATGGGATTTGATTTTACCACAGGCAGAATTTGCATATAATAATTCTGTCAATAGGAGCACTGGTAAATCACCATTCCAGATTGTATATGGGAGTAGTCCAAGAAATGCATCTGAATTGAGAAAAATAAATAAAGGAGAAATAAGTAGTGCTGAAGCTAAGGATTTTGCGGAACACTTTAAGAACATTCATGAGGAAGTGAGGAAGCACATTACCAAAATGAATACACAGTATAAGGCTAAGGTAGATGAGAAAAGGAGGCATAAGGAATTCCAGGTTGGAGATGAAGTCATGGTTCATTTGCAAAAGGAAAGATTTCCAGTTGGTACATATAACAAGTTGAAAATGAAGAAATTTGGACCATGCAAGATACTGAAGAAGCATGATTCAGGAAATGCATATGAGGTAGAATTGTCTACTGAGCTGAATATTTCGCCAGTGTTTAACATTTCAGATTTGACAGAGTATCATGAAGGATGTGTTGAAGATGAGATCACAGCAGTACAGTGGAGTATTCCAGAACTAGTTCAGATACTAAGGAGATTGAGGACATACTGGATAGTCGTGTTGGCAGAAGCACAAGGAACAGAACATATGAAGAGTATTTGGTCAAGTGGAAAGGATGACCTGTTGAGGATTCATCATGGCTAACAAAGGAGGAGGTTAACCGTCTTGGTTTTCCTCTGCACACCTGAGTCGTGACAGGGTCACTTCTCAAATTACCCTGGGTGTCTGATGTAGGAGCATCCTGGGTGTAAGAGCAATCTTGCATCACCCAAAAAAATATTTGTTTTTGCATTTCAATAAGGGCTATCTTGCGCGGAGCTACTATTTATGGAAACTTACTATTTTTAGTAAGTTGGTCATATGATCTCAGAATGTTTTGATTTCACATGTGGAGGTTCATCATAGTCATATCAGCCTACCAATTGAGTTTCATTGCCACATCATCTGTATTAGTGAAGTTATTGCAGTTTTCAGGTACGAAATCTTTCAGGTCAATTTTGAAGGCCTTAGAGGCTCCGGATCGCAGTCGAGCCCCAGCTGATTGGAGCTTGCATGAGTCAGGCACTGTAGATCTCGACATGGCATTTCCAAAAAGTGGTTATATTAGAAAATCGGAGCTACGGTTAAAAAGTTATGGCCTCCGGAAGTTGGGCTACCTAAAAGCATTTTTGTGTATATTTTCTTAGCCGACCCTATGTAAAAAGAAAAGAAAAGAAATTAATTCTTAGGATTGTCGGCCTTAAGGGCTAATTTTCTGGGACCTTCTCGGGCGGTGGAAATTGCCTATATAAAGAAGGCCCGTAGTGTTGTCTTAGGCAGTTCTGGGTAGTAGATCTAAGTTTTGATTCGAGGCTTTGGCCTACAGAATATTGTAAAGGAAAATGCCCATGTGGCTTTGCATGTAAGAGTTTTGAAATTTGAAATTCCACATTTGTGGAGATAATAAAAAGCCCATTTTCTGTTCTCGCAAATTACTGTTGTTTCTTTGTTTCTGTATGTGTTTGTGGTATTAAGGGGAGCACCCTTCATCAATAAATCATAACATTAATTTTCATCATTTTTATCATTTTTTTGTATGTTTTAATTCAGGTAGACTAAAGCTTATACTTTTGGAAAGTAAGATAAGTGTGAGAAAAGATTTTTCATTTTATATGGGAGGTTGTTCATATTTGCAGTAAAGTATGTTCTTGTTAAATTATCTAGTTTACATTTAGTTTTGCATAAATGATATCGTAAAAGAAAATACATTTCGGGATATGAATTCTTTATACAAAATTAGAAGATTTTTAGAAATGTGGAAATGCTCTTCAGTGTTTCCAGTGAAATATAGATAATTGAATAGCGTATATGTTTTTTTCGATATTCTAAAATATGTTTTCATTAATTTATTTAGAAAAATATGTTAACTTGGTTTTATTCTCTAAGTTATATGTATAAAATGTCATCGATATTTTTTTGTGGTTACATTTATATAGATTGTAGTAGTTTGTAAAAGAGTTTACATATTTTAATTTTGTATACCGATTTGGTGACTAAAGAAAGTGTTTTATAATCAATGATAAATTTACCAATAAAAATTTATTTGCTGACTTAACGAGTTAGGTTTGAATGATAGTTGTTCAATATTTCATGTTTTCATGATTCTATCAGGAGAGTCATCTAGCAGTTTTGAATTTAAAGACTTATTAATTATTGGAAGAAAAGACAGTCACTGAATTTGATAGCTTGTAATGTCTTTTTATAAGTATTCATCGACTATAACTTTGACGTTACGGTTTATGTGAAATCTCTGAATTAAATCTTGATTTTGATCTTTTCAGGAGATTTTGCAACTATTGGAAAATAAAGTTGTTTTCTTGCTTTTGGAGACCTAACGACAATAGTTATATCATAGTCGCTTAATATTTTCTCATATATCCATTCTTTCTAGAGATCATTGAAGTGTGGGTATAATGGATGAAGAGATTAGCTGGCTATAGGCTATGTGCAAGATCATGAGGGGCCAAAAAGTGGCAATGTCAGTTCAAAACTTTGACAATGTAGCTAACAACTTTTTTTTCACCCGAATTTGATAAAATGAAAAAGGTATCTTAAGGAGATTATCATCTTTCTATCGATATAATTACTATCAAATTTTGAATTCGGTAAGTAATTATTAGTTATTTTCTAATTGAGCTACCTCTAAAGTGTTGATTTATATACTGATTGAAAAATGACTATAACTTTCAGATGGTATAACATTTTTGAAATCCGAAAAATGCATCACATTCTATGCTTCACCTACTATAAGGAAAAATAAATAAAAAATTGAATTTTATAAATTTTTGAATGAGTTAAGGTGGTCAGACATGTGAGATTTTTTATTCTGAAAACATTGTAGCAAAAAAATCATAATTAATTATTTTTTTGGAATAAAATTATAAAAAAATATGCGTCACATCCGGGCATGAGTCTACTACTTATATATAAAATCTTATAATAAAATATTATCATTTGATTATGATTAAGGTGGTCAAACATACACCTACTTCTTATTTTTTTCTTAAAATTTTTGTACTGGTGCATTCAAATCTATACTTTTCACCAATCATACTAACTTTTTCTCCAAAAAGGCCTAGTATTTTAGAAACCACATTCAATTTTATATAGATTCTATTCTTACAACTTTTTGATATTAGGTTCATAGCTAGTTGAAATTTTCACGTCAAGTTGACTAACCCTGATTTGCTAATTTTTCATTGCCACTTAAGGGCATAGTTTGGCCCCTCATGATCTTGCACATACCCTATAGTAATATTTAGGGAAGAAAACATTAAAGTCACTTGATCTCATAAATGTTTATACAGCATAGTTAACACATTTTATTTTTTTTAAACCCTACCGAGAACTCAAAATAATTGGTTTCGTATTTAGTAGCCATGATCAGCTTAATCCGTTATATCAAAAGAAACATTTAATGGGGGATTGTACCCTTTTCTTATTATCTCTGAATGAACCTTCTAACTGGAAAAAAAATTCAGACAATGTGCGAAAAGCTCCCATTGTGGAGATGTTTGGGAATTTTTATTTGTTTTTGTTTGGAAGGGTTTAGCTAGTAGAAAATTCAGATTAAGAAGTCAGCAACAACTAAATCCGATAATTATTTTACATGACTGAATTTTTTAAACAGACATAATGCTTTTAGATTTAGTTGTTACTGAGTTCTAAATGCGAATTTTGTTTTAAAATTATTTGTCTCTGCGAGAATATTTAGTGGGCATAACAGCATAATCGATTAACGATTCTCAAAAAATTATTGCTCTGATAGTAGTTGGCAAACACACTAATCGATAAAAAATAAATTAAAGCTATACGTCATTCTATGCACCATCTTTACTAATATTCCCTATTTTCAATAGATACACTAATGATAACTACAAGCAAAAAGAATAATTGTTCAAAACAATAAGAACATTAATTCCTTTTACCTTTTATGTGTTTTATGTCTATTAAATTACGATATAAAATTAATATACTTGTAGTATCTATCATTTGATTGTTTGAATTGTGTATATCTTGAAGAAAAAATGGCTACCAATGTATAACTCTGTACATAATGGCTAGCAAAATAAATAGTTACGATCATCTTGATGGAATAGAAAATGCATGGAAAGAAATCATAGATACAAACCTTTATTTTTACAATTTAAATGATCTGGACAAAAAGATTAAATCAGAACTAGTTCATCTCATTACACAAAGGCTCATTGACAGTGGATTAATAGAAGCTGTAGGATTTCCAATTGCTATTCAGGTACTAGAACTAATTATGGAATGCATTCAAAGATTTGATCCACACACTAGAGAAATAAAGAAAGCAAACAATGAAGTAGTCATTTGTTTGAACAGAGAATCAATACAAAAGTTATTTGTTTTACCTTCAAGAGAAAAATATTCATAATGGAATTTCTCTCTGTCGGTGTCAAATTTTAGCTTAAAAAGGTCATGATGGTGAGCCGTAATTTCAAATAGATGGTTTGAAACCATTAGAGTAGCCAGTTCAAAGTTACCGAAAACCCTATATGGAACAGATTTTAAAAAAAAGATTGTTGATATTCTAGTACCTCTGCATAGAATTAGAGGGAGTGAACAAGCCCTAAATTTTGAAGAATGGTGGTTTTTCCTTGTCCAATCTATAGGTGCAAATAATATTTATATTGATTGGGCACAACTCATAAGTGATAGACTTACTGAAATTCTTGTCTCAACAAAGCATTCATACAAATTTGTAATGTCATCTTTCATCATCTATGCCCTAGCATGTGAACATATAGGGAACGACCTTCCTAGTGTTCTTCAATATGATGAAAATATTTAGGTTTATGATTTCTATCCATGGATACAACTCAAAAATAGTTATGGAAGTTTCAGAAGGGTTAATGATTTTTTTTAATGAAGTTATAAAGTGAAATTTAGGGTTGTCTAGAACACAGATTATCAGATGCAGCTGCACAAACAATAATGCAATTTGGTAGCTATTATACTCAATATCCTACATTTACATATATTAGGATTGGGGCTTTCGATGGGTTTCCATAAAAATTGCCTAAATATCTAGGTGATAAAATGGCTTTGATAGAGTTATGGAGACAAATTATCGAGGTCAACAACAGATGGAGCGAACAGCATAAAGTAGGTATTCATTTTCTAATTTTGATAGGTGCTTATACTTGATTTTCTAGTTCTTCTGCAATGAATGTCATCAAATCATCTAGAAAAAGATATCAATTTGATGAATATAATGTTATTAGGCATCATTTTGACCCTTCAAATTATGTAAAAGAAAACTTGCAACTAGGCCCTAGTTTTAAGCACGTTCCTTCATTAGAAGATTTTTGGGCTAATTGTAAAGATGACTTTGAAATGAGAGAAAGATCATGGTCCCGACTCACAGTTGAAAAAATTCAACTTTATAATATTGATATAGATGTGAAAGGATTATATGATGATCAATCTAAATTATTTTTCAATCGTTGTTTGGTCAAAATAAAAGGGACACCTTTGCAACCTGTACAATTTGAAGAACCTGAATTATATAATCTTGAAAAGAGAATGGAACAGATAATGAAAAGAACCAAGAAATGGGTTCAGTACAAGAAAACAACCAAGGATGCATCAAACACAAAAGGACAATCAATAAGAGAAGCTCAAACAATAGCTTCAATTCAAGTATTTTTACCAACAATGCTGACAACAGTTCAGTCCATTCAACAAATGACAGGAGGAGATGATCAACCACTGGATGAAGACAAAGATATAAGCAAGACTTGTGGCAGTGGTTCACTTGCATTGATTAACATATACAGTTTAGAGGAAGCAAAAAAAACTAAACAAGATGATGAAATAGATCAATCAGAATAGAATGCAACAACGCAACCTTTTGAAGAAGGACCAGTAAATCAAGAAAGAGATTTAATTCAAGGTAGTGTAACATTTATTCAAAATATATTACCCAAATTTAAAATTTCAATTCATGAACTACAAAGCCCTACAATAGTCAGGAAATTGTTTGATAATGAAAGTTTAGTCTTTGCCTCACAAACTCTAGGCACTGCTTCATTGTTAGAAGAAACAATGCAAAGAAAAAGAAAAAGAAAAGAGGATATAATTCCTACTGGAGATTTAGTTTCTCAAATCATAAATGAAAGTACTAGTTCAAGGAACAAAAAGGAAAGAGGCAAACTAGCTGCTCTTCAAAAAGATCAAGAAATAGGGCATGTAATTATACAAGTTGTAGAACCAAAATAAGACTGTAATTTTTCTGATCTAAATGCAGCAAATTTTGATGTAAATCAAATTGACATAGGTCCTGCATTCCATGATCGTATAGTTGATATGTGGGAGTTCACACATCATGAGGTAAGAGAGAGATTGGAACAATTAAAAGATGAAAAAAACATTCTGAAATCTATTGTCAAACATCTATCTGATTATATCCAAAAAATGTTAGGTCATGTCTCTTCTAAAAGAGCAAGTTAGAGAGAAGATGTTTTTGATCCATCACTTCATTTGGGTGAACAAATTATCAAGCAGATGCATGAAGATAGAAAGAGGGCACAAATCTCATGAGAATGGGTACAATATCTCAATTCAAGAGGTGTTCGTCTCATTGACTGTGGGGGTAGGTATTACAAAATATATATTGATCTAAAAGGTATTTTGTTTACAGAATTGCAAATGCTCGAACAAGAGAAAATAATATATAGTAGACAAGAAAAGGTATTGCAATCTGTAAAGATATGGACAGTGAAGAAGCTCTGAATGTAAAAATTATCAAATCCAATGACACACCTCTACAGAAGTTGATTTTTCCAATCAAATTCAAAACAGAGATGAGCACAGATGTAATTGAAGAAGTGAAAAATTTAATTGACATAGTCAATACAGGCATTACACATATGGAAAAGATGTTTACTGATATGGGCTACAATATTGATGTAGTCAATGTTGAAGATGCTCTAGATATAGAAATGATGAAAAAGAATTATGAATTGCATATTCAAAGTATTATCAGGAAATAAGCATATGAGGAAGGAGATATATACAAATTGAGTGCAATTGGAGACTTATTAACAACTGTAAATGAAGACACACGAAGCATTTCTGAACAAATCAAAATAATTAAAAGGAATTATGGATACTTGATTGTAAGAAATGAAAATATTATCATACCACGAGAATAAGAAATGCTTGATGTAATCAGAGCAATGGATCAATATAACAGTAACAAAGTTCAAGAAGAAAAGGCCTCTAGCAGATAACCTCGACATTCTTGATGAAGAATGAAGATCTTAGGTGGAAATCTGACACCTAACCTATGAGCATAGGGATGGTAACTATTTATGAAGAATGGTGTAGGTTAGCCTGAAATGGCAGTCACCATATCTTGTAATAACTCAATGAAGTTATTAAGAATATCTCCAGACAAAGGTGTCAATTATCAATTAAGGAAGATAAAATAAGTGCAAAAGTTTTTGGTCTTTCCATTAGCTGAGAGCCTTAATTGTTGTTAATTTTTTAATTTTTTTTAGGTTTAGGGATAAACAAATTCGATACTTGTTACATTCTTATTCTAAAAAGGATTCAAAAATGTTTTTAAGTATATATTTTTGAATTTTAATGTCTTATTTAAAACACCTTCACTTACTTAGTTCATGCATATAACTTGTTTATTCATGTAAATGATTTCTCTTTTGGTTTGAAAAATTTTGAGTTAGATGAATTGTTTATAATTTATGAAGCTGAAATACAGTATTTTAGGTCTGTTGTTCTGTGGGATTTATTTGGTAAACTTGGTAAACTTGGTTTTTGTAAATTGTTATCATATAGTTTGGGTCATGATGAAGTTAGAAACTTGTGTATTCATGTAAATGATTTCTCTATTGGTTTGCAAAATTTTGAGTTTGATGAATTATTGATAATTTATGAAGCTAAAATACAGTATTTTAGGTCTGGTTTTCTGTGAGATTTGTTTAGTAATCTTGGTACTCTGTATAGTATTGATGGAATTATATACTGGTTTTCATTGGATATTTTTTAGATTTAAGGCATTTGGTTTGTGTAAATTATTATCATATAATTTGGTTGAAGATGATGTTAGAAACTTGTTTATTTTATATCGTCATCTTTGAATGAATTTGTAGTTTGTGTGTTATATTGTGGATTTGATTGAGCAAGGTCAAATATGAATATAGAATATGAAGTTAGATAAACTATTTGGTTGTTGTTCAATGTTAATGGACATGTTGTTGTAAAATGGTTTTAAAGTTTTTAGTGACTTAATGGAGATAATCTGAGAGAAAAATAGTGAAGTTGTATCAGTCCAATTATAAATTATAGAGTTGTCTTTGGACAAAAGTAATGGCAGGTATGTTATGATTGACAATAATGGAAGGTAAGTTATGATTGTTAGGTATGTTGTGTTAATTTTTGGAGGGACAAAATGGAGATAATCACAGAGAAAAATTGAAAACTTTATTACTTGATTTATGAATGATAGTATACATATACTTTACATTGAACTAATTATCTTTCTTTTATAGTATGTCAATTATCTTCAACTCAAGTTTTGATCATTATGACTATTTAACCGAAGAGCATTTCATATGGTTCTTCTATCATGTTTAGATTTCATATAAATTTTTTAATTTTTTATAAATTATTAGATATATAGGTGCAATAAAATTTGTCACTGAATTTATTAGAAAGATTTAAACAGCTCTACAAGACCTTTGGTGTTTCTGAACTTTATTGTCACTCAAAAACAACCAAGAAATATAAGAAGTTAAACTCTAGTCCAAAAGAGTATTATCAAGCCCATAACATGTTTGTACATACACAATGAAACATAAATTGTTTGAATCTAATGTTCTTGTTAAAGTAACATTGGTTATGCTTGCCAAAAGGATTTTATCTTTGAAATAAAAGTATGTATTATTAATTTATTACAATGAAGATTATAATATACAATTATTTTCTTACAAATTTTAATTTGAAAATTCTAATCAATTTTGTTGTTTTTTATTTTAATTTATTTGTTTTGTATTGATATGCAAATTGAAGTAGAAACTTAATATTTTGCATAACAACGTTACAAAGAAGTCTCCACATCTATAAATATTGACATGACAAATTTTTAAATAAGTTAGCAGTTATATTTTACTCAATTTAAAACCAGTTACATGTCCATATTTTGTTTCAAAAAAATTGTGATACATTGGAAGTTTATATTTTTATATGGTTCAAGAAAACAAACAGAATGAAAATACAAATAAATACAATTAATATGGTGTGCAATCCTCATAAAAAAATTATTTCATTGTTTGCCATTGACACAATCTCAGCCATAATGGCCTCTTGAGAGTGCAAGCTACACTGATGATTTTCATTGACAATTGGTGCCAATGGTGTGACATATGCATTTGAGACATCGTCTGCCCACCTAAAGTAACCGCAGTCATTGTTGCCCTGCAATATCAACTTTAAATTAGTACATACTATAATGTATAGTCTGTACATTTTTTGTAAACATAGAATTCATGTCCAGCACTAACCTTCTTGCTAAGTGGACAGGTCCAAAATTTTCTTTGAGGGTTTTTCTTAGTGTTTGAGGTTTTCAAAATGCAAGCTCCTTCATCATACTTGCAGTGTGGCACATTTAGGACAGCCATTGATATCCTTGACAAAGTTGTAAAAGACAAACTCATGTAACAATGCTAAAAATAGATAGATTAGGATCTAATATTAGTTGAGAGACTCAGAATGAATTCAATAAATGATAAATATATCAGAGACAATGAAATAGGCTATTGTGGGTGACTTTCCACAGAAAGTACATCAAAATGTATTAAACATTGTTGTGATTTAAAGAATAGTCTAGAATCGTTTCCTCTTCACATTTAAAGGTTGAATATTATGCATTAAACTAATAAAAGTCAACAAAGTTTTGGTGATTAAGAGAGTCGTTGTAGTCGCTAAGTCTCTCGAAGAAAAGTTAAGATAAAACATCAAATATGAAATATCAAACATCAAATATTGAATTGTCAAAAAGAAAACTAAAATAAGATTTAAATAACTACAAAATAGGCTAAAATATGACTATGAAATTACGTATACAACATTATGAACCCATAATATCAAATTGGAATAAGCATTAAATTACAAGCCTTACCTGTATAAATAATAGAAAATCAATCATTTATATTTAAGCATAACAAATGGTGGCATACATATCTGTATAACTATTATTGAAAGATATAAGGATTATCTATTTGTAAAAAGTTATTGATTTTGTATAGAAAATTGAAATCATAACCATTATGATTCTAATCAAATTTGGTGGATTTTTTCAAGGAGGTAGACCTCCATCTCCTTATACACAAGTGGTAGAGATCTACTATTTTACAAACTGACAAAACCTATAGTCTTAAATTATATTATCTTAACCCATAGGTTGACCGTTCATAGGATTCAAATCATCAAACCAGTAAAGATGTTCGGATGTTTGACATAGTACATGTTGGCATTATAATACATTGATAGTTGAAACTCTCATCGGCTATTGTATTTCTGTATAACTGTTTCATTATTAAGGTTACGTATAACTGATCTTTCATGTATAAATTTCCTCAGGTGATGATTAAATATTATCGAATGCTTTCTATTTCCTTCATTTGGTATCAGAGCCTCTTTGGATTATATGTCTGTAAAATGATGGTTGTGCACAATGGACTTCATAGTTCTGTTTGGAGTTGTTTTTAAGTGATTGTGCATAGTGGAGCCTAAAGATAATGTTCCTGCAGTCACTTTAGAATAAATCTGAGAGGGAGAAACATGATTTGTAATATTATTTGGAGCAGTCTAGATGATATTGAATATCATTCCTTAGCATGACTATCATTCCTTAGCCACAGTTGAAGGTCTTTATATCGTATACTTGGCATTTGGACGTGATGAAAGGTTGCAAGTCCATGCTCAAATAGTTGCGCGTTGTGAAGGACATAGGAGAATTATATATCCTGAAGAAGCCAATCTCACACAAATTCTTGTGAGTTGATGACAGTCCTGTTAATGAAGTGTGCGAGTGTAGTGAATACTCATAGTCTAGCGCAGTGATGACAGTCTTGTCGATGAAGTATGTGGTGTTTTCTATTTTTGTAAGTGATTCCATCTTAATTATTTTGTGTGCTCCATCGCTTGGTTCTGTTAATATGATTTAGAACAACAAAGGGGGGGGGTGAATCAGTTGTTCTTAGGTCCAGATGTATAAAACAAACTTTAAACCACTTCAACAAATCAGATCTAACAACCAATAGCTACTTGGTCATTAATGATTGCATAATAGAAACATATAACAATGCAGTCCATTACCCAGCTGTATCTAACTTGTAAAACATAGAAATGCTTAAACCAAAACATCCACACAAGTATTGACACTAGGATTTATAGTGGAAACCCAATTTAGGAAAAACCACTTTGTAACATGCTACTATTATTTTTAATCTTTTGAAGTGAGTTTGGTTAAAAACCAACCCTATTAAAGATTACAAACACACTGTTAGGTGTGACCTGGTTAAATGATTTAAACCACTCTGTTAAAAGTGTGCCTTGTGATAGGACTTACATGCACTCCATTAGAATACAACCTTGTTTAAAGGATTTAATATAAGACTATTAGGTCAACCTCTGTTAAAAGGATTTTGATTGTTACAATGATTAGAAAGTAGAGGTAGTAATGATCTGAAAAACATACAACTCACTTTGCAAATATCAGATCCAATTCCATACACATACTGGTTTACTGACTATGAGCCTTTTGCATCACCATCACTGATATGCTTGGTATTCTCCTCAAGCAATCATAACTCTTCCCCTTCAGCCTTCTCTGCTTATATAGCCAATAACATCACTAGTATCCTCTCTCCATCCACCCACTTCAGCCTCATGCTTAGGTTTCCTAAATACAACTTCATTTAGGTCAATACATCTTTTACCGCTTGATCTCCTTCGTAGATATTAGGGTTAGGTCAGATTCATTGAAGCTACCTACTTTATGTTCTTCGATTTCTTTTTCTAGAAACATCTCAAATCTCTTAGAGATTTACAATAAAATATTTTACGGTGCATTAAATCCTTTCATACAATCAAAAAATAAAGTCAACATGTTTTACATAATCTAAGAATTCAATGATGTCGGCTGGAAATCTGAATTCCCTTCAAATATAAAAATACTGACACTAGGTCAATACTGTGTTCAACTTCTCGGTCTATACTAGAAAGCTTGATCAATACAAAAACTATTTCCTTGGCTAACACTATCTTCCTCGACAATTAACTGATGCTCGGTCAACACTAGATTTTCTCAGCATACACTAACTCAGTTGACACTAACATCACTCAGCTTAAACTAGATTTCTCCACTTTTTCTCGATTAAGCCTACTAGTTTATTCTTCATTCTTACTAAGATAAGCAATACATTATCTCATCATTGTGCAACATAATCAAGTACTCATTGTAGTATCAAGATAACTCAACCTTTCCTTAGGTGCTATTGTTACCAACCTTTCCTGACCCCTTTTCATCAATCAAATACATTCCTAAGTAGCAGCAGTCTTACCAGTTAAGGTTTGACATCAATGACAATATAACAATTGCTTCAATTGTAGTTTCCAACAATCTCCCTCTTTGGCATTGATGGAAACACCATATGATATCACATGAATAACACATGGATTACTAGCCAATCCAAAAACTTATCTGTCCATCAGAAATATTTGTAATATCCTTATCTTCATTCTAATTAAGAATCTATTAGCCTTACTTTTGTGACCGTCCAGAAAATCCAATTCTCCCTCTATCCAAATCCTTCATCTCTATTCCTCTTCCTCGGGTCACTTTCATCTCTGTCATGTGATTGTCATATCTATTCATCTCCCTCTTTGAGAAAAATGCCAAAGTAGCAACTAAAACATACATCCTCTAGATGTAGATATTATCTATTTAGTTCAGTATTTCTCCCTCTGTCATCTTGCTTATGACTAATTCTTGACTTTTATCTTCTTTTCACAACTCTAGGCCAGTCCTAAAGTGTGACCTTCTTTTGCATCAACTTGTCGGATATTCTTTGTAGCACATTTGATGCAGTGATCCTAGCTTGACTAGGTAGCCTCAGTTAGGGGAAGGACCCCTAATTGACTTCTCAAATATTCATGCACTTCTTTAGGTAAGGCTTTAGTGAATATGTCTACTAATTGTTCCTTTGTATTCACATATTCTATTCAGACCTCTTTATCTTGTACTAGCTCTCTCAAGTAGTGATACTTGATTGCAATGTGTTTGGTCTCTGTGTGCATCACTGGATTCTTAGAGATGTTGATAGCACTTGTGTTATCATAGAAGATAACAATCGGTTCAGTGATTTCTTCTTTCATACCCATCAACAATTGCTTTATATATATCAGATTTGAACAGTTCATAGCTGCAGCCACATTCTTTTCAATCAATAATGTCCTTGCACAATCCAAGATAGATATATTCCTCCTTTCTACAATACCATTCTATGGAGGAGTCCTTGGTGTAGACATTTGTCTTTTGATCCCTCTATCATTGAAAAATAGATTAAACTCATTGGATATAAATTCTCCAACTTGGTCAGATCTCAGACACTTCAAGTTCCTTCCTATCTCCTTTTCAACCTTAGCCAAATACCACTTAAATAATTGAAAAGCATCATATTTTTCTTTTAAAAATATTACATGCATCATCCTTGTATGATCATCAAAAAATAAAATAAAATATCTAGCACCACAATAGCTTTGTACACCCATGGGTCCACAAAGGTCAATATGAACCAAATCTAAAGTATTCTCAGAAGTAAAGGTTTTTCTCTTGAAACTTGACTTATTAATCTTTCCTAACTGACATTCTTTGCACGTCACATTCTCGAGTCTCTTCAATCTAGGTAGACCTCTCACTTTCTTTTTCTTGCTAATCTCTACCAGATTATCAAAGTTAACATGACATAGCCTCTTATGCCATAACCAAATATCATCTAGTTGTGAAATCATACAAGTTTCTTCAGATAGGTCAAGATAGAACAAATTACCTCAAGTATGTTCTCCAATTCCAATCAGTTCACCAGTGGCATTAAATATTTTAGCCTTTCTGTGATAAAATTCCACTCGGTAACCAATACTATTTAGTTGTGCAACACTCATTAGACTATAGTTAAGACCCTCAACCCAATATGTATTTTCACAAGAGATCTTATTAGTCGGCTTAATCAAACCTTTTCCTCTAACATGACATGGTGCATCATTACCAAATTTTACACTTTTACCTTTATAATGTGTAAGGTATCAAACCTACTCTTGTCACCAGTCATGTGATGTGAACAACCACTGTCAATAATCCATTTATCCTTCTTGTTCACATAGGAAATCAATGTAATTTTCTCATCCTCATTAGACTTGTCTTTCATTGCAACATAGACAACCTCAATTTTAAATCATCACTATTAGTGTCAGTCTCTTCTTTAGCAATGTAGCAAGATTTCTTACATTTTTCTTTGTAGTCCTTATACCTTCGGTAGCTTTTGTCATACCTTTTGTCTTTGTGCTTGTTATCTCTTTCTTCATCCTTATCATTCTTGTTAGGACATCTAGTAGCTATATGACCAACTTTATTACATGAAAAACATATAATAGGGAGTTTACCTTTGTATTTTCCTTTTCCCCTTCTCAATCTTCTAGCCATAAGAGCTTCTAAATCCTCAAGTTCTTCATCAGATGTGTCACTATCACTTTCACTTTCACTTATGCATTTCTCTTTCTCCTTCTTTGACTTGTTCAGGACCATTTGTGACTTAAAAGAAGATTCAACATTACCAATACTACCAATAGTGAAGTTATCATAGTTAGAAAGTTCAAAAGCAGTGAGCTTGCCGATAAAACTTTCCAAAGTAAGAGTGTTGTTAGGATTACATCTAGATTCCTGAATTGCTGAAATCTTGATAGCATAAATAGGATGAAGATTTCTTAATGCTTTTCCAATTACAATTTCATCATCAATAGTTCCATTTTCTCCTTTGATAGCATTTACAACTTCTTTTATTCTACGACAATATTGTGCAATATTCTCACCTTCTTGCATTTTCATTTCATCAAATTTACCTCTTAGGCTCTTGGCTTTTTCTCTCAACACATTTATGTCACTGCCATAGGTGGTTGCAAGGGTGTCCCACATTTTTTTTGCATTACTATAGTCTTTGATGTCTTCAAATTATGGATAACTTAGGGTAGATGCAATCTCCAACATTGTCTGGTTGTGTTCTTGCTTAGCTTTCATTTCCTCAACAATAAAGGGTGCAATAGGTGTGGTATATGCATGCTCAATGTAATATTTTGTAGAATCACCAATGCCAACTAGATGTAGCTTCATCAAAATTTTCCATGTAGGAAAGTTCTCCTTATTCATCTTTGGTACCTCCTTCTTATACATCTTGATCATTTGCTTCAAGTACCTTCAAACTTGTTCTCTGTCAACAATAAGCACCATAACTTTGATACCAATTGTTAATATGATTTAGAACAATAGAGAGAGGGGGGGGTGAATCAGTTGTTCTCAAGTCTAGATGTATAAAAAAAACTTTAAACCACTTCAACAAATCAGATCTAACAACCAACAACGACTTGGTCATTGCTGATTATATAATAGAAACATATAACATTGCAGTCCACTACCTAGCTATATCTAACTTGTAAAACACAAAAATGCTTAAACCAAAACATTCACACAAGTATTGACACTAGGATTTATAGTGGAAACCCAATTTGGTAAAATCCACTTTGTAACATGCTACTATTATTTTTACTCTTATGAAGTGAGCTCGGTTAAAAGCCAACTATGTTAAAGGTTACAAACACACTGTCAAGTGTGACCTGGTTAAAGGATTTAAACCACTCTGTTAAAAGTGCACCTTGTAATAGGACTTACATGCACTCCATTAGAATACAACCTTGTTCAAAGGATTTAACATATGACTATTAGGTCAACCTCTGCTAAAAGGATTTTGACTGTTACAATGATTAGAAAGTAGCAGTAGTAATGATCTGAAAAACATACAACTCACTTTGCAAATATCAGATCCAAATCCATACACATATACTGGTTTACTGACTATGAACCTTTTCCATCACCATCACTGATCTACTCAATATTCTCCTCAAGCAATCATAACTCTTCTCCTTTAGCCTTCTCTTCTTATACAATCAATAACACCACCAGTATCCTCTCTCCATCCACCCACTTCAGCCTCATGCTTAGGTTTCCTAGATACAACTTCATTTAGGTCAATACATCTTTTGCCGCTTGATCTCCTTCATAGATCTTAGGGTTAGGTCAGATTCATTGAATCTACCCGCTTTATGTTCTTCAACTTCTTTCTCTAGAAACATCTCAAATCTCTTAGAGATTTACAATAAAATGTTTTATGGTACATTAAATGCTTTCATACAATCAAAAAATAAACTCAACATGTTTTACATAATCCAATAATTCAACAATGTCGACTGGAAATCTGAATTCCCTTCAAATATAAAAATACTGACACTCGGTCAATACTATGTTCAACTTCTCTGTCTATAATAGAAAGCTCGGTCAATACAAAAACTATTTCCTCAGCTAAGACTATCTTCCTCGACAATTAACTGATGCTCGGTCAACACTGGATGTTCTCGGCATAGACTAACTCGGTTGACACTAACATCACTTAGTTTAAACTAGATTTCTCAACTTTTTCTTGGCTAAGCCTACCAGTTTAGTCTTCATTCTTACTAAGATAAGCAATACATTATCTCATCATTGTGCAACATAATCAAGTACTCATTGTAGTATCAAGATAACTCAACCTGTCCTTAGGTGCTATTGTTACCAACCTTTCCTGACCCCTTTTCATCAATCAAATAGATATAGTACTTTCCTAAGTAGTAGCAGTCTTACTACTTAAGGTTTGACATCAATGATAATACAACAATTACTTCAATTGCAGTTTCCAATAGGTCCTTGATCATTCTTCTTAGTAAATTGATTTAAAACTGAGTATTACTTCTTGGATGGCTTTAAGCCTAACGGTTTCAAGAACCTAATGTCAATTTTGAATGGACGATTGGTGAGTTTATTTATGCTGTGTAGAAACCATAATATAATATTTCAACATTCCTTTGAAAGAGAGACCCAAGAGATTATCATTTTGATATAGACCAAGAATGAGATTTATGTTGAAGAGCCAATGGTACTTGGTGTAACCACAGATGTAAAGTGCCCAATTCGAGATGACAGCCAAGACATCACTGTATGTTGAGTTTAATTGGAATATTTATGGTTTCTCGAAGATAAGAGTATTTGAGAGTTTATTTGTTGTTGGGTTTTGTTAAGTCTTGGAGTCATAAGGGTAGCTTATGTGGTTGGAAGTTTGGGTCTACAAATATCTTATATTTTCATACCTATGATAGAGTATACAAATTAATGTTGATATAAGAGGGCCTTTTCACATCAAAATATGATTTAAATGTGTTATGAAAATACAAGATTTGAAAATAATTGTAGCTAGGATTGAAGTTTGTATCATTGTCATGGAGACAACATGCAATCTGATTAAGGATGTTCATGATGACCATGGTAAATAAAAATAAAAATAAAACTTGTCCAAAAGTGTTTCAATTCGGCTCTCAAGGGTTGTATTTCATCCTTTAGTGCTACTTTTGGAGGGTAATATGTAACCTACATATCTGGAGGTTGGTGGCATCGGAGGATGGAGGAACTTCCATCATCTCAAGTTAGCTTCTCACTTTGTGATGGTGCTCTATATAAGAACTATTTTTTGGCTTTATGTTTTTGTTTTTCTTTCTAATGTTGACAGATTTGAAGAATGCATTCTTGTAGAGACTCATTTTGGAGATAGGTTTACACTTTGGTAGTGTGCTCAATATGGATTGTTGTCAAGCAAGCTTCAGAGTATATGATTAAGAATTATACCCTTTCGTGGTCGCTAGACAATGATAGAGATTTGTCACATCTCTTAGGGATCATTGTTGAATAATTCAAGACTGTGATTCAAGAGTTTGGGACTAAGAGCTTAAGAACACAACTCAAAGCTACACCTTTCTAAGGGTCACATGACAACTTGATGGAGCTTTGCATGATTCAAGATTTGAAACTTCAAAAAGAAGATTTTCTCAATATATGTATTGATATTATGTAATCAACATGTTTTTTTGTGTAAGCTTTAAGGGGGAGATCTCTAGGGAAAAGTGATTTTGATGTTCTTTTAGGATCAATGTATTGAGGGGGGTAATGTTGGCATTATAATACATTGACAATGATAAAATATTATCAAATTCTTATCTTCTATTTCCTTTAGTACACCCTAGTTCTGTGCATGAAAATTAATACTTGGGTAGAGTTTATAAGTGGTTTGGGTCCATGTAGGTATTTGTTAGCTTCCAATATTTTTTATACATTCACGTATAGGTATAGATAAGTAACATCCCTGAGGTCCCCATCTTTGTATAACCTGTTTGTTCCACAATGTGTCTAACCTTGATGCAAAATGCAAATGATACATTTGACCATGATAGCAAAGGTTATGTAAAGAAGTTGTATCAATTTGTGGAGTTCAAAGCAGTCTCTCTATCCATAATTGACCTGTTCTATTTATCAAAGAAGAATATTCAGTCTCAGATGCTATTGATGTTGGTTGAAACCATGTTTCACTTGGGACATGATGAACCTGTGTTGGATTGCATGTGTCACAAGACTCCAATTCTAAAATATATGGATCTCTTTAAAAGTGGCAAAAATTTCTTTGCAATATTGGACAAGATGTTATTAGTCATTTTTCTTGTAGAAACCTTTGCACTAGCAATCTTGAAATTCTATCTTCTTCATGTATTCTGTGAATGTCCATGTGTTGAAAGAAGTCATGACTGACAACTGTTGTCATCTATCGCAATATTTCTACAATGTAGTTCATAAATTATTAATAAGGAGATGAAAACCATTTGATTCTTTGTCATTTTGTGATGCTCACAAAGAACAAAATTTTGTATAAGTAATCACTGATTTAAAATGAAAAATAAATATTTTTTGTACTTCATTATTAGAGAAAGAGTTGTTTATTCTATATATCTTATAACAAATAAGAATATTGGTAAAGGTAGAGCATTGGATTTATAACCCTAGTTTTACTGTTTTGAGAATTTTGAAGACAAGTTATCAAATTGTTTTACTATTCAGTCAATTAACTCAATTGTGAGATTCCAATATTTATCAAATCAAGATATTTTTAGCTTGCAAGACATTTTCTTCAGATTATATTGGTTCAAATCAATTTTTACATATTGGTAGCTATCTATTTTATTCAAAAAAAAAGTCTGAATGAACTTTGTTAGATAGTTTTAGGTATTGAAATAAAGAAAATATGCCAAAAGTGAACGAGATTAAGAATGATAAAAAATGAATGTAAATACCATAAGTTAGTTTAAATACCAAATATTGTTGTGACTTCCCTTCGTCTTCTCTTCTATTCTTGGCTTCTCTTCAAGTTTCCTATTATTGTATGTTGTTTTGATGTTTTATCAATTTTTTTGTACAAGTATTTGAAATATCAGTATTATTTGACACTTTATAAAAGAACAGGGTGGTGCTATAGAGTGCTTTACACTCATAACATTAATTGTAGGAGATGGTATTTTGAGGAATGTCATTGAAGTCATGTGATGGAGTTTTGCAGAGCCAGGCTTACAATAATTATCTATGTACTACGACGAGTTTAAATAAATCATTAATGGGTTAAATAAATGATATGTAACGATAGCTTTAATGTTACTCTTGATGAATCCTTTAATGCTAAGATGAATTTTAAAAAAAAATATTTTACATGTCAAGTATATCACCGATGACACGTGCGAAACAAAAAATGTACTTTTTAAAGTATTTTGATGTTCCATATAACTAACTTGGGAAATCTCAAGATATATGACATAAATTAAGAATAGAAGATGTCATATCAGATGACATCGATATTATATATAAAATTAGCTTACAATAATCAAAACATTGAATGCACATCCGTGATAAATCTAAGAAAGATTTTGTTAATCAATAGTCTTTGAAATCCTATACAAAATGAAATATTGGTATTCAATACAAGGTTTTCATGCATCAGAATTATATGCTAGGAACTACTAATTCCAAATATATCATTGTCAAGTTTTCAGAAAAGTGATACATACTATACTCATCACTGGCGTTTTGTCAGTCCGGCTACGTTTGCAGTCATCACCTTTTGCAAGAAAAATTGTAATTAGTTAACCTAATTATTATATTAATTTATAACTGTGATAGTAATAATGATATTAATTTGTAGTTGTCACCACTACTTAATACTTAGAATATCTAATTTTCAAACTATGCTTTTATTTAATTTGTATTATAAAGCATTAATTGATAATTATTAATAATTTATTTTTTAAAATTTAATGTTAATGATAGTATAAAATAGTAAATAATATTAAATAGTTGATAAATTTATTATATAATTTTAATTTAATTTTTAAAATATGAATTATTATAATATTTATATAATGATATATGATATATGAAAATTAATAACAATATTTTATATTACATATTAAATAAATATTTAATATAATTTAAAGAATATTACTATATAGTGATGATTATTATATTTAAATATGAAATATATTGTCATTAATATTAAAGGTGATATATATTTAATTATTACTAATTAAATATATCCATAATAAAAAAAAATTGTAATTATGATCGTAACTTAATATGTACAACTTGTAAGAATTTATGTCATATGTAAAGGTTGTTTAATTTCACCCTGTATTTGACCTCAAGAATATAATGTATTTTATCAAATAATTAGTAAAATGTAAAATTATTGGTTAATTTTATATTATTGTTATTATGATAGCAATATAATTTTAGTTGGCATATCAAGTCTTGTTGTTAATGATCTTAAAATCTGTTATTAAATACTATTGGATTTAATAATTAGTACGTTTGAATCTAGCTTTCAGATTTATATCTTAGCAAGCACAAAATCCCACATTGTATTGATTACCTTTCTAAATTTGAGTTGATGGTTCATATGAAATCTCTTAATTAAATATTGAATTTGATATGTTCAGGAGATTTTACGACTATTGGAAAATGTAGATATTTTCTTAAATTTGGAGACTTAACAATTGTAGTTATATCATACTCGCTTAGTTTTCATATATATCGATTATGTCTAGAGAGGTTGTCGAAGCAAGGGTATAATGGATCAAGAGATTAGGTGACTATAGTTATATTTAGAGAAAGCTTCCTTGTGAACATGTGAGAACCATTCGATCCTCTGTAAACTGTCAGTTCTATAGTTCCTTTAGAAACTGGGTCCATGTATTTACACATCGTCAGATTTTGTTTAATGAAAGCTTGTGATTTTAAATGAATAATCAGGACCTACCTAAGAGGCGTGCTGAGTTGTATAAAAAATCAACGACTCTCACATGATTGCAAAGGCCTAAAAGATTTGGTATGGTCTTGCAATAACCGTTCGATCTCACATTAGATTCAAAACTCAAAGATAACCTTAGAAAATAATAAAATCTCTAGGTCTTCTAGAGTTAGGAAAATAAAAAAGAGGTCGGACCTAGGTAAAGAAATATTAGGAATATGAATCAGTGCAATGAATAATTGAAACATGTGTCTTTTTAGGAAGTTAAGTGATTTTGTAAAAGTAACAGTCAAATATATTTTAAAAGAGCGACCTAGGGTTTTCTTTGAAAAGGAAAGCCACTTAGGGTTTTTTTATGTCTGGTTATTTAATTAGGGCTTATATTGCATTCAAATATTTGATTTTGTATACAATTTGGAAGATTATTAATTAATAAAATATTTCTTAGATTTGTCATGGATATACTTTCATTGTGTTGAGTGTTGTCAGTTAATTTTCTAGAAAAAGGCTGACAGTTTGCTTTTTATTAGATAGTTGTTGTTAATCTACAAAGCAAACATGTATTCATTGGGATCTTACGACAACCATGAATGTAAGGCATATCTCATTTGTTTCACTATTTATAACAGAGCAACATGAGCATATGGTGTGGCAAGGTTGAAATGGGCAACAATGGGAAGTGGAATTATTGGGTGTTAATAAAAAATTGGAATTTGGGCATGGTTGAGTAATATGTATTAATTTCTATAGCTTCCAAGTAAGTGATTTTGTGATGATCAAATAAATAGATAAGTTTTATTTCAAAGTTCATTTATTAGAAAAAATTGTTATTTGAAAGATGTCAGTGCAGAAAACAAAGTTTGGTTTTAAATGAGAGACATTCTTGTATGAAAATGTGTAGTTTGTATAAAGCAATGAGGAATATTTTGAATATGTGTAAGGGTCAAATCAAATATAGTCTATTTTGTTGGACAAATTATTTGTTTATCAAAGAAACCAGGTTTTATTATCCAGTTATGAAGTTATTTCTTATTGGTTGATTCAAACTGCACATTTTGGTACAAGGGTGTCTTTCATCTGATCAATGTTTGTTTTCTGCGCTGGTATTTTTCACACACCAATTTTTTCAAAAATGGAAATGTTGAAATTAGACTTGGCTATGTATTTTATCACAATAAATTGACCAAACTGCAAGCCATCAAAATTGGAAAAAAAAATTCAACCATGTTCAAATTGCAGTTGTTTATCTTTGTTGTGACTGGTTGGACAATGATAATTTACTTGTGTTAAAGAAATGGAAGGTTGTATATCTAGTATTTGAACCTTATTTACTTTTAATGCTATAAATTAAAATCTTTTTTTTGTAAGAACTTGTACATTTCCAACAATTTTTTTCTAGTTATGTTACTTTTATCTCATAGACTAAATATATATTTGTTAGAGGTAATTCAAAAAAATCAGATATACACGCACAAAGTAAAAAAATGTTGTAATATGTTGAAGAGAAAGTTCTTATAGAGAAAAATCAAATAAGCTTTAAATTAACATTTTTCAATTAAAGAAATAATGAAGCCTAAACCTGAAGGAGGTATTTCTTAACTAATTGTAGCTATGCTTATGATCTTAATTATGGTTACAAGGGTTTTTTAGAACATTTTCTTTGAATACGTGATTGAGGAATTGTTATGACTAATTTTTTGTACCATTCTTTAGGTCATGGTTAATGACCAGGTGTTTTTAAGTATGATTATATTGTCATCTTGCAATGATTTTAGATTTGAGATTATAACAAATTGAGCAGACTGCAAGCCATAAAAATTGAGAATTTTTTTCAACCATGCCCAAATTCTAGTTTATTTTCTTGTTGTCAGTGGCTGGATAGTGATAATTTTTGTCTGCTAAAGAAATTGAAGGCTATATATCTAGTATTTGTACCATTATTTAGGTCATGGTTAGTGACCAGGTGTTTTTATGTATGATTATATCGTTATAGAAGTGGGTAGGAACTATAATACAGTATCAAGAGGTGTCAATGATATATATGAAAAGATCTTATAAGTAGCATAAATGATGAGATCATAGAAGTGATTTCATTAAATGAATCCTCTATTGCTTTACAAAATATTGACTTCAATGAATTGTTCATGAGTTATGAAGCTGAAATCCAGTATTTTAGGTCTGCTTCTCTATGAGATTTATTTGGTAAACTTGTTACTGTGTCTATGATTGATGGAGTTATATGAAAACTGGTTTTGGTTGGATTTTTTTTAGATTTAGGGCATTGGGTTTGTGTAAATTGTTATCATATAATTTGATTGAAGATGATGTTAGAAACATGGCTATTCATGTAATGTTTATGATGATGTAAATTTTAAAGTTTCAATATAAAAAAAAATTCTGACTATTGTAGGGCTTTCTATTTGTTTAACTGAACTTCTAAATTTCGGTACTATATTTTGATAACATATTATATTTGGATGAATAAGTTAATTTCTTTGAGTTGATGTATCTTTGTTGAAAGTTTGGTCTATTGTATTTCTGGTATTGCATAATTCATTACTCATGTGTGGACCCATAAATTTTTTAATAGAAAAATTTGTTGCCTTATATATAAAACAATTTGTTGTCTTTTTAGAAATGTATAATATTAGATTGACTGGGCTTGATAAGCATAAATTGAATTATAAATTTAATAAAAGTTGTTCCAGAAAGTGAAATTAGACTTTAGTATATGCAATACATGCTAGGCTAATCAAGTTCATGGCACCTTGTAGCTACTTCTATCTTCATCTGATAGACTTCATTTGAGTAAATTAACAAGACAAACATAACTGTTTGACATGTCAATAAAGTATACTATAGCTATTGCAGAGACTAAACATAATTATTACGATTTTGATAACAAAAATATCTATTGTATTTATGTTTGAATGAAAATAGTATATGATAATTATTTCAGTAACAACAAAATAGGCTACAGTCACTGAGTCTCAATAGACAGTTCAGTTTCCCATAAAATGGTTATTGTTACTAAGTTTATACCTGTTTTAAAATGATTGTATGTTCTACAACTTTAGAGTTCAAAATCTGAGAATCATGTATACATATTTGTGATTTCAATGAAGAATATACAATAAGGATACACAAATGTGTTAATATTCTATTAACATGTTTAAGCATCTTTCTTCTTCTTTTCACCTTGTAACATTTGCATTTTGTTGCATGCATGAATATCTTTCAAAACTGAAAATTGGATGAATACAAAGTCCTGAAGTTCATGAACTCTTGAAAGAGTTGTAAAGGTTAATCCTTTCCGTTCTGTGCTTCCAATGTCAATTATTGCTTTTACAAGCGACAAACCCTGTGATTTGTGTATTGTTAAAGCCCATGACATTCACAGAGGTATTTGATGACACCAACCCCTTTTAATTGGTGTGATATGAATATTCTTTGGATTAGTATCATCCCAAGCTCGACCAATGTAGTTAAAAGATTGAACCACAACTATCAATGGCAATTGAGGAGGCTTTTCACCATCGTTATATACAATAGCTTTGATTTTTCCTATAGCACCATTAACTAGCTATGTCTAGACACATAAATTTATACATAGCATAACTTGTTTCCCTATACATAAAAGAATGTGAGATTGAAGTTGTTCTTCATATGCATTCGAGCTCTCAAAATCTTTTTGTTGTTCTGCTATTGAAAGAGCCACAGGTTGATGTAGAGATAATAACATACGCTTATTATGAAGAGCTACCTTTTCATTAGTTGCAAAAAGGTGTACTTTAGAATGAAAATCTTCTTGTTCCTCTTTACTGAGAGAAGTAATTGTTTGTGACATGAGTAGAGTCCAATCTTCAATTGTTGGTTCTGCATTTCTTAGATTTGTAAGAAGAGAATGGAATTGTACCTAAACATCTGTGCTACCAATTTGGAAAAATTTAGCCTCTAAAGTGATTATTTTTCTGAATGATTTCCATAATTGTCCACCATATGAATTTGAAGCACACATTGGAATATCTCTAACTGGAGGAAGCTAACCCAAATCACCAAAGAGAATCATTGAACGACCTCCAAAAGGAATATGATTTCTATTTAGAAATGCTTCTCTGAATCTCATATCAATTCTTTCAAATAATTTAGGACCAATAAAACTCATTTCATCTATAATAATGTACTGAACATAATACAGATTTTTTTGTAACTTTAACAGTTGTTGACCTTATAATTGTACCATCTCTTTGATAGGAATGCGTAGAGTTGAATGAATTGTAGATGCCTTGATGTTAAATGTTGCAACTCCTATTGGTGTAAGAAGTAGAGAAAGTGAATGTCCATTGGGTGTTGATTGAGTGAGACTAGCTTTGATTTGAGCTATTAGATGAGATTTTCCAGTGCCAGTAGTGCCTTGTACAATTAGCTATAATGGTTGTTGTACAATACTTCTTTGGCTATGTGATATAATCATATCATATGCTTTTTGTTGTTGGATAGATCATTTCTAATAAGTTTTCTAATGCATAACTGGATTTTGTTGAAAGATTTCTTAATTTGATTGAATGAAATTTGTAGATGTAGCTTTTTGTAAAGGTGTAATATTATTTTGCAACCAATTATTTGTTGAATCAAAATCTTGATATCCAAGCATATCTAAATCATTCAAATGTATCTAGGTGTGCCTAGATATAAATGAGATAAAAAATTTCATTCATCTAGTATAGTATCTTGCATTGCATCTGGATCTGCTATAGGGTTTGTAGGATCATCTACTTCTTCTGCATCTAATTGTGTTCTACATACATGTCATGTGTCATATGATCTTGAAAAATATTCCCATTGTTCTATTATTCCTTCATCTAATGCTACAAATTCTATTTCAATATTGTGGAATGGTTTGTGTAATAACAGTTCACTCCTACAAAAATTTGGATAAGAAATGTCCTCTCTAGAAGGAATACTGATAAATCTAGGGGAGACTCTAACTATACAAGATGATCTTCTTTCTTTCCATTTGTCTTGCATTCGTGTAGCTCTAAATGTACATCTTTGGGTTATGTGAATAAGAGAATACAATTCTAAACTTGGTGGACGTGCCATATAATTATCAATTTAGTTTTGGCATAAGCTTGTTAGCATGTCTAATATAGGTAGACATTGAAGATTTTTTTGGTTCACATTCAAAGATATAAATTGTCTACAACATAGGGATAAGGGAAGCTTTTGTAGAAGATGACAGGTTTCTTGGGCACCTATATCATGGTCAACAAGATTTTCAAGAAGCATTCTTTGAAGTGCAACTAGTGCAGGCATTGTACCATTCAAAGTTGACAATATTCTACTTAACATTGCATGACATGTTTCTGATTTTTGTTCTGCTTTGGCTACATATTTTGCTATATACTTGATAACTGCATCAATTGAAAGAACAGGTTGACAATCTATATTACCTCTCCAAATGGAAAGTATTTGTATGTTATGCAAGTTTAGTCAATCATATGTGGCCCATGGAGCTTTATAACAGCATGAAATAGCATCACCTTTTCTTTTTAAACATGTCTGCAGAGAACATTTTGTGTGACGTTGAATACGATTAACCAAATCACTGTAATCAAAAGCTACATCTATTGCATAAATCATCTGTGTAGTCATCAGACAAGGATCATGAAGAGATTTGGAAAATATCCCTTGATTTCTTTGTTGTATGCTTTGTGGATTCCATACAGATACATACTATTTTATGTAATCTAAAGCTTTCTGCACTGATAGATCATTATTCCATTCTAAATTTTTAATATTTGGTGCATTTGGAAACTAGATAAACCCATGAATATATGGAGAACCTATATTTGTCCATTCAGACCTGATATAAATTTAAGTCGGTAAATAAACATGTAATTGCATAGGAATAAATAACATTTTAAATAGGTTGTTTACCTGTACCAATAGTTAGTTACGCCAAGCAATTTCTTCAAGACTTCCTCTCAAAATGCAATGACTCTATGATGCATATATACAACTATCAAATGAGGATTTTCAATAATATTTTTTATTCACCATCTTGTAGCCATAGATGGATTTTCTGGTGTGGTGGATGGCATGACATTGTGTAAATCAGGCCATTTGGTATCTGCAGCACTCAGGATAAAGAAAAGTGTAAGACAACCAATTTGAATAACCATGTCTATCAGTTCTACTCTTCATTGATTCCAAAAAGATCTAGTGCCACATACAGAAGAGCCAAATCTCATCAGTTGATCTGCCAATTTATCATCAGTTGCATCCCGTAGCTTTTGATGAAGATCTGCCATTGTTACAAGTAAAGATCCATCCAATTGTTTGTGAACAAACACAGATTTTGTGCCTGGCTTTGATGACGCATGATAATATTCAATATAAAGTACTAAAATCTTGAATGCTACCCAAATCTATTATCATAGTACTATAGAAGGTGAAGAGCATAATCATGGAGTTTGACTTCTTTGATACGTGGTTTTTTTAATATAGTCATTCCATTGGGAAACAAATTTGGAAATGCCATAACAAATAAACCTTCAGTTGTGGATTCATTTATAGGAAAAGGCGTGATAGGAGGCCATGCAATAGATTTTGTTGTTCAACCTTCACCTAAATGCAACAAAGAACATATTTCTTATGTTTCTCTACGTGGAGCAGGTAGATTACAAACAAATGACCTATTAAATTCTAGACTATCATCAAACTCATTGTCTTCTATCTCATCTAACATGGATGAGTTATCTTCAATAGGATGACTATTTTCCACTGTATTAAAAATTAGGTCTGAAATACCAGTAGATTGTAAAGGCAATGATGCTAATGCATTTTCATCTATTTGTACATCCCTATAGTATGAATCATTCAATGTTTTATATTTCAATGCTTCATAAACATGGGATCTACTAACATAAAAACTATATTTTTTTATTTCCTATACTCTCTTTGTTAACAATGATTATATCCAACACATATATTCGTCTTGGCAACAATGATGTGATACTGGAAATGTTTTGAAGAAAACAAATAGTATGACCACTATATTTGTGTTGACCACCTTTTTCATATGTAACTTGCAATATAGGACTTATTTTTTCTATCAGCATTTTTTCAATTTGTGTTAAGATTTTCAAACACAATGGTTGTTCACCTAGATCCATATTGTTCCACTTTGAGAACCGATGGCCATCTTTTTCTGAATTGCATCTGTAGCATATTAAAGTTTCGTCTGATATGCGCATTTTAATTTCAGGATATCTTTCCATACAAATAGAACACTTTCTATAGTTTGAAATACCTTCTATCTTTCTACAGAATTCTTTTCTAGCATTGTAATAATTTTCAGAGAAAGGTGAGCTAAGAATATGGTCAGTTGTATTCATGGAAGTTGTATGATCCTCAATACAATCAGGTATATCAAGTTCTGCCAAGGAAGGATTTTGAATAATAGAATTTGGTAGAGGATATGAATTTGGAAGTTCAAGGTGTTCTAAATGTGGTGAGGGGTTCGAACAATATAAATCTGAAGTAGAAATTGCAAATCTATAATAATTGAAAATCGTAAATTTGAAAACAATACTCAGATATGGAAATGTAATCTAAAAAGAAACATGGTAAATTTGGAAATATTGTTTCTTTATAAGATCTATGCATATTGTATTCAAAGAAAGTAAGTGGAAAGTTATTACACAAAATAAAATAATAACAGGGTATGTGCAAGATCATGAGGGGCCAAAAAGTGGCAATGTCAGTTCAAAACTTTGACAATGTAGCTGACGACTTTTTCTTCACCTAAATTTGATAAAATGAAAAGGGTATCTTAAGGAGATTATCAGCTTTCTATTGATATAATTGCTATCAAATTTTTAATTTGGTAAGTAATTATTAGTTATTTTCTAATTGAGCTACCTCTAAAGTGTTGATTTATATACTGATTGAAAAATGACTATAACTTTTAGACGGTATAACATTTTTTAAATCCAAAAAATGCATCACATTCTATGCTTCGCCTACTATAAGGAAAAAAAATAAAATTAATTTTGTAAAGTTTTGAATGGGTTAAGGTGGTCAGACATGGGATTTTTTTTATTCTGAAAATGTTGTAGCAAAAAATTCATAATTAATTATTTTTTTGGAATAAAATTACAAAAAAATATGCGTCACATCCAGGCATGAGTCTACTACTTTTATATAAAATCTTATAATAAAATATTATCATTTGATTATGATTAAGGTCGTCAGACATACACCTACTTCTTATTTTTTTCCTGAAATTTTTGTAATGATGCATTGAAATATATACTTTTCACCAATCATACTAACTTTTTCTCAAAAAAGGCCTAGTATTTTAGAAACTACATTCAATTTTCTATAGATTCTATTGTTACAACTTTTTGATATTAGGTTCATAGCTAGTTGAAATTTTCACGTCAAGTTGACTAACCCTGATTTGCTAATTTTTCATTGCCACTTAAGGGCATAGTTTGGCCCCTCATGATCTTGCACATACCCAATATAAAATGTAAACATATACTAATATTGTAAAAAGAAAGAGAACCCGATCTACAACTTCCCACCCTCAAAATTTTCAAATTGTAGGTCCCATGCCTGCCTCCCCTGGGGGTGTTGAGGCCCCCATGGTTGACCTACATGTGGGCCCTGATGCTTCGTAGGTAACCCTCATGACTCCCTCTAGCACAATCCATGTGTCTTAGTCAATGGGGGAATCTCGAAAAGTGTCCTCCCCCACTGTTCAACCTACAAAACCCAATTGGGTTGGGGCTCTTGTCAGCGATGCCCAACAATCACTGGATTCGCTCCTAGTGGATTTAGTCCTCACTGAAGATGGGGCTGAACTCGCTCTTCCTAACTTTGTGGTTAACTGAACAATGGTAGACTTTCAATTGGCTTTGGTGGGGCAGTTTTTTAACTTCTGCCCTACTATTAAAATGGTGAGAAAGTGGATTTCTATCCAATGGAGGATCAAGGGCTCTGTGTCAGCTTCTACTATGCCGGGAGGCTTGTTCCTATTTAGGTTTACTACTCTTGAGGACTTGTCTATTGTGTTGTCGGGCTCTTGGGTCTATGGGAAACACTTCCTTGCCCTTGCAAAGTGGAAACTAGATTTCAATCTAGCTACTGATCTATCTAGATCAGCCCCTATTTGGGTTCACCTCCCTGGTTTACCTCTTGAATACTAGGACAAGCAATTTTTTTGATGGATCAGTGATTCCTTTGGTTCTTTTATCACTATAGATCAGGTGACCCATTCTAAATCTAGGCTTGTATTTGCTAGATTCTATGTGAATGTCACATTGAATAAAACTCTTCCTAATTTTGTTATTCTAAGATCTAAACTGGGTAAGTGGACCCAAGCAATTATGTATGAGAATGCTACCATGTTCTACCAGAACTGTGATAGTAGGGGTCACTCTAGCAACAACTATAAGCTCTCTAAGCAGTCTTCCACCTATGCAAAGAGGGGTAAAGGGAAAGATGGTGTTCCCTCTCCTCAGGTGCAAATAGAGACCTTGGACCATCCCTCAGAGGAAGTGGAGAAGGTAACCCTAGCTATGGAGAAGGTCACCCTAGCTATGGTGGTGCTTACCCCAGCTACTACAGATATTATCTCAGAGGAAGGTGAGATTAACCCCCTACGGGTGGAGGTTGAGAAGTGTGTCATTACTAAAGAACACCTAGCCCCCTAGCAGCTAGAGAAGGTGTTTGCATCCCCCTCTACACCCCCTTCAGTGAAGAGATCACCTCTCCCTTCAGAGATTGAACAACTTAACATTGTGGTGGCGCTGGAGTTGATACCCCCTAAGTTGGGTGCAACACACCCCCCTGAGACTACTATGGAAAACTCATCCAACTTTCTTGATGGCTTGGATGATGAGAATGGAGAATGGAAAACTCGGATGAAGAAAACCAAGCCTAAAAAGGTGGATGTGGGAGTTGAAACTCCAAGGGGCAGGCCGTTTGATCGAGAAAGAAGATCGAGAGGATCCACAAGGGACATTGCTATGGGTAAGCAGCAAACCCTGGAATCAAGATTTAAGAGTAAAAAATGATTTGTCTTTCTTGGAATGTGAGGGGTTTGAATAGCTACCTGAAGCAAAATGTTGTTCAACATTACATTTTTTATCATGAACTTGATGTTCTTCTTTTGCAAGAAGTTAAGATGTCTATTAGTAACTTTGAGTCCATTGCTCCTAAGTTGTGGCTGGGTGTTGCTTTCTTATACTCTAAAGCTTTGGGTGCCTCTAGGGGTATTGCTACACTCTGGAATCCCAATAAAATCAATGGCCTATTGGTTGAGTCATCCCCAAATTTGTTGTCACCTTTAATAAGGATGGGGTAGAATGGATAACCTTTAACATCTATGCCCCAAACACCTACCCAGGTAGAGTTATTCTTTGGAATGATCTTAGTGCTCATTTGGCTCAAAACAGCTTGAGAAACCTTCTTCTAGCTGGAGACTTCAACTCTCCCCTCTATCCCTCAGAGAAATGTGGTAGGCTTGTTGATTACTCCGGCAGTATGAGTGATTTGGCTGATTTTATATTTGGTACTGGCCTCCTAGATATTGACCTAACTGGAGACCCCTTCACCTAGTCTAACAATAGAAAAGGCAATCACCTTATTTAGGTGAGACTCGATCAGGTCTTGACTTCATCCTCCCGGGATCTTTATCTGAATTCCTCCCTAACCTCCCTTCCCAGGACTACCTCAGACCACAACCCCCTCCTCCTATGCTAGTTTGAATCCCCTAAAGTCAGCTCGTCCCCCTTTAGGTTTGAAATCATGTGGTGCTCTCACCCTTCATTCAAAGACCAAGTCAAACTCTAGTGGAGCACCAAAATTAAAGGCACAGCCATGTTCAGAGTTGCTCAAAAGCTTGAAATCATCAAAAAGGAGGTCAAAGGTTGGAGCAAGCATAACTTCAGGGACCTCTGCAAAGAGAAAATTGAGCTCTCAAGAACCCTTAATTCCCTTCAGGCCCAACTTTCTTTTGGAAATTTCTCTCTCCAGACTTGGGCTGATGAGGAAATGACAAGACAGAAATGGCAGGAAACTCTAAAAAAAGAGGAAATTTACTAGAAGCAAAGATCGAGGATCCAATGGCTTACTGAAGGAGACAAAAATGCTTCTTTCTTCCACAGATCTACCAACATCCACAAGAAAAGGAATACCATTACTTCTATTATGGATGAGAATGAGATCACAGTCAAGGAAAAGGACAAGATTAATCAGGTGGCTATTAACTACTTTAAGGGGTTATTCTCTAAGGAGGGTCTGATCTACATGGAAAACATTCAAAATCAACTCCTGGAGAATGTCCAGTGTGTTGTTACTAGGGAGGAAAATGAAAGACTAATGGAAAGGGTCTCGAACGAGGAGGTTAAAAGAGCAGTCTTTTCTATGGGTAGCTATAAGGCCCCTGGGCCTGATGGGTTTCCCCTGGCCTTCTTTCAAGAATACTGGGGCATTGTTGGTACTGATGTCACCTGCACTGCCAGAGACTTTTTCGGGACTAGGCATCTCCTCAGGCAACATAATCAAACCTACATTGTTCTCATCCCTAAACATGATAATCCCACCTCTATACTGGATTTCAAACCTATCAGCCTCTGTAACACCTTCTATAAAATCATCACCAAGATCCTAATCAGAAGGATAAAGCCCTTGCTAGAGAAGTTAATTTTCCCTACTCAAAAGGGATTTGTCCTCGGAAGGAAAATTCTAGATGCAGCTATTGCCACTTATGAGATCATCCATTCTATGGATAGGAGCAAGATTCCATGTATGGCCTTTAAATTGGATATTTCTAAAGCCTATGAAAAAGTTAATTGGTCTTTTTTGATCAAAATTCTCAATAAAATGGGGTTCAAGGAGAAAGCTATTGAAATCATCAAAGAATGTACCCAAACCATGTGCTTCTCTATTCTGGTCAATGGCTCCCCGGGGGGTTTCTTCACTCTTGAAAAAGGTCTTAGATAGGGAGACCCTCTCTCACCTTACCTCTTCATTATGGTTGCTGATGTTCTTAGCAGGAATCTCTATATGCTATCTGATAGGGGGAAAATCAAAGGGGTTAAACTGGCTTCCACCATCCCCCAAGTGGTGTTAGAACAATTTTTTGATGACACCTTCCTTTTCGGGTTCTCTTTAATGATTGAGGCTAGGCAATGGAAACAAATTCTGGAGTGTTATGCCTGGGCTTCTGGTCAATGCATTAACTATCAAAAGAGTTGTCTATTCTTCTTCAATACACCTTTGGAGACCCAAAATAAGGTGCTTCAAATCCTAGGATTTTTAGCTGCCTTGCTTCCTTCCACTTACCTGGGTCTCGCCTTCACTATCAAAGAAGTTTCCCAGGAATTCTGGAACTCTATTATGGAAAGGACTCAAAAAAAGCTTGTGGGTTGGAAAGTGAAAATTTTAAGCAATGCTGGCAAACTTCAGTTGGTGGCGGCTACTCTCCAAGGAGTCCCTGTCTATTTCCTTTCCCTCTTTAAAATCAAGAGTAACATGGCTAATAAGTTGGAATGGATCTAGAGGACCTTCCTTTAGGCAGGTTTAGAGGAGAAAAAAAGGTTGTCTCTTGTGAACTAGGATACAGTCTGCCTTCCAAAATACCTAGGTGGGTTGGGATTAAGAAAAATTAGCCAAATGAATAAAGCTCTGACTACTAAGGTGGCCTGGAAGCTCATTGAGGGGAAGGCGGAATGGTGCAAAATTACGGAAGCCAAGTACCTCCAAGGTCTCTCCTTCAAAAGGAAGTTCCAAGATAATGACCTTCCAATTGGATCCAAGCTCTGGAACAACATCTACAATTTTAGAAACATTCTTTCCAAAGGGGTGTTCTGGCAGGTTGGCAATGGTAGATCCATTGGGTTCTGGAAGGACCACTGGATTTTAAATCTCCCCAACCTCGGATGAAAATTCAAACCTCTTATGGATCATCTCAAACCTATTCTAGGAAATAGAGTCTCTAACTACATGGATGGTAGAGAGTGGAAGGACTTACAGATATGGTTGAGACATAGACTGGACCTAATGAAGAGGAAAAGGAGCTTATGGAGAATCTTAACATCAGAACTTTGGACCATGAAGATACTATCTTATGGGCCCCCACTCAGACAGGGAAGTTTTCTCTTAAATCTTCCTACAATCTGCTGCTTAAGGAGAATGGTAACATGGAGGACTGGAAGAAGGTTTGGATTCCCCAACTCACACCAAAAATTAATTTTTTCTGGTGGACCCTTATGCATGGGAAGGTTTTAACCCAAGACAACCTAGTTAAAAGGGGTTTCTCCATGGTGAATAGATGTGCCCTATGTATGAAACATGAAGAGATAGTGAATTATCTATTTATCCACTGTGAGTATGCTAGTAGCATCTGGCAGGA
This sequence comes from Chamaecyparis obtusa, assembly GCA_027943335.1. Lineage (NCBI taxonomy): Eukaryota > Viridiplantae > Streptophyta > Pinopsida > Cupressales > Cupressaceae > Chamaecyparis > Chamaecyparis obtusa. The sequence continues at coordinate 321,625 of BSBK01011403.1, forward strand.
GATTATTGGCAACTTGGGGGTCCTATGGGTCATTGGTTGGGATGTACATCAATTCAGCTACTAGCGATCTCCTTCCATTCATCCTCTACTCCAACTACTCTGGCATATGATACCCCCCCATGTCTGTTGGGTGATCTGGAAGGAAAGGAACAATCAGATCTTCAGAGATGAGAATATCCCCGCTGGAACTTGTCTCTAGATAGGTACCAGACTTCTGTGTGAGAATACTTGGGTGGCCAATTGGAAGCTCCCCTCTGCTCCCCCCAATGCCTAGGAGGTTAGAACTTCTGATAAATGGAATATCCTATCAGTGTTCTCTTGATTTGATGACACCAATAAATTAGCCAGAAAAGCCACTAAATGGATGGCCCCTACCAGAGGATGGATCAAATTAAATTTTGAAGGTGATGTTAACACTAAGGGTCAAGGTGGTGGTGGGATCCTTCATGACTACAAGGACAATTGCCTGATTGCTTTTGCTGGTCCCATTATTAATGGCACTGTTACCCAAGCTGAGGGAATGTCCCTTTTATGGGGAATTCAAACCGCTATTAATCTGAACGTAAGACACCTAGCTATTGAAGGAGATTCCAAAGTGGTGAGTCAGGCTATCAAAAGTGAGGCTAGTGTGGGATGGCAGACCAAATCCATCAAGTTTCCAACTCTTTGGCTGTGATTGGCTTACATCAGCAAAAACTCACCAACTGGAGTGGGGTGAGTGACTTGCCCTTGATGACTCAGCAAATCATCGAGGAAGAAAAGAATTTGAATTAATGTGCTCCGTTGTCATGATTAATTTACAATCATGTTGGATCATGTGTCGGCGTGTTCGTATGTTTTTTGAAATTATTAAAATGTGCTGCCATTACCCCATGCAAGTTTATAATTACTTTCCAAACGTGCAATGTAAAGGTTGTCTGAATCAGGATGCCTACTTGGCAATTCTAGACAGCAAGCGTATCCTTGATTTTATTGCCAATAAAGGCACTTGTAGATCCATTAGATTTGGTGGTATAGTGCACTTTTCCCAAAGATTTCCTCAAAGCTAGTGCTCTATGTATAACCCGATTTCGGGAAAGTTTCGTCAAAACAAGAGGTTTTCCAACATCTGCAATTTTACTCAGCTCTCTGATTTTTTGGCTTCCTTGATGTTGGCAGACCATGATTTTGAGATGGGGGGAAATACTCTTTGCATTAAACTTGATAAGATTGACGAGGCCTTTTCCAATGACGCTCTGGTCACTCATTACTGTAAGGAGTGTGGGATTTGGGGTTTCATGGAGCGTATGAGAGGAGGACATGATGAGCGGATTTCAAAGAAGATCATCTCCACCTAGAATAACAGGAAGGTCTCAGTGGGAGGTATTCACTTTCAACTTAATGAAGAAGTTATCGCCAAACCTATGGGGCTTCCTATGACAGGGAGAAAATACAAAAAAACTAGCTGGACTTTGGACCCCACTAACCTCAACCAATTCTTCTGGGAGGGTGAGCAACCTGTGAAGAAACAAGGGGTCTTTAACTGAGAGGATCTTCTCAAGTTTTGGCCTAAAATCTACCTCATCATCATGAAGTACTTCACGCTGGAGGGTAAGTTCATCATCTACTACTATTACCACCTGCCTTTTCTAAACCATATTAGAAATAAGGATTTGATGTCTATTCCTTTTTACTTTCTACATTCTTTTGAGAGCAACATTTTGGATATCAAGGATAATCTGGACAAACCTATTACCATTCTCCATTAGGGCCTCCTCCTCCATCTCTATTAGTTTCACAAAGCCATTTGCCCGGGCCCCCAACCCCCTCCCATAATTCAAGAAGTTATCCAGGATGTTTCTTAGGCCGAAGCTGGAAAACCTACCCATTCCTCTTCTCACTCCCTCCAAATTACCTAGGAGACCAAACCTGTTGTGGTCGGAGGAAAGAAATGCAAAAAACCCCATAAGGAATGGACTGGTCAGGAGGATTCCTACATCTCTGACTCTGTGGACCTCAGAATTGAGTCTGAAAGCACCCCTAACACTGACCATAAACATAAAATGAAGAAATGCATGGATAGTTAGGTCAACATTGAGGTGGACCTTAGTGGTACCAGTCGTAGGTGCTCAAGAAAAATTTCTAAAGAGAAATGTAAGTCCAGGCTCAAGAAAATTGCTTCCCGTGAGGTTTCTAGGAAAGATTCACCTTCTACTGAATCCATGAATGATTCTTTTGACCATCTGACTAGCCCCCTGAGGGTTGGCACCCACCCCCCCCTCTAGCCCCTAGGATACTTTGAATACCCCCATTAACCCCAACCCCCCGAGCCCCACCCTTGGGACCTTGAATAGAGAGTCTATTCCCAAAGACAACATAGCTCCCCCTGAGGTGACTTGCTTTAGAGGTACCCTCAAAAAGAAATTTGCAAAGCTAGATAGAGACATTGATGACCTTAAGAAGAACATGCAGAGGCTAGAGGATCACTGTAGATTGACCAATAAATTTTCCCTAAAAATTATGAGGAATTCGGGTACTACTCTGTGTCTTGTGCAGGAAAAAATGGCTGGTGGTGCTCTAGAGGAGGATGAAGATAACAAAGATCTCTTCTAGTTTCTTCAAGAGGAATGGTCCAACACTCTGCTATCTAGGCAGTTGGGGGAAAAAAATTAGTTTTTGTTATGGAGGTTTTTATTTTGGTTAATTACAGTTCGAGTTTCCCCTGTGTTGTGTGTGGGGACTTTGTTAACTTTTATTGTTTTGATACTAGCCTTGTGTGGCTCTAGATTGGTAATACTCTAAAAATTAATAGCTTTAGGCTTGTTTTCATTTTTTGGTTAGTTAGCTTCGTCAACTTTGTTTTTTATAGAGGCAAGTGTGATTGGTTTTGCTGCTTTATTGTTCTGTTTGGCTATTTCCATTAACATGTTGTTAATGTGCTTTTAGTCTTTGTACAGGCCAGCACCCTCTTGCTACTTTTTTCTATCAAAAACATATACTAATATTAAAGTAAATTATATAAAGATTTAAAGAAATTCAATATATCAGTACGACATAGTTTTAAAAGATCTAAAAACATTTATATATTTCCCAAAATCTAAAACAGCATAACATTAACATGACATAGTTTATTTTAGAATAAACATATATACACAAACATATTATTAGATATGTTCAACATTACAAGTAAACTACTATCTTAAGCAAGCTTCAAAGCCATAATAATTATGCTTTGAGTTCCTTGCCCGACCAAAGAAGATGTCTTGATAGTTAGATCAAATACAAACTTAGAATCATACAGATTATTCAAAATTTGTTTATCTGCATCGGGTTTAGCAAGTAGTAGCTGAAAATATTTTGCATCCACACCCAATAAAGCATTTTCAAGGCTTCAAAGGTAGTAACATTGTGAAGTTCACCTAATGGATTTTCTAAATCCATATTTAGCATGTAGGTGAAATTACATATTGGAATATGAAGACAACATTTAGAACATTCATACGTCCCAGTATGATTTTGAATAACTTTTTTTTACATTTTTCTCCATCCATGATTAGTGGACATGAGGGATAATAAAATTTATCCAAATAAAATCTACTAATTTGTGTTGTTACACAAACATGAATCATGGAATGGAAGTCTCTTTTACAAATGGTAGACATTGTCTGTCGGTTTGTAAATCTACCAAGTATTGTTGGCTCTTTAGTCAAAGAAATAGAAGATTGATCTTTTCCTATTCGTGTACACCATGTCAAGAGAGCAGTAGTCATAGTCAAATTTGGATTGATAAGAACATTGGTTGAAAAAATAGTATCTAATGACTTACCAGACCATGAAAGCAAACGAGCAAATGTAATTAAAAGAACAATTGTTTTTATTTCCCTAAACAAATTGAGAATTTGTTATCCTTCATTGTCACAATGATTTCCCCATAGAGTCACTTCAAAAGAGTATCCAAAGATATTTGTGATACATGTATTACATTTTTTTTATTTATGTACCATTTTTTTTCTAATGGTACTTGACGTATTGATAGAAACAACAATTCCAATCAAATCTACTAGTGAATTAAAAGGAAAAGTTTCAAGAGATTCGATGCTTTTGATATGGTAATCATGTTTAGGAACTATAGATTGAATACATGTGGAAGGTATGATTGTTGAAGAACCCTGAAGAACTATTTCATATGGATTGGTTGAACTATTGAATTTTGTATTTCCAATTTTTATAGAACCGTTAGAAATCAAATAAAGATTATTTGATTGAATAATTTCATAAAAATTATAAACCAATTCATTGAAAAAAGTTATATGTATACCAGTTCCTTGTTTTTCTATAAAGTCAAATCCGAATACTTTACCCTCTTTAGACCCTTTTCTGAAATAATGGATAGGTGATTTTTGTAAAGCACGACCCTCAATAGTCCATAACTTGTGTTACAAGGTCAGGAGTTTTATGGGAATTATGTTACATGAAGAAGCATCTAAAACTCCACGACTGCTAGACGATGCTATCTGTTTAGTACCTTGTACTATAGATACTAGAGATCTAATAATGTCTCCATTATTTGACACTATATGCAAATTATCAATTAGGATAGCCCTGCAAGTAGAAATAAAATAGATATTTAATAATGTTTTATAATGGAATTTTCATAAGTACAATAAAATATAATAAAATAATTGGCATACATGTAATTGTGGAGTTGCTTGCAATAGTATTCTTTGATGCAAACAATGGAACCTTTAACTAAATCCTCCTCCACTAAAAGTGTGTTAAATTGTTCCGACAAAAGGGAAAAGTGTGTATGCACACCATCAAAAAGTTTCAGATGATATTTTGTACTTGTAGTGTGTTTTTGTTCAATAGAATGTAATGATACAATTTGGAAACATGGTTCCTTGATGCAAATACCATCCATTATTTGACCAATTGCTCCTTTTGTTAATAAGGTCATTTTTGTTACCTATTTAATGGCAAATACTCTAATGTCAGTAATCAAAACTATATCATTAATATATACACTATATTTCTCAGTGATGCATTCTTGAAAAAAATATGTACACATTGTTTTCTAACACAAATAATTTGTCCAACGTTCATATAAATTACTTATTTAGTGTTAAATTTAAAAATTGTAATTTTGTAAAATAATATCTAAACTGTAACAAAATGTGAAAGTTTGAGCAAAATATATGCAAACTTTAAAAACATAAATTGATAGAATCTAAGAATTCAAGAAACTATACAACTCTAAAAATATAACTTAAAAGAACCTATGGTAACAATGCCTCCATAATGATAAATTTAAAATGTCTCGATGCTCAGGAGAATGTATATATTTGATATCTGTATAAACGCTTCTGTAAAATATTTTGGCGGTTCAAAAAATTATTAGCAGAACAATTCTTATATAGGCTATGATGACGGTCAATTAAAGTGGTCATGTTGAAGAGGAAAAAGAAAAATTGTTACCAACCAAACCATTTAACATTGAATGCAATTTAATGCATTTTCAACAACTCTCAGCTATACAAGGAAAGACTTCAAATACAGTGAGGATGAGCAGTAATTGAGTAGCAATAAATAGTCATTTTGAATCATCGAACAACTATTTATGTCGATATCCAAAAGTCTTATATATTTAAACATAACAAATATCTTGATACATATTGGAAAAATTAATTATTCATAGATATAAAAAGTATTGTTTCAATTTTTTGCATTGTAAACCATTATGAGAGAGTACATCTGCGAATGCTTCAAAGTGGAACATGTCTTCAAGTCAATCCAAATGTATATTTTTTTAATGTATACAATTATATTAGTCATAATATTTTATCTGTGATTGTTGATAGAAATTAAATGCCAATAAATATTAAAAGGAATGCATATGGTCTTTTCTTTCTTGTTGTACTTTTTATGATAACCAACAAGTACAATGAATAATTTACATGTTGATTTTATGGTGTATATTTGTTGTTATTATAACAACAAGGCTACCTTTTATTGTTTTCTATAACTTGTCAATGTCAGATATAGTAGTGACCAGCATATATATCGGATGATCAAAAACATTGAATTCAAAGCTAATATTTGACTAAGCTATCATTATCTGAATAGAGTATTTATTAAAAAAATATTTCTTAAATTTGTGACGGATGTGCTTTAATTGTTCTGACTGTTGTTAGTTACTTTTATGTATAATATCGATGTCGTCTATTGCAAAATGTGACACTATTAATTTATGTGACATATCGTAGAGTAAAAAAAAATTTCAACTTAATTATAAGTTTTCAATTTTGTTTGGATATAAATATTAATATACAACTTATTTGAATGAATAATGATTAACATGTTTCAGTATTGTTCAATTTAAATTGGGTAGATGCTTATTGTATGAAAATGCACAAGAAATTAAAAAATATTATGTTAAATGCCTTGTATATTACTAGCTATTTGAATAGAAGCTTAAAAGAGTATAACATAGAACCATAGAAGAGTATAATATAATTTAGTAAAGACAAAATAACAAAATAAGACAGAAACTATAATGTATTTTGTTCAAATGAAGACTGTCTATATTCAACATTCAACCTTTCACAATTAGAAATTACAACTGAAATATATATAGTTAAAACATCTTCGAATCCTTTGTAGAATAAGAATGCAACAAGCTTCAAATATTTTTTATCTTAAATCTAAAAACAAGAAAAAAAATAAAATAATTGATGCTTTTAGGTGATGGAAACAGCCAAAACTCTTGGAGTCATCTGATCTTCCTTAATTGATAAATGTCACCTTTATGTTTGATGACTGAAAAATGACTTCATAACACACGTTCAATCAGTGCCTCTTTCATTGGGCAGATGGTTATTGTATGTAAATCCTCAGGAAGAAATCAAAACATATATTGTAAAATGCCTTGTAGATTAGTTACACTTTGAATACAAATATATAAGAGTACAACATAAAACCATTGAAGAGTATAACATAAAAGTAAAGACAAAATAACAAAATAAGACAGAAACTATAATTTATTTTATTGAAAATAAGCATGCTTCTATACATACAAAATTTTAAGTTCAGATTGTTAGGCAAAGATGGAAAGACAGAAAACTTGTGGACTCATTTGATCTTAGTTAATTGATAACCGACACATTTGTTTGGAGATTTTGTTGACAACTTCATTGAGTTATTACAAGATATGGTGACCACCATTACAAGAGAACCTACTCCATTCTTCATAAATAGTTACCATCCCTATACTCATAGTTCAGGTGTCAGATTCCCAGGTAAGTTGTTCATTCTTCATCAAGAATGTTGAGGACAACTACTAGAGGCCTTTTCTTCTTGGGCTTTGTAAGGGCATCCCATGCATCTGTTTGCTCCTTTTTGGGCCAATGAAATTCTTGAATGCTCTGTAGTTGTTCCTTTTGTCTCTACCATCTTGCATCTGCAATTTTTTTCACATCTGAAATGAACTTAATGAAGTTCATTTCAGCCTTAATAACTTCATCAAGAGTTGAATTGAATCAATCCATATCTAATTCATTGATATCATTAGTAAACACCTCTTTCTTAGGTAGTAGTGAATCAAATTCTTATATCCATGTATTTGGGATAAAGCTATTCAAATTAGGTCCAAACATTATTGCTCTCGCCTCAATTTGATTTGCTTTACCCTTAAAAAAGGATAATGTTATTCCTATCTGATCAATCTCTTCCTTTACTTGCAAAACTATCTATGGAATATATGTCCTTAGGTGTTGTATAGCTGCTAGTCTTTCAAACAATGAGATCCTTAGGTGTTGTACAACTGCTAGTCTTTCAAACAATGAGATCCTTGTTGACCAAGTTCCAAAATAGGTATTCAAAATACTAACAAAAATATTAACCTCTACTTGTAATCTAGGTAATTTATTATAGGAAGTGTAAACAATATCTACTTTTTCCTTCAAAACTTGTACTCTGTGTTCCAAAATTTTATTTAGTCCTTGTAGTAAACTGCTTCATTATTCTCGATAGTGCTTTTCTCTCTCACTACAGTTTCATCTTCTCCTTCTACACTTTGGGTCTCTGACATTGTAGACTATTCAGGGGGTGGAGGGGCAATCATAGGCATGCATATTATTTGTTGATTCAAATCCTCTACTATTTTCTCTAATGCCCTTTCTTTCATGATGTGCAGCTCTCTATCTCTAACTATTGCACTGTAATCTTTAAAAAGTTTCTCATATCTATTTGAGAGCTGCTTTGATTTGTCTTCATTTAATCTTGCAAAATGAGTGAGCACTTGAGAAATCTCAAGGTCACCAGTGTTGTGTATTGACCATATTATTTTGTCTTCATCCATATTCTCTTTCACATTTAAGGAAAAGGGCTTCTATTCCTTGGGATACAGGCTCCACATAGCCAATACTTGATTTTTTGGGCTATACCCAAATCCTTTGATTATATCCCCTACTTGGGTTTCTGAACACAAATTAATTTTTGGTTGCCTTCTTATTTGATCTCTTATAAATGTAAAAGAAAGATCCCAACTAGTTACAAGTAATATTTTGCTTGTCTTTACTAACCTCCTCGCTTCTTTAGGAGTGATTATTTCTGATTCAAGATCATAATCCTTCAAAGCTTGAATGGCTTCTTTTGGAACTTGGCCTTCATGTGTTATATGCATAGTAGAAGCAACCTGTTGTTGTTTATGCCATAACAAGAAGCTTTTAAATTTATTAGTTTTTAAAAATTCATTATCTTTTAAGAAAGCTTCCTAATGAATCAATATTTCATCTTGGCACAAAGCTAGAGGCAATTTAATTTCTTTTACTATATGTTTTTCTTTTTTCCTATCTTCTCAAATCTTCTTCCTCAATTGGTGATCATAGGCCCTAGTGCCAGTAATTAGAGTTCCACCTCTATCTTTTTTGTTCTTAGTAGTGCATACTTCAGAAGGGTCTCCTGTTTCAATTTTTCACCTTTTAAAGGGAGGGTAATCAGTATGTTTAGTATTTGGAAGTTTTGTCAAATTCACAACTACATTTTCATTCACTTCTTCTTCAATAAGAAGTGGATGTTCCATGGCAGGAAGGTTATGCACTAAGTAACTATCATTACTATCTTCTTCATATTCTAAAGAAGAATGCTCCTCATTTTCCCTCTCCTTATCATCAATTAATCCCTCCATAGAGTTGATCAAAGCATTGAAATTTTCCATCATCTGATCTAGCCTTTGCAAATAAGGCAATGTGGGGAAAAAGCCTCCAAATAGAATTTCCTTTTTCATCAGGTGTTTTTCTAAGGACAACAATTCCTATAATTGTTGTGTCCTTCTTTGTATGTCATTTTCATTGAGGATATTCCTAATGATATCCTCTTCAGGACATTTCTCATGTCTATTGCTAATTAGAATGCTGGGAGTATAAAATTTGCTTGCATTAACAATAAAATATTATGTATCTACATATCTATAGAATGCAAAATTTATTTTAAAGTGGCCTAACCACTCATTTACTTTGTTCAATGCATTCTTTCCAATTGTGAAGTTGGAAACTTTGAACTGTCTAGGGATAAAAGTACCCTTTCTGTGTGGAGCCAAGAGCTCCTTATCAGTCAACATGAGTTGCCAAAAGATCTCTAACAATGCAATCCTTGGTGGCACATAAAATGTGAGAAGATGAGGTGGTTGGGGGCAACCATAGAATCTGATAATTGTAAATGTTATTTCATAATAAAAATCTCCACAATTGTGATTTCGAGTCCACTTCTCAACAAATTGACAAGGTCTTAATAATTGCAAAACCTTAACTGGCAGTCTAGGTAGATTTAACCCCAAGCTCAACAAGATTGGTTGTACCATGCAATTGTGAAAAGCATAAAAATCACACCCGCTTGAAGTAAAATTCCATGCCTTTATCCAAAACTGGACTGGATTAGGTTGAGCATTCCACATCATCTTAGGCTGAAGGTATTCTAAATGCATGATATTGTAATTGTGATACAAAATAAGATGCATTAACAAAGAGTAATACATAAATGTAGGACATGGCTCTTTCTTTTGAATAGACTCAAGACCTTCATGCATCCTACTTATTACATATCCCACATAGTCATAACCTCTATTTACATGAGGACTTTGTAAACCCATTACCATCATTAGAATATCAGATGAAATTATGTCTGCACCACCATCCACCCCCAACACTCTGCACAATCCATATGCAATATACTTGATATAAAAATTTAAGTCCTTATAGAAGTATGGTGCAAACCCTAGTGTTGCCATAATGTAATTTTTGTTTGGTCTAGGTACATGAACATGAATATCTCTTGCAACTAGGGTTGACTCCCTAATGTATCTATTTTCTTGAGCCTGCATATTGATCTCAATAGGCAATGGGATATTTATACCAAAAGCCTGCATGAACAAATTTCTATCTAAAGTCACCAAGGATGACTGATCATCTTTCCTTATTGTTTTTACAAAGGGTCATATATGTTTTCCAATTCTATTAGCAAATTTGTATCTAAAAAGATGTCTGGTACTATCAACCTAGCCAATCCTGAGGTCCAAGGGTTTTATATGGGCACCGAGCTTTTAGAATTTTTATAGAAATATCTAAATAAATGCATTCTAGATACATTATGTATTTTTGCATCTCTAAAAAATGCCAGATCATTAGTGAAAATTTCATCATTGACCTTTTTGTTTTGTGTAGACCCCGGGAGTAGATTGAGGAACTTTTTTTTTTTTTTTATCGATAAAAGGCTAAAGCCCTAAAGAGTTTTTTTTATTAATATAAATAATTGTTTTACAGTGTGACCCCGTTCGCTGCAGGCGCTGGTAGGAAAGAGCGGGGTTGAGAAAACCTCCAGCCTTACCCGGGACCAAAGGTCCTGTCCATATACAAAAATAACATGGGCATACCCACGACTCGTACAAAGATGAGATTTTTAAATACATAGTTTCCGTAGGCATACCCACGGCTCGATACTTATCAAGATTTGTACATTCCTTCATGGGCATACCCATGTCACGAGTTTCCTCGAGATCTGATTTTTTAAAAATAAATATCTAAAAGTTATACATTGATTATTGAACAATGATTAAGCCAGTCATGTTGTTAGACAAAATCTCTGATCTTCCTGCTTTGTCATGATTAGGACTTGAGCCTTGCTTGGTTAATCCTGCCTAAAAACCAGACAAACAAGCCTCCACATCCAGGGATCAGCTACTATCGAAAAAACACATTTTTTAAATCTAAATTAACAGGGCTGATGAGTATTAATAAGAAAATTAAATAAAAGGATAAGGAGTAATTACCTCTTTGACTTGACTATAATCGTTATGTATTGGTTATTCATTCTTATTAAGATTCAATAACCTATCAATGTTAGTAACTTATGCATTTTGCATTTTAAGTATTAACCTGTCTCTGTTCTAATCTCCATATTAGATTTGAATACCAACCTAGCTTTCAAGGAAAATAAAATTAATTACCTAGTCATCCATAATTTGTGATTATATGTACATGACTATAATCATAAATACATCTGAAATCATAAATATAAATATGCCTAAGAGGGAAAGAGAAAACCCATGAAGACTCAGATATACATATCAATAAAATATAAGGCATGAACTCAAGAAAAAATATATATGTATCTATATATATAAATTTTCATACATATATAGATACATATATGAAAGGATCAAACGCTAGTATTAATGCATTTTATACCTATTAGTCTTTATATGGGATCAAAAAAGGGAATATACATTGTTCATTAATCATTATTTTGAGTCTGAAAACAAACTTATTTACCTTTTGATCACAGAGCTGCTCAAAAAAAAAAAAAAAGATGGAGTGAAGGAGCCCTGTATATTGTAAGAGGTAAGGACATGACAGGAGCTTCATTACAAAGATGGATGACCTGTGATATATTCATAGATATATATAAGTATACACAAGTGATATCTGTTGTGTATACTTATATATATATATGATGTTGAGCATATATGCATCTATTATACATGAAGATAACCATGTATAGTGTATGGAAATGGATATACTAAGAGGACCTATTATGCTCTGAGCCAGAAAGCTACATAATGTCCTTAAATACTTGTTCAGAATAGTGTCTGAAAATGCTTGATCAGAATAAAATCCAAAAATGATAATTGACTGAACCTTTGAGGCCCAACTAGAGATTGACCACCTTGGAAGCAATATAGAGGAGTAAGGTTTGTAGCTCTATATTTACTTACCTACTGTCTACGGCCTGAGTCAAAGAGATATAAAAAGCTTTCTAGGCAAAAGATTCATTTTCCAGGCAAAAACATAAATGAAAGTAGATTGATTATAGAGATCCTTTACAAAGTTCTCCTAGAGAGAGAAGTTATCTGATAGAGTGAGACCAAAATAGAGCTTAGCCATTAGGATGCATACTAAATATCTACTTACCTTCCTATGTATAGAACTGAGAAAACTTCATCTATAATCTAGATACAAATTATTGACTATCTTATATACAGATCACCATATATTTACATTATGAAGTATCAGTTATGTACATAGTCAGGTAATAGCAAGCTTAGTTTCGAGTCTGTAGTCCTTCATTTTATCCACTGCAGAGCAGAGCCAAGTATGATTTACTTGTCTCATCACTATTATGTTTTCTATAGATTCTTTTGAGTCCCTAGAGTGGTGGGTACATCTCTTCATGGCTGGAGCTTTGATATGAAGATTTGAAGGTTCCAGGTCATTCAAGGAGGAGGGGATGATGAAGCCCTCAGCCCTCCAATAGTCCAAAATCTCCCTTGATTGACGCTTAATTTGAAGAACTTCTTTATAGAGGAAGTCTAGATTCCTTTCCATGCTTGGCCACTGAGCATAAAAAATCTCTTCGTTCTTAAAGACAATCATCAGAATTCTCTGGTTAGAAGGAATACTGGCAAGGTCCAGGATGGCATTTCTCATTGTAATCTCTAGAAAAGGAGTGGTCAGCAAGCTATCAATGGAGAATACCATATTATCCAGACTGACTAGAAAGTTCTTATCAAAGATTAATTTCGCTGCCTGAATAATATCTTCATTCTCTTTTCCAACCAGTAAGATACTAAAATAAACAAGCCTGTGATATTTCCATTGGTCCTAAATGTGAAGTCATTGTCGAAAACATTCTCACCTAGTGCTTTCTCCAGGGCCCTCCTGACCGAATTAGGGAGAGGAAGCAGGATTTGATTCCATCTCTCCAGGGTAACAGGGCCCCTGAAAGCCAATGCACTGAAACTGCCCATGCTAAACATCTTCAATTTAGTCTCTATGGAAGAATAAACGCATTAGTAGGAGAGGAAGGGAGAAGGAGTAGCACTTACAAAGCTCGTGGAAGGGAAAGGAAAGTCGGCGAACCATCTAGCAAATACCAGAAAGAAAATTCCCTGCTAGATGAAAATATCACAGAGGGAGAACTGCCAAGATCATAGTTGATGAATAATTATTTCATAATATGTTCACCATTGGCAGCTAAATTTTCTAATGAATCTGCCTCAACGTTACCCTCCCGATAAGTGTGCTTGACCAAAACCTCAGGGAAGGACTCTAGGATAAGATTAATTTCCTCTATCTTAGCATTAAGAATCTAGTTGGGGTCTTTTTAGTACGAATAGAATTAACGATGATTTGAGAGTCTCCTTCAATAAAAAGCTTTGAAAAGTTGAGGTTTTTACAGATTTTAAGCCCTTCCAGCGCTACAAGGCATTCCGCCATGTTATTTGTAGTAGGCTTGATGGGGTGTTCATATTTTGAGATTACTTCTCCCTTCCAATTTCTAATGATACCACCTATGCCCGCCTCTCTAGGGTTACCCCTGGAAGCACCATCAAAATTCAGTTTCACCCAACCTTCCTCGGGGGGGACCCAGGAGCAGTTAGATCTATCTACTCTTGTTCTTGCACCTCCTCTACCATATAGTTTCGGTATGCATAAAGAGGGCCATTTAAGTCTAATCTTATTTTCCCAGGATTTAAATGAATCTTCATAGCACATGCTATCACAAAGTTTGCTATTGATTTTTTTCGTAATAGAAGCTTTAATTTTGTTGATGATGTTTTTCCAGTCTAATTTCTGATCAGTAAAAATCCTACGATTGCGTTCCTTCCAAACTTCCCAAACTAAGATAGAAGGGGATATAGTCCAAATATCCTTATAAATATTGTCTTTATATAGGGTTGGCCAAGCTTTAAGGAGGCTTAGCAGATCGAAAGGGAGGGCTGACTTCCAATCTAGGGACTTTTGTAACCAATTCCAACAATTCTGGGTAAAGGTACAGTTTAGTAGCAGATGATTCACATCCTCTTCTTGACTTTCACATAAAGGGCACCTAGACAGGCCCTCAAAGCCTACCTTACGAATCCTATCAGAAGTTAAGATTCTATCCTACAGAGCGGCCCATAGGAACATACCCGCCTTGGGTAGACAGGCTTTGTTCCAACACAAATTAAGGGGAATGTCTAAATTATCCATTTTCTCTTCTCGAATTATGGTTTTATAGCCATCTTTAACTATGTATTCCCCATTATTAGAGCCATCCCATAGAAGCGAGTCAGTCCTATTTTTAATAGAGATATTTCTGTCTTTTAAAATATTGAGTAGTTTTTGGCTTTCTTGATTAGAAGGTAATCCTCTAGAAGTCAAATCTACACAATAATCATTGTTATGATTAATATAATCTTTAAGGTATTTACCAATGGTGGCTTTGCAAGTTTCAATGAAGTTCAGGGAAAAAACCTCTTTGTTTAGCATAGGGAATCCTGCCCAGGAGTCTTCCCAAAATAACGCATGATTCCCAAGACCAACATCCCACGTGAGATGATTACTAATGATGCCAATAGATTCCTTAATAAAGTTCCAAATTTGTGAACCCTTGACATGAGAATGTGCTCTAAAAATATTGATTGGATCAGCCCTCGGAACATACTTGTGGAGTAAAATTGAAGCCCACTTAGAATTTGGTTCCTTAACAAGTTTCCAAACAAGTTTTACGCCAAGGGCTCAATTTTTCCACATTAGGTTCTTAAACCCAAAGCCCCCCATGGAGATAGGTTTACATAAGTTATCCCATTTGATTAGGGCCAATTTCTTATCTTCTGTTGTGCCTTGCCAGTAAAAATCTCGCATTATCTTATCTAGATCATGTTTGATGTTAGATAGGAGGGGTAGGATAGACATATGAAAAGTAGGAATAGCCAATAAGACTGATTTAATCATGATAGTTCTACCTAGCTTACTAAGCCACTTACCTTTCCAAGAGCATTTATTCTCTTAGACCTTAGCCAAAACTTGTTGCCAAAGTTTGGAGGAGTGTTGTCCTTTATCCAGGTCTATACCAAGATATTTACACGGAAAAGTACCCCGTTGATAACCAAGAGTATTGCAGATTTTCTTTTCCAACTCAGGAGTGGTGTTTAAAAAGAAGATTTCTAACTTTAGAGGATTGACTTGTTGGCCTGAGGCCTTCATGTATGAGTTAAGGATATCTTTTTAGGCCTTGGCCTCTTTACAATTGGCTGATCCTGGTAGGATAGTATCGTCTGCAAATTGTTGGTAAGTAACAAAAGGTAGATTATCTGCTACTTTCAAACCTATAATCTTACCTTCTAACTATTTTTTGGTGATAGTTTTACCTAGGGCTTCTGCCATGATAACATAAAGGAAAGGCGACAGAGGGTCACCTTGTCTGATGCCTCGGGATATCCCAAAAAAGCCTTCTGGGGTACCATTAATGAGGATAGAGATCTTGGGGGTAGATATACATATAAATATGAGGTTGATCCATTTCTTGGAGAAACCGAAGGCTTCCAAGCATTTACACACGAATCTCTAGTCCACCTTGTCATAATATTTTTGTATATCTATTTTGATAAACATACTTGGTTCCTTGGTCACTTGCGCAGTGTGAACAAGTTCTTGAGCGATGATAATGCCATCTAAGATCGATCTTTTGGCTACAAAGCCTATTTGTTCCTTGGAGATTAAGATCAGGAGTAGAGTTTTAAGTCTATTCGCCATACATTTTGATAATATCTTATAAATAGTGTTACAAAGAGAAATAGGACGAAAGTTCACTGGGTCAGTACAATCATTCTTTTTGGGTATAAGGGAGAAGAAGGTGTTGTTAATTTCTGAAAGGATAGCACCGGAGTTCCTGGTAGCTTCCACAACTTGCCAAATGTCTATTCCCATAAAGTGCTAACACTTCTGGAAAAAGCCAGCCTGAAATCCATATGGTCCTGGGGCTTTATTAGGTTGCATTTGAAATAAGGCAGTCTTGACTTCTTCCAAAGAAAATTTATTGTTCATCATGATATTATCATGATCTGAAATTAACTTAGGTATAGCCTTAAGCATTTCATATTGGTCTTGAAGATTAACTGCTTCCAAGTTATTAAGGAGAAAGATATAATAATTAGTAATATGGTCTGCAATGACTTTGGGGTCTTCCGATAGTTGCCCCCTTTCATCCTTAATCTTAGCTATCCTGTTAATATTTCTTCTAATGTTGGTTGATTTATGAAAAAATTTAGTGTTATTGTCCCCTTCTTTTAACCAGGTCTCCCTAGATTTCTGTTTCTAGTATATTTCTTCTTTAAGTAAAATAGCATTGTATTTAGTCATGAGTTCCTTTTCTTTAAAGTAGCTCACTTCATCGATACCATGGGTTATGACTGAATTGTTTAGATTCTCTATATCTTGTTCAATTTGGCATTTTTCTTCAAAAATATCGTTGAATTTGTTCTTGTTCCATTCCAAGACTTTATTTTTGATGATTTTGAGTTTGGTAACTAAAATATACATTTTGGATCCTCCCACTATTGTCTATTGCCACCATTGCTCTAAAAGATTAATGAGTTCCGGATCCTGGAACCACATAAATTCAAATTTAAATGGATTTCTACTAGGCTTACAATCTCGGTAATTGTTAATCTAATTGGGAAGTGATCTGATCCCACATCTAGGAGAATCTCTTTCCCTTTATCCTTGGCTCCCTTATTAGAAGAAGCTCCACTCATTGTTTCCTGACTGATACTGATGTACTGTTAAAAAAAATTCAATGCTTGGTAAATTTATAATTATTAATAGTCAGTTGTATTTATCTTGAAGAATTGAATGCATTACACCGTTTATTACTAAAGCTCTGTAATTGATGTCACTTTTATCATTATTTTCCATGTTCAAAACTCAATTCACTACCCAAGAACGAACAAAGTGACAAGTAACCTAAATTATTTTTACCGACTTAGCGAGTACATAGTTTATTGCAGGCACTAAAATACTTGTCCTCTTTTAATAATTTTTGGACATTGAGCGAGTCAAGAAATCTTGTCAGACGCTAAATGATATAATCTTTTAAAATGTATTTTGAGACTCAGCGACTGTGCGAAGAAAATAGAGGTCCTGAATATTTTAGCTTCTAATGATTTTGGCTAATGATTCAACAACTACAATGACTCTCTTAATCGTCAAAACTTTGTTGGCTTTTATTTTTTAAGTTATTATGTTTTTGTTGGAAGATTTATTATTCAACAAGAGATTAAGTGAGTGCAACGAGTCTGTAAATCACCATAGCAGATTTATATGTTACTCATCTTACTTATATGTTAGTCATATAAAGCGGGTTTCATTAGTAAACAAAAGCGGGTTTCGAAGGTTCTAAATACTAAATCCGATGCTATTTCATTACGAATTTTGAGGTAGTTAAATGGTAAATCTGATATGTCAAATAAAATAATTGTACTATAATATTGACAATAATATAAAAATGAACAATAATGCAAGATGTTAATGATTATTCGATAAAATACATTTGTACTTTGTACAGGGCTGACGACTTGCACATTTATTGGTGAGGCATTAAATTATTATATTTTGTAGGAAGGTTAAGGACAAGTTTAGAGATCTGGCAATGAGTTTAGTCAATAAATTTTGAGATAGTTTGATGGTTAGAGAACACATTTGGAGAAATGGAGATAACCTTGGTCTCGAAATCTCCCAGTTAAATCGGCTAACTCCCAAACATTTGAAGAATGGGAGAATGCCTTAGTCATGCATTCTCCCATTTTTTTTCCATTTAGAAGTTTAATTCAGAGATCATGAGAAAAGGGTACAGTCGTCCATCAAATGGTTTTTGTTGGCATATAAAATTTAGCTATTGATGGCAACTAAATCTGAAATTAATTATTTTCAGTTCTTGGCAAGGTTTTTGTTTGTAAACATCTGTCAGGTACATTGTATAAATGATTTATCAGATTAGCTATAATCAGAAGTGTGCAAATAGTGTGATACATAAACCAATATATTAAACTTTTGTGACCTTATCGTTCGAAAATGTTATCATCCTGTGGTGGAATTTATCAAAGGAATCCCATGAAATTCATACTACTTACTTATATCCTCATGTAAAACTATAAAAAATTTATGTCATATCTAAAACTTATTTAATCTCATTATGGATCAAAGTTGAACAATATAAACATATAGACAAAATTATCCATGCAATGAATTTTATTAATCCATAAGTCATAGAGAAATATACAAAGGAGAGATATAAACTTTGGATTTTATTCAAATGCTATATCAATATCATGTATACCAAATGTTTTAAAATGCAAACTGTCTGGATATTGAACTTGATCCAGAAATATTGATCTTTACAAAAATTTACCTAATACACACTGTAGTATGCTAGATTCAAAACTTCTCAGTAAGAATCTCCAAGTTTCGGTCCTTATAAAATGATCATGATAATCCTTTTATAGAAATAAGGATTGCATATAAGCTTCAGATTTTTCTTAGAAAAGCCAAAAAACTATTGATCACATATGACAAAGAAGGTAAATATAAAAAGAGGAACTGATACTAAGCCTGGAAACGGTGTTGAAGGCTTATGTGGAGATAAAACTTTCCTGATTGTATCTTAGACCACGACATCAGCTATATCCCACTCTGGGAGGATAAGCACTCCTGAATTTGTCACCAATTCTCTCCCCTGTTCTAAAGTGATCTTAAACCTTTCAGTCATTGTCTTCCTTACCTCTCTTTCTATGATCTTTAGATCCTTATCTAGATTCTCCTCATGCCTTTACAAACATGCCTCCTGAAACCGACTCGTGTGTAACTTCCATACAAATTGCTTGAAGGCCCTAGCCTTTAAAAACACTAGGTAGTTCAGTAAAATAGTTTTGGTTACTTAGTTCATCTATATATTACAGATTTTTTATTGAAATAATTTTTAATATTGTAACATAACAGTATAGGTTTAGAGCTACAAATATTCGAACCTTGTTGCATTCTTATTCTAAAAAGGATTCCAAGATGTTTTAACTATATATTTTTGAATTGTAATATGTTATTGAGCAATGTTGAATGTTAAATACAATTATGAAGTTTTCAAGAATGTCTCTAGACAAAAGTGTCAATTATCAATTAAGGAACATTTTTTAGGTTTAGAGCTATAAATATCCGAAGCTTGTTGCATTTTTTATTCTAAGAAGGATTTCAATAAGTTTAAAATTTTGTATGGATACAAACATGATTATTTTCATTAAAATACATAACAGTTTTTGTCTTATTTTGTTCTTTTATCATTAATTTTATATTATACTCTTCTATGCTTTTATGTTTTTTTGTTGTATGCTTCTATTCAAACTGCAAGTAATCTGCAAGGCATTTTAAAATATCTATATTGACTATTTCTTGTGGATTTGTTCCTGTGGATTTATATTACTATTATATGTTAATACTTTTGTATTCTCCTTTGTAATACTCTATATCAGGATATTGTCAGCTATTTTTAGAGAGATTTTTTATTGAAATAATGCATGATATTGTTACATAGTAGTATAGGTCTAAAGATAAAAATATCAGTTCGCTTTTTGCATTCTTATTCTAAAAAGGATTGCAAGATGTTTTAACTATATATTTTTGAATTGTAATCTCTTGTTGAGAAATGTTGAATGTTGAATACATTACAGTTTTTATCTTATTTTGTTATTTTCTCTTTATTTTTATATTTTACTGCCCTCTCCAGTTGTGGCTTTGCAAAATGAAGGAGGATACTCCCAATCCAGTAACAAGTCTTACTAAAATAATAACAGACTAGATTTAATAATAACAGATAAATGATTAAAAAATACTAAATGATGACCATTCATTGATTGATTCTCCATTATCATCTTATGAAATACTACTTTGTAAGTCACTCTACTTAAATAATTTCGACAAATTTAGATCAAAATGTAAGGAATACAAATAGAACCTTTTCAAACACTAATCTCTATAAAAACTCCACTTTTGTCCAATGCCTTATGCATTGGGTAACACCTTTACTGCAAACTTGTGATAGACAAACATATACACTGAACTTTGATGACCTTGTCCTTTAAAAATGCTATCACCCTAAAATGGATTTTATCAAAGGAATTCTATATGCATACTAGTTATTTATATCGTTATCTCAAACTTAAAGAATTTATGCTGTGCCTAAACTTGATTTAATCTGATTTTGGATCAGACCTGAAGAACATCAACACATAAACAGACAATATCTATGCAATGAATTTTGACAATTCATAACTCAAAGAGAAATACGCAAAGGCGAGATATAAATTTTGGATTTGATTCAAATTTTATATCAATATCATGTATACAAAATGCTTTAAAATGCAACAATCAAGATATTTTTCTTGAACCAGTAATATTGCTCTTTGCAAAAACTTTCCTTATATAGTCTGTAGTATCCTAGACTCAAAATTTGTCAATAAGAATGTCCAAGTTTCGGTCCTTTCAAAATGATCCTAGTAATCCTTTTATAGAAAATAAGGACTACATAAAAGGTTCAAATCTTTCCTACAAGAGACAAAAAAGATGTTCATATAAGACAAAGAAGGTAAATATAGCTCACCCTTTAGTTACAATTTTACAAAATTGATGACTTAAATGAGTGCCCAAAAGTTTAAGAACAAAGATGTTCAAAACATGCCAGGTGTACCATCTATGCTTTCTCTAACTACTTGAAGTTCCTTGCACTATTTTCTTTGCTTTCAAGGGGTTGGGACACTACCACTTGTTGCTTTCTCTACAGATGTCTCTCCTTCTTTGGCACTTTCTGCAAGATATGTTGTTTCCCAAGATACAAAAGTATCTTCACTTGGCCAATGAAAAGCCAAAACCTCATCCCTTTTTGGTAGGAGTTTATCCCAACCAGTAACCACTTGGTTTACCTCAATCCTCACATTAGTGAAGTATATCCTGCAATCCTGTAGCATTTCAATTATTTGTATAAAGGGAGTATTGTCTTCTGTACCCAAAACAATATCTATTTTAGCCAATATCCCACCATCAATTTGTTCCAACCACTGTTTCCTATCTTTTATAGTTCCATTTGCTTTGATAAGACCGGGGAACACTTGAAAATTGTCTTGAAAGTATCTTACCCTTAAGATCTATGCCTTTCTCTTGAAACATTGGCTATTTACTTCAAACTCAAAAATGTTTTTAAAAAATTTATAAGTGTTTGTTAGTTGAATATCCACAATACACTGATCTTTAATCATTTCAAAGAATGATTTCAACCTAATCTCTCTAGAAACCCACTTATCCAAAATTGGGTCTATAGTGGCTACCTCTTTCTTAAAAGTGATCAAAATGTCAGACAATTGCTTAGGAATTTTATAAATTTCTAATGGTTTTACATTTGCAACAAAGTGTAGAATGGTATCCTTTATTCTTTTTTCATATCTTTGCTTCTGTCTTTGTTCTATGTCTTCATCACCCATGGAAGGGGGAAGAGGGAAGAGGGGATACTCAATAATAGGACTTGAAGATGAAGGCCCAGTAGAGGAAGAAGAAATTTGCAATTTCTCTGATGCTTGAATTGGACCTTGTTCACCCAACCTCTTCTTTAAGTCTGCAATTAATTTATCCTTCTCATATAGTCCCTATCTTAATTCCCCATAAGCCTTTAGTATTGTTTCTAGCCTTATTGTGAGCTCCTCCTTTTCCTTGGCTTCCTTTTTTGCTACCTCGTTGTGAGATGGGATATTGCTACCACCATACCTAATGCCTCAACTATAGAAGTTTTAGTGAGCCTTTTGACTATGAGGCTACCAGTGAGATTACCCGTAGTAATCTGATTTCCTTTGTTTCTTTTATTCTTCTTTAAAGACCACATGACCAAGGCTTGATGTTCATTATTGACAGTGACTCCCTTAATGGTCTTTTCTGCCTCCTTTATCTTGTGCATAGGTGTGGTTTGTTTCCTGATTGCATCTAGGACCACTGCATTAGCTATATCCCATTCTAGGAGGATAAGCACTCCTAAGTTTCTCACCAGATCTCTCCCCTATTTTGGAGTGATTGTCTCAAACCTTTCTGTCATCTCCTTCCTTACCTCAGTTTCTATGATCTTGAGGTCCTTGTTTGGATTTTCCTGATGCCTTTTCTCACATGTTTCTTCAAACCGATTCATGTTTAATCTCCATAAAAATTGCATGAAGGCCCTAGCCTTTACAAAGGCATCATCAGTTAAAAACTCATCACATGCTTGTTTTATTATTGGGTCTAACTCTATTCTTGCCATATGTCCCATTGTTAAGTCTAACTCAGGTTCTTTTGGTGGCTCTGGCACCCCTTCATTTATCTCATCATAGTCATAAAGACTTGACCTAGAGCTCCCAATTGTTGTACCTGGTCTGTGACCTCTTCATCATCCATGATATTCAGAGGTGATTGGGATGGAGAATAATCCCCTTCAAAATGTTCAGTCCTCTCTTCTAGATTTTGTTTCTTTAGAGGAGGCGGGGAATCAAGAACATCCTCAGGCTTTTGAGCCTGAGGTGAGTCTGGAAACTCTACAACTTCTTTATGCTTTTCCACGTATTGCAATGTAAAAGGGATATCCTCTTTTTTCTTTCTTGGTTTTTTATTATCAGCTCCAAGACTACCACATTGTAACCAGATCTCTTCTGTACCATATACTTGCCCGGGGGAAATACCTTTGCAAATGTAGTTTTGATCAATATTGATTGAGCCTTAATCTTTGGGTTCTCATTCATAGCTTTCTCCTTTTTCTCATTTAGGGTTTGATAAATACCATGAAAACAATCCATGAGAGTGTCTAGCTTCTTCCCCATAGGATTGATGCTCTTTAGTGGATCATACCCCTTGTCAAATTGTTGGACAAACTTCAAAGTCTTCTTGTATACCAACCATTTTTCCTTTTTGATCTCTTGGTCCTATATATCAGGGATATTTTTTATGATATCCTCAGGAAAGTTGAAAATGTGATCTATAAATGAACACTTGACCTTCTTTTTGAATATTTCATTATAAATACCCTTCGGGTCTACTGTCCAAGCAATTATAGTAGCCATATGATACGGTGCTAGGATTTGATCCATATGAAGCCATCTACCTTTTGTAATTATAAACTGATGGGCCATTGTAACAGTTGGGAATAGAGTTCCTCTTCCTTTATCTGTAAGGGTGTTCTTTTCAATCTCCCCCAATTGTCTAATGAATTCTACAATACCAATCTTGAGGGGTATTTTATATGGAAATATGAATGGTGCCCCCCTAAAACCATATAATCTAATAATAGTAGAGACAAGATAAAATATGAATCCCCCCAATTATGTATAATGTTGTGGTCCTTAGCTAACTGTTTTGGCCTCACAAGTTCGGCTTAGGCCTTTGGGATTCTTAGGCTGTCATGGACAAACAATAGCCTTAATCTAGCTGCAAAGCATCTATCAAAATTAATGAAACTATTATCCTTCTTGTCCCATGTCATGCTGAGGTTCCATAATTGGACATGCATGTCTTCACCATCCCTCTATTTTAACAGATCCATCTCCTTCTCAAAATAAGTAGCACCCTTAAACAAGAACATATATATCATGAAAGAATACCAGCAAAAATGGCTTATCAACTTTGTTTCAACTGGATTTCTACTAATCCATTATGAATTAAGTTAGTAATGAAAGGGGCAAAGTCAAATGTAACTGACAAGTATGGATGTAAAATTTGGACCATCATATACATTAAATGTTTTGGCATTCTCTCTTCAACATCTTCCCCAAAGATTTGACATAGTGACCAGTATGCACCTCTTACTCTCAAGTCAAAATAATCTATTTTGAAGGGCTCCTATGTACTTTCTCCCATGATAATCATTTTCCCAATCTTGTCACAAAATTCCTTCACAGGACCATTTCTGAGATAATTCCTCTGTGCATCATACACTTGCTTTAACTCCTCAAAATCAATTTGTTCTAGGTCATTGGAGGGTTCACTTAGCTTAAAAACCATCCTGATTTCTTTAGCAGAGATTTTCATTAACGGGTTTCCTCTACCATCCCTAATTTCCTTAGTAATCGGGTTATAATTCTTTGCAACTTGAATCATCAGATCTGCATCTATGAAAATGTCGAGCACCATAAGCTTTCCTAGGTCAAATTGCCATATATTGATAGTAGGAGGAGGGGCATTTCTCTGGCTAAACCCTACTTTGAAAAATGTTAAACTAGTGATATCAAAACCACCTCTTGCATTGAGTGTACCAATCTTAGCATCCCTAATATAATTTCCTATGTCATATAAACCATCTGCTACCTTTACACTAGAGCTTTTCAATGTTCATTGCTTGGCTTTCACCAAATCAGTTGTTGAATTAGATAATAACTCTAACAAATCTTCATGTAGACTCCTATCACTGTATTCAACCTTACAAGACAAACCCTTTCTTGGCGGCATTCTAGGGTTTGAGATTCTTTATAATTGGAGTAAAGAAAATACAACACAATTATGATGCTATTTACCGGGATAAGAATTACGTAAATATTCACAAACCTTTTCTAGAAATTTCTCAGGCAACGACAACCAGCTCTGCAAATTTCCTCACCCAGGCTTCTGCAAACTTTATCTCTTTGTATTTCTAAAGATGCACAAATCTTCAATATATTTGCAATAAAACACAGTCTTTTCAGCAATTTACTCCACATGATCTAGCCATTATTTCTCTGAGTAATCGAACTATCACCATTCAACGGAAAATTCAATTTCGCACCAATTTTTATTTAGGTTTGAATTTGGGGCATTGATCCTTCTTAGACCAAGATCTAAATGTTGTTGCATGATCGCTAGGCTTGGAAATATTCCTCATGAACATAGGAGAACTATCCGATCAGGATGCATTGACGGTGAACCTTTCAATGAATCACATAGGTCCCACATGACATGTTGGATTTATCACTACCCTTAGATCTTGCATCTAACGGTCAGTATTCATTTTCTTTTATGACTAGTCATAAAGTAAGGCACGATGGCCTTGATACCATATCGACAGCTCGCATATGATCGTAAAGGCTCAAAAGATTCCTTGCGAGCATACAAAAACCGTTAGATCTTTGCTCTGCTATTGATAACTTAAGGAACCAGCCCCACTTGGCTCAACCAATCAGAAGTGTCCACGTCACAATATCTAACAAGAGGACATGTTATTTTCCTTACCAAGCGCCAGGCCGAATGACATTTTCCACATCAAGAAATACCTTCAACCAATCAGAGAGGCTCATGTGTATACACCTAGCAGTGGGCCCACCTTTTGCAAGTGCCTAGGAATAAACTACAATCGAAGGTTGTCGCATGATCGCAAGGGCCCAAAAGATTCCTTGCGAACATACAACAACCGCTAATTTTCTGCAGAATTGCTAGCCCGACAGAATCCTTAAAGGTTGGGCCCATGCGTTGGCTTGTAAACAAGATCAATGGTTGGTGCATGATCACAAGGGCCTTAAAGATTCCTTGTGGTCTTGCGACAACCGTTGGATCTAGAAAAGATTCCAAATTCATATATGATTCTGAAACATTAGGAAATAAAGTACTTAAGACTTACGAGTTTTTAAGAAATATCACAAGGCCTCAGACTTAGGAAAATTAAAAGGGGCCGAGGTAATATGAAATGTTAAGAATTTGAAATGTTTAGGATTTATAAGTGATCTTGCATAAAGTAACACTCAAATAAAATATAAGAGTGACCTAGGGTTTTCCCTTAAAAGCAAAGACATTTAGGGTTTTTCATGCCTGGTTTTTTCAATTAGGGCTTCCTAGATTTAGATGAGAACTCTGGTATTTTTGCAAAGGTTTTTCTGGGTTTTTTGCTGCAAAATTTCTCAGTTTTAACACAACTAGCACATATCTCAATTTGTAGAAAATGGAAGAATGGGAGAATGACAGGTTAGCGCATGTGTCCACTCTCTAAGGTTTTGACAAGACTGACATTGTGCAAAGATTCAACGGTTGTCATTTGTTTGCAAGGAAACTGTTTAGATCTATCGATCATATGACAACCGTCGATCTTACTTTATTACTTGGAGTTTCAAAAGGGTTATCTCTAGTTCTCCAAATGTGTTCTCTAACAGGTAGACTATTTCAAGATTTGTCGACTAAACTCTTTTCCAAATCTCTAAATTAGTCCTTCACCACTGTGTTCATTTACTGCACAGGCAACCAGGTGCCACGTTGTTAATTATGTCCTTCTCATCTAGCCAATTTCTTGCAAAGTATAATAATCTAATGCCACATCGGTGAATGAGTGACTCATTAGAACACACTCTAACTGCCACTGCCTCATACTTATGTCACTTCCAACAAATTCATTAGTGTTGCAGAAAGTAAAATGGAATGAAGTACCACTGGTAATGAATTCGTCAGCGCTATAGAAAGTAAAATAGATAGCAACAAAGAAATAAGCAATGCATGTCTTGTAGACCGCGAGCCTAACTTCGATTGTTGGTGAGTTAATTAATAGCTCTGTAGTCGTATCACACAGTGAAAATGTTACAATTTCATGTTTTTTCAAATTTGCGGATGATCTCAATCATTTCAATCATCTTGCATGCATACGACATGTTCAACAGTCGTCAATCAAATTAACCCAGGCCGATGTGTTTCATATAAGAAACGCCTTCGGTGTAATTATTATTTAAATTAATTTATAAGATAACACGGGACCCAATTAGAAAGATTAGATAGAAAATAAAAATAAAGAAGAAAATAGAATTATGACATAAAGGAGGATATGAAAAAATAGTGATTAATATAGAAAATAGAAGTGAATTGAAAAAAGAAAAGAAAAGGTGGTTTTTTCAAGAGGTTGAGTACAATTCATTAAAATAGGAAAGCGGCTAAGCTCCATCCAAAATGTACTATTGATCAAACTTGAAAAATTCAAAAACACAACAGAGTTTTGTGAAATTTTCAGCGTCTATTCTTCATGATCTGCATATTTTGAATTGAAAACAACCAAAAAATTCCAAAAAAAAATCACTACATTTTTGCAGATCTGGAAAAAAAAATCCTAAGTATTTTTGTCGTTTGTGCGTTTTTATGGGGAGCTTAGCCGCCACCTTAAAATAGTATGTTCCTTGTTTATATCTTCAACTGAGATGCATATTAAATATTGAAGTTATATTTGTTATTTAAATTGAATATATTCATTTAATATTATATATTATATTTAAATTTAACATTAAACAAAATTGAGGGACAGCATCACCATGATAATCTATGACCCTAGTACGGCATGCCTTTCGAGTCCATGTGAAACATTTTTTATCAGGAGCTATGAACTAGTGAGGCATACTTGCCCGTGATCACAATAGCCTAATAAAAGTTTGAACCTGAATTGGGACAGCAACAACACTACAACTTAACCAAAATACTAAGTGGTGAACCCCAAATTTATCCCAATCCATCCTTATCCCTCCACTAGTGTGCCATTTTTTCGAATGCTCTCCCGCATCACCTCACCTCCCGAGTATGCCATGTGATGTGTTGAATACTTTTGGTCCAGCATTCATCACTGCGCCTCCCTGCATGTACCTCCATTTCCTCCTCTGCACTGTGCTTTTGAACCGCCTCAAGCGTAGGTATTCCTTCGTCGAATATCTTGGGATTGGTCTCTACTTTTTTAAGAAAGTGAGAGTTACCTCCACATATCAAACATAATCCTTTGCGCTTGGAAAAATAAAGAAAGTAGGCATGTGCGCTGCTGTAGAAGATGTGGCCGTATGAAACAAAACTACATTAGATTTAAGATCCTTGAGCTTTTTCTAAACTAAAGTTAAGTGTTCCTAGACTCGTGGCAAGAAAAAATAAATGATTTCACTTTAAAACAATAAAATCTCGCATCTAGTGCACTACTATAGAAGATGCGACCGTAGGAAAAGAAATGGATTTGATCAATTCTCATTACAAGGTCATTGTTGGAAAAGCTTGAGAGATGACTTTTAATTCAGAAGGGTCATAAATGTCACAAGGTATTTTACTAAATGTTTCCGCTCGATTAATTTGATCTAAACAAGGTTGTGGGATCTAGTACTCGTTCCAACAAGAAAAATTTCATGCCAACTAACAAATTAACCGTTTGAATAGATTAGTTGGTTTTTATTCATCTCTTAATGCCTCTCTTAAGTTAAATTAACTCTTTCGATGATGTCGTGAGGTGTATTTGGGTATAACGCAAAAATACAACAAATGATGACTACCACACAACCTTTTTTAGCATTGCTATTTGCTAATCGTAGGTTTGCACAAAGGTATGAACCGACGACAAGACAACAGTGAAAAGCACCTCAAACAAAGATAAAACTATATATTTGGTGTAAGTACACTATAAATAAAATTAAAATTGTATAATATTTGGTGTTTGCTTTTTAAAATTGATAAATTTGATATATACCTATAAAACTATATATTTGGTATAAGTACACTATAAATAAAAGTATTTAAATAAAAAATATAATTGCACATTAATATTATCATATATATGTTCGTATTGATATAAAACTGATATGTATTATATATGAATTGATTAAATAATATATATAATTTATAGATAATGATTAAAAAAATACAAGAGTTTGATATTAGAGTAGAACTTTGGTTCAAATTTTTAGGTTTTAGGGTTTAATAAAATTATCTATATATGTACATATTTTAAAAAGTTAAATAATATTATTACTAAATTTTTTATATAGTATTTATAAATATTTACTAAAAAACATAATTAGAAACATATAAATATAATTCAAAAAAATAAATTCTATTAATATATTAATTTTATTAAATTAAAAATGAAAATAAATTATTTTTAAAACATTTCTCACGTAATATTTCTTCCCTTTCTAGAGCCTAATTTTTTTTTAAAAATTAAAGTTTAAAATGGTTTTTGTTTGATAAGCTATGTGTGACCCGTAAAATATATAAGAAAAATTTGGTAAAAAACTAAGTGTCACATATATGCATCAAATAAGTCATATTATCAAACCCACAAAGAACAAGATATATTTTTCCTTTCCTTAGTCATTTGCTACAAGGTACGATAATTATCGAATAGGCTACGACAGGGAAAACGATTGATTTGACTGCTCAAAAGGTATGGGCATGTATGTGATAACAGATATGACATGGAAAGCTAGCACTGAGGCAGTGCAAATATTTGGCTATTTAGCTTGTGCCATCAAAAATCATAGTCCTTCTCTGCGATTCCTGACGAAAGTTCATAATTTGAGGATTTTTACTTTAAGTCCTGATTTCTTAGGTTCCTTTTGATTTTAAGTTGACCTCCATTTTAACATTCCTCTTCTACTAATTCTGATACTTAAGATGAAATTCAGAAAACATACTCCTCTACTTTCATTTCCGATGGCTTATTGGAAATCTCATCTCTCTATTGTGATTTTTGAAAGTCACGCAAAAATCACACTTCCTTACTACAATTTCCAAAGACTTGATACAAAATTGAAAATCGCACTTCTATTTTGCGATTTCCAAAGTCTTGATGCAAAAGTAGATATCACATTTCCGTACTGTGATTTCCAAAGACTAATCAGAAAAGTCAAAAATCGCACCTTCTTACTACAATTTCAAAAAACATTGAAGGAAATTCAGAAATTGGAAATTGCACTATCTTACTGCGATTTCTAAAATTTGATCAGAAATCGCACTCTTTCACTGCAATTCCTAAAATTAAGCCAGAAAATGCATACTTTCACTGCATTTCCCAAAATTTGATGTGAAATTCATAAATTGCACTCTTCCACTACAATTCCTGAAAGTTGATGCGAAATTCAGAAATTGCACTCTTCCACTAGAATTCCCAAGAACTGATCAAAAATTGAGAGTTGCATTCCCAACCTTCAAACTTGGAGCTAACCAAATGGAGAATAATTTTGAGATTCTAATCAAGTGTTCAGCCCTATTACAATGTGGCGAGATCATGCACGCTTCTACAAAGATCTTGATAGTAAATGGCCTCCAGCTCAGGTATCAAATCAGTTAGGGTTTTGTAGAGGTCAAGAACCCTAAAGATCCTTTCAGGTGCTCAGCTAGTAGCGGCAAAGGTTTCTAAAAAGGCAGGAAGCCTGGTTGTGGCTTCCTTTGTGATTTCCACAAAGCAAGCATCTCTCATATTATTCATCCCCTCAAACACATCATCGCACAACTGCTTCTCCCTCGCAAACACAACTCAGATGCTAATAGTGCAATACCTTATTATTATTATCTAGTTATAAGAATAATATCCTTATTACTCTACTATGAAAAAATTTAGAAGGCTTAACATTAAGTAGGTTGCATTTAAATTATTAAAAGTTTAAAAAAGGAAATGATAACCAATTTATACGTAACACACAATTGTCCAATCCACCCCAGAAAATATAATAATTAGTTGACATATCCTTACACATCATTTATATACCGATATAAAATCCCTGCAAAGAAAATCACTTCACTCAAATTTATGTATTTATAGATTTCCAAGGTCAACCAAAAGAACTAATTGTTGGAAACAATTGTCTGAAGGAGATTGTTGGATACAATTGTTTAAATATGTATTGTCCTTGATGTCACACAATGTCATATTATATATTAATTCTATGTGTCTACCGAGCTCAGTCGGTCAACTAAGTATCTACTAAGCTCTCCCAGGTGTCAAAGATAGTATGACAAAAGTTAGTGTTAACCGAGCTTCTTCGGTTATCAAACAAAAGTTAGTATCTACCAAGTTCACCGAGTAACATTATATCTACTAAGTCTCCAGTATTTACCGAGTTCGAGACTACGACCAAGTGGTTAGTATGGACCGAGCTTCCACTTATACCGAGTGCATGATGATGTCGAGTAATGCAGTGGACGCCGAGTATCAGAAAGTCACTGAGTTAGTTTGCAGTAACCGAGTAACAATATTTAGGCCGACTCAGTAATACTTGTGTTTACTTGTTTAAGAGCCGACAGTTGTAATATTTAGAATGATTATTTGTGCCGACTTGACAAACTAAATAAACATTCTGAATGATATATATATAGTCATTCTAGAAGAAAAGATGTGTGAGAATGGGAAAAATATGAAAATCAATTGAAGGCAGATATGTGCGAATTGTGAAGGATGATCAGATATCCTTGAGGAGTAGCAAAGATATATTCGATCAGAAAGGATCTAAAGTGGAGTAGAACAGAGATCTGTAATCAGCAATTCAGTTGCATCTTATACAGGTCATTTCACTGTTATTTTCTTATCATTGTAGCAGTGATCTCTAAATCTCTTAACCGAGTTGGTTTAACAACCATATTGTAAATCCTCTAACAAGGTAATAGTTCAGTTGAATTATTTTAAAGACCTCTTACAAGGCCACTCCTAACAGGGTGATTAAATCCTCTAACCAGGTCACACCTAACAGTGTATTTTGTAACCTTTTACCGGGTTGGCCTCTAACCGAGCATCACTTCAAAAGAGTGAAAAAAAGTAACTAGTTACATTGGTGGTTTTTCCCTTATTGGGTTTCCATGTTAAATCTAGTGTGTCTTGTGCTCATGTTATTTCATTATGCATGTTAATCAGTGATGAATGCTTTAGAACAGTTATAATTAATATACACTGCAAAGACCGAGTTTCAACATTTCTCTGTATGATTACCAAGTAACAACAGTAAATTATTTAATAAGATATCTAAGGGATCTGTGATAATATTTTTGTGGTTAACTGATTCACCCCCCCCCCCCCCTCTCAGTTACTGCATCTATATTTCCATCAATTGGTATCAGAGCTTTTGGTGCTTGCAAGAAGGGTTTCAAGAACCTAAGCTAAAGATCAAGATGTCTTACAAGAGAGAAATTCCAAAGATTAACAGAGAAAAATTTTCAGCATGGCAAGGTCTCATGAGACTTCATCTGGCTTCCATTGGTGATTCCGGATGCAAATACATTGATGAAGAATATACAATTCCTACTGGCATATTAACTGTTGAAGACATTACAAAGAAAAAGAATCATAACACCATGATGATAGACATTGCATCAGCTTTTACCTATGAAGAATTTGATGAGATCAAAGACTGCACCACTGCTTATGAAATGTGAAACAAACTGAAGAAAATCTATGGTGGTGATGCCAATGTGAGAAGAGCCAAAGCAGAAAGTCTAAGAGGACAGTTTGATAAGATGAGTATGAAAGAAGATGAGAATATTGCAAAATATGTTGAAAGAATCAAGGCAAGTGTAAGTGCAATCAGAGCTTTTGGAGGAACAATTACTGATGAATCTATTTTAAGTAAGGTTCTCAGAACTTTACTCCCTATCTATGCAATAAGAGTGTTTGTTATTCAAGAAAAAAGATGTGAAGCAAATCATAATATAACTTTGGATGGTTTAGTGGGAAGATTGATAGCATTTGAGTTAGACAACTATGACAACTATGTTCCAACTTCTAAAAATATTGAATCAGCATTTGAGGCCAAGGTTTCACTTAAGAAGGGCAAGAAAATAAAAGAGGTTTAGTCAAAAAGTGAAGAAGAATCAGAAGAAATTTTTGATAGTGATCATGAAATTGTAGAAGCATTACTTGCAAAGAAATGTTCTAAAGGCAGAGGAAAATACAAAGGTAAAACTCCCTTAATCTATTTTTCATGTGAAGAGATTGGTCATATTGTAGCTAGGTGTCCAAACAAGCAAAGCAAGGATGAGAAGAAAGGTCACAAGTACTATGGAAAAAAGAATTCCAAATCATTCAAGGATAAAGGTAAGAAAACATGTTTTATGGCTAAAGATTTTGATGAAAATGAAAAAGAAATTGTCTTTATTGTTGTAAAAGATGAATCTGGTAATGATGAAGATAAGATGGCACTTGTTTCTCATATAAGCAAAGATGATATATGGATAATAGACAGTGGATGTTCACATCACATGACTGGTGACAAAACAAAATTTGAAAACCTTGAAGACTGTGATGATGGTAATGTAAGATTTGGAAATAATGAACCTTGTTGTATAAAAGGAAAAGGAAGAATCTCACTAACCAAAGAACTTACATGTGATAACGCTTATTGGGTTGAAGGACTAAAGAATAATCTTCTAAGTGTAGCACAGTTAATCAACATTGGTTTCAATGTTGAATTCATGAATGGCCAAGCAAGACTGCTAGATGACAAAGGAAAGCAAATTGGATCAGGCAAACAAACAAAAGGTAACCTATTTTATCTTGATCTTGGTGAACACTCATGTTTTATTGCTCAAATTGAAGAAAGTTGGTTATGGCACAAAAGGTTATGTCATGTAAATTTTGATGACATGGTGAAGATAAGAAAATTCAAGAAAGTAAGAGGCATTCCTATTCTAAAGAAACCTGATATTGGTCTATGTAAAAATTGTCAAATTGGTAAAATGGGAAAGACTAGTTTTAGAAGTAAAAACTATAAGTCTGAAGAGATTTTGGAAATTGTGCATACTGATTTATGTGGACCTATTGGAGTTGAGAGCTATACTAGAGAAAAATTCTTTATTCTCTTTGTTGATGACTATTCTAGAATGATGACTGTTATGTATCTGAGAGAAAAATTAGAAGCATTTGAGAAATTCAAGTGGTATTTGGCAAGAGTAGAAAAGGAAACAAGAAAAAGAATAAAATGCTTAAGATCAAACAGAGGTGGTGAATTCATCTCCCATGAATTCAATAATTTTTGCATTGAAAGAGGAATTAAAAGACAAATATCAGTCCCTAGAACTCCTGAACAAAATGGAATAGCTGAAAGAACGAACAAATCTATCATGGATTGTGCAAGGACTCTAATGATTGAAAAGAACATTTCTATAAAATACTAGAAGGAAGCTATCAGCACTGCAGTTCATACCTTGAACTGAGTACAGTTGAGAAAAGACACATTCAAAACTCCTTATGAGTTATGGTATGGCTATAAACCTAATGTGAGCTACCTAAAAGTATTTGGTAGCAAGTGTTATATCTTAAAAGAATATAGAAAAAGAAAATTTGATGTGAAAAGTGATGAAGGAATATTCTTGGGATATTCTAGCAAAAGCAAGGCATATAAATGTTTGAACTTGTCTACTCACAAAGTCATATAAAGTATACATGTGAAAGTTGATGAGTTTGCAGAAAAGACTGAAGAAGAAAGCAAAAAGGAACCAGAGAATTACAGGAGATTTGTTTACATTGAACCTGATACATTGCCAGATATATCTATAAATAATGAGTTGACTGTATCTACCGAACCCAGTACAGTTACTGAGTCACAAGAAGAAGTTCAAACCGAGTCACAAGGAACCGAGTCTCAGCCTGAAGCTACCGAGCAAACATCTACCGAGACCGAGCAACCTGAACTTGAAGAGGAAATTCTAGAAGATGACAATGTAACTCATTCAAAAGGCAAGGAACCTGTATTGGCTAAGTATGTCAGGAAGCATCATACACCACATCAGATTATTGGAAAAAAATCAGATGGTACCATGACTAGAAGTAAACTAAAAGGTACATGTTTACTTGCTGATTTTGAACCTAGAAATGTGAAAGATGCATTGGAAAATGAAAGCTGGATTGAGGCTATGAATGAAGAAAGAGAACAAATAGAAAGGAACAAAACATGGACTCTTGTACCTAGACCTAAAGACAAAAATGTAATTGGAACAAAATGGGTATTCAGAAATAAGCTGGATGAAGATGGTCAAGTATCAAGAAACAAAGCTAGATTAGTATGTAAAGGCTATTCTCAAGAAGAAGATATAGATTATGGTGAGACTTTTGCTCCTGTTGCAAGATTAGAAGGTGTAAGAACTCTACTTGCTTATGCAGCACATAAAGAATTTAAGGTATATCAGATGGATATAAAATCTGTATTTCTTAATGGAATTCTTGATGAAGTTTACATTGAACAACCTGAAGGCTTCATTGATCTAGACAAAAGGGATATGGTCCGCAAATTACAAAAAGCATTTTATGGTCTGAAACAAGCCCCTACAGCATGGTATGAAAGATTACATAACTATCTTATTCAGGTTAATTTCAAAAGAACCAATGATAACAGTAATTTGTACATCAAAGATGGACCAGATAACAAAATTATTTTGGCAAAAATATTTGTGGATGATACTATATTTATAGGGAATGATGATTAGTGCAAAGAATTTTTAGAGAAAATGAACAAAGAATTTGAAATGTCTATGTTTGGTCAGATAAAATTCTTTGTTGGTCTTCAAATTCAACAGAGCAAGAATGATATCTACATTACTCAGTCTAAATACATTAAGGAAATACTTAAGAAGTTTGGTATGGAAGATTCAAAACCAGTTGGTACACCCATGTGTACTGGACTGAAGCTTACCAAAGATGATGATTCAAAAGAAGTAGATCAGACCTTATATAGATCCATGATTGAAAAATTGCAATATGTAGTGCATACAAGACCTAATATTGCCTTAGCAATTGGTATAGTAGCAAGATTCTCAACAAAACCCAGAGAAAATCATATGATGGAAATCAAAAGAATCTTGAGGTACTTGAAAGGAACTGAAGAATATGGTTTGTGGTATAAATTTGGAGGCAATCTGGACTTAAAGTTATTTACTGATGCTGATTGGGCAGGAAACATTGATGACAGGAAAAGTACAAGTGGTGGAGCATTTTTTCTTGGCAAAAGATTGATATCTTGGATCAGTAAAAAGAAAAATTGCACATCCCAATCCACAACTGAAGCAGAATATGTTGTTGCTGCAATAAATTGCTCTAACATTGTTTGGTTTAAACAGTTATTGGAAGGCATGAAGGTTGAGATCAAAGAACCAGTTGTTATGTTTTGTGATAATACAAGTGCAATTAACATTTTAAAAAATCCAGTTATGCATTCCAAAACCAAGCACATTCCTATTAAGTATCACTTTGTCAGAGAATTAGTGCAGGACAAGGAAATCAGATTGGAATATGTTCATACAAAAGAGCAAATTGTAGATATATTCACCAAACCATTACCTAAGGATGCATTTTTGTATCTCCGAGGTAAGTTAGGGGTTATTCCCCTATCCAAGGATCACTAAATAAAGTTTTAATGATGCATCAGCCAGAGCATGTTGAAAATCAATAAGTTGATGCAGCATATTCAAGCAATCATTGCATATGAATCAGTACTTGAGGTACATTGGTATACACTGGCAGTATGAGAGTTATCTTTGGCATGTGTTGTCAAAGAGGGAGAGTTTTTTGTCATTTCAAGAGAAATTTCTAAGAAGAACTTGAGAAGTTAAGAAGGAGAGTTTTCAGTCGAGAAGATAGTTTGCTGACAGAGGGAGATATGAATCAGAATGAAGCTAAGGATATATTCCTTATTCTATGAAATTTCATTGTACTATGACATATTGTGTTGCCATCAATGCCAAAGAGGGATATTGTTGGAAACAATTATCTGAAGGAGATTGTTGGATACAATTGTTTAAATATGTATTGTCCTTGATGTCACACAATGTCATATTATATATCAATTCTATGTGTCTACCGAGCTCAGTCAATCAACTAAGTATCTACCAAGTTCTCCCGGGTGTCAAAGATAGTATGACAGAAGTTAGTGTTAACTGAGCTTCCTCGGTTATCAAAGAAAAGTTAGTATCTACCGAGTTCACCGAGTAACACTATATCTGCCGAGTCTCTAGTATTTATCGAGTTTGAGACTACAACCGAGTGGTTAGTATGGACCGAGCTTCCACTTCTATCGAGTGCATGACGATGCCGAGTAATGCAGTGGATGCTGAGTATCAGAAAGTCACCGAGTTAGTTTTTGGTAATCGAGTAACAATATTTGGGCCGACTCAGTAATACTTGTGTTTACTTGTTTAAGAGCCGACAGTTGTAATATTTGGAATGATTATTTGTGCCGACTTGACAAACTAAATAAACATTCTGAATGATATATATATAGTCATTCTAGAAGAAAAGATGTGTGAGAATGGGAAAAATATGAAAATCAAATGAAGGTAGATATGTGCGAATTGTGAAGGATGATCAGATATCCTTGAGGAGCAACAAAGATATATTCGATCAGAAAGGATCTAAAGTGGAGCAGAACAGAGATCTGTAATCAACAATTCAGTTGCATCTTGTACAGGTCATTTCACTGTTATTTTCTTATCATTGTAGCAGTGATCTCTAAATCTCTTAACCGAGTTGGTTTAACAACCATATTGTAAATCCTCTAACAAGGTAACAGTTCAGTTGAATTGTTTTAAAGACCTCTTACAAGGCCACTCCTATCAAGGTGATTAAATCCTCTAACCAGGTCACACCTAATAGTGTGTTTTGTAACCTTTTACTGGGTTGGCCTCTAATTGGGCATCACTTCAGAAGAGTGAAAAATAGTAACTAGTTACATTGGTGGTTTTTCCCTTATTGGATTTTCACATTAAATCTGGTGTCTCTTGTGCTCTTGTTATTTCATTATGCATGTTAATCAGTGATGAATGCTTTAGAATAGTTATAATTAATATACACTACAAAGACCAAGTTTCAGCATTTCTCTATATGATTACCGAGTAACAACAATAAATTATTTAATAAGATAGCTAAAGGATCTGTGGTAATATTTTTGTGGTTAATTGATTCAACCCCCCCCTCTCAGTTACTGCATCTATATTTCCATCACTAATATGATCAATTTCTCTTCTAAAACCCTAAAAGATCAAGCATTTATTTCTTACAATTTCATTGAAACCACCTCATCAATACTCTACTAAGCAAAGAGCAATAGACATTGAAGACAATTTTTTGTAATATGATCCCAACCACTAATAATCACGAAAGGGAAAGTACTTCAAGCATAAAATGAAACCGTCATTATATATGAAAAGACGTCTATAAAAGCATGGACAACTCAACCCCTTAGATGTTCTTTCATGTGATCATGTTTGCATTGATTGAGAAGAATATAAAGTCATCTTTGATGTCCATCAATCAAACTGTAAAACTACTATGACATTAAAACATTACACAGTACATTGTATCATCCCAAAGAATCCCTGTACAAATCAAGACTTGCAATAAGATAGTGAGGAATGCAAGAAGTTCGTCTTGCTTCAAGAGAATGAATCAACCACACAGAAATTAGCATGTCAATAAGTGAAAAAAGTAGAAATTATTCTCAAATAATTCATCTGCTAAAACCATTAAAGCACTTTGCATAAGACATCGAGCTATGTAATGGTCCAAGAAAATTCCTTACAGTTCTAATTTTGGTTGCCTCTGCCAAAAGTTAATTGCATTCCTCAATCTTCAATATCAGGAAATCTTTGTAGTAAAATAAAATCATCTTCTAACTAACCTAAAAAATTCCCTAATCATGAGTGCCCCACACACTCAAGCCATAGACCATGATAATTAGCCATGTGATGTAATATGGATCGCACACCTTATCTATATAGCTTTAAAAAGTTGTAATGTTGAAACTATCATACCCTTGGAATTTTTCGCTCTTATGAGAATATTTTAAAGAAATAATAATGATTGTAATACCTTTATGAAAGGTTTAGTTGATGATCTAATCCTTATGTCTTCATTTCATCTTTATTTTGAGCAAACTACCTATCTCAAGATGATTATTGGCACTTAGAATGATGTATTTAATTGTTCTTTGCATAAATTGGATTACACTGTGAACATGACCAAGTCACTCGAGGAATGGAAGGAAAAGTTACAGCATCCCCCGCCCTAGAAAAAGATTTATTAATTTATACATTTTTAAAGGTAAGAATAGTAGTGAAAGCATGTTTTTCATAATAATAATGTTGAGAAAACAAAAAATCAAAACTGAAGCTTAGAAATGAGGCTTGGCCATACCAAAAGAATACAACTACAGGAAAACTAAAACAAACACCTAAAAATAGTATTGCAATCTGAAATAGGAAAATGAAGATTCTCAATAGTTTCCCCAAATTTTAGAACATGGTATTTATGGAAGCATTGCCAAATTGACATCTGAAGGCATGATCTACAATGGATGGTGTAGATGTTGCTCAAATCAAGGGTGCCTTGATTGAGTCAGTCTTCTTGGTACATGTTGATTAGGGTTTACTGCGGTATGCAAAAGTATTCTCGGTTCTCAATGGGAGAGAACACACCTTCAGAGGCATGCATGGTTTCAAAGGAGGCTTTCGTAGTGCTACAAGTGTTGCCAAAATAGACTCTAAGCCTAGGGATTATGGTCAACAACATGGCATACAAACAGTTATTGAGAAGAGAATTATTTGGGTTGCATGCGGAGGAGAGCTGGATGCTTAGCACATAACAAAGCAATACTCACATGGTAATCACAGCACTTAAATTTATTATCCCCAATTTCACTTATTTCCTGCTCAAATTTGTATATTTAGATTTGTTTTGTGTTAAAGATTTTTTGATGGGAAAGCAGGATACATAGCAATTGTAGGAGTGAATCAATTGTTATTTCCTCACCTCTGCACTCATTTGCAAAGTTTGTCCACCTTAGGAAGAAAATCCTTGTCCCTCCACCACATATTCTAGAATCTGAAGCTTCCTGTATAACTCTGGTTGGCAACCTGGAAGCTCAACTAAAAAGGGAAATGATCTGACAAGGATATAGAGAGAATATTAGTGTCCAGGTTGAAGGAAGTGTCAAGCCAAAAAGAACCAACCAGAAATCTATCCAATCTCTCAGAAATCCTAGCAAAATTGGCCTGTCTGTTAGTCCATGTGAATCTCCCATTCGCAGGGACCACATCAAACAAGTTATTTTGAGACACAAAATCCTTAAAATCTTCCATGACTTGATTAGACATCCTCAAGCCACCCGGTTTCTCATCCATGTCCAATAGAGCATTGAAATCTCCTACAACAATAATCTTATCATCATTGAGTGCACCAATCTTAGAAGATGCAACTGTCCATAATTGAGATTTTGCTTGAGTTTTAATCAGTCCATAAACATTGATAAGATGAAATTTAGAATTGTCTTTGATGTTGACAACCCTACCGTATAACCAATTATCATGTCTTTCCAACTCCTGCATCTTTATAGAGCAAGGTTTCCAGAGAAATCCAAGACCCCCTATTGAACCTTTGGCTGCTTGAAATTAACCTTCATATATGCTACATGAGCAGAGGAAGCTAAGAGCTTTATCCAAGCATAACTTAGTCTCTTGTAATAGAACAATGTCACTCTCCAATCTGAATAACGCTTATTTTATCAAGCGTCTTTTGTTAGGAGTAGAGAGGCCCCTGACATTCCAAGTAACGATCTTCATTTCCCCCCAAGGGAGATCCCTGCTCCCTTGGCCTTCTTCATGAAACCTACCACACTGATTATACCTTTCTCCTTCGCCTGTTCTTCTCTTAATTTCCTATTAGATCTCCTCCCCCTTCCACATTTGGCTTTAGCTAGGAGAACATTAGCAGATTGACTAATAACTCTCGGCTCTATATTATCCAAAACGTCAATTGAGAGGAAATCCTCCATCAAATCCCTATCGTATTCAATCTCTAAGTCCGAGCGAGCCTGGATGTAGTATGTAATTATCGTCGTGGGACTTGTTGCTCTTTGTGTCTTCCCCTAGGATGAGCCAGAGCATTCCCCTTCCTCCAAAGAGATATGAGTCGAATTTGCACTGGAACCTTTTGGATCTGTGAGTTGGTTGTTGTAACTATTTTTTGGGGTCTATTCTTTTGAACCCAAACTTTGGCAGGTTGGACGTAGACTTTGTAGTCTGCAACTGTGTGCGATTTAAGACCACATCTGGTGCACTCAAGATTTGAAGATTCAACTTCTACCTGTTGCTTCCAAGAATAGTTGCCTATTTTCAGATTAATGAAGGCTGGAATAGTTTGGACCGCCACAATCTTGATTCTAGCATATAGATATGAATCATTATCTATGATAGTTTCATTCACTTCTAATAGTGTGCCCAATGATCTATTGATACATTCAAGACTGGCATCCCCCCAGTATTCTAAGGGTAGATTGTATAACCGAATCCAAATGGGAGTCTGATAAACCGCTAATGGTGTAGGATCAAAATTTGGTTTCCATGGTTGTAAATATAGTGGGAGCGACCTCATTGACTAGTTCTATTTATTGAGAATCTTATCACGTTCCTCTTCTTCTATGAAGATTACTATGAAGAAGCCTTTCAGAATGAATTTTATAACAACCTCCTTGCTCCACTATTCTAAAATCCATTCCCTAATTTGTGCCCTCTACAAATGCTCTCCAATGAATCTTCCAATAACGGCTATTTTTTCCCACAATGCAACATCCTCTTCAATTTTTACCGGAAGATCAATGTCAATCACCTTGTTGTTTTCCACTGAACCCTTCCTTGAATGATCTGCATTAACTGCCCCTCTATTCCGATTACGAGTTCCATTCCTCTGTTTGTTTGGAAAATGATTCTGGTAGTAGCATTGCGAGAACAAACACCTTCCATGCATGTTCCTCTCTCCTCTTCACTCTCCGCTCCTCTCCATTACCTCATTAAATTATTCTTGATAACATAAAAATATTATTAATTATTATATGTACTTTATGTTTTATAAATTATTCAACTCATTTAATTTTAATTACCTCTTTTTGATCTATGATGTTCCACTACACGTCCTCTTGCCACAAATTAAGACAACAATAATACCACTTAACGAACACACTAAGTGGTGAACTCCATATTATTGAAATCAATTTTTTTGAAAAAAATATAATATTAAATTATTTTTACTTTAGTCATCAAAATAAAATCTTAAAATTATTGTATAAGTAATGAATCTTCAAACAACCTAAATTTAAAATCATAATAAAAAATAACAAAAGCTAATTTAAAACATTAATTGAAATTGAAAAAAAAATTTAAAAAAAATCAATCTAAAGCATTAAAATGAGATTCATTTTTTTCTTAGGCCTTCCACCATCCAAGTCACATACATTTTAAAACATGAAGATAAAGTGGGAAACAAAGAGTAGTAAATACTACACCACACAATTATATGGAACCTATAAATCCACATCACTAATCATATATATTCATAGTCATAAATTGTTACCTAATCTGTTATGATTCATCTACCAATTTGGAGACTAATAAATTATGTCTTTTCTTTTTTATAATTCAATCTCTCATCTTGGAAAGCAACGCACATAATGATCTTTCCATATTTTTTTCTATGGTCGTGATTTATGCCACTCCATGAATATGATGTAATAATAATGGTGATTAGCTTTCGCTTTCCCTTAAAGTTGAGCTATTTCTGAATGCCCATTACTTTGGAATCTCCTTGGCAAAAGTATAATATTGACCACACGCAAAAAGTCACAAATCCAAAGTCATAAAAATCTTGACTAGAAGAGTAAGTGTGATAGACAATTTAATTAATTACTTTATCATATTTTAAATATTGTGGGTCCTTCATGTAGGAGAATATTAGAAAGTATTGAATGCAGCCTTTTGCTTTTGAATAAAGTAAATTACTTGACATATCTAGTTTATAAATTATGTAGGTAAATTTAAGTAACAAATTGTTAGATTTGATTCATTGAGGTTTTTTAATGTTCAAATTAGATTTTATTATGTGAAAATTATTGTGTAAGTAAATTATTATGTCATTGCTAGTGTAAATAAAATGATCAAGATATGTAAGTATGAAGAATCTTGTGCCTATAGACATGACTTGGGTCATTCAACCATGTTATATTAATAATCAAGATGGTTTAAATTGGTTAATTATTCAAAATTATAAAAAAATTAATTAAACTAAGATAATAGACATATAAATATAAATAATTAATCAATTTACAATTAAGTATACATGAAATAAAATACGCAAACCTAACATTACACAAGGTATTGCATTTGTAACTATACAAAAAAAATTTAAACTATTATCTCAAATTAAATAAAAATATAAATTTAAAATACTTTTGATCATTACAATACTAATTATTTCATATCTTCGTAATTAATTTGAATTAAAAATATTTTACATGACAAATATTTATTAGAATTTCTCAAAAATTTTGAAACTAAAACATGTAACATTACAAAGAGAATAGGATATAAAGACATCACATCAATTTATAATAATTAAAACATAAATCTACACACTAATTTTTCAACTAAAACTTATAAAAAATCAATTTTATTTTCCTTTCGTAAATATTTCAATGCCGTACCCCATCATTTGATGTATAAACTTTTAAGTACAAAAAGAACAAAAACAAGAGCAAACAAGAGCTCTGACTGAGCTATAGTCCCTGCCTTTTTGTCTGTTGATTCTAATCTATTTCGTATGTGGTGGTCAGAATTTCAGTTGGTTTTGACTATAATCACTATCATTCCCCATGTAGCATGGAGCTCTGTCTATGGCTGGGTTTTAGTTATCAAACAGATTGTTCATAGGTCAACTCACTATTTCTCTTATTAAATAATACAGTTCCTTGAAAATCTTTTAGCTTTGATAAGCATCAAATTCGGAAAGCATTAAATATAAGAGGCAGATGAAAAATAGAAAAATAGCTTCTAATTTAGGGGTTTCATTCTGTAAACACAAGATATCTAAATATTGGAGATTTTAATACAATGTATCTCAACTTTAAGGAGTTAACTGTGAAAATCTCCTCATGGGTTGCAAAAGTTGTTTATTGGGTGCCAAAAAATCATCAAAGTTTTACATGGGTTTCAAAGACCGGCCGAAGGCTTTTTGAAACCATCTAAGATGCCTGCAGATCAAGAAGATGTGGGCCAAATTACACAGAACAAGAGTTTATGAAGCATAACTTTACCCAGATTGAAGCTAACGAGACAGTGCCTGAAGAACATGCGCGTGGTGAATGCGAGGTTCCGTTTCTGGGCTAACCTGCAAACAAAAAACAGTATGACTGAGAAGAATTATGCATTAACCTACAAAAAACAATTTCAAAAAATAGTGATGTTATCTGCAATAAACAATGCGCCCACCAACTGCTATTGAATGCGTTCGCCAGATGCATACGTTTTCTGGCGAACGCATTTAATTCATACTTATCTTGTCTTCTTTTTATTTTTATTATATTCTTTTT
The DNA here is from genome assembly GCA_027943335.1 of Chamaecyparis obtusa. Taxonomy (NCBI): domain Eukaryota; kingdom Viridiplantae; phylum Streptophyta; class Pinopsida; order Cupressales; family Cupressaceae; genus Chamaecyparis; species Chamaecyparis obtusa. The sequence goes on from BSBK01011403.1 coordinate 366,044, forward strand.
TTCCCTTTTTCTTACTTGTAAAAATAATTAAAAGCCCTAAGAAAATGCCCAACATCCAATCAAAAAATAGAAAATTTTTCATAAAAAATAAATTTTAAATAATCTAATAACTAAACTTTAGAACACACAATATTTTAGAAACAATATTAATTCAAACTGTCATTTGGAAACATAAGTTCCCTTACTATAAATAGGCAGGGACTAATAATATATAAACCCTCTTTAAGCTTTCTACTTAGCTATTAAAATAGTCAACAACTTAATCAAACTTTTAATAATGTTTGATATCTTTAAGTTTTCTAACATGTATCACGTTTTAGTGGGCCTACACATTAAATGTAAGCGTCAATTCTAATGAGCTGTTTCCACATAAAATAGGTGCATATTCCCGAGATAGTCAGAGTAGGTTGGGAAAAAGGAGGAAAGAATGCACGTCCAGCTAATGGGCTGCACCTGTGAAAAAGAAAGTGGAATCGATTGAGGGGCCTAAATCTTTTCTTACTTTTCGTACACATGTTTATATGGACCCCTCTTTGTATTCACGCTTTATTGTAAAGCAGCAATGTGTGGATGACTTTACCTTGTCCACAACATTTGTTTACTTAAGATATGTTGTAGCGATTAATGTTGCTTATTGTGATTGAGTGATGATGGGATCGGTGGAGTCATGTTGAGTTGGAATTCAAGTATTTTAATAAATGTGACTTTAAAGATAAAGTTAATGGGTGTGTGATTTTTATTGTTATATTTTATTTAAAATAATTTTGATGCTTATAAAGTATTATGAAGATGTATGCTAAAATAAAACAAGTGTTAGTAATGACTAGTATTTACCGGATTTAATTATATCTTTTCTTGTAGATTAACTTAAATATATTTTATTATATTTATTATAAATAGTATATATAATTGAATTAATAGTCATTTGATAAGGTGTGCTATGTTTTATAATTAATTCAAATATATTTAGTAATTATAATATATTTATTAATATTAGACTCCATATATTTATTTATTGCATGTTGATATATCTAATATTTAATTCTTATTTTGTAAAAATATGATATATTACCAACAAATTCAATAATATTTATTAATTTATATAATATATTGCCAATAAAAAATTTACACCCACAAAGTAGAAAAAAAAAAATTGTAACAGGTGGAAGAGAGTGGTTCAAATTCTTCCCAAAGATTTTTAGCCATTTATTTTGTATTTGTGGAAGGTACAAAGAGAATTCAACTAAATCAATCCACATACTTTAAATATATATGAATCCAAAATCTAATTCTCACTTTATATCAACATTATTCATGATAAAAGCAAAATAACAAAATCTTATCCCTTTGCATTCCTCTCCTGTTTTGTGACATTCCTCCCATCCATTTTCCTATTTCCATAAAATATTATATTCACAATGCGAGAAATCCGTGTATAAGAGTTCAAATACATTCATCCAACAAGATGAAAAAAAAATAAAAATTCTAGATATTATAAAGTTAAAAAAATTGCATCTATATTTCAGAAATGAAAAAACTTATAATGAAATATAAAATTTATTTTTATTGGTATAGAAGAGTTCATTTAATCACTAGTTAGATGAAAAACTCAAAAAGTGATACAATAGTACTTAGCCTATGGGCAAGTACTAATAAGTATCATGAAAATAGATATTTGAAAGGATTTGATTATCATAGGTGATCGTGCATTCGTTTTATAGTAAATGTGGTGTCAATTGATTTTGTATTTTTTTAAATCAAATTATAGTTTGAGGAAGAGCTCTCTTTCTAGTTTTCTCAAAAGAAATTTCATAGAGTGAAATTTGAAGTTGTGTAGACATCTAAATTTAATTAATTATATTAATTAAATTTAGTTTATCTAATTATACTTATTGATTAAATAGTTGATATTATTTAGTTAATTAATGTTATTATTCTAGTTAAATTAATATAATTAATTAAGCTATATCTTAATTAATTAATTATGGTAAATCATAACCATTCAATTAATTAATTTGCCTCATTCTTCTATTAATTAAAGTGAATTTATTAAATTTGTTTTAATTAATTCACTGTCATTTTCTTCTTTGCTCCAAATAATGAATTAATTTAAATAATTTTTTTTCTTTACACATGTCTCATAACTTTAACCACCCGTTAACCGAACCCTCCAACCTAACCCACTAACTAACCCTTGATCCCAACCAACCTTACCCCCTTAACCTCCATATAACCCTCAATCCACCGACTAACCCTTCAATTAACCCAACGTTCAAACTAATCTTATCCTTTTAACCTCACATCAAGCCAACCTTATCTTAACCACCCCCTTATTTGTGCATGCTCCTATTTTTTATTAAATAGGAAAATAACTCCCATTTTTTGTGGCATCTCTCTGAAAAAGACACCTAGCCTCCCCTCCACTTGCCATCCTTTGAGATGCCACTTGTCATTTATGATGACAAGTGTTGCATTTTGGAGACTCGTCACTTTGCATTCAAATCTTATTTAAAACTCTCCATTTCCTTCACAAATCATCCACTCTCATACATACTAATGTCATAATGTCATTTTTTTTCTAGAGTTATCATCCATCATTGATCCTTTTAGCATTAAGTTCATCCACTTAGCACTCATTTTAGCATAATACCATCATCTATTAAAGCATCAAATCCATAGTTTCATCTTCATTTGCATTCATTATTATCATAATTTGCATAATCATAGAGCTCTATTAGGCACTCTTGAAGATCAATTAGTGAGCACACATATGAAACTGCCAAAACCAAGGACATATGCTTAACAAAGGCAACTTGGAGTTTGCATTTTCTTAATTTTTTTCTTTCTTAATTAGTTTTCTTTCAACATCCAATCTTGATTGTATACATTTAATAGTGTATCTTGGGTTTCGAGCTTAGACTTTTAATTATTTATTTAGCACACATTTTATTGGACACAATATGAATTTAATTTTTGAATATAGGAGTCTATAAAAATTCATTTTTCAAATCTAGCCTCCATATTTGGTTTCAAGTGGGTTGGACATGATTTGAGCTCAAAATTTGAATTATGACAACTAAGGGTAGGTCCATTATACATAGGCAAAATAAACCAAAAAATTAATTCAGGTTATAATAGTTTTATATAATTTATCATGAATCCATAGTTCTAATTTCATCAATTTCAAACAAGATTTATAGTTTCATGAAGTTTCTACTAATGCCTTATGGACTTCTTCCCACAAAAAAATACCAAGGAATGACCATTTTTTCATGTCCATGAAAATAAATTATAGTTATTAGTAGTTATCGTCACTCCTCACAAATCTGTATGGCTTCTAGATGAAATTCAAGTTGTGGTAGAAAACTATCATTGTAGCCAAAATTGAATTATCAACATCATTGTTTTGTGATGTAAGTATTCAATATAATATTTTGATATTTTACTCCAACATAAGCATTTGAAATTTTTTCCCACAAAGAGCCACCAAGGGTTTGAAATCTTATTGGGAATAATTTTACCTGATCTAACCATAGGAAGGGTGTTGACCTCATCTAGGTGAGACTTGATCGCTTCCTCTTGACATCCAATTGGGATATAGGATTCAATTCCTTTGTTATCATCCTACCATGTACAGTGTCTAGTCACAAACCACTCTTATTAGACTAAAAAAAATTGGGTGTTCAAGGGGTCTAGTCCCTTTCACTATGAAATCATGGGTGGAACCCACCCTAAATTATATTCATGTGTATATGCATGGTAGGGCACACGTTTTATCAGAACACCTATGTTTTGTGTATTTTAGAAACTTAGCACAATTAGAAGGAATGCGAGTGGGTGGAACAAACTCACATTTGGTAATGTCTTTTAGTAGAAAAAGGGAACTTTGCATGAATTTGGCTTTCATCTACGATAAAATGAATAGGGGTGATCTTTCACCAACCACACATGTTGTTGAAGAGACTCTAAGGAATATGCAAAAAAATACCCTCAATAGGGGAGACCTATTTTGGAAACAAAGATTCAAAATCTAGTGGCTTAAAGAAGGGGATAATAATTCATCCTTTTTCCACCATTTAGCTTGCACTCATAAGAAATGAAATACTATCCTTAGCCTTAGGGATGAACATAATGTGGAGGTTACAAAAGATATGCAAATGCATGTTCTGGCCTCTGATTTATTTTGCAAAGCCTTCAGGGATGATGGTTGTACTCCAAATGGTGCTCTTAAGGCTTGGATGTTGGACAACCTTTCTAAAACTATCTCTTTGATTGATAATTAGCCTCTCATTGACCCGGTCTTGGAGGAGGAAGTGTGGATAGATACTTTTTCTATGGGGGCCTTTAAGGACCCAATTCTTGATGGATTTACCCTGCTTTATTTTATATTTTTGGGATATTATTGGCCCTAATTTTATTGCAGCCACACGAGGTTTCTTTAGAATATGAAGACTTCTTAAAAAATTAAATTGCTCATTCATTGACCTAATTCCCAAAACCCAGGAACCACTCTCTCTCTTGGTCATTCTTGGACAATAATCTTGAGTAATACTGTCTACAAAATATTTTCTAGAGTCATCATCAATAGAATGAAATATTTGTTGATAATCCTATCAACTATAACCAGAATGGATTTGTCTCTATGAGATAAATTATTGGTGCAACCATTACCACCCTTGAAGTATTCCAATCCATGGTAAAATGTAGGCTCCCAAGGATGGATCTTAAGTTGGACATATCCAAAGCTTATAACAGGGTTAAATGGGATTTTCTCCTCAAGGTAATTCAAACATGGAATTGATGCAAGGACATCTTGGGATATTTTGGGTGGGAGGAATTTCCCTATGGTGTTTTGGAGTTCCTTTTTTGGGTCAAGTCGCGGGAATCTTTGGTGTGTTCAGAGAAAAGGGTCTGGTCCTTTTTATTTGTGGAGGCTATATTTGTGATCACACCTCTTCAATTAGCATGGATTCTAAGTGTAATGTATTGATAGGGGGATGATGATGATGTCAAGATTAAAGTGGTGTATGGGGGAATGTAAGATATTCTTCTTAACCCAAATTCCCAAAGGAAAGATCCAAATTCATTAACCACTAGGAAATGATTAATACATAAATGAATCAACTAATGGAGAATATGAAGAAAGGAGAGAACCTTATATTCCTTTATGGAAAGTATGTATTGAAATCTTGATTGAATTGAAGATAAATACTAACCTCAAAATATGACAGAATTGGAAAATGTGGTTTTTTGGTGTTTGTACTCAGTTTCGGGAAATTCTGCAATCGGATCTGGTCTGGAAACACAGAGATAGAGAAAACCCAGAAACCTTCTTCCTTTTTGAGAAAAGTCAACCTTGACCCAAGACAAGGGTAAGATCCTACCCTAGGGCACAATCTTACCCCTTTATGTCGACCTAGACCTATAGTGCACCAACGAAAATTCTATTTGCAGATCTTGAAATTTCATAGAAAAGGGTATTTAGATCTAAACTCCAATTCATTATCCCGCACCTATACCTGTAAGAAAAAGGACTTTTTTTTTGGATGAGGTGTTTTCCTTGGTTAAACCCCAGATTGGAATCAACCTTAATAATAGAATTGAAATAGAGAATGCTAACAACTAGTGGAAGTAGATATAACAATGAAGCTATGATATTCAATACATATGCAATTGTATTTGAAATGTGTGAGGCCTCACCCCAACCCATAATAGCATTTTTTACCATTCACATGTTAGTATTTGTCCTGCACTAACTTATTTTTATCACAAATCACTTGGTTTCAACCCCATCTCTATGATAGACTTATCTTAGCTCTCGCCCAAATCTCTCTCTCTCTCTCTCTCTCTCTCTCTCTCTCTCTCTCTTATCTACTCTCTCTCTTTCATAACCTCTCTCTCTCTCTCTATCTATCTATGTGTGTCTCTCCTCACATCACCCTCTCTCTCTCTCTCTCTCTCTCTCTCTCTCTCTCTCTCTCTCTCTCTCTCTCTCTCTCTCTAGGAAGTGAAGTATCACTACTAAGTATCACAAAGCACATATCTATTAAGTATCACTACTTAAGAGAACAAGTACAGGAGGAGCAAGTGAAGTTAGAATTTGTTACATCAAAAGAACAACTTGCAGACATATTTACAAAGCTGCTACCGAAGGACACATTTGAATATTTAAGGACTAGACTTGGGATTCATTCCCTATCTACCGGTCACTAATGTAATCTAGATGTTGCATCAGCCTAATCTTATCATAAGATCATTCATGTTGATGCAGCATAGTTGACACTTTGGATCATGTCTAAGGCTATGAAAAGTTTGGAGAATTGAAACAGATTGGGATATCAGTATACAGAGATACAGAGAATGTACCAGACAACATAGCTCTTTAATAGCATAAAGACTGATCAAACAGACAAAGCAGTTTGTTTATTTGTTTCTTTGGCATTGTTGTCAAAGGGAGAGATAAAAAATATGAAACATTATGCACTGATGAGTGTTAGGAATGGGAACACTGAGAGGGGGGGTGAATCAGTGTTCACTATATTTTAACTTTTTCACTTTAATCTTAATGTTGAACTTAAATGCTTAAGTACTAAATTAAACATGAAACATGAAATCAATACATGACACCAATATGGTTACGGGGAAACCCAAATAGGTAAAAACCTCGGTGGGACTTGATACCCACTAATATTTTGCACTAGTGTTTTGTGATCCTTGTTAGAAGATCATTTACCTTGTTAGGAGTAGCTTTACAATTCTTTAAGTACAATAGACCTTGTTAAGGGTCAGACCCTGTTAGGAGTCTTTAACAATAATCCCTGTTAGGGGAGTGGACTCACTGTCCTAGAGCTCACTACTTAAATGGTGAAGGCTACAACCTTCTGATTTTAGATACACACTATATCTGTAGGTGAACTATCACTATGACACTGCTTGTTAGATCAGTTCCTTTGGTGCACTGATGCTTTGACCTCTAGCAAAGATCTAATACATATTATGCTATCTTTGCATACCTCTACTCTTCTTATCACAACTCTTTCACAACTTCCATACCGAATACAATGGGCACATCTTATATTTATACACTTATACAAACAAAACAATTAGGTCGGCCCTATAACTAATTACAAACAATGCTTCCAAATAAATTATCTTAAGCGTGCTTACAATTATACATATAAACATGTTGAAAACCTAAATACAATGGGTGCATAGCTTTTACAACATTAAATTATAATCGCAAACCAAAATGCTAACTGTCAACTCTATGCTCTGTTCTCTACTGGCACAAACTGGCTATGCAACTTCAACTAACTACAACTTTCACATCTTTGCATATCTACTTATGTGCTCATAGACTAAGCATAATTATAGTCTAACAAAGTTAACTTCTAGGATGCATACCATAATTCATCCATACACACGTGCGCTGATGCTCTGAGCTGTAGGAACTCTGTACATTGTCCAATCTTCAACACTTAGCTGATTTATGATCTTCTCATCAAATGCGCTAACTCCAAACTACTATATGACTTTGTTTCCATAATGACAACACTATATCTAGTCATATACCTTAGTATAGAAAACTTTCCAACAATCTCTCCCTTTGTCATTGATGGCAACAAAGGAATATGGCCAAGTTGCTAGCTATTCCTTTACACAAAAACTTTTGTCTTCTATACATAATCTTATACATAACCTTATATCTCCCTATACATATATCTACTCCATATTCTATACACAACTCCCCCTTTGACATTAATGACAAAGGTGTATCAAAAAATTGTATATACATACTCATTTTTGGAAAACATCCGGATATGCAATCTTGAGGTTCTAGATCTCCTCCTTCCAAAAGGTTATCAGAGAGTTAACTATCTGGAGATGGGTGAATAATGCATATTAAAGCTTCTCCATCTTTTCCAAGTCACTGATGGGACCATGATCATAAGTTACCATGGTGGCATCAATCTCCTTTATATTCTGATTGATGATGTCTAAAGATGGCGCAAGACCATTCCTCAACTGAGTCTGTCTGAACCTTATCCCTATTATCTCTTTTTCTTCCTTCTTAATCTTGTCTATATGTCCTTGATAGACATTGTTGCATATGTTCACATCGGTGGATGTGTTTTTCACTGAGTTATTCACCTTCTCAATCATTGCTTCTGCCTCTTTTATCTTCTTGAAATGAGCATCGGTGAGTTTATCTTGGTCCATGCATGTTGCAATGATCCTTCTTCCTTCATCAGAAAATTCTTTCAATGATGCTTGACTAAACTTAAGAGAATTCAAGTCTAGTGCAAAGTTGCTCATTAGTTCATTGAGTCTCTTCTTTAAATACTTCTCTTCTACTACTTTGGACACAGATTCTTCTAGGCTAGAAAAATTGCTTTTGAATTGTGAGATGACTGTACTCACATCATCAACTGAATGTACTTTTAGCACTTTCTTATCTTCTAGCAAAAAACTATTCAGAATATTCACTAATTCCACAAGGAGAGGATTTCTCATGACTTTCTTCTCCTTTGCCTTCTCCATAGCCAGGACGCTGAACTTAATCAGGTCTTCTTCTTTCCAAGAGTCCAAACTACTTGTGTCAAGTGTCAAACTTGACAATAATTCCAAGGAGGGAGTGATGGGAGTGTAGTCCATCACTTATGGTTTTACCTTTTCAAGATCAACAAAAGTATCTTCTTCTTTCCTTTCTACCTCTTCTTCTTCTTTTTTACAAATACATCTTCTATGAGTACTTCTTCTTGCTGAGTGGGAGGAGTATTGTTGCATAAGATTTCAGCTTCTTCAGTACTGAAAAATGCTTCCTCAAACTTGTCCAAATCCTTATCAGTAACCATCATGGCTATCTCCACATTATCTATGATAATAGTGCTACCTTTGTGTGATTCTGAGATGGGCACAGACTGGTTTTCTTCTGTTTGAGTTCCATCTATGGGTGTTGAGTCCTGTGCACCTGTTACTGGAATATTGGAGGTCTCTACAACTTTGTCTTGCTTACTAGGTGCATGAGTGATGGGCATAGTAGGTGGTTTTATGTGTTGTTCTAATAACACCTTTTCAAAGGCCTTCTTTGTTTCCTTCAATATCTTCTCATAGTCTTTGTTCATAATGTGTAGAGTTCTCATCTTTTTCCTTAAGTGTGGCTTCACCAAATTTAATATCAGTGCCTCTTATTCTTTAGAACATATTGGCAGAGTATCTTGTAATACTTTTTCTCCAATCCTTGGATCCTCTTCATTTTCTTGTCTCTTTTTGTATTCTAAAATATCCCATACTTTATTTGGAATAGAGGTTTTCAACTCAAGGACTATCTTCTTGAACTTGATCATATGTTTAAAAATCATACTATGTATTTCTGATTTGTCAATCTCACTGTATGTGTCATAATACTTCCCTACTTGATCAATTCTTCCCTCATCGGAAAAAATCTTGTGCTCAAAACTTTAAGGCTTGGTCTGAATCCTGCTTTAGGAGGTGCTTGAATGCTTTTCTTACTCCTTGTAGCTCATGAGGATGGATGACTAGTGCTAGCTTCTTTCTCCCTCCTGACTATTGGCTTATACTCCAGAGGAGAAGTAAGGTCCATAGTATCTATGGGCACAGAAGGAGTATTATCTTCTTTACCCTTCTGTCTGTTATCTGATTCAGTTTTCATTTTCTTTAACTTAGGATCTTCTTGTTCTTCCTTTGTTGCTACGCCTTTCAATTCTAAGGAAATATTTTCATCCCTTGCTTTATCAAGGTCTTCTTGAGATACACCATGTATTCTCAAGATCTCAGATGTAACCTTAGCAACTTTTCTTTTAGTTGTTGCTCTGTTAAGTTTTGCATCAACTTCTCTAGTCTTTTCCTCATAGGTTCCCCACCTAGGTTCATTAGGATCTTTGGGGGCTGACAGAAGTACTTGCACCTATGCTTCAAGGACCTATTCCTCTACCTCATAGCCAAGTGGATGAATCCACTTATTTCTTGGTTCCATAGCTTCCATACAAGTAGTATCAATCTCCACCATAAAGCATATTGTATCCTTATATTTCTCTACAATGCTTTCTGGAATCCTATACCTCATCTGCATCTTAGCTCTAAAGGTCTTCAATTCCAATGTGACATAGTCTCTTAGTGTGCTTTCAGTGGATGCTTTGATGGATATTTGAGGCATTATTGGAATGGACTTGTCCAAATACAAATCTGAAACTCTTCCGACTATGTGAAGGTACATATAGATGATTAGGGACCCAAACCTGAATATCTTGGTCTTGTCATGTTTGATAGCTTTGATGTTATCTACCAACTATGTGCACAAGATCTCACACAAGTTGAACTCTCCATATTCCTTTACAAGTTGGATGGATGCTAGAATAGTGTCCGCATACACACTATTTACTCTACTGGTGTGATGAAATTTGTAACCCAGTATCATTGACATCAATTTGATGTCTCCTTGCTCAATTGGCTCAATAGTCATGTTATGCCTATCGCTCCTTGACTTTCATACTTGTTCTACCATTTTCCTGACATCCTTTCCCACATGAAGGATGACACCTATCCTAGAAAGGCTTGTCATCTCGTGTATCATATCACTTGTGATTCTTATTGGTACATCTCCAATCCAAAATAGATCATCATGGATTTTGCTCAATAAGATCTTTATCCATTCAATCTCATAGAATTCATATGTTGTAGCATACTCAATAATAGGGTGATCATTTCATTTGGTGTATTCATCCATGAATTTTTTATCCCATTTCAACATGGTATCCATGTGCGCCCTTAACCTATCTAGTCCAATAGGTTCTTTCTTACACTAGATGTAAGACCTTATGTCTTCCACATGCATGATGCCCATAAGCGTGTGGGAGAAAGCTCCCTCTAAATCATCTAGGGTTGATTTAAATGGGCGCCTCTTGAAAACATATCTTTTTTTCTCATTGATATCATAAACAATGGGAGTGGCCATGACTTACTTGATAATTGCTTTCCAATTGATTTTCTGAGATGATTTGATGACTTCTGAATTGGCGCAATGAACTAGGGTTTCTGCAACTGATCAAAAGCACTGCAAACACTGATAGTTCAATCTCCAAATCTTCACAATAACTTCCAAGGCTCAATCTTCTCTTCAATCACTTTGAATTTGAATGCAATGAGAGAACAAAAAAATTTCTATGTACTTAAACTGAGAAATTCACCATTAATGCAAGTCGTGTGAACCAAGCTATCACTTCAAAATTTCAAACTCGAGGTCTGCTAACAATCAGCATGTGCACTCTTGCAAAAAGGTTCCTAAACACTCTAAAAGATTAAGTCCAAAGGTGCATACTCTAATGATGAGTATACTAGCCACGTAGGGGTCTAGAGCTAAATTAACTCCTTCTATGACCCTAAGGGCCATTCATGCAGATGTAAAGGGTGCGTCCATTGGGGATGCATCCAATACATTCTCATCAATCTTGTCCTTCTTTCCTTCTAACCAAATCAAGCTCTCATCCTCTAAGGATTTTACAAACTTGACTTCTCCTTTAGGATCCAAAACTGGTTCTTTGGTCTTTTTAGGGCTTTTCTGACCTTGCATCCTTGATCTACAGAACTTTGAGATATGTCTAGCCTTATTATAGGAGTGACAAATGACTGGAGGTCTATTATTCCTCGACAAATTGACATGAGTCACCATTTTGCAATGTTTCCCTGAGTGACCATTGTAGTTACATATCTGACATGTAACATTCTAAGAGCTTCTTGCATTGGTTTGATTTTGACTTGTTTGATCATGTTGAATCTTGTTATTCTTACTAGTCTTGCAATTTATTGCTCTATAACCAAATCTATTACATGAATAACAATAGCCACTAAAAGGTCTTACCTCTATACAGTTCCTTGCAATATGTCCATGCTTGTTACATGCAAAATAGGTGTGTTCTACAGACTTGCATTCATTCTTAGGAGGACCACCATTGTCTTTGGTTTGATCTTCAGTCTTCTCAGTATTAGTAGAGTCTTTCTGTGTCTCCTTTCTTTCTCGCATATTATCAATCTGATTTTGTGCTTCATTGTATCCAATACAGCTAGTGTCTCCTTTGACTCTTCTTGCATATAATTGAGATTCTATCAAATTTGAATTGGTGTGCAATTTTTCAATGTGATTCTTTGCTTCTTTTAATTCAGACTCCAAACTTTCTTTGCAATTCTTTAGATCCAAGATTTCCAAATTAGCTTCCCTCAATTCCTCATTGAGTTGAAGGTTCTCCTTGACTTGTTCATTATAGACATCTTGATTGTTCATCAGTTTGTCATCAAGTTCTTCAAGCTGACTTAATAGGGATGCATTTTCTTCATTCAACTTCTTGACTTTTTCTTCAAGATCACTGTTAGAGAGTCATTTCAAATCCTTTCTTAGTCTTTTGATAACTAATTGAGCATCACCTACTTTTTCTTTTAGTTCTTCAATTTCTCTTTCTGAACTATCTAGGTCTTCAAGAGTGGCTTCAATATTTTTCTTTAGATGTTTCATTTCTGCTTTGTCCATGATCTCCTCAAGTGGTTAAACTTCTTTGCTGAGGACCAGAGCGCTGATACCAATTGTTAGGAATGGGAACACTGAGAGGGGGGGGGGGGTGAATCAGTGTTCACTGTATTTTAACTTTTTCACTTTAATCTTAATGCTGAACTTAAATGCTTAAGTATTGAATTAAAAGTTTACATAAACATGAAACATGAAATCAACACATGACACCAATATGGTTACGGGGAAACCCAAATAGGTAAAAACCCCAGTGGGACTTGATACCCACTAATATTCTATACTAGTGTTTTGTGATCCTTGTTAGAAGATCCTTTACCCTATTAGGAGTAGCTTTACAATTCTTTAAGTACAATAGACCTTGTTAAGGGTCAAACCATGTTAGGAGTCTTTTACAATGATTCCTATTAGGGGAATGGACTCACTGTCCTAGAGCTCACTAATCAAATGGTGAATGCTACAATTTTTTGATTTTAGATACACACTATATCTATAGGTGAACTGTCACTGTGACACTACTTGTCAGATTAGTTCCTTTGGTGCATTGATGCTTTGACCTCTAGCAAAGGTCTAATATATCTTATGCTATCTTTGCATACCTCTACTCTTCTTATCACAACTCTTTCACAACTTCCATACCGAATACAATGGATGCATCTTATATTTATATGCTTATACAAACAAAACAATTAGGTCGGCCCTATAACTAATTACAAACAACACTTCCAAATGAATTGGCTTAAGCATGCTTACAATTATACATATAAACATGTTAGAAACCTAAATACAATGGGCACATAGCTTTTACAACATTAAATTATAATCACAAACCAAAATGCTAACTGTCAGCTCTATGCTCTATTCTCTTTTGGCACACACTGGCTGTGCAACTTCAACTGACTGTAACTTTCACATCTTTGCATATCTACTTATGTGCTCATAGACTAAGCATAATTATAGTCTAACAAACTTAACTTCTAGGGTGCATACCATAATTCATCCATACACACATGCGTTGATGCTCTAAGCTGCAGGAACTCTGTACACTATCCAGTCTTCAACACTTAGCTGATTTCTGATCTTCTCATCAGGTGCGCTGGCTCCAAACTACTATATAACTTTGTTGCCATAATGAAAATACTATATCTAGTCATATACCTTAGTATAGAAAAATTTCTAACAATGAGAACTAACTAAGGGAGAGATAATCTAAAAGAAAGGGAGAGCATTGAAGATCAGTTACTCAGAACAGAAGCAGGAACCTGAGAGCTGAAAAGAGTATAACTGTAGAATGTCAAAGCTGTATTTTGTAATATTGTTCAGTAACGTAGTGATTAAACATATTAAGCTAAGGAGAGCTTGTACCGAGCTACAACATTTATTTATAGAGTTGTAGAATATATGTCTGGTATGTTGTATGGTATATTTCATATTACTTGAGTTGCAATCAATGCCAAAGGGAGAGATTGATGAGCTACAACTGATTTAGAACCTAATTAAAGAATATGTGATTAGAGATCACCGAGCTGATGGATTAGATATGTAAGATGATTAAATCAGTATTATGTTGTCATTGATGTGAACTAGTTTGACAACACTTATCTTGTAAGTTACTATACCTAAACATCTGGAGAAAAGGAGTGAAATAAATGAAGAACATAAATATTTACATGAGGAAGATGGATATGACAGATAAGGATAAGGAATACATTGAGTTACTTGTACATGAGTCTATGACCTTATGATATTGACTTGATTATGTTGCATTCATCTATGATGAAGAAAAGATTCTAAAGACACAAAACAATGTTGTCGATTGATGAAGCATTTCAATATACATTGACAGTGTAGTGTATACTGAGCATAGTGTAAACTAAGCTTGTATTCACTAACGCATTTATTTGTTAACCGAGTAGAACAGAATGAACTAAATGACTAGTTAAGCCGATAAGAATTGATGAGCTGGAAAGTGTATGATTTCAAGGTAACAGATAAAGTTTTTTATGAAGATCGACGACTAACAAAATTCAAGAAAGATCTAAAGGATGAGAATGACACGTGTTATTGACACATCAGCCAAGGAAGGTTAAAGTGGCAAAATCAATGAAGATGATTAAAAGTCAAAATCTGATGGAGGAGAAGAAAATGGTTTACTCATCTATATAAGAGACTAAAATTTCATAATGAAAAATATGCCAGAAGGAGACCGCAAAATTACCACGTCAACAAGTTTTCATGCATGTTTGATCATACTAGTTATTAAGAGCCAAACTATAGAGTATTTACTGAGCGATGGGAAGCTATTACTGAGTGACAGTAAGTCACTGAATATTGATTTGAAAAGAATTGTTAATGATTAGAGGGTTGAATGAGCCTAACATTGATTTGTACATCTATAATTGAAGTTGTATTAAGGCAGATCACCTATTGTTACATTTTAACCATTGTACACAGTCAAATCTCTTAACTGAGTGGACTAGGAAAGTCTTTTATGTATCATTCATAGAATGAACATTATTATCCTGTCAACCCCATGGTGAATGCTGGTTGGACGATAATGGTTGGTCTAAAATCCTCTAACAAGGTCACACCTAATAGTGTATTTGTAACCTTTAACAGGGTTGGGTCTTCACCGACCTCACTTTAGAAGAGTGAATATTTTTGGGTTGCTACCATCCCAGGTGGCTTTTCCCTTCATAGGGTTTCCACGTTAAATCTCTTGTATTATGTGTTGATTGTGATATTTGTTTGATGTCATATTTGCATGTTGCATATTTGATTTGATTGGTAATCACTATATGTTTTAGACTAGTAATCGGTAAAAGCACAAATAGTAATTAAGTTACCGAGTAGCAGAAGTGGAAGTAATTTGTTTTTTATTATACATTTTGACTTGGGACAGTGATTAATTGATTCAACCCTCTCTTAGTTATTCTAACATAAAAAGATGGATGAGAGGGGAAATCATGTATAGTATGGATGAATGAGGATGTAATCATGTGAGTTTTGGGATACCATTGATGCCCAATGATGATATTTGTCTAGGCTAGATGCAATAGACAAATGGGCAATGGTGGCAACAAGATATCCATGTAACATTAATCATGGGTGGTTATTAATTGAGGTGGTAACAGGGGTACAAAAATTCAAGAGGGAGAAATAATATGAAGAAACGAAGACACAATCTCATGAATGGTTTGGGTAGGAAGTAGTACAGTGATAAAAATAATAAATTCATAGTTTGGAGAAATAATGATTAACACATTTTACAGAAGTGAGATGTCATGACAAGTGTGGGATAGAAAGAAAGAATGTACATGGGAAATATTTTGAAGGATATGAAATAGATGTAATAATAAGGGAACAAAAATTTAGAATTAATAGAAAATGGAGGATAACTATGGCAAGACCTAGTTTACATATGCTTATAGAGGGAGTTAGAGATATTTAAGTTATTTAAAGCTACTCTTCTCTTTGAAATCTCATTGGCATTCTTTTGGAGCCATGGATGCACTAATATAAATGAAATCCACAAAATGGTAGATAAAATTCCTTGGTGAGGTCATATATAAATAGATGTTAGTTGTTCTAGTAATGAGGCATCTTCTAGTTTTGCATGTAGTCAAAAAGGTGCTAGACAAGGAATTTCTTTGGGCATTCCTCCACTATAAAGTCAACACAGATGTCATTGTTATGTTTTTAGTAATGCTATTTTATATGGGGGTGACCAAGGCGACAGAAATGAATCTTTTCCAAATGTTGTTTTGTCACTCTTTACTTGGGGTGATTGATGTCACAATTGACAAAATTATTGACAATATCCTCATACCACTTCCTTGGAATTAGTACATGTCACTTGGTAGGGGTGGAGGTCTAAAAAGTCCCTATTGTCCAACCATTGGAGCTAGAGAGTTAGGAAAAAAGTTGAGAAGAAAAAGCATGGAACATCAAATTTCTATTGTGGTTGGAAAACATCATTCTAGAGCTTCTTGATGGATGGATTAGTAAATACATGGTCGGTGAAGGGATGTTGGAACCAAACAATGATGAGGCCGAGGAATGAAGAAAAAATGTGCCTGATGAGGAGATGGAGTAGGGTTTCAGGAACAACAAAGAATGGATGGTTGAGGATGATAGGGATGTGGAGTAAATTATCACTTACTAGGCCCATGCTAACTATGGCAAGGAGTGTCTTGTAGTTGACACAACCATGGTTGTGTGTCGGATGTAGGAGAAAGAAAAGGAAGCTGAAATAAAGGATGAAGATGAGGCTAGTAGTGGTAGTGGTAGGAAATAGAGATGTAGGTAAATAAATTCTACAAATTTTGTAAACTCTGTTATGGGTATTTTTTTGTGTATATAGGTGTATAACCAAAGTAGATAGTTATTTGGATGGACGAGTTGTGTTAGGGCTTATAGGTAGTGATAGGGGGTAGATATTAGATGTTATAGTCTTTAGTGTTGAATGTGATGGGATTAGACTTTCCTTCGACCATCAGATACTCTTAGATGATTATGCAAATGTTCTTAGTATTAATATAAATGGTGTTTCCCCTTCACAACTATTTACTTATAAAAAAAATTAATATTCTAGTGGTTTATGTTACTTGGATGTGCTATGTGTTTCAAGAGGCTACTCTTATTGAGACTCTAAAGACCCTTAGTTCACTTTTCTTGTTCATTCACTTTAGTTGAAGTTGCAATGCTCGTATTTTGTGCGTTCAGCTTGTGCTCTTCAACTATTGTAGATGTTCCTTGTGTTTTTCTTATTGTTGGTTGTATGTATCTATGAGATAACTATACACTACTATTGTAAATCTGCTGTTGTGGAAAATGTTTAAGTTTTTCGAATAAAAATTATGAATGCCATTTATAAATTAAAAATAAGACTAAGGGGTTTGAAGATTCATGCAAAATTATCTTATTAGCAAAATTGAAGATTGGGATAATAAACTAAATATCTAATTTTGATTTTTACACTAAAGGTGCTCCCTATAGGAACAAGATGACCTGATTTTTTGCATATCAACGGTCTGTATTCATTAAAGGACGTGGAAAACAATTGCACCGTCTAGAACTGTTGATCATTTATGGACCTTTTTCTCGCGTCTTTGATGGTTTCCCTCTTGATGCAACAATAGTAATGACTAATAAATTATTTTTCTTCTCATTCACCACTTTTTAACATCGATTTACTTGTGTTAGAAGAGTAGCCATGCCCAATGACTCATGAGTATTTACCATTGTGTTAGTGAGCGTATCCGAACAACACCCAAATATCTATTTGCGTATCTGGGATTGTTGTTTGAGACAGAGTGACGTGTTCATGCATTAATATTTTAAATAATAATATAATTACTTTTTACAAATTTTATTTTCATTTAATTAATCTTTTTATATATATTTCTGATGAAATATTATGATTTCGATAATACAATTTATTTAGAGTGTATATTGAAAATTTGATAATAAACAATGAGATTTTTTTTAATATTATAAGTAAATATAATTATGTTCATAAATTCTATTTATTGACATAACATTTATTTTGACAATATTATTTTCTGTAATATGTATGTTAATAAAACGTGTATCATTACAAAGAGAATAGGATATAAAGACATCACATCAACTTCTAAAAATTAAAACACAAATCTGCACACTAATTTTTCAACTAAAACTTATAAAATATCAATTTTATTTTATTTACTTTTCCTTTCGTAAATATTTCGATGCTGTACCCCATCATTTGATGTATAAACTTTTAAGTTTAAAAAAAAAAACCCAAGAGAAAATAATATATAAACCCTCTTTAAGCTTTCTACTTAGCTATTAAAAGAGTCAACAGCCTAATCAAACTTTTAATAATGTTTGATATCTTTAAGTTTTCTAACATGTATCACGTTTTAGTGGGCCTACACATTAAATGTAAGCGTCCATTCTAATGAGCTCTTTCAACATAAAAGAGGTGCATATTCCCGAGATAGTCAGAGTATGTTGGAAAAAAGGAGGAAAAAATGCACGTCCAGCTAATGCTCTGCACCTGTGAAAAAGAAAGTGGAATCGATTGAGGGGCCTAAATCTTTTCTTACTTTTCGTACACATGTTTATATGGACCCTTCTTTGTACTTGCGCTTTATTGTAAAGCAGCAATGTGTGGATGACTTTACCTTGTCCACAACATTTGTTTGCCTAAGATATGTTGTAGCGATTAATGTTGCTTATTGTGATTGAGTGAAGATGGGATCGGTGGAGTCATGTTGAGTTGGAATTCAAGTATAGAAATGGGAGTAGCAGCTTTTCTAAGGAATCTATCCTATATTTTATTTTAATAAAGGTGAGTTTAAAGATAAAGTTAATGGGTATGATTTTTATTGTTATATTTTATTCAGTATTTTGATGTGTATAAATTATTATGAAGATGTATGCTAAAATAAAATAATATCATGTAAATGGATATTCCAAAGGATTTGATTATCATTGTGCATTCGTTTTATAGTATATGTGGTGTCATTTGATTTTGTGTTTTTTTAAATCAAATTATAGTTTGAGGAAGAACTTTCCTTCTAGTTTTCTCAAAAGAAATTTCATAAAGTGAAATCTCAAATTATGTGTAGACATCTAAATTTAATTAATCATATTAATTGAATTTAGTTCATCTAATCTCATTTATTGATTAAATAATTAATATTATTTAATTAATTAATGTTATTATTTTAGTTAAATTAATATAATTAATTAAGCTATACCTTCGTTAATTAATTAATGGTAAATCATAATTTATTCAATTAATTAATTTCCCTCATTCTTCTATTAGTTAAAGCGATTTTTTTAAATTTGTTTTAATTAATTCACTTTGTCATTTTCTTCTTTGCTCCAAATAAATGAATTAATTTAAATAATTTATTTATTCTTGACACATGTCTCCTAACTTTAACCACCCTTTAACCGAATCCTCCAACCTAACCTACTAACTAACCCTTGATCTCAACCAACCTTATCCCTTAACCTCCATATAACCCTCAACCCAGTAACTAACCCTTTAATTAACCCAAGGTTCAAACTAATCTTATCCCTTTAACCTCGCATCAAGCCAACCTTATCTTAACCACCCCCTTATTTGTGCATGTTCCTATTTTTTTATTAAATAGGAAAATAACTCCCATTTTTTGTGGCATCTCTCCAAAATAGACACCTAGCCTCCCTCCACTAGTCATCCTTTGAGATGCCACTTGTCATCTATGATGACAAGTGTTGCATTTTGGAGACTCCTCACTTTGCATTCAAATCTTATTTAAACCTCTCCATTTCCTTCACAAATCATCCACTCTCATACATACTAACGTCATAATGCCATTTTTTTTCTAGAGTTATCATCCATCATTGATCATTTTAGGAGTAATTTCATCCATTTAACACTCATTTTAGCATAATATCATCTACTAAAGCATCAAATCCATAGTTTCATCTTCATTTGCATTCATTATTATCATAATTTGCATAATCATGGAGCTTTATTGGGCACTCTTAGAAGAGAAATTAGTGAGCACACATATCAAGCTACCAAAACTGAGGACATGTCCTCAACAAAGGAAGCTTGGAGTTTGCATTTTCTTAATTATTTTCTTTCTTAATTAGTTTTCATTCAACATCCAATCTTGATTGTTTGCATTTAATAATGCATCTTGGGTTTCTATCTTATACTTTTAATCATTTAGTTAGCACACATTTTATTGCACACAATATGAATTTGATTTTCAAACAATAGGAGTGCATAAAAATTTATTTTTCAAAAGTAGCCTTCATATTTTGTTTCAAGTGGGTTGGACATGATTTGAGCTCAAAACTTGCACATTGACAACTGAGGGTAGGTCCATCATACATAGGAAAAATAAAACAAAAAATTGATTCAGATTATAATAGTTTTAGATAATTTATCATGATTCCATTTTTCCAATTTCATGAATTTAAAACAAGATTTGTAGTTTCATGAAGTTTCTATTAATGACTTATGGACTTCTTCCCATAAAAAAACATCAAGGAATGACCATTTTTTTGTCCATGAAAATAAATTATAGTTATTAGTAGTTATCTTCACTCCTCACAAATCCGTATGGCTTCTAGATGAAATTCAAGTTGTGGTAGTAAACTAGATCATTGTAGCCAAAATTGAACTATCAACATCATTGTTTTGTAATGTAAGTATTTAATATAATATTTTGATATTTCACTCCAACATAAGGGTTTGAAATTTTTTCCCACAAAGAGTCACCAAAGGTTTGAAACACCTTATTGGGTATAATTTTAACTGGTCTAACCATAGGAAGGGTGCAAACCTCATCTAGGTGAGACTTGATCGCTTTCTCTCGACGCCCAATTGGGATATAGGATTCAATTCCTTTCTTATCATCCTACCTCGTATAGTGTCTAGTCATAACCCACTCTTATTGGACTAGAAAAATAGGGTGCTCAAGGGGTCTAGTCGCTTTCACTATGAGATCATGTGTGGCACCCACCCTAAATTCCATTCATGTGTATAGGCATGGTAGGACACACATGTTATTAGAACACCTATGTTCTTTGTATTTTAGAAACTTAGCATCATAAGAAGGAATGCAAATGGGTGGAACAGGCTCACATTTGGTAATGTCTTTTAGTAGAAAAAAGGAACTTTGCACGAATTTGGCTTTCATCTAGGAGAAAACAAGTAGGGTGATCTTTCACTAGCCACATATGTTGTCAAAGAGACTCTAAGGACTACCTAAAAAAATATCCTCAATATGGGAGAAATATTTTGGAAGTTCAAAGATTCAAAATCCAGTGGCTTAAAGAAGGGGACAAAAAATTATCTTTTTTCCACTATTTATCTTGCACCCATAAGAAATAAAATACTATCCTTATCCTTAGGGATGAACATAATGTGGAGGTTACAAAGGAAATGTAATGTGTGTTCTGGCCTTTGATTTATTTTGCAGAACCTTCAGGGATGATGGTTATACTCTAGATTGTGCTCTTAAGGCTTGGATGTTGGACTGCCTTCCTAAAACTATCTCTTTGATTGATAATTATCTTATCATCACCCCAGTGTTAGAGGAGGAAGTGTGGATAGATACTTTTTATATGGAGGCCTTTAAGGCCCCATGTCTTGATAGATTTCCCCTACTTTCTTACTTATTTTTGAGATATTGTTATCCCTAATGTTATTGAGGCCACACAAGATTTCTTTAGAATAGGAAGACTTCTTAAAAAATTAAATTGCTCATTCATTTCCTTGATCCCAAAAACTGAGGAACCACTCTCTCTTGGTCATTCTTGGAAAATAAGCCTATGTAATATTGTCTAAAAAATCTTTTTCTAAAGTCATCATTAATAGAATCAAACCTTTGATTGATAATTCTATCAACTATAACTAGAATGGATTTATCTCTGTGAGAAAAATTCTTGGTGCAACCATTACTACCCTTGAAGTATTCTACTCCATGGTAAAATGTAGGATCCCAAGGATGGATCTTAAGTTGGACATATCCAAATCTTATAACAGGGTTAAAAATGGGATTTTTTGGTGCAGGAGCACCTAGGAGCACCATTGTATTGATTGGTTAGAACAATCCATCCATTAGTTTTTGATGTTGCACGTGTTTTAGATTATAGTTTTAAGTGTGTTAATAAATCAAGGTCTTTTTTACCATTCGTTTAATGCATTAGGGTCTAGGTGATTAGGTCTTCGAACTCCTAGAAACTCCTAGAAGTTAGCAATCAGTGGCTAGAAGGTTGCAAAGCCCTGATTAGTGCATGTATAAGGATGATGTCAGCATGATGTCATTAGAGTCTAGAGAAGGTCAATGTCATGTTTTAGTCTTGGTCAAGGTCCCAACAGTGGATCCTCACATGTTTGAGCTCATTGGTTCAATTTTGTAAAAAGTTGCTAAAAACTTGGAAAAGTTGCATTAGCAACTTTTACAACTTTTCAAATCTTTCTCAACCAATTTAGTTAGTGGTCTCTAACTGATGAAGCAATGACCTAATGTGGCCCTAAAGACCTAATGAGTCCTATTTAAGATCTAAGTTGTGTTAGAAAGTAAAGATCCCCAAGATAACTAAGAGGGGGGGGGGGGTGAATCAATTATCTGATAATTAAACCATTTATCAAATTCAATAGCATTAAACCATATAATCAATGCAATAACCAACCATAGAAAGATAATCATACACAATGACACAATAACACAAGATATGTTGACTAGGGAACCTTTGATCAGAGAGTAAACCCTGGTGGGAATGATGCCCACAAAATGATGCACTAATATGAAAGTTCCTTGTGAGAGGATGGACCCTGTTAGGAGTCTTATGAAATACATTTAGTACATATGAATCCTTGTTAGGAGATTTTTAATCCCTGTTAAAAGATTCTAACCCGGTTAAGAGTTATGGAAGACTGAAGGACCCGCTCCCAAACAGCTTCAAGGCAAGATCTTTGAACTCACTGTCCAATAGATCTTAGGATTATCCACTAGAATAATATGAAATATGTTACCTCCTTCACACTATGCCAAAACTGCACTCTCTTCTACACAAGATCACAAATCTAGATCTCTGTACTTTGCAAGTCTTCCTTCACAACTGAATTAGCTCTCTTCTTCACTTCATGCATAAATCTGCATCACAACTTTCACAATCTCATAATTCACTCTCAATAACAAGGAAAACATTCCTTCCTTTATACCACACTCAAATAATTACAAATGAGTTTGCATGCAAATACAAAATAATAATTTCAACATGCTACACCAAAAATTACATAAAACTATCAGCTTCCAAATGTAATAACTCTTCACTCGTGTCACCTCGAAGTTTGTGCAATGAACCACATCACTACCAATGTGTCTCAAACTTCCCTCTAACTATGTAGAATCAGATTCCATCCCGATTAGGAGATATCCTCCTATTACCAAAAATCGCTACTCAGGAACATTGCCAGAATACTGTTGGCATTAAGCTGAATTGCCACTAGTGACAACACTTATTTGCATTCTGGATACAAACTGAGCAGACAGTGCAAACCGAGCAGACAGTGCAAACCGAGCAGACAGTGCAAACCGAGCAGACAGTGCAAACCGAGCAGACAGTGGAAACCGAGCAAGTTAGTACAAACTGATCAGGACAATGTAAACCGAGTAACATCTTGTCTACCGAGTCACCAATGCTTACCGAGTTCAATACCTACCGAGTGATCAGTATGAACCGTGCCTTCACTTCTACTGAGTGCATGACGATGCCGAGTAATGCAGTGGACGCCGAGTATCAGAAAGTCACCGAGTCAGTTTGAAGGAACCGAGTAACCATATTTGGGCCGACTTAGTAGCACTTATGTTTATTTGTCAAGCCGACTGTGCAATTGTAATTAATTGTTTGAGACCTGTATATAAACAATGTTGTAGATATAAAAGATGAAATGAAATGTATGAAGTAGAATATATGTGAAAGAGAAAGAAAGACAGAAATAAGCGATTTACAGAAGGCCTCAGAAGTTTAAGGTACAGCAAAGACAAATTCATCACAGAAGGTGATCAGTACATCAGCGAATCTCATTCAGCAATCCAGTTGCAAAGCAGAGATCTACTATTTCATTCTAACAGGTGAATCAGTACTAAATCCTTTAACCGGGTAGACTTAACAGTCTTTGTAAAAATCTCTTTACCGAGTGCATACTTCATTGTATGTTTGTAAATCCTTTAACAGGGTGGATTTAGCAATCCTTATTGCTCCTAACAGGGCAGATCATCAGAAGTGATCAAATTGTAAGCCTTAACCGGCCAACTTTATTCTGCAGTATTAAAGCTTTGTGGGTTTCATCCCCACCCCAGTTTTACTTTCTTTTGGAAGGTTTCTGGGTAACCAAATCTATGTGTCATTATTGTGAATGCTTTTAAGTTTCATGCTTTCTGTATGCTAAGGTTAAAAGGTAAAATACATGTTAAAATTGTAAGAAAATTTGGAGTTACTGATTCACCCCTCCCCTCTCAGTAACTTGGTTAATTCCTGAATATTTCCAACAATTGGTATCAGAGCAGCATTGGTTCTCAAGACAAAGCTTAACTAGCTTGAGCAAAGATCCAGGACAATGGAGGTATTCAAACTGAACAAGGTGATTGAAAATGAAAAGCTAGATCTGGAAATGGCCATAGCTAAACTCAAAGAAGCAAAAGAACATCTTTCCCAATCCCTAAGAAGAAGGAAGGAACTTGCAAATCAGATGAATGATCAGAATTACATTGAAGAAAAGATTGAAGATCTTCTTCCCTCAAATAACTCAGATGAAGCAAAC
Source organism: Chamaecyparis obtusa (assembly GCA_027943335.1). Lineage (NCBI taxonomy): Eukaryota > Viridiplantae > Streptophyta > Pinopsida > Cupressales > Cupressaceae > Chamaecyparis > Chamaecyparis obtusa. Next base: position 390,904 of record BSBK01011403.1, read on the forward strand.
AATGCTGTCAAAGAACTCCTAGAAAAGAATGGGTCTCTGCAGGAAGAAGTGAGAAAATTGAAAAGAGAACAAGAACTACACTCTACAAGATTCTGTGAGATCTTGGAACAGAAAAACAAGTTGAAAGATGAATTAGATGGAAGAAACATTGAAGTCCAAAACAAAACCCTTCAGCTAGAAAATCTAATTGATCAGATCTCTCATACAAATGAAGAAATTCTAAATCTAAGATCAGAAATAGAAAACACAAGAGAAGAACTAAGATCTGAAAAGGAAATCAATCTAAGATTGATGGATAACCTAAACGCTGAAAAACAAATCAATGAAGGAATGCTGAAAAGTCAAGAAGACTTGAATCAACTGTATGAATGAAATCTTCATAGGCAAAAAGGAAAAGCAGGACTTGGATACAAAGAAGAAGGCGAATCCTCTAAGCAAGGTACTAAAAGAAATCAAAAACCTACTTGTAATCATTGTGGTAAAATAGGACATACTTCAAATAAATGTTGGAACAATGAAAAAGCAGAATTCAATGGAAAATGTTATAGCTGCAATCAACCTGGTCACAAAGCAAATGAATGCAGGGAAAAACCTAGATTCAGAGGTAATTGTCACAAGTGCAACAAACAAGGTCACAAGGCATCCGAGTGCAGATCCAAGACATTTAATCCAGCAGAACAAATTGTGAAAGCAATGTTTGGATGGGACTACAACACCTGGTGTAGATGTCATTACTGTGGAGAATATGGACACATTGGCATGAATTGCATAAAACATCATCTAAGGAAAAGAGACACTACAGTAAGATGTTTCAAATGCACTAAACTCGGTCACATAGCCAGAAACTGCATGAATGCTAGTGAAATCGAAGAAGGAAAGAAGAATGAAGCAACTAAGGTCAGGAAATAGGTGAGACAAAAATGGATTCCTAAAGCTACCGAGCAATCCAGTCCAAGTAATGGAATGGATGGCTCTACCGACTCAAATTAAATTTCCAAGGAAGCACTGGAACTGTACTCTCATAGATCAATCTCAAGCAGTTCCAGAACCGAAATTAAAAGAAAAGTCTAAATCAGCATGCAAGATGCAGTGAGATCCCAGCAAGGTCGGTATAGTCTTCACCGAGCAAGGTCGGTATAGTCTTCACCGAGCAAGGTCGGTATAGTCTTCATCGAGCAAGGTCGGTACCTGTCTTTACCGAGCGAGGTCGGAGCATTATGAATTCTCGAGTTCACCGAGTTGCGAAGTCTTTTCCGAGAAATTAATTCTTAGTGGGTGACAGTCTGTCAGAATTCCTACCCTAATTTGAAATGAGCATTAATGACAGAGTTGTAAACAAAAAGCAAGTAATCGAAGTCATTCTTCACCGTGAATCTTTAAGCACTTTGAGAGCAGAAAACTTCAAGGGCAACCCGGCGATTTAATACTCTTGCGAAAGGAATTTTCTGTGAGCTACCATGGCATCATCCAGCACTTCAGCGAAGAAAGGATCTGATATGATAGTTCAAGGGGAGTGGAAAGCACCAGATTTTAAGATCGTGCCCGTAGTTGCAGCAGCCCTAGATCCAAATGGAGCTCAATCTCAAATTCCTCCTAAGGTACTGCTTATCAACGATATCCGTAATCATTTTAACTGTTCAATTCAAGAAATGGGAAACCTAGAACTAGACATTGTGCATGAGGAACTATGTGTGGATAGTATTTTGAAACCCGAGCACAAACATCTGGAAGATAAGGGTTTAGTCCACATTGCACATCTTCCTCGAAACTTTCGAGATAAATGGGTTAGGTACATTCTCAGCCGAGTACATGATGGCAAGATTTGGCTTGAGCAACCTATTGAGATCACAAAGAAAATGATTCATCAAGTCACCGGTCTTCCCATGTTGAACAAAGCTAAAAATACCAAAACCCTAGGTCGGACGGAACTAGAGAAGAAAACCCTAGCCGAGTGGGATGGTAGAGGCATGAAAGTTAGCAGCATTACCGACGCTGAACTAAAGTTTGGTACACATATCATTGCACACAAGATTTACAGTTCTAGTCGACAGAACAGTGTCTCCTGTGAAGCTGTTGACCTAGCATACAAAGTGGTCAAAAACAACTTGACATTTGACCTAGCAGACTTATTGTTGAAACAGTTCAACAAGAACATGGAAAGCATCAAAACTTCCAAAAACAATCCATGTAAGTTTGGATCCTTGTTAGTCTGTTTATTCTTCTATGTTCAGAAATTCTTCCCTTCTAAAGGGAAAGTTGTATGGAGAAAAGATGTGCCAGTACTCTATGAAATAAATGAATACATCGCAGAAATGGGTGAAAACTTTGAAAGCATCATGGATAATTATTTTGAGTCTTTCAAAGAGAAAATGAATGACAGATTCTGGATTCCACAGAAGTTGGTGGAAGATTACAAAGATGACATCTGTTTTATGGTAGATTGTGATAATGTGTATATTCAAGCAGTTAAACCGAGAACTGTATATGTAAAACCTCTTCCTTATGAGGTAAATATTGATGAAAACAAGAACATCATTGAAGCTCTTCTAAATCAGCCTGTCAATCCCAAAGCCCCATATTTTGGAACATATGATGAAGCTAAGGTGAGAATTGAACTAAGCATAAAGCTTCCACAGGCGGTAAACAAAGGAAAGAAGAGGATAGCCAAAATGCAAATGATAACCGAGGATAAAGAAGAAATAGGTGAAAAAGAAGAGGAAAAGGATGAGAAAATAGAGGAACCAGAACCTGCAAAGAAGAAAGGAAAAGTTTTCATCACTAAGGCATCTGTGCCTCCCACTGCTGTGTTTACAAGGAGAAATACAAGAGGAAAGGCAGACAAGGCAGAAAAGACAGATAAAGACATAGTATTCAAAAGGCCTCCTCTAAGCCTTCAAGAAAAGTTAAAACTCTTCAGAGATGGATCAGGATCTGGAGTAAGTAACATAAAATCCTTGAGATATGAAACCAGATCGGAAGCAGAACAGAAGGAAATAGAAGATGCTGTTGTTGAGAAGATGGGACAGTGGAAATACTCTCCTGAAGAAATTACCCCACAGGTTCCAGCAGTTCTATTGAATCCAATAAAAATGAGATGGAGCAATGCAAGGCAAACTGTGATAGACATATTTGATCAAAACCTGAGACAGTTGATGCCGAGCCTGAATAATGATGAAGTAAAGAAGGCATTAAAAGAAAATGAAAATAAAATGACATTGAAGTTCAATACTTGTTTGATTTTGATCAACAATATTGAATCGGTTGTGAAGGCTGCAAAAGCCACATGGATGAACATTTACCACCTTCACCAACCGAGCATTGAAACTGTAATAATAAAGGATATTGAAGATGACAGCGATGAACAAGAAGAAGACACTGAGGTAGATGATACTGTAAGGATAGCAGTAGAAGTCATTGCATCCCTTCCTACATCTCCAGTGAAAGTCTCTACATCCAGCCCAGAGACACCTTCAAGCATGGTTGTGACAACTTCTACATTTGTCCAATCATCCCTAGCAACATCAGAGGCAGCAACCATTTCTTCTACCAAGCTGCAGTCTCCTGTACCATCAAGTTTTCCAGCAGTAAGTTTTCCAGCTTTTGAATCTTCAAGTGTAAATATTTTAAGTTCTCCAGTAGAAAGTATGCCAGTATCTATAGCCAGCCCTACCTTATCTACTATCACTACTACAAAAGCATTAAGTACAGATAAGCCTAAGGCTCTACCGAGTATAAAATTTTTGGGTAAAAATGTAGTTGAGGATATAGACCTAGATGAAGAGATAGAAATTCCTACACTAGATTTTGCAAATCTCTCAGCAGACCAGATGCAGAATATAGGTGAGATCCTCCAAAGGAAAGCAAAACAAAAGAAGCTTAAAGAGGAGAGAGACAAAGAGTATCAAATCATCAAAGATGCTAAGGACATTTTGTCTGATGCATTAGGGATTAAAGTAGACTCCTCCCAGCATGTTTTGTTACAATTGGCAGAAGCAGTTGAGAAATACAATGAGGACTCATCCAGGACAGAAAAGTTAGTTGAAAGAGCCGAGAAGAGATTCAACAATAAAGTGCTTGAGCACATTGCTCAGCACATAGCTATTAACCAAGTGGAATTGTCCTCAGTTTTGACTAACATAGAATCTATCTATTCGAATGCTACCTCTCTTTTGGCCAGACTATGCAATTTTGCCGAGTTCACAAAGGATGTCAAAGATAAAATGAATAAAATGGATGAGGATATGAAGATTAGCATACAGAAGCTGCAACTTGAACCAAGTTCAAGCTCTGCTCATCACATGAAAATTTCACATCTATCTAATATGCAGTCTGATCTACTGAAAGAAGACTCAAGGATCCGGTCCACACTGCTAGACATCCAACACATGATCCTTCCCATCATGAATACAATGTATAAGCACATTGAACATTCCAGAACATTGATTCATGACAATCAGTTCTCCATAGCAGATCACATGATTGAACTCTCTGCAGAAGTCCAAATTGCTATACAAACATGTAAGATTCTGCAAGAAAGTTGGGACAGAACCCTGGCACTAATAATGAAGGTACATTATGATTTCTTATCAAATTTTGGATTCTCTTTGTAAATAAATTGTATATGCACCTTTGGCATTATCGTCAAAAAGGGGGAGATATGTATAGAAGGAGAGATATGTATACAGTTATAGATTTGTATAAGAAACAGTTAGCACATTGAAAGGGGGAGACAATGTATAAAGCCCTATAACAAAGACAAATTTTGAAAAATCAAAATAAAACTCAGCATGATTCGTGTATATAAATTTTTGGCCAATAAGTGTTTTTGTCACTAATGCCAAAGGGGGAGATTGTTGGCATTAAGCTGAATTGCCACTAGTGACAACACTTATTTGCATTCTGGATACAAACCGAGCAGACAGTGCAAACCGAGCAGACAGTGCAAACCGAGCAGACAGTGCAAACAGAGCAGACAGTGCAAACCGAGCAGACAGTGGAAACCGAGCAAGTTAGTACAAACCGATCAGGACAATGTAAACTGAGTAACATCTTGTCTACCGAGTCACCAATGCTTACCGAGTTCAATACCTACCGAGTGATCAGTATGAACCGTGCCTTCACTTCTACTGAGTGCATGATGATGCCGAGTAATGCAGTGGACGCCGAGTATCAGAAAGTCACCGAGTCAGTTTGAAGGAACCGAGTAACCATATTTGGGCCGACTTAGTAGCACTTATGTTTATTTGTCAAGCCGACTGTGCAATTGTAATTAATTGTTTGAGACCTGTATATAAACAATGTTGTAGATATAAAAGATGAAATGAAATGTATGAAGTAGAATATATGTGAAAGAGAAAGAAAGACAGAAATAAGCGATTTACAAAAGGCCTCAGAAGTTTAAGGTACAGCAAAGACAAATTCATCACAGAAGGTGATCAGTACATCAGCGAATCTCATTCAGCAATCCAGTTGCAAAGCAGAGATCTACTGTTTCATTCTAACAGGTGAATCAGTACTAAATCCTTTAACCGGGTAGACTTAACAGTCTTTGTAAAAATCTCTTTACCGAGTGCATACTTCATTGTATGTTTGTAAATCCTTTAACAGGGTGGATTTAGCAATCCTTATTGCTCCTAACAGGGCAGATCATCAGAAGTGATCAAATTGTAAGCCTTAACCGGCCAACTTTATTCTGCAGTATTAAAGCTTTGTGGGTTTCATCCCCACCCCAGTTTTACTTTCTTTTGGAAGGTTTCTGGGTAACCAAATCTATGTGTCATTATTGTGAATGCTTTTAAGTTTCATGCTTTCTGTATGCTAAGGTTAAAAGGTAAAATACATGTTAAAATTGTAAGAAAATTTGGAGTTACTGATTCAACCCTCCCCTCTCAGTAACTTGGTTAATTCCTGAATATTTCCAACAAATACTGCTTCCACCAAAATGCTTATAACTTTCATGAATGAATGAATTTATTTTTGTGCTCTTAACCATAGGTTAATAACACAATAAAGAACATACCATCAACTGCACATAATCCCAAATGCAATATCCCATGTGCGCAAAACAAAACTGTGCCTGCTACTCTGCTAAACTCCAGAATATCACTGTGTTGACATAAATGACAATCATAGTCATAAATGCATCAACCACTGCTATAGAATGACTGCCAATGATCAAGCATTCATTTGTAACAAGTTGACCTATTGAAAAGTTTGATGATTGGAAGTATAGACAAAGTGAATAGAAAGAAGTTTTTGTTTGTATTTTGTGAGGATTTTTTAATACCAGTGAATTATAGTAGGCTTTCATGGATTAAGATGAGCATTGTAACACATGCATGTTGTAATGTAGGATAATACTAGGTTTTGCATTATTTTAGTTTATCATTTTGTTGAATTTTGTTTTTTCCTTGTAAATATTTAGTTGTTTTCATTGTCACTGGTTTGATCCAGGTAGTTTTTGTAAATGGGGTCATAACGGATCTTCCCACCGTGGCATCAATACGGTTCCTTGGGATTTGGGAGATGACTCGTTGTACTATATGTGTGCAACATGATGGGCCCTGGAGAGCTAGAAAACTATTTTTTTAGTGATTCCCTAGGTGAGCTAGAAGTGCATGGCTACGGAAACTAGTGTACTGCAACAACAATAAGAGGGATTGAATGCATTAATTTCCTCAATCTAAGCATGTGGAGAGGAGTCTATATGAATGAGAAATCACTAAGCCTAAGGATAGGTCTTGGTGAAGATTTTATGGTGGTGGAAGGACAAACTCTTGAGGTCAATGTCTAGTTTCCTTAAAACCCTTAAAAATAGGCCTAAAAATAGCAACCCACTATACGGAAAGGTTGGGGGAGTGAGACTAGAAAAATCTTAAGGGTCTTCCAAAAGTGTATCAAGAAATATAATTTATTTTCCACCTTATTAAGCATATTTGGGAGATAGGAGCCAAAAAGGTGTGTATTAGGCCTAGTTCCTTATAGCCTTATTTTGGTCATTTAGAAGCTAAATCATAAAATCGATAGGGGATTTTATTGTAGACTGTGAAGTTAGGCATGGAAATGGACCCAAAGCCCTATATGTAAACCTTCTCTCCATATATTGACTTGTCTTAGTCAAATTTAGACAATTTAGGGTGTTGGATGTAAGAAAGCATCTATAAAGCATTGTGAAGATTATGTGGATTTCCTTCTTGGTGTGGGGAAATTGAATAGAGAAGGATTGTGAAAGTAATCCTTGGTGTTAGGGTTAGTGAAGAGTCCTAATAGGCTAGAGAAGTGGCCTAGTCAAGATGCTAGAAGAAAATAGGAAAGAAGAGCAAGATTTGTCCTTACATTAGATTGGTATCAGAGCCCCAAAAGATTTGGGATTTTCTTTGTGAATGTTGTATTTAGGTGAGTTAGTTAGTTCTCCAAAAATGGTGACTAATGCTGAGCTTGCAAGGAAGTAGATGAAAAAAATAGAGAAATGGATGTGCAGAAGGAAAGGAATAGGATCCGTGAAGAAGCCTTACAGGAGATGAAACTAAAATTGGAAGAAGTTGTTACTGATATGGACAAGAATGGCTTAGATAGAGAGAAAGGAAAAAAAAAGATGGAAGAGGAGGATATAATCCCTGAACTTGACCCTCCAATGGATGAAGAACTATTCCTCAAAGCTATCAAAGCACTAGGAGGAAAAACATTAGAAGGTATACCACTATTTAATGCAAAGATGGACACTTAAGTAGTGATGGAGTGGATTGAAGGAATGGAAAGCCACTTTGAGTGTGAGTGTGTGATAGAAGCCCAAAAGATTAAGGTTGCAAAATCAAGATTAAGAGGACCGACATTGAGATGGTGGAAATATCTACAAGATGAAAGAGTGAGGTTAGGTAAGAAGCCTATAGCCAATTGGAATACCATGGTGACCAAATTGAAGGAGAACTATCTTCTAGAGGACTATGAGATAAAATTGCATAGAAAGAGACAAGGTATGAAACAAAAGGATATGGATGTAGCCCCTTATACAGAGGAGTTTCATAAATTATGTCTAAGGTCAAAGATTCAAGAGGAAGAGACAATGAAGGTTGCAAGGTACCTAAGTGGACTGAAGTGAAACATCCAAGAGGAGATCAGTCTATGGACTCCCACAACTACTCAGAAATGCCACCAATTAGCTTTGAAGGCTGAGGAGAAGAATAGGAAGAAGGGAGACTCTATTTTTGAAGGTAGAGGTAGAGGTAGAGGTAGAGACCAAAGAGGACACAGGGGTCGCTACCAAGGCAGAGGTAATGAATAAAGAATCCAAGGTGAGTCAAAGATGACTAAGCATAGTAATGAATCCAATGAAAGAGAAGGCTATTCAAGAGGCAGATGAAATCAAGGAAGCTCAAGTAGAGGAAGAAGTTCAGGAAGAACCAACTCATACTTTGCATGTATGAAGTGTTACATATGTGGACAGTTGGGTCATCCTGCCTATAGGTGCCCCGATAAACCTACTTCACCAAGCAATGATAAAAGGGTTACATATGCTCATGAGGACACATCAAGTGTCAAGATTCCTAAGTTTGATCACATTGAGTTAGAGATGGGAGACAAATTGATGTTTAGAAGAGTTATGATCAGACAACCAGTCATAGATGAACCCAAGCATATGAGGGCTTTGTTCAGAATTAGGTGCAAGATTTTTTGCAAAGTGTACAAGGTTATTGTGGATTCACACTCCATAGATAACATCATGTTAGAGGAGGTAGTAAAAAAAATCAAATTGGAAAAGATACCTCATGTCAATCCCTACAAGGTGACATGGTTGGACAAGGGGCAGTGTGTGTTGGTAAATGAACAAACTTGGGTTGAATTTTCTATTGCAGGGTATAAAGATAGACTACTTTATGATGTATTTCCTATGGATGCATGCCATATTCTATTGGGTGGGCTTTCAAAATTTGATAGGGGAGTTGTCTATGATGGAAAGGAGAATTCCATCTCTTTCAAAAAAGATGACAAAACATTTAAAATATAGTCTTTGTTGGAGGAAGATGATCCATAGCCCAAGGCCCCTAGTATTTTGTTAAGTAGTGGAAAGAGTTCATAAATACTCTTAAAGGTGAAGCTAGTGAAGGTTGTGCAATTGTAGCCAAACCAAGTGAGAAGGAGAAGCCAAAAAAAGAACCTTTTCCATCACAAATCCAAGTGTTATTAGACAAGTACAAGGATATAGTCAATAATGGTACTCCTACAACTTTACCTCCTAAAAGAGTGATAAGTCATCAAATTGACTTTGTGCATGGTGCATCATTTCCAAATAAGGTAGCTTATAGGCTCACTCCATAGTAGAATCAAGAGGTAGCTAGACAAGTGCAAGAACTTCTAGATCAAGGGCTAATCAAGAAGAGAATCATCCCATGTGTTGTCCCAGTGGTCTTGGAATAAAAAAAAGGTGGAAAATGGAGATTATGTATAGATTCAAGGGCCATAAACATAATCACTATCCAATATAGGTTTCCTATACTAAGAATTGAAGATCTAATGGATTGTCTTGAAGGAGCTATGTATTTCACCAAGTTGGATTTAAATATTGGATACCACCAAATCAGGGTGAAGGAAGGAGATGAGTGGAAAATTACCTTGAAGACCACAGATGGTTTATATGAGTGGCTTGTGATGCCATTTGGTCTCACAAATTATCCTAGCACATTCATGAGGCTCATGAATGAATTTCTCAAAGACTACACAAGGAGATTTGTAGTAGTATATCTTGATGATATACTGATTTTTAACAAAATAAGAGAGGAGCATATCAAACATGTGGAAATAGTTTTGAAGAGGTTGCATGAAGAGAAATTAGCCATCAACCTTGAGAAGTGTGTGTTTTTTAAACAATAACTTGTATATTTGGGTTTTGTAGTATCCCAAGGGTCTCTTAAGATGGATTAAGACAAAGTTGCAGCTATCCTAAAGTGACCAACTCCTACCACAACCATAGAGGTAAGAAGTTTCCATGGACTTGCACAATTTTATAGGAAGTTCATTAGGAATTTTAGTGGTATATGTGCACCTATGTTAGATACCATTAAGGGTTGGGTAAAGACCAAGTTTAGGTGGACCTATGAAGTTGGTCAAGCATTTGAGAAGTTGAAAGAACAAGTAGCAACACAACCTATCCTTAGACTGCCTAGTTTTGAGAAGTTGTTTACCCTAGAGTGTGATGCAATTGAGCTAGTAGTAGGGGGTGTGTTAAGTCAATAGGGTAGACGTATAGCCTTTTTAAGTGAAAAATTAAATGAATCCAAGAAGAAATACTCTTCTTATGACCTAGAATTGTATGCCTTAGTTCAGTCTCTTAGGAAGTGGAGACATTACTTGTTTCCCAAAGAATTTGTGGTGTTTACTGATAATCAGGCCCTTAGCTATATCAATACACAAGAAAAGATAAGTAATAGGCACCTAAAGTGGATGGAATACCTTCAAGCATTCACATTCACAATCAAGCACAAGAAGGGGTAGTTGAATAAGGTTGCAGATGCACTAAGTGGAAGGTTGTTGACCATTCAAGAAGTTCAATTGAATAGTGTTGGAATAAAGAGTTTCAAAGACCTATATAAGGATGATGAAGACTTTTCTAAAGCCTATAAGGTGTGTACTAATTTTTAGAATCATTTTCATAGTAAGTTCTTTGATTTTACTTTGCAAAGTGGGTTATTGTTTAAAGGAAATCAGTTGTGTGTTCCTAAGGGTTCCATGAGGGATAACCTTATCCAAGAAAATAATCATGGAAACTTAGGTGGTCATTTTGGTGTGAACAAAAATATCTAGCTAGTACAAAGGTTTTACCATTGGCCAAAGTTAGTAAGGGATGTCACCAAATATGTTGAGAAGTATGGTGTGCATGAAAGAAAAAGGAGGAGCTAGCAATGCAAGTTTGTATCAACCTTTACCAATCCCTAATAGACTATGGGAGTGTGTGAGCATGGATTTCATTGTGGGGTTACCTAAGACAAAGGGTTATGAGAGCATCTATGTTGTGGTAGATAGATTTAGCAAAATGGGTCATTTTATACCTTGTAAGACTACTCATGATGCTAGTTACATTGCACATTTTTTTAAAAGAGATTGTAAGGATCCATGGTCTACCCTTAAGCATAGTATCAGATAGGGATGTCAAATTTATGAGCCATTTCTAGAAAACATTGTGGAGAAGATTGGGTACTAACCTTTCCTTTGGTTCATCTTACCACCCTTAGATTGATGGCCAAACTGAGGTGGTTAAAAGGGTATTAGGTAAATTTTTGAGGTGCCTAACTAAGGAATATGTAGAGACTTGGGATGTGGTGATTTCCCAAGATAAATATGATTACAATGATAGTGTAAATAGAACTACAAGTAAGAGCCCATTTGAGGTGTTTTATGGTATGCACCTTGTTTGCTCCTTTTCTTTCCACTTGTAGATTTACAATATAAATGACAAGCTAATGTCACTGAATCTTACAACCCACTCCAAATCTGTCAAAGAAAAGGACCAATTAACAAGGATCAAAAAGAATGATCCTCCTACACTTTGAGCCTTTAATGCTCAGGCGGGTATACCTATAGATTCACTTCTTGAAAGGAATTAGAAAAATTAAGTATATCACTTAGCATGAATATTACTTATTTTGATTCAAAGATTTTATGATTTATAGATTGTTTGAAGTTGAAGAAATGCTTCTAGAGAATAGACTAGTGTCTTATTCCAGGGCATAGAGTCATAAAAAATATACATCAATAGAAAAAAGAATATACCCCATCCTTGAAAGAGAACTAAAAGACAAATTCACAATCTACTTTGTAAACCATACATCAATTTTTCTTTGCAATATTAAAATATAAGAATTTAAGCCTTAAAACAAGAAGACATACACAAATTTGAGATGAAATCTTAGAGTATTTTCATTCATATTTTCAGTATCAGTACATTGACAATGGCAAAAAATGCCTAAGCCAAAACTGGAGAACAAAATTTGTATTCTATTCAATTACAAATTTCAACATCCTTAACAAAGAGTTACACTTGACTACTTATAGCATTCACTAGCCATCTTGGAATCCTAGAAGAGTCAGGATGCAACAAGCTTCAGATGGCTAGGAAAGGAAAAGCACTAGAAGATAAAAACCGTTATAAATTATTACATAAAACTGGATGGACAATGGAATCTAATATTTTACAAATCATTCCATATCGTCAACAGGTGGCACCTTTTTCTGCATATGTTCAAAGTAGTCTCATAGGTTGTTACATGGAGAGTGACTGCATCAACCGGCTAACTTAGACTGTGCTCTTAAATGATGAATACTCTCCCTGTGCTTAATGATCAGGTGCTAGATTTTTCTTAGTCCTCCTCCATTTCCTCCAAATCAATAGGTGCAAGATTTTTCTTCTTGGGATTTGTGCTTCTATCCCATGCAACAACCTCTTCTTCGGTGGGCTAGGTGTATTCCTTCAAATCTTGTAGTATCTTCACTTGCTTATCCCATCTAGAGTCAGTTATAGATTTGGCATCTACAAACAACTTGGAGCAATCACTCTCCACCTTAAAAACATCATCAAGGATGTCATTGAGCCTTTTAATATCCAAGGTGCCATCATTACTCAGGAAATCCTTTTCACTTGTCAGTAATTGGTCCATTCTTGATTTCCATTCCTCCACCCCTATGATGTCACCATCACCCTTATGAATAGGAGGCAAATACTTACTAATTTCAGGTCCAAAAATCTCTATCTTAGCCCTGACATGGCTGGAGTTTCCTTTGAAGAATGCCCAAGTAGCACCGATGAGTTCAATCCTTTCTCCCATTTCTCCAACATACTCTAGGATGTCAATCCTATGTGGTTGTAACATTTCAAGATTCTCAAAAAGTGCATTCATGCTAGACCACATGCTAAATAATGGCTCTAAAGTGGCTATAATATTATTCACATTCCCATTTATCCTTTACAACATGACAAATGAATTATGGACTAGGTCCATCTTTCCCTTTATCACTTCAAGTCTATGTTGCAAGATCTTTGTCAAGGCATTGATGGATACTTTTATCTTGTCCTTGTCTAACTCACCAGTTGCCACATCAGGTACCTCTATCACTAGGACCTCTACAACTTCAGCTTCATTAAATTTAGCTCATCTTGCAACATCTTTATTTTCATGAGCTTTGCCTCTCTATCCCTGGCTAGTAGGGTGGATGCTCCAAACAATTTTCCATACCTGTCAGAGAGTTGTGCAGTCTTGGCCTCATTTAAATGGGCAAAATAAGTCAGTACCTTTGAAACTTCAAGATCACTGGTGTTCTATGTTGGCAAGTTGTCTATACTAATGTATATGACTTGATATAGTGTTCTTATTATGGAAACAAAGTCATATAGCAGTTTGGAGTCAGTGCACTTGATGTAAAGATCAGAATTTAGTTAAGTGTCGAAGATTGGATAGTGTACAGAGTTCCTGCAACTCATAGCATCAGTACACATGTGTACGGAAGAATTATGGTATGCGCCCTAGAAGTTAAGTTAGTAAGACTATACTCATACTTAGTCTATGAGCACATAATTAGATATACAAGGATGTGAAAGTTATAGTCAGTTGAAGTGCATAGCCAGTGTGTGCCAATAGAGAATAGAGCATGGAGCCAATAGTTAGTATTTTGGTTTGCGGTTATAATGAAATGTTGTAAAGGCTATGCTCCCATTGTATTTAGGTTGCTGACATTTTTATATGTATAATTGTAAGCACACTTAAGATAATTCAATTGGAAGCGTTATTTGTAATTAGTTATAGGGCTGACCTAGTTGTTTATTTTGTATGAGCATATAAATATAAGATGCGCCTATTGTATTTGGTATGGAAGTTGTAAGAGAGATATGTTAAGCAGAGTAGAAGTATGTGAAGACACTATGAGATGTATTAAAGCTTTGTAAGAGGTCAAAGCATCAACACATCAAAGAAACTGATCTAACAAGCAGTGTCACAGTGATAGTTCACCTAGTAGATATAGTGTGTATTTGAGATCAGAAGGTTGTAGCCTTCACCATTTGAATAGTGATCTCTAGGATAGTGAGTCCACTCCCCTAATAGGGATTATTATAAAATAATCCTAATAGGGTCTGACCCTTAACAAGGTCTACTATACTTAATGCATTTAAAATCTACTCCTAATAGGGTAAAGGATCTTCTAACAAGGATCACAAAACACTACTATAGAATATTAGTGGGTGTCAATTCCCACAGGGGTTTTTACCTATTTGGGTTTCCCCGTAGTCATATAGGTGTCATGTGTTGATTTCATGTTTCATGTTTATGTGAATGTTTAATTCAGTACTCAAGATTTTAAGTTCAGTATACAGATTAAAGTGAAAAGTTAAAATATAGTGAACACTGATTCAACCCCCCTCTAAGTGTTCCCATTCCTAACATTCTACACAGTCCAAATAATCTTATCTCCCTCCATTTTATCCTCAATACTAACAAGAGAGGGATTTTGAGTCATTGGTGCAAGATACCACATTGCTAATATTTGAGACCTAGGGTCATCGACACATCCTCTGATCATATCCCCAATTCAGGCTTCATATGACAAGCCACCATGTGGCTATCTCCTTATTTGATCCATGATGAAGGGTGAGGTCAAATCTCACCCTAGAAATAGGAGCATCCCACTTGATCTGACCAATTTCCTAGCCACTTCAACTGAGATCATTTCTTTTTCTAGATCATAAGAGGCTAGGGCTTGTAGGGCTTCATTTATTGGCTATGCACCCTTAGTTCCCTGGTTAGAAATCTCCCGTTGCTTTCTCCAAATCAAGAATTTTTTAAATTCATCACTTTTGATGAATTCATCATCTTTCATGAGTTCTTCTTGAATTAGTTCTCTTTCATCTTGGCACAAAAATAGGGCAGCTCAACCTCCTCTTGTGTGTGTACTTTCTTACCTTCTCTTATGCTCTTTCTCAAGTGCTGATGATAAGATCTATCACCTAGTATCAAGGCAAAATCCATGTCCACTTTTCTCCCTGCTCCCTTTTCTCTTGAAGATTCTCCCTCATCAATTATTTTCTTCTTTTGGGGAGGCTCATGTCTATCTCCTACCTCTGGTTCATCAGTCCCTTGTTCTTGAATTGGCTCCTCCACATTCTAAGGTGGGCTATCCTCTTCATATGAACTCTCACTACCAGTTTCATACTCAGAAGAGGAGTATCCCCTTTCAATTTTGACCTTGGCATCCAATTGAGAGTCTAATTGATTATACAATATGTCATAGTTATAGATCATCTTGTTAATCCTTGCAATGTATGGTAGATCAGGGAAAAAAAACTAAAGGGAATCTCATCTTTTCTCAATTGTACCTCTAAGTCCATCAACTCTTGGACTTTTCCCAATATCCTCTCGATCTCTTCTTCATCTAGGATATTTCTGATGATATCCTCCCTATCATAGCCCTCATGTTCTTTAATGACTCCAATACTAGGGATGAGAATTTTCCTTGCATTTTTTATGAAGTCCTTAGGGTCTACATATCTATATGCTACAGTGGATATTGTGAACTGATTTAATCATAGGGAAAGCTAAGGTAAAGCTCTCTTTCCAATTACAAATTTTTTTACTTTAAACACTTTGGTAGTAAAGGTCCCCTTCCTATGTGGGGCAAAAATATCTTTATCTATCCAAATCAATTGCCATATAAACTCAAATAGATCAACCCTTTGTGGCACATATTTGGGAAGAACATGAGGGTGCTGAGGACAACCATAGGCTATAATTATGGTGAAATTTTCTCCCAAGTAGAAATCTCCCCAATTGTCATCAATTGGCCATTTTTCCACATACTTTCTAGGTCTCATAAGCCTAAGCATCCTTACTAGGAGCCTTGTGAAATCTTTTCCCATCATATTCAGGAGTGGACACACTATCCAATTTTGAAAACCATTGAGCTCACTCTCGTTTGATGTAAAATTCAAAACCCTTAACCAAAACTATATTGGGTTTGGAATTCCTTGGTTCACCTTCCTCGACCTCAACATGCTTACATCCATATGATCAATGTTAAAGAACATAATTAAATGCATCAACAAAGAATAATGCATGAACTTGGATGGCTTATTATTGTCATTGATTGAAATCAAGCCCTCATGCATCGTGTCAATCACATATAGGATGTAGTCATAGTCAGTGTTGGCATGATGACTCTGCATGTCCAAGATGATCATCAATAAGTATACTGGAAGTTTTTCTTCATCTCCATCTACCCCTAGGACTTGGCATAACCCATAGGAAAGGTATTTCATGTATAAATTTAGGGCCTTAAATTCATATGGGGCTTTCATATTAATAGGGAGAGGGGAAATGTAATTACCAATTCTTGGCATATGATGGGAAACCTAGGTTTTCACAAGTTGTATTTATTTGTTATAATTTTCCTTTTCCTTCCCTAGGTCAATCTCTCTCAAGGAAGAAGTGTACAGGTTGAAGGATTTCATGAATGATCACCTATCTAAGGTAACTAGGGCTGATTTTTCACTTCTTCAAATTGAATTGGATATTGTATCATAATTTCTTGCCAATTCTATCAATAAATCAACATCTATGAAAACATCAGACACTACCAATTTCCCCAATCCTAATTTCCAGGCATTACACACTATAATGGGTTTATCCCTATTACTATAGAAGTAGTTGAAGATATGATAGCCTGAGACAGAGGGAGTGATTGGGTCTCTACAATTTTCCAAGGAATTAGTAAAGTTTTCATCACTACCCTTCTTATTTTGCGTCAACCTTGGAAGCAATTGGATGAATTCCTTAGAATAGTTTGGCTTTCCCTTCTAGTCACCACCCTACTCATGTATTGCTTCACTAGATGAAGCATGACTGGCCTCCGGTTGACTCATGTTTTCTACTCTGAAAATAGTCTTTAGTACAAATTATCTCCTTGAAACTGATACTCTACAACAACTTGGCTTCACAATTCACTCTCTAAAAATTGATAAGTGCAAGTATAGGAGCGTCTTGTCTATATATTATTGAGAAATGAATGCATATAAATCATTAGGATCACTGAAAATCTTCTTCTAAGTCACCTCAGCATTCACTGCTATGTGAAACCAAGTTCAAATCTAGGCTTGTTGTAAGGTATGAAGTTGACAGGCTGCATTCAATTATCAAAAAAGGTGACAACCCATGAGTACTGTTCCATTGAATAAAAGCCTTGAAAACTGATAAAAACTCTTACTCACACTGTGATTGACCAGTTCATTACTTTTTCCAACATGTCAAATTGCTTTTTCCACATCACAGTTACCATTTTGCTTTATGGCCCGGTGAACTTAACCATATCTTGTTTGGCGGTTTAGCGACTAAAGAATTCTATGAATCTTTGAACCTATGTCTTAATTGGGGTTTCATCATGAGATTCAACAAGCAAAGCATTCATGAAATCTTTTAAGCTTTCCTTTAAGTCACATTTGATTTGGAGACTCAATGAATGAAGTGAATTGCCCAATCTCATAATGTTTTCTTAATCTTGGTTATATCACAAGAATGAGCGACTAAGACTAGTCTCTTATTATCTAGGACCTTTTACTAACCATGGATACATTAGGATAATCAATGACTGAATGAATCTCCTATTCTCTAGATGCTTCCTTAACTCATGTTTAATCACAAAATCTAGCGACAAAGTTATTCGCACAATCTCGAGACATATCTTTTAACCCTGGTTTCATTTGGAGAATGATAAACAACCTTTATCTCCAAGACACTAGATCTTTTTCTTAACCTTGGTAAGACCTTGAGATTAAGTGCCAGCCATGGATCCTACTCATCATCTATGGTCCTCGCTAAATTGCCAGAACTTTTAAAATGTTACCATTGCATTACAAGAATATGAAAAAATGGCAATCTTGTTTCATTATGAACCTTTTCGCTAGATCTCTAAAGGTTAACCCTTTAACCACTACCATTACAAGAACTAGAAACCAATCTTATTCTCTAAGTCACGAAGTGTATTTCCTTAACTTTCAGCCATCTTGAGAACACGTGACTAAATAAAACTGTCATTTTCATCTAACTGTGTCGCCAGGTCATTGAATGATTAAAGACTTAACTGTCAGGATCAAAGATCTAGAAATAGTTTACTCATTGGGTTACTAGATGAAAGGCCACTAACCATTGGAATTAAGAGATAATGAGGTATCTGCTTTTGTTGAGTCGCTAGATGGTAAGGGATCATTGCCACATATCTAGAGACTTGGAGAAAAGCACATTTTCCAAACCACTGAATGAAAGCTACTAACTGCTAAGAACTTAGAGATTTAGTGATTACCATAATACATTCCTCAATTGCCAGATTGCTAGATGAAATTACTTAACACTTAGACATTACTAAACTCAATGAACAAGAGGAAAACAAATACCACATTCTAGAAGAGGGACTTAAGTGCCATGGAAAAAGTAACACAAAACTAGACCAAGGGTATGGTTGTTTGACATAGGCACAGTGAATTTGTGAAACCCTAAGGAAAACAAAGACCTATCCCTTCAAATTAAAACAAATTTTTACTGGATCTCAAAGGTATGGAAAACTTGGCTAATAGTGGCTCTGTCTGGGGATGATGGGTAACTTGCACCCATGCAAGAACTTAGAATTTTTGGGAGAGTAGATCACAAAATTGACAAAATGACAACATGCAGAGAGCACTAAGAAAAAACCTATTTACAAAGACCACACTAGGCAGGAAAGAAACACACCACGCCTATACAAAATTTACAAAATACAAAAATCCTAGCTAATGCTCATGGAAAGAAAATACCTCTTAACAAAAGTACCTCTTCAAGAACTGTCCATGAACAGGAAATTCTTGAATATCACTAGTGAGATCTTTGAAAAGATATGAATCTGGACCCAATTTTTATCAAGTATGGTCCTAACCAGATTGGGTCAAATTTTCCATGTTTCTCTTTGTCTTCCAATCTGGCATTCGAGAGTAATACTAGGTCATTTGGTTCAAATTTTCTCTCTACAACTTTCCTGTTATACAAGTTCTTAACTTGTAACTACATCTTAGCATTCTTTGAAGTTGATTCTCTTTTGGTTTCATCTAGCTTGATCAAATCTTCAATCCTTAACTGCATCTCATCATCTAGATCATCATCATATAGATGAAAAACTTGTACATCTCTAACAAGTTATTTTGAGGCATTCTTGCATGTATTCCATATACTAAGTCAAATGGTTCACACCCAATTGCCTTCTTCACAGTTACCTTATCAGCCCACACAACTAATGGTAATTTTGAGCTCCATGCTTTCTTTTTCTTTTCAAGAATCCTCTTAAGAATCATCACCAAAATTTTGTTGGATGATTCTACTTGTCCATTTCCTTATGGATGATAGGGTGAGTAGTATGACATTTTAATCCCTAGACCTTCCCAAAATTATTTATACTCATTGGATCTGAAACACATCGCATTATCACAAATAATTTTTTCAAGGCAACCAAACCTAGTGAAAATGTTATTCACTAAAAAGTCATTTACCACTCTGCATGTTGTATTCTTTGTGGGAATAAACTCTACCCATTTAGTGAAGTAGTCAGTAGCCACTACGATCCAAGAATGTCCCCTACTAGACTTATTTAGTATCTCTCCAATAAAATCAATTCCCCAATGTTGGAAAGGGGCCTGTATCTCTACTGGTCTTAGTGGCATGTTTCTTGAAAACTTTAGCTTCCAGAAAATATTTGACAAGAATCACATTTTCTCACTAATCTTTTTGCATTTATGAAACTTGTTGGCCACCAAAACCATGCCCTCAAAATCTTTTGGCACTACTACATTTGGGGCCAAATTTTGACAAAAGTTTCCAACTGGTAACTTTTTATTACAAATTTGGTGTTTTTTTTTTGTAATAGACCTTGATGGTGTCGGTATTCTGATGGGTGTTTAATTGACCATCGGAATTCTGACAGATTCGGGGTATAGATAAAAAAAGAAGTGAAATGGCCTCATCATTTTTATTTTGATTAGATAGAGAAGGAGCGTGAGAAAAGGAGCGAAAGCTGAGTGCGGGAGAAGGTATGTGATTTCTTCATCTTTCAAGCCTCTGGCATCATATTCGAATGCATTGCATTTTATTTGATCATGAATGCTCTCTGAAATGACCACATTCTACTAGTGTCATTCCCTAGCCAGTGCTTTATCTCTATTATTTGATGTTATTGGTGCTTGTGCTCAAGGATATTGATTCACTGTATTCAAATGTTTGGATTCATGTTTGTTGATATTACTAGCATATATGTTTAATGATGCATTGTATATTGCTATCATTGAAATGACCACATTCTATTGATGTCATGCCCTAGCCCATGCTTTAACTCCATTATTTGATGTTATTGGTGCTTGTGCTCAAGGATATCCATTTTTTTGAAATGTTGACTATGGTTATCAAATGGACAGCCCATGAGCTTCTAGCTAGGCACCATTTGTATTGATAGCTTAGGGCATCAAATGTATTGTATCATTGATAGTTGAGACTTTATTAAAAGGAAATACGAGAAAGAATGATTTTTATTTAATTTCTCTATTTTGATCCCTAAGTGGCTTACAACCCTAGAGAAGTATATGCATATTTATGGATGTATTTGTAGGATACATAGCAGCTGATAATTCACAAGAAATCCATGCATCTAATTTGAATAGAAATTAATACAAAGAAATAAGGTCCTCCAATGGCCCAATCATCCAGACCTTGACTATCCCCTCAACTAGTGACCCTTCAAAACTGGGTTATCATGCAATCAGTGAGTGATCCTTCATTCTCCTGGTCCACCCTGCATCCAAACATATTGGAAATACACAATACAATGATAACAAGTCTTTCACAATCCCCCTTCCTCAAAGGAACACTATCAACCATCCCTTCCACATAGCATTTCACTTTTTTATGAGTGGATTGTGCAAGAAAAATTAACATTAAACAAGGAGAAAACTCCTCAACACATCTTGGAAACCATTGAATTCAATAATAAATGAAACCTAACACCAAAATTATTCCTTCCATAGTTGCAGGATACATAGCAGTTGATAATTCACAAGAAATCCATGCATCAAATTTTTATAAGGATATCCTACTAATCTATAGGAATTTTCTTGATATGACCAATGACTGCATTTTGATGGTAGTGTGCTAGTTCAAAAGGATAATATAAATCTGAAACAATTTTTTCTGATTTTCTCAAACTATAAATGTGGTTAAAGGGAAAATAGTATGTGGAAAACCCACAAACCAAGCTAGCAAATGATTGTACATCAAATTATTCCTATATTCATTCAAGTATTGCTATGCTTTAGCTACCTGACCTTTGAGCTTCATCTAGAGGAATGTGTAGCTTTAAGATAGAGTTACTTCTTGGGCCTTACAATAGGGTGAAATATGATCAAGATTTGTTTAGGCTATATCTTTTTTAGTCCCATTGTTAGGTTCTTATGGTTCATGGTTTGAATCTATTATGGTTGTGTAAGGGATTTGTAGATGTTTTTTCTAACATAATTATTCGACACCATGATTGGAACAACTAGTTGTTGGCTATTGTACACATAAATCATAACTGTCAATAGTTCTTTGTGTTCAAGAATTCATTGATCAATATTTGAGATTTATTGTCCCAACTTTAAAAGAGTGATAAAAGATATAGTGAGTGCTATCTTTTCCAAGTGTTTTGTGGGTGCCATTATCTTCTAGGAGTAATTGCTAGAACCAAATTATGTTCTTTGCCTCTAGTAAATATTGCAGACACAATCATCTTCTTGGTGAAGGGTTGCTTCCATCCCCATGAGGCACTATTGCATGGTTTCCATTCCCTTGTGGTATAGTGAACCTAATTTATTACAAGTGTGCACTATTTTAGGATCCATAATTTATGGCCCTACACTGTGGTTGTTAGCCTAAGATAGGCCTACCTTTGCATATAATAAGAGGCCAACATGAAACAAACATCTAGAAGTTAGGGGATTTTTCCCTATCCATAATTTATTATTTAAGTGCTAAGTTATGATGGGTATATCGTGTAATTCATACCTAGTGTGTCTCTTTCTTTCTCTCCACATTTCACATTAGGAGTATATGCTATAAAATACCAATGAAATCAACTATTGGTGAAATCTAATCAAAATTGCAATATAAAGATTAAAATAGATCTTGAAGAAATATGGGAACCATTTTTGACAGATATTGTACAAATGAAGAGAATACTCCCAAGAGGAAATGCTTCAATGTGGAACAATTGAAGAACAATATTTTACTTTTATATGCACATCTGCAATGTTTTTGATATATTTATGAGATAACAAAACCATAGAAAGGATAGCATATAGAAGAAAGTAAATAATACTAATCATATTTTGAGATATTGTGGAAACTTAAAGGAAAGAATGCTTGGTGGGGTTATCATGCAATCAGTGAGTGATCCTTCATTCCCCCTTCTTCTAGTGACCCTTCAAAACTGGGTTATCATGCAACCAGTGAGTGATCCTTCATTCTCCTGGTTTGCCCTGCATCCAAACATATTGGAAATACACAATACAGTGATAACAAGCCTATCACAATCCCCCTTCCCTCAAGGAACACTATCAACATCTAGACCTTGACCATCCCCTCAACCAGTGACCCTTCAAAACTAGGTTATCATGCAATTAGTGAGTGATCCTTCATTCTCCTAGTCTTCCCTACATCCAAACATATTACAAATGTACAATACAATGATAAAAAGTCTTTTACAATCCCCCTTCCCTCAATGAATTACATCAAAATCCAGACCTTGACTGTCCCCTCAACCAGTGACCCTTCAAAATTGGGTTATCATGCAATCAGTGAGTGATCCTTCATTCTTTTGGTCTTCCCTACATCCAAACATATTGGAAATACACATACAATGATAACAAGTCTTTCACAATCCCCCTTCCCTCAAGCAACACTCTCAACAAGTGATCCTTCTTATCAACCATATCCAATGTTTCATTGAAGTCACAACCAAGAATGAAGGTCAGCTTACCCATACCATTCATGGATTCTTAAATGTTGTTCCAAACTCCTGAAAAATTTTTATTGCTTCTTGTTGCTTCTTTAAATATTTCTTCTACCACAATGTCCTCCTGCCCCATCTTCTTGATCTTCCTAGCTAAAGCGGATGAATCCACACACAATAACCCAAAATGAAGGGTTTTGTATCCTTTAATGAATCTCAGTCATTGGTAACGCATGGATAGTCAAACCAGTAGTCTCCAAAGCATTCAATAAGTGAATATTAATGTTTTAAAAATTTCCTCTCAACTTCCCCAACCACTCCTAATCAGTTAGAGGGATATTTATAGAATCTCCACTATTCCTATCCTTACCAACAATTCTTAAACATACTTTATCTGATATGAAAATAACATGCTAACCAAAACCAATGGCATGTTCTTCGTGTGGTACAAGGAAGATTTGGCTATCAAATCTTCCTTCGTGCAAGCTGAGCGTGAGAGAAGGTATGTGATTTCTTCATCTTTGATTGGTATCTTTGATGGAAAACATATTTTGAGCCTCTGGCATCATATGCGACAAAAAATCTCAAATGCATTGCATTTTATTTGATCATGAATGCTCACTAAAATGACCGCATTCTACTAGTGTTGTGCCCTAGCCCGTGCTTTATCTCCATTATTTGATGTTATTGGTGCTTGTGCTCAAGGATATCGATTCACTATTTTTATATGTTTGGATTCATGTTTGTTGATATTACAATTCATCATATCAGATAAAGTATGTTTAAGAAGTTTTAGTGTCTAAACACTCAACTAATCCCTCTAACTGATTAGGAGTGGTTGGGGAACTTGAGAGGAAAGTTTTCAAACATTCATATTCACTTATTGAATGCTTTGGAGACTACTGGTTTGACTGTCCATGTGTTAATGTTTAGAAGAGACCAATAAAGTATTTAAAGACATTCTTACATGTTTGGAGAGGTTTAAGAGGCACTTATCATGACTGTACCCTCACAAATAGTGGCATAGACTAGTTTTACTAAGTTTCCTCTCTCTATTTTGAGGTTTCATTTCTTTGCCACAAGGGTACAGTCAGAGGGTTCATTGACAAAATGATCCTTTGAATGGTTACTATGAATGTGAATGATTTTATATAGCATATTTCTCATTTTACTTGAAGTTTGGAATATCTTGTGCAAGGGTGAAAGTAGTTTTCATCATTTTGGTTGTGACTGTTCCTCTACATAGTCAGAAAATGTAACTGTCTAATGATTATATATAATGTTGAATGGATTAAATGCTTTATTCTTGGTAGAAGTGAATGCAAGGAATAGTGTTGGTGTTAGGTTTCATTTATTATTGAATTCAATGGTTTCCAAGATGTGTTGAGTAGTTTTCTCCTTGTTTAATGTTAATTATTCCTGGATAATCCACTCATACAACAATGAAATGCTATGTGATTGACAATTTCATACAACTGGTCCTTTGGTGTGTATTAAATACAATCTAGTCACTTATTGAATGCTTTTGAGACTACTGGTTTGACTGTCTATGCGTTACCAGTGTCTGAGATTCATTAAAGGATTCAAAACCCTTCATTTTGGGGTTATTGTATGTGGATTCAAATGTAGGTTTGATTTGGTTAATGTTTAGAAGAGATCAATAAAGGATTTAAAGATAATCTTACATATTTGGAGAGGTTTGAGAGGCACTTATCATGACTGTACCCTCACAAATAGTGGCATAGACTAGTTTTACTAAGTTTCCTTTCTCTATTTTGAGGTTTCCTTTCTCTTCCCCAGGGGTACAGCCAAAGTGTTCATTGAAAAAATGATCCTTTGAATGGTTACTATAAATATGAATGATTTGATATAGCATATTTCTCATTTCACTTGAATTTTGGAATAGCTTGTGCTTGTGCTGGAATTCTTGGTAGAAGTGAATGGAAGGAATAGTGTTGGTGTTAGGTTTCATTTATTACTAAATTCAATGGTTTCCAAGATGTGTTGAGGATTTTTCTCCTTGTTTAATGTTAATTGTTCCTGCACAATCCACTCATACAACAGTGAAATGCTATGTGATTGACAATTTCATAAAACTGGTCCTTTGGCGTGTATTAAACAAAATAGAATTTTCAGCATATTATTATCATTCTATTTCTTTTTTGTAAACATGCCATTGGTTCAATTTTGTAAATTTTTTTCGTGTATAATTTTTTTTTCTATTTTTTTCCATTTGATAACCACAGTCAACATTTCAAAATAGTGAATAACATCAAATAATGGAGATAAAGCATGGGCTAGGGCATGACACCAGTAGATTAAAAATGAACCAATGACATGTTTACAATGAAGAAATAAAATGATAATAATATGCTGAAAATTCTATTCTATTTAATACACACCAAAGGACCAGTTGTATGAAATTGTCAATCACATAACATTTCACTGTTGTATGAGTGGATTGTGCAGGAATAGTTAACATTAAACATAGCCAGTGTTCTCTTTACTTTCTCAAATCTCTGTAAGTCAAGAACATTATACTTGTATAATACATTGTTAGTATCCTCTTTCCATGGGTCCTAGGTCTTTGGGTCCATGGAAAGGAAATAGATTACAAAATACTCTTCAAAACAAAGGAAAAACTTAGCAAATTCAGTCTAACTCACTGTAGATGAAGGAACAATCATGCTAATAGTTCTTCTAAGCCTTCCAAAACATTTATTGAAATCCCCTAAAGTCCTATTGGATCCCCAAATTTCTTAATCCAATCAACTTACATTAGGATCATGAGAAACTTCAAAGGATTAAAAACATTACTTGGAACAATCAAATCAATTACCTATCGACATATCCCTTGCGAGGGAGAGAAGACAAACACATAAAGAACATGCACATAAACATGACAGCTGAAAAACTTAAATGGAATACACCAAGAAGTATCAAATGATGAATGCTCAATTATTGTAATGGAAAAGCATCAGAACCATCCATTTCTAGAACTTGATTTTACAGTCTAAATGATTTTTCTATAGTTGCAATGATTTTTATAGAACTTGATTTTCTAGTCTTAATGATTTTTCTATAGTCCTAATGATTTTTCTATAGTACTCTTAATGATTTTTCTAGAACTTGATTTTCTAGTCTTAATGATTTTTCTAGAACTTTATTTTCTAGTCTTAATGTTTTTTCTATAGTCCTAATGATTTTTCTATACTCTTAATGATTTTTCTTTCGTCCTAATGTTTGTTGCTCTTGATATATTAGGCCTTGAATTTGAATTTTGTTCACTATTTTATTTCATCTTGATATTTCATTCATTTTTCATATACACAGAGACTACACATGTTGATAAAAAAATGAGCTATTTGATTAAGGTTAACTATTCATGATTGTAGATTGTTTTCATTTTAAAATAATCATGTTTCTATGGCTACGATAAATGTCCCTTTGTGTTGAGAACATTAGAGTTTAAAAAATGGTTGCAAACAAATTATCCTTCTTCCACCAACATTCTAGTCAATGTACATGTGACGAGTCATTTCATTCAAGAAAGACCATGTCTGACAATATCAACGCATAAAAAAATGAGTATGCATAATTTAGTGATTCTATCTTCCATTAGAGCCACTTCATATGCATAGGTGATGAACATGCATATTTTCCTGAGTGCTATTGGAAGCTTAGCCAACAACACATGTACTATTGTGAAAATCACCACAAATCTATTTGCTGCTAGGTCTAGCATATACCTTCTATGATCAACTCTTATATGCATAGGTGATGAAAATTCAGATTTTCCTAAGCAATACTTTGAGTAGTCCTCCTACACATGTACTATTGTGAAAATCATCACAAGTCCATTTGTTGGAGGGCTACTCAAAGTACACATGTTTGGAGGTCTGAAGGAAATAAGAGAATTTGAAGAGTCACGAGTCTTAAGATTGTACTTAATATAGCCAAGCTTCATTCAATGGTACATTCAAACATGAAACAAACCATTCTTAAACCATATTAAACTAATAAACCAAAGGACATACTAATTATAAGTAAACTAGTAAACCAAAGGACATGCTTTTACTACTAAGTCTCTGTTTGTTGGGCATACTGATTACAAGTACTTGACATATATCAAAAATGTTGCTAATTAAGGTTGGTGAGATGATTACACCTATCCTGAAAAAAGACTGTCAAATCATTATGCTTTCAAATCAATTACCTATTGATGTATCCCTTGCGAGGGAGAGAAGCCAAACACATAAAGAACATGAACACAAACACGACAACTAGAAAACTTAAATGGAATACACCAAGAAGTACCAAATGATGAATGCTCAATTATTGTAATGGCAAAGCAATATTAGAACTGTCCATTTCTAGAACTTGATTTTTCTTATTTCTTGTCTGTGCTTGGTGACAAGATTTTGAACATTGTTGACATACTTAAATGGAATACACAATACCAAATGACGAATGCTCAATTGTTGTAATGGAAAAACATCAGAATCGTCCATTTCTAAAATTTGATTTTGTATAGTCTTAATTATTTTTCTATAGTCCTAATGATTTTAAAAATTGTTGACAAAGAGCGTTTCTTTTTTTTTATTATAGTATAAATGATTTTTCTACAGTTGTAATGATTTTTCTTATTTCTTGTCTTTTGTCCCTTTTTTATTTCCTATGTTTGTGCTTCGTGACAGGATTTTGTCACCTTCTTTTGATGGTATATTTCATTCAGTCTATGTGGAATACTATTTTGTTCACTATTTTATTTCAGCTTCATATTTCTTTCATTTTTCATATACATAGAGACTACACATGCTAATAAAAAAATGAGCTATTTGATTTAGGTATACTTTTCATTATTGTAAATGGTTAATATTTTTGATGGTACTCAGTGTATTTCATATAAAAATAATCATATAAAAATAATAAATGTAGTAACGATGGTGCGCTGCATTATTGATATATAGGCTCGATGACTCTTGTCAATGTGCCAAACTATCAATGTGGTGGTGGGCAATGTTTGTTGAAGATTTCATGGACACCAAACAACCCTGGACGATAATTTTGGTGCTATCGAAATAGAAAAAAGGTTACTAATGTGTATATATTTAATGTTTCTAATGTAAATACTATTCATTATAATATAAGAACTAATGTAGACTGGGCATCACAGGGAAATAATGTCTGTGGATACTTTAGTTGGGTCGATGACAACTCATTTACATCTATCTACCTATCTCCACTTATCTGCGATGAAGGATTAGAGTGCAAAACGTGTCAGGCTAGGGAAAATTCTGAAATTATATTTTTACGATGCCTTCTCTATATTGTAATCACATATCTTTGTTGCAACCATATGCAGAGATGAACTTAGGAATTAGTTAGTTTAGTATTTTCATATTATAACTAATATTTTAATATGGATATGACGTAACTTCTCTTTGCCTCAAGTGCACATATATACGATTTACATCTTTTTTTAGAATAATTCTTCATGTTTATTGCTCAAGTGAGCCCCAATCTGCTATCAATCACCCGATTTAACGTATATTTTTTTCTTGGTTATTCCATTTGTTCCTTAACCTTGAATATGTATTGACTATCATTTTCAAGCTTGAGTGTGGCTTCGTATCATGCATCGTCCATAGATTTGTATGCAACACTGATTTACGAATGCAAATAACACATTGAACGTAATCTACAAATGTTGCATGGTATGAAGTATTGCTAAAGTTTGAGAATCCTCTCTTTATTCCAGTGAGGGATTGGAATGAGTTCATTTTGGATGCAAAGGAGAAAGGGGATACTCAAAGAGGAATTACACCAGCAAATAAGAGAAGGTATAAACATTTTAATAGATTTTTATTATTAAATAATGAAATTTGCATATACTAGTGTTCTAAGCCTCCTCATTATATGATTTAAGGTCTTAGTCCATGGACAAATTAAATTAGACTTACTATCCAAAACACATAAAACATATGCACATAAACACGACAACTGAGAAACATAAATGTAGATTTCACAATAGATGAGAAACATAATTTTAGGCATCATAGTCATAATATTTTAGAGACAACGTAATTGAGTTGTGTACCCAAGTGATGGAGAGAAACTTCTGCACCTTCAATTCCAAGTTGAATACATCTATTGGAGGACCTTTTATTCATGAGCAACAAATGTAGTCAACTTGGAATCGGATGTGCAGGAGTTTCTCTCCATCATCTGGATATACAACTCAATTAAGCTGTCTCCAAAAAATTGTGACCACGATGACTACAATTATGTTTCTTAGTTGTTGTGTCCCATGACCCCTTATGACCCTTTACGACCGTTTACAATCCCTTAGAATACATCTTAGAGGTCTTAAAATGTCGTAAAGGGTCATAAGAGGCTCCTAGGAGGGGCCAGATGAGCTTCCACCTTCACGTGGTTGGCCCTGTTAAGTAGAGAATGCTATACTCTTCTCGAAACAATGAGAAGCTCAATAATTTAAGGTCTCAGTCCAAGGATAAATTAAATTAGACTTAATATCCAAATTGGTACATTGATGAGAATCAATTATGGGCCAAAGTTTTTAGATTATGAGATGTATATGCAGTGGAAATCCATAGAGAAGATATAAAATACTGGAAGAGAAGAATTCCTCATCTAATGTGTGAAATGAAAAAGTTTCTACCTTCAACCTTTTTCAATGCACAAGAACACTACCTCAAATTTAATTATTTACCAATTAGTTTATTTGATGTTAAGTTCCAACATAAAGTGAGTAAATTTGTTTTAAGTAAGAAAACAATGATAACATGAATGCAAATGAAATTGAAATGCAGCCTACAGATTCTTTCCGTACACAACCTATGCGTGTTGATGACAATGAGGATTTTCATCACAGTAATACAAGTAAACATCTGAAAGTGATTGGTGTAGTAATACAAATTTAATTGCAATTGGTGTTTGGATTAATGTAACAAATTGTATTGTAGCTGTAGAGAGTGTATAGGCTATTCTTAATGAGTAGGTTGAGTTTGAGTCCGAGGCCAGACAAAATGACCTTGATGTTGATGATGTGACTAGATCAAGTAAAGAGCTATACGATTATGGCCTATAAAGTATTGAAACACTTTAAATTTTTTTTAATGTTTTTAATTATAATTAAATATTTTTAATTTAACCCTTTTATATGTTATTGCAGATGACCCCCCTTTGCATCAACAGAGAACTAGGCATGCATTGAGATCTAATGAGAGGGTAGATGATCATTATGATGATATCGATACTTCTCTTAATGATTACTTCTTAAAAACTAGAAATCAAAATAAAAAAAAGAAATGATTTTCATCTATGCACCTTAATTGATAATGACTGATTTTTATATGCCAATGAATTTAATTATGTTGTATTGAATGTTCATAAATTTTATAATGTGTTAATGAATTTTATCATGTGATAATTAATGAATGTCACATTTTATTAATTTGTGAATGAATGTTAATGAATGTTATCATGTGATAATTAATGAATGTTACATTTTATTAATGGATGAAATAATGAATGAATGTTAGATGTTAACGGGGAATTTAGAGTGATGTTAGGGGGGGTGGGGCCAAATGGGCTTCCACCTTCAAGTGGTTGGTCCTGTTTAGTACAGAATATAAAACTATTCTCAAAACCAAGTGAAGCTCAATAAGTTTGTTCCTTATATAGGGTCTCAAGTGTAGCCTTTATCCCACTCTCAACATTTCAAGGCTTCAAGTGGTGTTCTGAGATTGGTTTCTCTATCTCCCATTGACATCTTGTCTTTCTCCTAAGAACTCTCATTGAGCTCTGATACATGGATGAGTAGAAGATGTCCCTTACAGGCTACACATATATAATATGTTAGATCTAGGGAACAAATATACTACAACATAGAATGAGTCAACTTGAATCTATAGTTTCTTCATTCACAATGAAAATTCAAATTAAAAGCCGTATTTTAGATTTAATATTCATATTCATCTTCATCATGATCATATCCATCATGGTCAGCATTTGGTTCAACTTCATTTGAACCACACTCCATGTCGGGTACCATTATAAGGAACAGAGTGTGGTCATACCCATGTTACCATAATAATGAGTTAGCCTATAAAATTATGAATAAAATACCACAGGTGCACCCAAGATTGGCCTAGGCACCCAAGTTCCTACCAAAGGAACCCAAGTCAAACCTATAGGAGAACAAAAGTAGAATCGGAACCCAACCTCAAACAAAGAATCAGATAACTTGGTTTTTTTCTAATTCAAGTTTATTTCTGAATTCTTCTCTAATTCCAACCTAATTATTCCATATTTTGTTTTCCAATTTTCCTTCTTCCTCACTCCAAATTATGTTATGTTGTTATTTCCTTTTACTAATTGGGCTATTTCAAGGATCACCACCCATGACTTGGTTAAGATGATGAATGCTGTCAATGCCTTTATTACCAAGGAATCACCACCCACCATTAATGAATATTAATGATCATTGTTTCCTAAGGGTAATCATTGTTTGTGTATGTTGATCACCCAAGTCTTTGGATGTGATTTGCATGCTGTGAGGTTTGTCAGAAGTGGGGGTATGACATGCAAGTTGGACTATAACATATTGACACTTACACCATGAAGAAGACAAATGATTAAATAGAAAGAGAGGACCAACTGAACCATCTTGTGGTCAGTCTATATCACATTGAGAAACAATGTCAAGACTCGAGAATCAAAACAATCAAAAGTTTCTTCAAGACCATGAATGATCAATAACATTCCATTAGAAAACAAAACACTAATTTATGTTATCATTAAGCGATAAAATATGTCTTTAAAGTTTAGAATCATCACAAAAACTTTCAAGAAACATAGTACTATCCAGAATATGTCTTGAAAGTGTATTTTTAATGATTATGATGATGTTGATGTTGATGTCTATAATTTATTTCACTTACTGATGCTTGCCTAGATTGAATTTTGAATTGCCAAGCTGTAGAACTCTTTCAAAGTTTAGGGTCTGTTCCACATGACACTCTTAGTTACAGTTCAAATGCAACTCAACATATTTTTTATGTTGGGAAACCCACTGCAAAAACTCATCCGTAGGTGAAATTTAATGCTGTGAATCTTGGCATTGTTAATGTTATTACTTTTCCTCACATTTCAAATTTGTGAAAATGTTTCTTGGCACTATCTTCTTTTTCAATTCCTATATTTGCAGCTTTTTAGATCATTAACTTAAGCATTAAATGTCTTTGTTCAAAGTTTATTCTAACACTATATTATATCTTATTCTTATTACAATGTTCTTTGTTGTGGGGTAGGAGGTCAATCTTCATTGTCTTCATTGTGGGGGACAGTGAAGATTTCTCTGACAAATAGCAGGTCTTCTTTAGTATCTTATAATAACATGCTAAACTGAACCAATGGCATGTTTACAATAAAGATACTAAGAACAGTTAACTCAGTTAAGACTTTCTTAGTCTACTCGGTTAAGAGATTTGACTATGTACAATGGTTAAAATATAATAGTAGGTGATCTGCCTTAATACAACTTCAATTGAAGATGTACAAACTAATGTTAGCCTCATTCAAATCCTCTGATCAATGTATCTATTCTATTTCAAACAATTTTAGTGACTTATTGTTGCTCGGTAATAGCTTCTTGATGCTCGGCATACTCTGTAGTTTAGTTCTCCTTAACCAGTTTGATCAGATATCCATGAAACTTGTTCACATGATAATTCTGTAGTATCCTTCTCCCAACATTTTTTTCAATGTGAAACTCTATCTCTTATATAGACATGTAAAATGTTTTTTTCTCCTCCATCATATTTTTTTCTTAATCATCATTGTTAATTTTGCCGCTTTAACCTTCCTCGGCTGATGTACCAATAAAATGTTTCAATTCAATCCATCAGATCTTCCTCGAACTATGCTAGCCATTGATCTTTGTAACAAACTTTATCTGTTACCTTGAAATCATACACTTTTCAGCTCATCAATCCTTATTGGCTAAACTAATCATTTACTTCTTTTTCTCCTACTCGGTTAACAAAGAAATGCGTCAGTGAACACAAGCTCAGTTTACACTATGCTCAGTATATACTACACTCCATCGGTGTATACTATAATGCTCCATTAACCAACAACACTACTTTGTGTCTTTCAGCTCTATTCTTCATCATAGATGAATGCAACATAATCAAGTCAATATCATAAGGTCATAGACTCATCAATAAGTTACCCAATGTATTCCTTATCCTCATCTATCATATACATCTTGCTCATATAGATATATCTGTTCTTCATCTCTTTCACTCCTTTTCTACAGATGTTTCGATATAGTAACTTACAAGATAAGTGTTGTCAAAATAGTTGACATCAATGACAACATAATATTGATTTAATCATCTTACGTATCTAATCAACAACTCCTTGGTGATCTTTAATGAAATATTCTTCAATCAAATTCTAAATTAGTTCTAGTTCATCAATCTTTCCCTTTGGCATTGATGGCAACTCAAGTAATATGAAATATACCATACACATACCAAACATGTACTCTACAATTCTATGAACAAATGTTGTGCAAGCTCTCCCTTAGTTTAATATGTTTAATCACTACGTTACTAAAACAACAT
This sequence comes from Chamaecyparis obtusa, assembly GCA_027943335.1. NCBI lineage: Eukaryota > Viridiplantae > Streptophyta > Pinopsida > Cupressales > Cupressaceae > Chamaecyparis > Chamaecyparis obtusa. The sequence continues at coordinate 424,587 of BSBK01011403.1, forward strand.
TACAAATCTTCTATTCTTTGTAACTGATCTTCAATGTACTTCTTCTATCAGATTATCTCTCCCTTAGATAGATATCTCATCGGTGCATATTGTTCTCATATGTTTCATATTGTTTATTTCTCCCTTTGACAACAATGAAAAAGAAATAAATAAACAAACAGCTTTGTAGTAGCCATGTAACTCTCTGTTGTCTAGTGCATTCTCTATATCTTTGTATACTGATATGCCAATCTATTCCATTTCTCCAAACTTTTCATAGCCTTAGACATGATCCAAAGTGTGAACTATGATGCATCAACATGAGTGATCTTCTAATAAGATTAGGCTGATGCAACATCTAGATCACATTAGTGACCAGTAGACAGGGGACAGACCCCTAGTCTAGTCCTCAAATATTCAAATGTGTCCTTCGGTAGAGTCTTTGTAAATATGTCTGCAAGTTATTCTTTTGATGTAACAAATTATAACTTCACTTACTTCTCCAATACTTTTTCTCTTAAGTAGTAATACTTAACAGAAATATGCTTTGTCTTAGAGTGCATCACTGGCTTCTTTGAAATATTAATGGCACTTGTAATATCACAGTATATAATCATTGGCTCAGTGATTACCTCATCCATTCTTCCAATACTTGCCTAATATATGCAATATTTGAATAATTTGTAGCAGCAACAACATACTTTGCTTTAGCTATAGACTGAGAAATGCAAGCTTGTTTCTTACTTGTCCATGTAACAAGTCTTTCACCAAAGAAAAATTCTCCTCTGGTGGTGCTTTTCCTATCATCCACATTTCTAGCCCAATCAACATCTGTATAAAATTTCAGTTCAAATTTGCCTTCCTTAGGATACCATAATCCATAATCTTTAGTCTTTTTAAGGTATCTTAATATTCTCTTAGTAGCAATCATGTGTGATTCTCTAGGGTTTGCAGAAAATCTAGCAACAATTCCCACAACATGTGCTATATCTAGTCTACTGTGAACTACATACATTAGCTTACCTATCATAGATCGGTATAGTGTCTGGTTTACCTCTGTAGTTTCATCTTCCTTAGTCAATTTACATCTAGTAGCCATCAGTGTTCCCACAGGTTTAGCATCTTCCATGCCAAATGTTTTCAAGACTTCCTTTATGTATTTAGATTGTGTGATGAATATCACATCACTCTACTAAATCACTTGTAGTCCTAGAAAGAACTTAATCTCTCTGAACATAGACATTTCAAACTATTTTCTCATCTCATCAGTAAAGGCTTTACATATGTGATCTTTTCCTCCAAAAATAATATCAGCCACAAATATTTCAGCAATAAGAATAGTATCATCAGTATCTCCTTTCATATACAAATTGTTGTTCTCACTAGTTCTAAAAAATCCAATACTTAACAAGTATGCAGCCTTTCATACCAGGCTCTCAGTGCTTTCTTTAAACCATATAAAGCTTTGTGTAGTCTACATACCATGTCTTTATTTTTTGGATCAACGAACCCTTCTGGTTGTTCTATGTAGACCTCTTCTTCAAGTATTCCATTCAAAAATGCTGACTTCACATCCATTTGATAAACCTTGAATTTCTTGTGTGTAGCGTATGCAAGTAATATTCTAACTCCTTCTAGTCTAGAAATAGGTGCAAATGTTTCACCATAATCAATTCCTTCTTCCTATGCATATCCCTTGCATACTAATCTTTCTTTATTTCTCGTCACATCTCCATTCTCATTTAGTTTGTTCCTAAAAATCCATTTAGTACCGATAATATTTTTTTCTTGAGGTCAAGGTACTAAACTCCAAGTTTGTTTCTTCTCAATTTTCTCTATCTCTTCTTTCATTGCATTAACCCATTCATCATTCTCTAATGCAACTTCCTCATTTTTAGGTTCATATTCACAAACTAGACATGTACCTTATCTTGTCTTACTCCTTGTTTGCATGCCAGCTTGTCTGTCTCCAATAATTTGTGTCTCAGGATGATGTCTCCTAAAAAATCTTGCAAGTACTCGGTCTCTTCTTTCTTGTTCATCCTGGGTAGGTTCATTTGCTTTCTCGGTAGGGCCATCCTGCTCATCGGTTTCTCTTTCCTATTCCTCGGTAGGGTTTTCCTACTGATCGGTTAACACTATCTGGTGCATTGGTAGCTCTGGTTGTTCAATGTAAGTCAATCTACAATAGTCTTCTAGTTCCTTTCTACTTTCCTATGCATTCTTGTCATCAAACTCATCTACCTGAACATTAGTACTTTCAATCATTTTATTTGTAGCTTTATTTAGACATTTATATGCTTTGCTTTTAGTAGAATATCCTATGAATATCCCTTCATCACCTTTTGGGTCAAATTTTCCATTTCTTTCATCTTTCAAAATAAAACATTTTCTTCCAAAAATTCTGAAATAACTTACTGTCAGTTTGTGTCCAAACCATAACTCATAGGGTGTCTTGTTAGTGTCCTTTAGTTGTACTTAGTTAAGAACATAAACAATTGTACTAACAACTTCCCTCTAGTATGTCTGAGCAACATTCTTTTGCAACATTAGTGTCCTAGCACAGTCAACTATTGACATGTTCCTTCTTTTAGCAATGTTATTCTACTGAGGTGTCCTCGGTGTTGAGACCTATCTTTTAATACCATGCTCATTACAAAAATTAGTAAATTCATTAGAGATAAATTCACCTCCTCTATCAGATCTTAAGCATTTCAATTCTTTACCAGTCTCTTTTTCTACTTTTTCCTTATACCACTTGAACATCTTGAATGCCTCATATTTTTCTTTTAAGAACATGACAGTCATCAATCTAGCATAGTCATCAACAAAAATAATAATGTATCTATCACCATAATAACTCTGAGTTCTCATAGGACCACATAGGTTGGTATGAACCAACTCAAGTATCTTCTTTGTTGAATAGTCTTTGCTTTTGAAACTAGACTTAGTCATCTTACCTTTCTGACATTCATGACACATAACACGATCAGGCTTTGACAGATTAGGCAGACCTCTAACTCTTTTCCTTTTACTGATCTTAATCATGTTATCAAAATTCACATGGCATAACCTTTTATGCCACAACCAAGCATCTTCATCTTTCATTATCAAACAAGAAGATTGATGAATATCAAGATAAAATAGATTACCTCTGGATTGTGTACCAGTTCTGACAAGTCTTCCTCCATCATCATATATCTTTACCTTTTTTCTCCCAAAAGCAAGTCAGTGGCCTAAATTGTTTAGCTGTTCCACACTTAGCAGATTATAGTTCAGTCCTTTTACCCAATAAGAATTTTCACATTTTATTGTATCATTAATCAATAGTGAACCTTTACCTTTTACCATATAGGGTGCATCATTACCCATTCTCATAGACCCTCCATTGTATTCATCAAGTTGATCAAATTTCTCCTCATCACTAGTCATGTGATGTGTACAGCCACTGTCTATGATCCATGTGTCATTTCTATTAACTTTAGAGATCAGTGTTGTTTCTACATATTTTTCTTCTTCCTCTGAGTCATCTTTCATAGCAACAAATAAAACTTCTACATCATCATCAGAGTCAGATTCAAATTCATTTTCTTCAGCTATATAACATACATTTTTGCCTTTTTCATTACTATCTCAATTGTCTCTATTGTTGTTTCGATAGCTCCTATTGTTTCTCCTCCCATAGCTTCCTTCAGATCGGTCTTTGGTTCTTTCATCAACTTTCTTATGTGGACATCTAGAAACAATGTGGCCAACCTCTTTACAATTAAAACATGCTAAAGTTAACTTGCCTCTATACCTTCCTTTACCTTCAGGTAACATTCTGGCCATAAGATCTTCAAGTTCATCAATCTCATCATCAATATTGCTATCACTGTCATTCTTATTATTCTAGCTACTAGACTTACCAATCTTCAAAGAAGTCATAAAATATAATTCAACAGATGATACAACACTATTGTCAAAGTTATTCAATTCAAAGGTTGTAAGTTTACCAATCAGATTGTTAAGTGTAAGGACATTACCAGCTGCAGACCTTGTTTCATGAATTGCAAATATTCTGATTGCATAAACTAGCAATAAGGTTCTGAGAACTTTTCTTACTACTGTCTCTTCAGTGATAACACCATCAAATGCACTAATAGCATGTACTACCTCTTTTAGTCTATTTGTGTATTGCACAATATTCTCTCCTTCCTTCATCTTCATATCATCGAATCTACCCCTTAGGATTTCAGTTCTGGCTCTTTTAACATTCACATCACCACTGTAAACTTGAGCAAGTTTATCCCACATACCTTTGACAGTTGTGTAGCTTTTAATATCTTCAAATTCGGCATCAGTACAGGAAGCAACAATCTCCATCATAGTAACATTTTGTTTATGCCTATCTCTCAGTTGATCAAGAGTTAAGGGACTAGTGGTTGGTTCAATGTAGCCATTCTCCATTAATGTAAGGGTGGAATTCCCAATTCTAGATACATGAAGCTTCATTCTACTTTTCCATACTACGAAGTTATCTTTATTCAACTTTGGCACTTCCCTCTTATACATTTTGAGATCTTTGTGCTGAGGTCCTTAAAATTCTATTCCAAGAAACTAATTATCTAATACCAATTGTTAGGATAACTGAGAGGGGGGTGAATCAGTTATCCAGTGTCCCAATTCAAAATGTATAATCCAAAAAAAATTATCTCAAATTTCTGCTACTTGGTAACTTAAAATACTACACTATTTGTTCTTTTACCAATTACTAATCAATAGCATATAATGATTACCGATCAAATCAAATATGCAACATGTAAATATGACATCAAACAAATATCACAATAAAAACATAACATAAGAGATTTAATGTGGAAACCTTGTGAAGGGAAAAACCACCTGGGACTTGCAACCCAAAAATTGTTCACTCTTCTAAAGTGAGGTCGGTGAAGACCCAACCCTATTAAAGGTTACAAACACACTGTTAGGTGTGACCTTGTTAGAGGATTTTAAACCAACCATTATCATCCAACCAACATTCACTATGGGGTTGACAGGATAACAATGTTCATTCTATGAATGATATATAAAAGGAATTTCTTAGTCCAATTGGTTAAGAGATTTGACTGTGTATAATGGTTAAAATGTAATAGTAGGTGATCTGCCTTAATACAACTTCAATTTCAGATGTACAGATCAATGTTAGGCTCATTAAAATCCTTTGATCAATATATCTATTCTATTTCAAACAATTTTAGTGACTTACTGTTTCTTAGTAATAGCTTCCTAATGCTCAGTATACTCTATAGTTTGGTTCTCCTTAATCAGTTTGATCAGCTATGCATGAAAACTTGTTCATGCGATAATTCTGTAGTATCCTTCTCCTAACATTTTTTTCAATGTGAAACTCTGTCTCTTATATAGACATGTAAAACATTTTCTTCTCCTCCATCAGATTTTTCTGCTTAATCATCATCATTGATTTTACCACTTTAACCTTCCTTGGCCGATGTGTCAATAACACATTTCAATTCAATCCATTAGATCTTCCTCAAATTATGCTAGCCATTGATCTTTGTAACAAACTTTATCTATTACCTCAAAATCATACACTTTCCAGCTCATCAATCCTTATCAGCTAAACTAGTCATTTAGTTCCTTTTCTCCTGCTTGGTTAACAAAGAAAAGCATTGGTGAACACAAGCTCGGTTTACACTATGCTAGGTATACACTATGCTCCATCGGGGTATACTATAATGCTTCATTAACTAATAAAACTACTTTGTGTCTTTCAGCTCTATTCTTCATCATAAATGAATGCAACATAATCAAGTCAATATCATAAGGTCATAGACTCATCAATAAGTTACCCAATGTATTCTTTATCCTCATCTATCATATACATATTACTCATGTAGATATATCTGTTCTTCATCTCTTTCAATCCTTTTCTAAAGATGTTTTGGTATAGTAACTTACAAGATAAGTGTTGTCAAACTACTTGATATCAATGACAACATAATACTGATTTAATCATCTTACATACCTAATTAACAACTCCTCGGTGATCTCTAATCATAGATTCTTCAATCAGGTTCTAAATTAGTTTTAGTTCATCAGAAGGGATGACTGATAGTATTCCTTGAGGGAAGGGGAATTGTGAAAGACTTGTTATCATTGTATTGTGTATTTCCAATATGTTTGGATGCAGGGCAGACCAGGAGAATGAAGGATCACTCACTGATTGCATGATAACCCAATTTTGAAGGGTCACTAGTTGAGAGGATAGTCAAGGTCTAGATGATTGGGCCATTTGAGGACCCTATTTCTTTGTATTAATTGCTATTCAAATTGGATGCATGGATTTCTTGTGAATTATTGGCTACTATGTATCTTGCAACTACATCTGTAAATCTACATATACTTCTCTAGGGTTGTAAGCCACTTAGAGATCAAAATAGAGAAACTAAATCAAAATCATTCTTTGTCCTATTTACTTTTAATAAAGTCTCAACTATCAATGATACAATATACATTTGATGCCCTAAGCTATCAATACAAATGATGCCTAGCTAGAAGCTCATGGGCTATCTATTTGACAACCATAGTCAACATTTCAAAAAAATGGATATCCTTGAGCACAAGCACTAATAACATCAAATAATGGAGTTAAAGCATGGGCTAGGGCATGACACCAGTAGAATGCAGTCATTTTAGTGACAAAAATATACAATGGTGTCATTAATTGTGCCAGTAATATCAACAAACGTGAATCCAAACATTTGAAAACCAATGGCATGTTTACAACAAAGGCCTAATAGAACTCCCAACAATTCTTAAACATACTTTACCTGATATGATGAACTCTTAAAAAATTAAGGTTGGAGTAGACATAGTTATCACACATTTTTTTATGTGGTACAAGGAAGATTTGGCTAGGTAAAATCTTCCTTCGTGCTAGTAGTCTATAGAATTAGACCTTTATTAACAATTGATCATATCAGATAATTAGTATGTTTAAGAATTGTTGGGACTGGTCCTTTGGTGTGTATTAATCAGAATAGAATTTTTGGCATATTATTATTATTCTATTTATTTTTTGTAAGCATGCAATTGGTTCAGTTTTGTAACTTCACTGTTGTATGAGTAGATTGTGTAGGAACAATTAACATTAAACAAGGAGAAAACTCCTCAACACATCTTGGAAACCACTAAATTCAATAATAAATGAAACCTAACACTAACACTATTCCTTCCATTCACTTCTACGAAGAATAAAGCATTTAATCCATTCAACATTACATATAATCATTAGACAGTTACATTTTCTGACTGTGTAGAGGAACAATCACGACCAAAATGATCAAAACTACTTTCACCCTTGCACAAGCTATTCCAAACTTCAAGTAAAATGAGAAATATGCTATATCAAATCATTCATATTCATACTAACCATTCAAAGGATCATTTTGTCAATGAACCCTCCGACTCTACCCCTGCGGAAGAGAAAGGAAACCTCAAAATAGAGAAAGGAAACTTAGGGGTAGAAGCAAAAAGTTGGGTACCAATTCCACGGAAGTCCGTGGCTTGAAAATTTGCGCCGCTTGAAATGGGCACCCATTTTTTAAAAATGGGTGCCCGTTTTAGGCTCGGACATCCGATTCAAAATTCAAAAAATGGGTACCCGTTTTTCCAGAAATGGGCACCCATTATTTTTTAAAACGGGTACCCATTTTTTGAAATAAAAAATGGGCACCCGTTTGTTGAAAAATGAGTACCCGTTTCTAAATTTTTTTATTTTTTATTTTTTAATTTAAAATGTTTTTTTAAACACATATTTTTAAATTTATGAAACGGGTGCCCATTTTTTGAATTTAAATAACGGGTGCCCATTTCTTAAAATATGCACGCGGGAGTTTTCACTCTACCTCAGTTTTTGGTTTCGGATAGGTTTGGTGAGACCAAGCCTATGCCTTAGCCTCCAAAATTTTGGCTAAGGCATTGGAATAAAAATTTTAACGCTTACCGTAATTTTTTGAAGCCCTTCTGGATCGATTTTTTTGACAAAACAAAAACCCATTACAGATCTCACTATCACAATTCTAAAAATATAAATTTCATAATAATATGGTTATTTTAACTATTTTTACATTATTTATTAGTTGATAGTGGTACATAAATGTAAAATAGTGAGACTCACTAAAACTTTAATAACTTTTTAATTTTTAAGTATTTTTAAAAATAAATTAAATGTCATCAATCTAGATTCAATTCTTTTGAATGTAAAAAAAAGAATTTTTGAAAAAAAGAAAAATTATATTAAATTATGGTGGTCGTACACGAGAGGTTTGAAAAATAAGCTTTATTGTTAATTAAAAATTAATAAAAAATAATTTACAAAACAAAAAAATAAGAAAAAATATTCTCATCAATATTCTATGTCTCAAGTATCTTCCCTAAAAAGGATTTAAAAAAATTCATTTATTTGTGTCAAAATATGGTGGCCGTACACGGATGTGGTATGGTCCTGAAACAGGCATTTTGAAAAAGTGGTTTTCAAATATGCCTATCAAAATATAATTTATACCATGTGGGTATTAAAATAAATTATATATTTGAAAAGTAGACTCCAAGTACTACAATTTCTATTAGTGAATTTTTCCGAGATTCAATCTCTAAGTGCCTCAAATTTTGAGATCAATTCAAATAAATTTTGAAAAATAGGAAAAACACTTCCACTTTTTGCAAAAAATTGGCACCCAACTTCTTGCAGCCACCCTTAGTAAAACCAATCTATACTACTGTTTGTGAGGGTATAGTCATGATAAGTGCCTCTCAAACCTCTCCAAACATGTAAGATTGTCTTTAAATACTTTATTGATCTCTTCTAAACATTAACCAAATCAAACCTACATTTGAATCCACACACAATAACCCCAAAATGAAGGGTTTTGTATCCTTTAATGAATCTCATTCACTGGTAATGCATGGACAGTCAAATCAGTAGTCTCCAAAGAATTCAATAAGTGACTAGATTGTATTTAATACATGCCAAAGGACCAGTTGTATGAAATTTTCAATCACATAGCATTTCATTGTTGTATGAGTGGATTGTGTAGGAATAGTTAACTTTAAACAAGGAGCAAACTCCTCAACACATCTTGGAAACCATTGAATTCAATAATAAATGAAACCTAACACTAACACTATTCCTTCCATTCACTTCTACCAAGAATAAAACATTTAATCCATTCAACATTATATATAATCATTAGATAGTTACATTTCTTGAATGTGTACTAGAGGAACAGTCATGACCAAAATGATCCAAACATTTGAAAATAGTGAATCGATATCCTTGAGCACAAGCACCAATAACATCAAATAATGGAGATAAAGCATGGGCTAGGGAATGACACCAGAAGAATGCGGTCATTTCAGAGAGCATTCATGATCAAATAAAATGCAATACATTTGAAATCTGCGGTCGAATATGATGCCAGATGCTTAAAAGATGAAGAAACCACATACAAAGAACATGCCATTGGTTCAACTTTGTAAATTTGTTTTTTGTGTAATTAGTAATTGGAAGATTAAATGTAGATAACACCTTTATTAGTTTAATTAGCATGTTATTATCATATCAGATAAAGTATGCTTAAGAATTGTTGGGACTGGTCCTTTTGTGTGTATTAAACATAATAGAATTTTCAGCATATTATTATCATTCTATTTCTTTGTTCTAAACATGCCATTGGTTCAGTTTTGTAGATTTGTTTTTTTGTGTTGAATGCATTTTTTGTGAGGGGTCTTTTTTGAGGAGATTGATGAAGATTGTGCACCTCAAAAACCAATTCATAAGGTACCAATCATGTTTCCTATTCGCTTGTATTTTTGGATTGGTAAATCTCCTTATAAGTTTCATGTCCTTTCTTTTGATTACTATGGATGAGATATATATCTTACATTTAACATTCATCTTCTTTACATTTTATAACATGAAGTTTTTTTTTTGAGGATTTTACCAAATCAACTTTTAACATAAACCAAAAATAGAAAACTAATATCTTGCCCTTTCAACTTGAAAAAATATTTGCATTTGACCAATAACTGCAAGCAACTGAATGATAAATCTACATACCTGTATCTTTGTAAAATACCCGGAACATCAAAAAAATGGCTAAGTGGCTGCCGCCATGATTTTTATCTATTGAATATGGGAAAAAAAGCACCAAAAAGAATTGAATAGAAAACATGATTGGTCATTTCAAAGAGCATTCATGATCAAATAAAATGCAATGCCTTCTCTCGCACTTGATCAGCTTTCACCTGCTCATTTTCTCCCACTCCTTTTCTCTACAATTGAAATAAAAATGATTTGGCTATTTCAAAATAGTGAATCAATATCCATGAGCACAAGCACCAATAACATCAACTATTTTTATCTGTGGGTACCCTAATGTTGGCAAGAGTTCTTTTATTAATAAGATTACTCTGTAAGCTTGAAGAAGTGGTATATTTTGGCAAATGAAGAGTGGAAAGATGATGAAATTCTTGAGATCATGGATGGACACAATGTTGCAGACAGAATGGGAAGACATCTTTCTAGCCTAGCCCTAGATTGTTCAATAATTGGGGTAGGATCCAGACCCAGGCTAAATAGACGTCTTCCTTTTTGTTGTGGAATATAGGCTTTGCTGCTGCAACAATGAAAACTTATGATGTAGATATCACAATAGATGAGAAACATAAATGTAGGCATCATGGTCACAATTTTTTGGAGACACAACATGATTGAGTGCTATTCCCAGATGATTCAAAGCAACCACTACTTTGCATTATCTGGGAAAACCACTCAATTATGTTCTATCTCCAAAATATTATGACCATGATGCCTACATTTATGTTTCTCAACTGTTGTGTCCCAGGACCCCATCTTTGGCCTCCACTCATTCCTCTTCTAAAAAATGGTTATCTAGAAACTTTGGATAGTATTTCTCAACCATGTTCAAAATGTGCTAGTGATCGTATAAAATTACTTTAGGCCTCCAGTATTGATGAGATGTACAAGTGTAAAATGTTTTTGCGAGACTAGGATCAATTTGTGTAGTGTACATAAATGCAAGGCAATGATTATTCTTGACAATCGACAGGTATAAGTCTTCCAGGCCTTATCCAGTAGCTAGGACTAAAGATAACATAGCTTAAGAGACCATCATAGGTCATCTCTTTCTTTGGTCTATATTATGGACAAAATGTTTTACCTTTCATTAGCTCATCAAATCCAGGGATTTGAAATAATTTAATAGAATATTTTCATGACAATGTATATTATTTAAGCTAACACTGCATGAATTTATCTACTTCGTGCACTTGTAGACTATTAGGATGGTGATAAAGAAGCATCTCCTCCCATTGCCATGCTTCTTTATTGTCGTCCTCATAGTATAGAAGTGCGCAAAGTAGATAAATTTGTTCAATGCCAACTTAAATAATATACATTGTCATGCAAATATTCTATTAAATTCTTTCAAATCCCTAGATTTGATGAGCTAATGAAAGGTAAAACATTTGGTTAATAATATAGACCAAAGAAAGAGACAACCTATGATGGTCTCTTAAGCTGTGTTATCTTTAATGTGCATATTCGTTAATTTTTTGACACTTTATAATTCATTCTGATAGAAGTGCTATACATCCAACATCACTTCCCATCAGAATATAGGCCAACACGTCACCTTTTCGATAGATAAAATGTTAGAGAAAATACTCTATGACAATTATTGTGATAGTAATGCTATACATCCGACAGGGAAACTTGTGGGAGATATATTGCACTACTGTCTCTCTTCTGATAGTTAAAATGTCGTAGATATGCAATTTTTGACAGACTGTTTTGACACTAATATTACGTCACCAATGGGTTTATCTATCAGAAATTGGTTGTAGATTTGTCGCTATACCAATAGTTCTAATGTCAGAAAGGATACCTTTTTGATAGTGATTGTGTATTTCTGATAGGTCATTGTGTCAGAATGTTGATAGATAGACCGTAGGAAATGCCATAACAAAGTTGTTATCATGTGCAAGTTTCCAATGTAAGGGGGTGTCAGTAAACTAATGGATTTCTCTTCTATCACAATTTCCAATGCAAAAATGGTGACAGACACGTGTCAAAATTCTGACAAATGAGCGTTGCAAATCCAACAAATGGCTGTCAGAATTTGACCTCAAATGTACTAGTGTGGGTAGTAGTTTTTCCCATTTAATTTCCACCACAGATCCCTTCATGCATTTCATTTAATAACTTATCAGCCTGATTCTCATCAACACATTTCAAGAAAATGTAGTCCAAATTTTTTCTCCATAGCTTGCATCTGATGATAATATACTTAATTGTTTACAAATTTAACGCTCTTTTCTTGCTATCATCCATTTCTAGTAGACATCTCATATTTATTAAATAATAGATTATATCTTGGCACCAGATACAATTATCCATATCACAAGTATAATCAATTTCAGTCTGATTTACCTGATTTCCATCAAGATTGGATTGAGCCATTAACTTTTCCAATCCTTGTCCTCTAACCAACTTGTTGATCTATATATCAACATTGAATTCTTGAATTCTATTTATCCATCTGCATCTTCTTCCATACACCTCTTGTTGTGAAAAGATTGTTAGAAAGTAAAGTCCACCAAGATAACTGAGAGGGGGGGGGGGGGGGGGTGAATCAATTATCTAATAAATACAACCTTTATCAACATTAATAGAATTTAAACATGTAAGAAATGTAATCAACAACCATAGAAATATATTCATACACAATAACACAATGACACAAGATATGTTGACTAGGGAACCTCTTGATCAAAGAGTAAACCCCAGTGGGAATGATGCCCAAAAAAGATGGACTAATATGAAAGTTCCTTGTGAGAGGATGGACTCTTTTAGGAGTCTTATGAAATACATTTAGTACATATGAGTCTCTATTAGGAGACTTTGAATCCCTGCTAAAAGATTCTAACTCTGTTAGGAGTTATAGAAGACAAAAGGACCCACTGCCCAAACAGCTTCAAGGGAAGATCACTGAACACACTATCCAACTGATCTTTGTATTACCCAATAGAATAATACTAAAAGATTACTGATATCAACTATTAAATACTCCTTCTCTGACTGTGCCAAACCACACCAACTACTTTATCAGATCTCAATACCAGATCCCTATACTTCACATATCCTCTTCCAACAAGTATTGCACAAATCCACAATTCACTTTCACAATTCAATTCCAAATTCTCCCTATTAAAATAAGGAAAAAATTCCTTCCTTTATACCAAACTCAAGTAATTACAAATGAGCCAGCATACAAACTACAAAATAAAAGTTTCCACACATTACACTAAAATTACACAAAACTATCAGCTTCCAATTAAGATAATTCTTCACTCATGTGACCTTGGATCTTGTGCTCACATCCATGTAACTAACATTATGTATTCAACTACTTCATAACTGTGCATGATCAGATTCAATCCCGATTAGGAGATATCATCCGATTTCCATAAATCCCTACTCAGGAACACTGCCTGAATACTGCTTCCACTGGTTTCCTCATAACTGTCATGAAGAAATGAATTTCTATACTCACTCTTAACCATGATCTTATAGAAAATCATAGAGTAAGTCCTGAACTCTGCATATCTTTATCTCCAATATCCCAAGTGCACTAACAAACACTGTTTGCTTCTCTGCTAATCTTTAGTAGATTACTTTGTTGACATCAATGACAATCACAGTCATGAATGCAACAACAACTACTATAGAATGGTTACAAATACTCCCCCATAGGATATATTTAGCATTCATTCCTAACAATCTCCCCCATTGGCATTGATGGCAACATACATGAAAAAACATCCAAGTTCCATGAATACCAACACTGCAACACTGTTGCTCTAAAAATTCCACTGCTACTCTAAAAATTCTTCAAGTCCTCTTCATCAATCAAATCTTGCTTCATTTTCCCATCCAGTTCTCTCCAATAAATGGTTTTTCATGTATACTTCTCTCCCATTGACATCAATGATAGAAGTTTCATCATTATGTCAACAAGAACCTCAATGTCAAAAGATATTGTTCAGAAAAATACATTCACTAGAATCCTCATGACTCAGCTCAAATACACATACTCCGCCATAGAGGAAGTACCACCATCTAGTCCAAAAGAAAGATAGGGATCATATACCACTAGATAGATGCAAAAATCTGCATCACTTCTCAAAAGTAGGATAGGGCATAACCTCGAGCATGCCTCTCAGGTACTCAAATGTATTCTTAGGAAAAGGTTTTGTAAATATGTCTGCAATCTGCTGCTTTTTGCTTATATACTCAAGTCTAACTTCTTTCTCTACAAATTTCTCTCTCACTACATGATACTTTATTTCTATATGCTTTGTCTTAGAATGTAACACAAGGTTCTTAGACATACTAACTGTACTGGTGTTATTACAATGTATAACAACAGGCTCAACAAATTTTATTCCAATATCCTTCAACATTTGCTTCATCCATATTATCTGATTACAATTATTTTCTCCTACCACATACTCTGCTTCTATTGTTCTTTGTGAAATATAATTCTGCTTCTTGCTTAGCCAAGAAACTAATCTTCCTCCAAGGAAAAATGCTCCCCCACTGGTTCTCTTTTTGTCATCAACACTACCTCCCCAATCAACATCTGTATATGCACACAGGGTAAAATCATTAGATTTTTTATAAAATAATCCATACTAAATTGTGCCTCTTATGTACCTCAGTATCCCCTTCACTACTGCATAATGTGATTCTCTAGGTTTATCTTGAAATCTTGCTACAATTCCAACTGCATGTGATATATCAAGTCTTGTATGAGTTAAATATTGCAATCCTCCAATCATAGATCTGTACTTTTTTTGTTCTACTGCAGGAGTCTCATCTATCCTAGATAACTTATGTCTGGTTACCATAGGTGTTCCAATTGGTTTATAGTTCTCCATTCCAAATATCTTCAATAAGTCATTCAAGTACTTTTTGTGACTTACAAAGATACCATCATTGTTCTGTGTTATCTGCAATCCTAAAAAGTATATCATCTCATTAATCATACTCATTTCAAATTCAGTCTTCATTTCATCTGCAAATTTATCACTAGCTTCATCTTCTCCTCCAAAGATAATATCATCAACAAAAATAACAATATCCAACAAACCATTTTCAATTTCTTTTTTGTATAAGTTTCTATCAGCTGTGCCTTTTTCAAATCCTAATTTTATCAAATACTTATCCAATCTAGCATACCAAGTTCTAGGTGCTTTTTTTTAGTCCATATATAGTTTTCTTTAGTTTACATACCATATCTCCTTCTTTAGTTAAGGAAAAACCTTTAGGCTTCTAAATATAGACTTCTTCTTCCAATTATCCATTCATAAATGTTGACTTCACATCCATCTGATACAATTTAAATTTCTTGTAAGCTGCATAAGCCAAAAACATTCTTACTACTTCAATTCTTACTACTAGTGAAAAAGTTTCTTCATAGTCAATTCCTTCTTGCTGTGAGTATCCTTTACATACCAATCTTGCTTTGTTTCTTACAACTTCTCCTTGTTCATTCATCTTGTTTATGAATACCCATTTTGTTCCTATAACATTCTTATCTTTAGGCCTAGGGACCAATTCCCAAGTCTTGTTCTTTTCAATCTGATCTAGTTCTTCCTTCATAGCTTTAATCCAATGTTCATCTTCATAGGATTCACTAGTAGATTTAGGTTCAATTTGAGAACTTAAACATAACTTTTCTTGTACGTTATTTTGTGTTAAAACTCCTCTGTCTATGCTTCCAATAATCTGATCAAAAGGATGATTCCTTGATAGATTTTTGTTAGGTGTCACTATCTCAGTACTTGTTTCTACTATAGGTTCTTCAATGGTTCCTTCACCATGTTTTTCATTCAACAAATCACTGTTAGTCTCATAGAGTAATTCAACATTCTCTGGATTGGGTCTAGGATGAGTTCCTTCATCTGATTCATAATCAAGCATCCTTTCCTGAATTTTGAAATTTTCATCAACTTTAACATTTGTGCTCTCAACAATAGTCTTAGTTCTTTTATTGTAACATCTATAAGCTTTTCTCTTCAATGAATATCCAAGAAATATACCTTCATCACTTCTAGGATCAAACTTTCCAATGTCATTATCTCTCTTAATATAACATTTTCTTCCAAAAATTCTAAAATATTTAACTGATGGTGCATGTCCAAACCATAGCTCATAGGGTGTCTTGTTTGTGTCTGCTCTGATTTGTACTCTGTTCATTGTATACACTACTTTGTTCACTGCTTCTCTCCAAAATATCTTCACTAAGTCATTCTCAAATAACATAGCTCTTGCTTCCTCAGTCACTGATCTATTTCTTCTTTTTGCAATACCATTTTGTTCAGGTGTTCTAGGGGCTGAAAACTGTCTCTTAATACCATTCACTTCACAAAAATTGTTAAATTCTTTTGAAGCAAATTATGCACCTCTATTTGATCTTAGACATTTAATTTTCATTCTAGATTCATTCTCAACTTTGTTCTTAAC
This sequence comes from Chamaecyparis obtusa, assembly GCA_027943335.1. Lineage (NCBI taxonomy): Eukaryota > Viridiplantae > Streptophyta > Pinopsida > Cupressales > Cupressaceae > Chamaecyparis > Chamaecyparis obtusa. The sequence goes on from BSBK01011403.1 coordinate 441,184, forward strand.
AATATTAAACTTATCAAATGCTTCAAATTTTTCTATAAGACATGAAATCCACATCATTCTTGTAAAATCATCAACAAGAATCATAAAATACCTTTCTCCATAGAATCCTCTAGTCCTTGTGGGACCACTCAAATCTATATGAACAATTTCCAACTTCTCTTCTATTGTAAACTTCTTGCTAGGAAATGAGCTTCTCTTTTTTTTGGCCATCACACATTCCTTGCAAATCATGTTAGTAGGCTTCATAATTTTAGGCAAATCTCTTAATGCAAGTGTAGTACTTACTTTCACAATGTTATCAAATTTCATATGACAAAATCTTCTCTGCCATAACCAATTGTCATCAATCTTAGTAATCAAACATTTAATCACAGTAGGATTCAATTGAAATACATTACCTCTAGTTCTAGATCTAGTACCAATAAAATTACCATCCTTGTCTTTGATTACACAAGTTTTCTCAGTAAACCAAACTTGATATCCCTTATCAACTAGTTGTCCAATACTCAAAATATTATGTTTCAAACTATCCACAAAGTAAACATCATCAATATTAGTCTTTCCATCAAGAGTAATAGATCCTATACCTTTAATCAAATAAGGTGCATTGTTTCCAACTCTAACAATTCCTCCATCATAATTGTTAAACTTTATGAAATTTTTCATGTCTCCTGTCATATGATGTGAACAACCACTATGTATAATCCAATCAACTTTCTTTTCTACTTGAGAAACTAAATCTTTTTCTTCCTTAATTTCTATTTAAGGATTTTCTTCTTTAATTGCTACAAATCCTATATCATCATGCTCAGTATCACTTTCACTCAAATATTTCTCCAAACTAGTTTCAAGTTATTCATCAGTTGCATAATAACATTCTTTATATCTTCTAGGTGTAAAGTTCTTTCTATACTTCTTAACTCTCTTAGGACACTTAGATGCAAAATGACCAAATTCTTGAGAAATCTAACATTTAAAATTTTTCTTACCATCTGGTTCTCTTTTCACAAGAAAGGAAATACCATCTTCAATCTTCCCATCTTCTTCATTTCTTGATTTACTACTACTAGCATAATCTCTACTTACACTGATGCTTCTTAAAAAAGTAGGGCAAACACTAAGTGCATTGAATGATGTCTCCATTCTAGGTAAATCTCCTAATAGCCTCAAGTTCATCTCTTCTACTTCCAATCTTCCAAGAAGAGTTTCTCTGGTAAAGTTCATAGTACAAGGTATAACTTGTTAAATCATCTATTTTTCCTGATTAAATGCAAGAGTCAATGTTCTTTGAATTTTCCATATCACTTCATTCTCTGTCTTGGTTCCTCCAAAAGATTTTATACTTGCAACAATCTCTAACATTCTACCAATATAGCTTCTAACACATTCATCTTCCATCATTCTTATATCTTTAAATGCACATATCTAATTATGTCATCTGACTTTCTTAGCATTATCATCACCTTCAAAAGTAGATTTTAAAGCTAACCAAATTTCATAAGATGTCTTCAGATATTTTACCTGACTGTACTCATTTTCTAGAACGGATAACAAAAGTGCTTCTCTAGTAAGTATGTTGCACATGAATAGATATCTTTCCTCATTAGTACATCTTCAATCTTGTCCTCATCAATGATAGCCTTTTGATTCTTTGTGATTAACCAATAACCTGGTCCTCAACAAAGTAAGTGTGTCTATCTTTTCTTTCTAGCTATCAAAATTTACTCCATCAAACTTAGGGCTTTCTTTCCTTAAATGATTCACCATGGATCTCCTTAAGTTGTTAAACTTTTCCTTCAAGGACCTACTGCTCTAATACCAATTGTTAGAAAGTAAATTCCACCAAGATAATTGAGAGGGTGGGGGGAATGAATCAATTTTCTAATAAATACAACCTTTATCAACATTAATAGAATTTAACCATGTAAGAAATGTAATAAACAACCATAGAAAGATATTCATACACAATAGCACAATGACACAAGATATGTTGACTAAGGAACCTCTTGATCAGAGAGTAAACCCCAGTGGGAATGATGGCCAAAAAAAATGCACTAATATGAAAGTTCCTTATGAGAGGATGGACTCTGTTAGGAGTCTTATGAAATACATTCAATACATACGAGTCCTTGTTAGGAGACTTTGAATCCCTGCTAAAACATTCTAACTTTGTTAGGAGTTATAAAAGACAGAAGGACCCACTACCCAAACAACTTCAAGGGAAGATCAATGAACAGACTGTCTAAATGATCCTTGTATTACTCAACAAAATGATACCAAAATATTACTGATCTGAACAATTCAATACTCCTTCTCTGACTGTGCCAAACTGCACCAACTGCTTTATCAGATCTCAATACTAGATCTCTATACTTCGCATATCCTCTTCCAACAAGTATTGCATAAATGCACAATTCAATTCCACATTATCCCTATTACAATAAGGAAAACATTCCTTCCTTTATACCACACTCAAGTAATTAAAAATGAGTCAGCATACAAATTACAAAATAAAAGTTTCCACACATTACACAAAAATTACACAAAATTGTCAGCTTCCAATTAAGATAATTCTTCAGTCGTGCAACCTCAGATCTTGTGCTCACATCCACATCACTAACATCATGTCTTCAACTTCTTCATAACTACACATGATCAGATTCAATTCTGATTAGGAGATATCATCCGATTTCCACAAACCGCTACTCAAGAACACTACCTAAATACTGCTTCCACTGATTTCCTCATAACTGTCATGAATAAATGAATTTATGTGCAAGCTCTTAACCATGATCTTATAGAACATCATAGAGTAAGTCCTCAACTCTACATAGGTTGATCTCCAATATCCCAAGTGTGCTAACTCAAACACTATCTGCTTCTCTGCTAATCTTCAGTAGATTACTATGTTGACATCAATGACAATGACAATCATGAATGCAACAAAAACTACTACAAAATGGCTGTGAATACTCCCCCATAGGATATATTCAGCATTCATTCCTAACAAAGATGTATTTCACTACAACACTTGGTACAAAGAAACCACAACTTCTCCCATTAGATAACATCTAAAAGCCTTTATAGCCTTCACATGTGCATATTCTTGTTTTTCATTGATATCATATTTGAATTTAGTAGCCTATAAAGATTTACTAAAGAATGCAATAGGTTGTTCAAAACCCTCATCATTTTTCTATAATAGGACTGCAACAACAGTGTGAAAAGAAGAAAAAGAAAAAACATGCATCGAAACATTGTAATATGGTTTCTTTAGTACAAGTACATCCTTGATTTCTTGCTTGATATTCTTGAAAGCCTCATCAGGTTCACCGTCCCATTTGATCTCAGATTATTTCTTGAACATATTTATTTTTGGCCTAGTGATCTTAGCAAAGTTAGTAACAAATCTTCTTAAGAAATTTACTTGACCAAAGAAAGATTGAATTCCTTTTATATTTTTTGGCTTTTGAATCTTGTCAATTTCTACTACTCTTTCTGGATCAATTCTTAGTCCCTGCTTCCCCACTAGGTGGTCAAGAAACTTTCCCTCAGTCACACCAAATGCACATTTTCTTGGGTTTAGAGAAATGCTATATTCCAAAGCCCTCACAAATATCTTCTCCAAATGAGAACAATTATCTTCCTCTCTTTTGGAATATGTAGTTAAGTCATCTTGGTAGACCATGAGGAAAGCATCTATAACGTTGGAAAAGGAAACATCCATTGCTCTTTGGAAAGTGGCACCAACATTTGTCAAACCAAAAGACATCCTTACATAGACATAAGTTCCCCAATGTGTTTTGAAAGTTCTCTTAAACTATTCTGGTTCTTTCACAATCACCTGGTTGTAACTAGAGAAACCATCCATCATGGACATTATGGTAGATCTAGTTACTCTTTGTAGCATTTATTCCATGTTAGGAAAGCAATAATTATCCGTCAGAGAAGATATGTTTAGGTTCCTAAAATCTACACACAATCTGATATCCCCATTGTTCTTTCTCATAGGGACCAAGTTTTACACCCAAGAAGAGTGCCTAATAGGCTCTATGATCCCAACATCTCTTAGCTTTATAATTTCTTCTTGTATCTTAGGTGCCAAGGTAGGATTGATTGGCCTTTGTTTCTACCTAAAAGGTTTAGCATCTTTTTTCAAAGGAATGATATGTTGAAATATATCTTCTCTATAAATATTTAGGCCATCATATGACAATGAAAAAACATGCCTAGATCTTCTCAACAACTCAATCAAAGACTTTCTTACTTGCTGAGACATTCATTTCCCAATGTATATATTTTTTGGTGTTTCTTGGGTACCAAGATTAACTTCCTCTAGGTCCATATGGTCTCTTTTCTTAGTATCCATTTGGACTCTATCCTAATTATCAAATATAGTTTCTAAAATAACAAGTCCCTTGGGAGCCTTTTTAGTCTTTAGTTTCAAGATTTCATTTCCAAGGATAACTTCATTTACCTCTGCAGTTTCAACTAAGGATGAGCAATCTAGTTCTTGACCATGATACCTATCCTCACAATTCATAAATCTCAAGATATCTTGGTCATCCTCAAAAACCTACCAATTTTCATTATTATCTAGTATACTGGGTCTAGTTTGAGTTTCAACTTTTGAAAGCCTGAAAAGGTGATGTCAGTGGGATTGATTGCTATATTGACTAGAAAATCAGCCATATTATTATTTTTCCTATCCTTCCATACAATATTGAAGGCATCAAAACTTTTAATCATTGTTACTGTGAAATTTCCTACAACACTTGCAGCAAATGATCATGGTGGATGTTTTGAGTTGTTAACTAGTTTAGGTTCATTTTCCAAGCTTTCTGTGGTTATCTATTTTTAGCCCAAGTGTGTTTACTATTTTGTAATAGCAGTATAGATTCTTTCCATGCATTTTACTTTTTAGCAGCATAGGTGTTATGACTCCTAAAGGAACTTAGTGCACATACTGTGCTGACCCATTTCAAGTCCTACGTCCCTAGGTTGACAATTCAAGTGTTTTTCATGATGGAATAGGTAATCTATAGAATAGATATATTATCCTTGAGAGAGACAATGGTGTGATTATCTTCATCTATTGTGAAACCATACATTTTTGGCACTGTTGCCGGGGATTGTGTAAAACTAGGAACCTTCATGAGTCCTTTATTTTCAGATTAGTTTGTTAGCTAAGAACCACAAAGTTGTGGGCTTGATTAACAAGTCACCAATTTGTTGCATGCATTGAAGAAGGAGAGATGTCCATAGTAGATTCCTTTTGAAGGAGCCTATAAAACCAAAAGAGGAATTTGAAGAACAAGAAATGCCATTTCTTGATGCAAGCCCAAAAATTAATGCATCATCATCTTTAGCAGAAGAAGATACCCATAAAACATTTGACCTCCATCCATTTGAGGAAGTATTGGCCAGTTTCCATACTAACCCCACTCCAGCACCACTTGCTGTCCAGAATCCACCAGCAATTACCAACTTCAGGCCACAATTTCAATATCCTATACCTCTAGCTATGGTAGCTCCCACATTTCCATTTCTAATATTGAGTCTCTTCACTAATCCCAATCTCAAAAATATACCTGCATTAGCATTACAAAAGTTTTATGGTCTTGTCACAAAGGATCCTAATACTTTTCTGTTTGAATTTGATATCCTGTGTTGGAGCTTTGACTATAATAATGATAGTCACAAGCTAAAATTATTCCTAGCCACACTAAAAGAGTCAGCTTTAAAATGGTTTATGGGCTTGGGGGAAAATGCAGTAGCAAATTGGGATGATATGAGACATTTTTTTCTTAGAAAGTATAAGGAATATTGTAGGGGAAATGATTCAAAAGGTGATGACATCTTTAGAATGTCACAACAGGATGATGAAACATTAGAAGATTATACATCTTGCTTCCTGTTCAACTTACAGAAGAACCCATAACATGCCCTACAGGAGGAGTCCCAGAAGCTAATTTTTCTCAGAGTAAATGAGAGCTGTCTTGAAGCATTGGATTTGATGGAAGGAGGAGATATATCCAAATCTTCATGGGATGACCTTCAGAAGATTTTCCAGAACTACTCTAGGTTAGCAGTAATGAAAGGAATGAGATTTCACTCATCAATAGCTAAGGGAAGTGGCTCTGGTATTTCAAAGATGGAAATTTCAAATTTGTTGTCTAATTTCAAGTAGGACATCATCAATGATGTCACCACACATTTGGATACAATGGATGCTAAGAAGAAACATGCAGAGGCTGAGGTGCAGTTAGCTGAGTACTGTCCACACTACCGGAAATAAAAGAAAGATTGTCAATGCAAATTGGTCGCTAATGTGGAGAACCAACATCTTCCAACTAAGTACTTAAAGATAGAAGGAGAAGATGAGAAAGTATTCTTCATTTCTCAATGTTGGCCATGGGCCCCACATCAAGGTATGCCTCAAGACCCTTTACAAAATTAAAATCCATATGGTAATCAATGGCAAAACCATAGTGTCCAAGGTCCTCCACAATATAGCCAACCTAATTGGAATAATGCTTGGAAAAATAATCCACAAAGTCAATGGTATCCTCCACAACAACCTCAATGGCCACAGTTCCCAAACCAATGGCAACCACCCCAAGGGAATTGTCAGTCTACGAATCAATTGAGAGGACCTCAGCAATGGCCTAACAATACTGGATACCCACCTTTACCACCTCCAACAAATGTGCCTGCGCTAATGCCACCACCTACAAGTTCTAGACCTCAAAAATAGACTTAGTTGCCTGCACAACCTCAGCCAAATCCAAATAACCAACAGCCACAACAACCCATGTATTCTGTTGATGCTCAACAATATCTTGCTTATGCTTTAAATGTTGCAGATATACATTTGAGATTTGGTACAACCCTACCAACACCTAAACCACCTCTTATAACTGAAATACCAGATACTCCTGTAGCATCAGTACCAGTAACTTCTCTACCGCAAATGGTTGACCCATCCAATGTAACTAGCTTAGCTCAAATTCTAATAGCAGTTGAACCTCCTTTTCTACAAAAGCTCATACAAAGTAAACCTACACAAATAGAAGAACAATCTTTTGACATCATTGACCAGCTGAAGAACATGCATATCTAGATTCCTTTGTTCCAAGCTATTAAAGATGTTCCTATTTTTGGAAAAGCCATCAGAGAAGCCTATCTAAAAAAGCCTGGGAGGAATAAAAAGGACCCAACCATAGTCCATGTTATAGGACAATTGGCTGATATCATGTTAGGAAAATTGGTCATTCCTAAATATTCTGATCCAGGAAGTCCAGTTGTGAATGTGATTATAAATGGTCAGTCTGTTAAAAATACTTTGATTGATCTTTGTCCTGCTATAAATATTATGACCAAGGATACTATGAAAAAGTTGAACATAGAAAGATTAAGGGCTACCCCAACAATTCTGCAACTTGTAGATAGTTCTACTCTCACTCCTAATGGGATGATAAAAGACATAGTAGTAACCCTAGACTCTCTAGAGTACCTTGCAGATTTCATGATTCTATCCCCAAAAGTCAACTTAGCTGGTTACCTTGTCATTTTATGATGACCATGGTTAGCTAAAACTGATGCAAATATAAGTTGTAGGTTAGGGAGTATGACCATATCATATGGATAGGGAACAAAGAAATTTGTCCTATATCCTCCAGCACAACCCCAACCAGATTTAAGCACACTTGTATGGCCAGATTTAGGGGATGGAGAGGAAGAATTAAACTCTATAGCATAGCTTATGATGTTACATAGATAGTCTTTTCTAAAGCTATAGGAGGAGGATTTAGTAATTCAAAGTATTCTCAATAATACTTGTGTAGTAGAAAAGGATGTTTCTGATAGCTTTGTGTTGGAACTAAGTACATATGAAGAATGTAATGAGAATTATTTTCTGCCTAAGGATCTAGACATTATCCATCAGCTTTTACCATGAGAACTAGATACAAGTCCCATCTCTAAAGCTACTATGGTTGATCTCACAACTACTATTGAGTTGTCAAAGGGTCATAATCTCCATGTCAATAACAAACTACCTCCCAAACAGATGAACAGTTAACAAAACTTCTTCAAAAATATGAAAAGGCTTTTGCATGGGACTATGAAGATATGAAAGGGTTAAGCCCCACATTATGCACTCATAGAATATATATCAATGAAGGGTGTCTGCCACTCTGTCAACCCTAGAGGCGGATTAATCCAACACTTAGGGAAATAGTTAAAACTAAACTAAAAAAATTGCTTGATGCTAGTTTTATATACCCTATATCTGATAGTCGATGGGTCTCACCTTTGGTTATAGTACCTAAAAAGGGAGGGAAGTGGAAGATTTGTGTGGATTACAGAGAATTGAATAAAACAACCAAGAAGGATCACTTTCCTTTACCATTTATTGATCAAGTTCTGGACACTCTGGCTGGTAAGAAATATTTTTCTTTTCTTGATGGGTACAGTGGTTATAATCAGATAAGTATAGCTCCAAAAGATCAGGATAAAACCACATTTACATGCCCATGGGGTACTTTTGCATATTGTGTATTTCCATTTGGCCTATGTAATGCTCCAATGACCTTTCAAAGAGCTGTAATTAGCATTTTTGCTGATATATCACATGACTGCATGGAAATATACATGGATGATTTCACAGCGTTTGGGGTCACCTTTGAGGAAGCTTTGATGAATCTTGAGAAGGTTCTTGTCTGATGAAAATAACATAATCTATCACTCAATAGTGAGAAATGTTTCATGCTCATGCAGGAAGGAGTGGTGCTTGGTCATTTCATATCATCTACAGGGATACAAGTGGACTCGACTAAGATAGAGGTAATTCTAACATTGCCCATACCTACAAAACCAAAGGATGTAAGATCATTTTTAGGTCATGCTGGCTATTATAGGCGTTTCATAAAAGATTTTAGTAAAATAGCTAGTCCTTTGTATACACTGTTGACTAAAGAAGATGAATTCATTTGGACACTCGCATGTAATGAAGCCTTCCTGCAGCTTAAGAAACTCCTCACTATAGCACCAGTTCTTAAAGGACCAGATTGGTCAATTCCATTTCATATCCATACTGATGCATCAGACTATGTTGTAGGTGTTGTATTAGGACAAAAGTCTTCTAACCTTGAAAATGCAATCTATTATATTAGTAAAAGCCTTCATGGTCCTGAACTAAACTACACAGTAACTAAGAAAAAAATTTTAGCTGTAGCTTATGCATTGAACAAATTCAGACACTATGTAACTGAATATTTTATTTTTGTTCATACTAACCACTCAGCTATAAAGTACTTAATGAACAAACCTGCTATAAGTGGTAGATTGGCAAGATGGCTCTTGTTGTTGCAGGAGTTTGATATTACCATTGTTGATAAGCCAGACAAGTCTAATGTAGTTGCTGATTATTTGTCCAGACTACAAATTCTTGATGAAGATCTGACTCTAATTGAAGATACATTTCCAGATGAGCATTTGTTCCACATAGAAACTCATACACCATGGTATGCAGATATAGAAAACTATCTTGTTACAAATAGAATACCCCCACACTTCTCTCAAAAAGATAGGAGGAAGCTAGCAGAGAAAAGTTTTCACTATGCATGGATAGATAACAATCTCTTCTATACTAGACCAGATCAAATCATGAGGAGATGTGTAAGGGAGGATGAGATATATGGCATACTACATGCCTGTCATGATGAACCCTGTGGAGGCCATTTTTCAGGAAAAATAATAGCATTAAAGGTACTTACAATTGGATATTATTGGCCAACATTACATAAGGATGCAACAAATTATACAACAAAGTGTGACAAATGCCAGAGGATGGGCCGACCAACTAGGTCAGATGAAATGCCACTCAATCCATAGGTTGTTGTAACACCCTTTGACAAGTGGGGTATGGACTTCATAGGTCCAATTGACCCACCATCAAATGGAAAATCCTACATCTTAGTATGTATGGATTATTTAACTAAATGAGTGGAAGTTAGAGAAATGAAAAATGAAAGAGATGAGAAAGTAGCTAAATTCTTATATGAGGAAATATTCACACGCTACGGAGTTCCTAGAGAACTTGTCACAGATCAAGGAGCCTAGTTCACATCCAACTTGATCACTAAACTTATGCAAGAATACAACATAAGGCACTAAAAATCCAGTCCTTATCACCCTTAGGAAAATGGGCAAGCAAAGGTCACCAACAGAGAAATTGAGGCCATTTTGACCAAGACAGTGCAATTACATCAGAAGGATTGGAGCAATAGGTTAACTGAAGCTGTATGGGCACACCGAACTACATGGAAGACAACAACTAGATTCACTCCATTTGAACATGTTTATGGAAAAACAACAATGTTTCCCATTGAATTTGAACATAAAACATTGTGCACTGCTTTAGAATTGAACATCAGTCTTCCTGCAGCATAAGAAGAGAGACTTCTCCACTTGAATTCACTGGATGAAATGAGAAAGATAGCTTTGGAAAGAACAACGATCATTCAAAAAAAATGAAAGAAGTGGCATGATGCACATATCAGGAATAAACACTTCCAAGTGGGAGATTGGGCTCTCCTATACGATTCTCATTTCGAAGAGAATCTAGGAAAGTTGCAGACTTGGTGGCTAGGGCCTTATGAAATTCAGTATGTATTTGACAATGGAGCAGTTTAGTTGACAACCATTGATCTTGTCCAATTCAAATTTATTGTAAATGGCCACCAATTGCATCTCTATCATAAACCACAAACCAAAGATGAGTTCTTGCAGAAGTACCAACCAAACAGTTTGCCAGATCCTATGGACACAGTTCCTGCAGCGGAGGGTGCAAACCTTCTTCCTACAGTCATACCATGACAAGCCTTCAAGAAGCATTCATAATAAAACCTCATTTAATATGAGGTCCATTCTTTCATTAATTTTTCTTTTTCTTCATATCAAATCATCTCATTTCTTTATCTATCATCCACTCACACTCCATGTCACCCACCAATTCTGTTTTTACTACTTTCAATAAAACATACCATCAACACCTTTTTTGTGTTCACAAAACTTCGCCAAATCATCAATTTACATGTAGAAGTATGCTCTAAAATTTTTAAGTACAACATTTTTTGCTCTTTATTCATTTTTAGCGCATAGGTTTTGATATTTATATATAATACTACATTAAATGTTTTGTATAAGCCTTAAGCCAGTTTCTCATTCCTCTACCAAAATTTTTAAGTGTGGACACTTGTCAAAATTTAGTGGGGGGCTGAGAAAGTGTATTAATTTACAAATGTCATCTCCACGTCACCCTAGTCATGTCCACATTATATGTTGTACTTTGGCAGTAGTCTAATTTTAATTTTAAAATCTTTTTGTATCTGTCGTACCTTTTCATTGCGATTTTGGGAAAGATCTCCTGTGTTTGACATGACTGAAAAAGGACTATGATTTATTACAAGAACAATTCTAGTTAAACATTGATGTCCTTCATAATTAATTACATCATTATTTTACATGCCAAACATAACGGAGTCTGGTTAAGGGAATGTGGTATCGACATTTCTTAGAAAGATCAGTTTTAAATTTTGAGAAGAGGGTATTTGTAGAAGTGTCAAAGGGCTAAAAATTATCAGGGTGGTGAGAATAGAAAAATTTAAGGCTAGGAATTTTGAAGATTAGAGGACAGTTGCTGAGACATGAGCCAGTTGTTCACATTATTCTACCTGCAGATGTGGAAGCAATCTGACGATTTAATGCATGTGGATGGCTTGGCTACTTCTTTCAGTTAACTAAGCTCAATGAAGAAGTAGCAATGGAGTTTATGAGGACATTCAATGAGGGGGAAGCCACAGTATGGGGATTAATAGTGATTTCAACTGAGGAGTGGATAGTAGAAGTCACAGGACTACCAGCTAATGGAGAGCATTATCCGAATGAACATGATGCCAGGTCATCGCGGGCATAGTTTTCTCATCTGGGTGACCCTCCACTAGAAATTTCAAAGCAAGGGTGTAAGAGACTCTCTCTTCCAGCTCCGTATCTAGAATTGGCAAAGAATATCATCAGGTATTTGACCTGCAAAGGTAGGTTTTCAAACTTGCACGCTCACCATTTTAAGCTGCTTAGTTGTGTAAGACATAACATTGAAGTTAATGTCCCCAATTTCCTTTATAATATGATGTGTATTAGCACCGAAGAAAATCAGAAAGGAAATGCAAATTCTATTTCTCATCATGCCCAAGTTAAGCTTTTAGTTGAAAGGTCTCGTAGGGATTCCTCCCCTGTATCATGGGCATAATTTGTTGAATTTAAAACTTTGCAGACTCAAGCCAATCCTGTTCCACAAAATTTAGGGAATGAGGAAGAAATTATAGAGCCTAGTCAGAATCCAGCTAAAATAGAGAAAGAACTAGCATTACCCTCTCTTGATAAACCCATTGAGCCTATTTCAGAGGGTGATATACCTAGCTCCTCTAGAGACAAAGGCAAGCATAAGGTTGGTAAAGAAAGCCCTAATCTTGAAAAGGAAGCCCAAAACCCTTCTGTTAAAGTGGAAAAGAGAAAAAGGTCTATTCCTGTAGAAACCACTCCTGCAACATCTACCCCAGTAACACCTAAACCAAAATGGACCCACAAAATAGTAGAAGTTAAAGAGATTCTTGTATGTTGAAGCCCTCGTATGTGAGGTCAAGTATCTCTAATTTCCACTAAAAACCTAAATGCTTCAATTTCAAAATCTCATATAGAATCAGTGGTTGAGAATATTCCAGATGACTCTCCTATACAGTTGGAATCCAAAAATGTGGAAACAAATGAAAATGAGCCTGTCAATGAAATGCCACAGGGAAATCAAGAAATGTGTGAGTCAACTCCTATTATTGTCACATAAAATGTCCGTGAAAATGTTCAACCTACTTCACCACCAGTCCCTATATATTCTAATGTTTCTATCATGCCTTATAGATCCTCCTGGTATACCCATTACTTCCAACAAGTTGCTAAGGAACAAAAGAATAAAGCTATGGCTCAAGAATTCCCTTCATCTACAATCCAATTTATATTATTTGGTCTGTATAATCACTTCATTTTTCAAAAGGCCTTGTGGAGGCAGGAACAAGACCAAATTTAGAAGGTAATGTTTGACAAAGATGAGGAAATTGAGTCACTAAATGAGCAACTTGAGAAATAGAAACAACAGATGAATAAGGCTTTAAAGCTAGCTGACTAGGTGATGGCCTATAGGCCACCACCAAGGGTATATTCCATTTGTTTAAAGGAGCAATTTATGTTATTTCAACTAATGATGACAATAAAGGAAGTTGATTGTGAATTTAAAAATGCTCAAGATTTCTAGAATGTGTATCAAACTTTATATAATTTCATAATTCCACATGAGACAGAGTGGAACCCTCTTCTCTACATAGGGCATGTTCACCTCAGGGCTTTAATGTCCTGGATGCATAATGAGACAAATTATGACAGGTAGTTAAATACCTATAGAGATCTTGATAAATCTGAACCATTACCACTGTGGGCTAAATCACACAAGACTGATGAGCTTTTAAGAGACTGGTTCAGACTAACTTATGGGAAACTGAAACCAGAGATCATGGAGAAAGTATTTGTAGAAAGAGAAAAGGTTTAAAGAGACTACCAGACACTTCCAAACTTTACATAGCAAAGAGCTATTGTAGGGCTTAGGAACTAATGGAACCAACTACTAGAAGCCTTCAAAAAGGAAGAGCCACATAGCCCTATAAATTATGAGGCAATTGTTAATAGGGTGGCCAAGTATATACAAATGGGAAGACAAATTAGAAAGGAACTATGGATGCCATTAACTTTTCAGCCTCCTACCCTTCTTTGGCCTCTTTATGGTAATGATGCTATTAGACCGGACCCATTGATTGAGGAACACATGGGTGAACATTGGAAGTGCACCAGAGGATTATTCTACACCTTCAGAAGTGGGAAGAAAGGGAAAACTATAGTGGGAGACTTCAAAGCTATGTCAAGGAAGTATAATTCTTGAGGAAAAGCATTTGAATAGTGAGGGGTAGATGATGAGGCATATTAATGTCTCAATTTGATATAGTTTTCATAGTTTGGTCTTACTCTTTGTGCTTTGATAAAAATATTTCCAAAACATTTGTGTAAATATCTTGTGAACTTATGCCAGAGACAGCTAGAACTTACTAAACCTATGGGTAGTGTGTATGACATACTTTGCTTAATATTATACATAGAATGTAGTATTTCATATAAATATCTTAAGCTATGTTCTAATATCTAAGTAAGAGTAGGAATGTTATCTTGCATATATGTTCCGGATGTTTCTAACTTTTCAAGGAAATGAGGAGTGACGCAAAAGAGTGGTGATTACTGCATTAAAGGAAGAGGATGATGGAGATCGATCATGGAAAGGGAACCATAGTTCAGTTCCTATGAATAAGCCACACCTACAGAGGAGTTACTATTCCAGAAAATCTAGGAGACACAACTTGCTATATTTCCCGCAATTTGTTATTCTGTTGCTTAGTAGTAAATGTACTATGTCATGGTTGATCTTCCACCTTTTCTGGAAATGTTTGTTCAAGAATTTTATGTCATGTTTTTAATAAGTATCCAATCCTCTATATAATGGATTTGGATCATCTTAGTAAGCTAATGAGAAAATAGTCATTGCTGGTTTAAGATTTAGAAGTTACTCTTTTTCTGTTCTTCATGAATTATTCAGTTGATGTAATCAAAGAAGGATTTTAGTGAAAGAGTGATTTTGGAATACTTGTTGTGTTCATAGTTATTTGAAGACAACCAAGGGGGGCCACTTGGGAGGTGGAATAGATTTAGGTAGAGTAGATTTGTTCCTTTCAATTTCCTATTTTCAGATAGATTTACTGTATTAGTCCTGCAACATTGTTACTATGAAATTTCCTCCAGCACTTGTAGAAAATGATCATGGTGGATGTTTTGAGTTGTTAACTAGTTTAGGTTCATTTTCCAATCTTTCCATGGTTATCTTTTGTTAGCCCAAGTGTGTTTACTATTTTGTAACAACAGTATAGATTCTTTCCATGCATTTTACTTTCTTGCAGCATAGGTGTTATGACTCCTAAAGGAACTTAGTGCACATACTGTGCTAACCCATTTCAAGTCATACATCCCTGGGTTGAAAATTCAAGTGTATTTCATGATGGAATAGGTAATCTATAGAATAGATAATTATCCTTGAGAGAGACAATGGTGTGAATATCTTCATCTATTATGAAACCGTACAGTTGTCACCTTCATTTTTTCAACTTTGTCCATTGTATCAAATAGCTTCTTAGCTTCCTTTTGGATGTCTTTATCATGAACATTAGACATCTTGACAACTCCAGTTCCCTTTGGTTCCCACTTCTTACCTTTGAAATTCTTAACCATTACTACATAGTCACTCCTTAATTTTTTCCCAATGGGTTCCTTGGAACTTGTATTTTTTATAAACATTCCCGTAGCCTTGCTAGTGTCATGATTTACTATGATGTTTCTAGTTTGCACTTGGGTAAATATTTCTGTAGTGATCTTAGAAATTTAATCTTTTGAAGGTCTTCTCAAGTTTACTTGCTTTGAAGAGGAAATCATATTACATGTCTTTTCATCAATGTCTTCATCATCTGAAAAGACCTCATGGTGGAAAAGTGCCCTATTATGTCTTTTTAAACACACATCAGTCTCTTCATCAGGATCAAAAACATCTTCATGTTCTAGATATGAGTCAATCATGTTGCAACTAATGCCATTATTAGTCTCCTCTTGATCAAATCCATCAAATTCATCATCTTGATATGTAATTATGGATTGTGCAACCACACAATGCTCTAAAGAATGAGGAGATTGGTAGGCCATACACAATGGTGTATCCTCTACAACATTCACAATATCTTTGTGCAAGGGATCATGGATGATTTTGTCATTATTTCCTTTTTCATTCAGGACAATAGGTTTACTATGCTTCCATTGGGTGTTATAAGTGTAATTTTGCAATCTATTCTACCTATTGAAATTATTGTTGAAATGAGGCTTGTCAACCATAGGAATCTTATCATTCCTGCTATTTGGTACTTTTAAGTCCTTTAATGCATTTAGTACCTTATCCAACTTGTCATCTTCTTGCCTCTTATTCCAAATAGTCATTTCATTATACCTTTTGTAGTTTTTGTTCCCAAATAGCTTAGGGTCATCTCTCTTCCCACCCAATCTTCTAGTTATTTTCATATTATTCTCAATGTTCACTATAATTCTAAAGGCATCTTTGAGTGTCCTTGGTTATTTGTCTCTTAGTTGGTATCCAGTCTTGCCATCAAAAGTATTGAGGTATGTGGCAAGACAAACATTTTCATCTAACCTCATAACTTGAAATGGCTTATGCATACCCTTTTAAAATCTCATGTTGAAATCAGCTACTAATTCATTCTGATTCTTCTTTATGTTATTGAATTCATTCAACATGAAGCTAGCATTTGATTTGTCACCATATTTTTCTTTAAAACATTTTTCAAAAGTATCCCATGTATCAATACATCAACTAGGGAGCCTTTTAAACCAATCTATAGCATCTTCTACTAAAGATTGAACAAATAGTTTCATGATTACACCCTCATGCTGTATCTCGTAATGATTCAACATATATACAAACAACTTAAGATTCTCTTCACAACTAATAGAATTATTACTAGAAAATTTGGGCACCTTATCTCTTATCTCAATTATAATAGCATTAAGATAACCAGGTATCCCATCAAAACTAATTTTCCTATGCCCTTCTAATTGCATAGGTCTTCTTTGAAAATTCAATCCATTTTTTCCACTGGGTCCAACATTTTATGTTGTACTACCAAATACTTGTGTAGTATTTGATTGTTGCTTAAGATCAACATTTGAATTAGCAGATGAAACAAGTGGTAGGCTCTAATTTTTAATATTACTTAGTGGAATAGCACTAGAAGTTGTAGATGCCATACCCATTTTAGTTGCAGATGGTTTGAGAGTGTCTACAAATGAAGACTTCAAGAATTGAATCTTCCTTTTTTTTTTCTACAACAGATGATTCAACTTCAACCTTCTCTAATTATTTTGCTAAGTCATCTATTTCTTTCCTTCAAAATTGGAAATAGGTGGTGGCATATTTGGTATAATCATAGGCTCATTTATCTTAATTCCAACCATCTTCTACTTCCCTTTTTAATTTTTTATATCAGGAGGCTTAATGTTTTTTGTTGTGTTTTGTTCCTTAGGTTGAGGAACATAACCCTAAACTTGTCTAATCATAGGGCCCTCTTGTTCAAACTCTTGGTCCTGCAACAATTGTTCTTTCTCTTTTCTTAAAGCATGAAGGTCACCAAAAAGATCAGGTTGCAAAGATTTAGGAGCAAAAGAAAATATTTTGTTTCTCTCCTTGAATTCATTAATATTTCTAAGAAGAGATTCTCTCTCCATTAATGCATTTATGGTCTCAGCCTCTCTCTCCTTTTGTTCTCTTGTAAATTGCATCTTGCTCTACGAATTGTAATCTTAGAGAACCCAAATTAGTAGGGTGTACCATAATATCTTCACAGCTTGATGAGACATCCATATCACTGATTTGTTGATATGGAAAGTGGACCTTCATTGGCTCCAATGATTGTCTTTCTAGATTAACTTGGTTATGATGCATATTAGGCACATAATTCTTACTTCCTCCCTTTGTGTTTTTATTTTCAAGGAGTACAACTTTATTCTGAAACAACATTTCTAGGGTATCATAAAAATTGTCTCCAGAGAGACCATTGTTAGATTTTGAACTCTTGTACCATGATCCCTCCTCATTTGTAGATGTATGTACTACCCCATCTTCAACATTATTACCTTGTTCCCTTATAGGTGCATTGGTGGACTCTCCACCTCTAAGAATGTGTTAAACATATGGCTTGCAAGAATTTCAAGTACTTTGTGCTATTACATTCCCCAACAGAGTCACCATTTTGTTGGCTCCTTGTCTTTCCACTTGCAGATTTATAATATAATTGACAAACTAATGTCACTGACTCTTACAACCCACTCCAAATCTATCAAGGAAAAGGAACAATTAACAAGGATAAAAAATAATGATGCGCCTATACTTTGAGCCTTGAATGCTTTGGTGGGTATACTTATATATTCACTTCTTGAAAGCAATCCAAAAAATTAATTATATCACTTATCATGAATATTACTTATTTTGATTAAATTTTTTTTATCATTTATAGATTGTTTGATGTTGAAGAAATTCTTCTAGAGAACAGATCAGTGTCTTATTCTAGGGCATAGAGTCATCAACAATATACATCAATAGAAAAACAAAATCCAACACTCCTAAAATTTAGAACAAATGCTTGACAAATTATTCTTCTCATTCCCACATTCAGACATGGAATTCTTGCAAAGACTCTAAACTCTCTGAAATTCCCTTAAAGAATTTACCCCTTCCTTGAAAGAGAATTGAAAGACAAATTCACAATCTAGTTTGTAAACCATACATCAATTTTAGTTTGAAATATTAACATATAAAAATTTAAGCCTTAAAACAAGAAGACACACAAATTTGAGATGAAATCTTAGAGTATTTTCATTAATATTTTCAGTATCAATACATTGACAATGGCAGAATATGCCTGAACCAAAACTGGAGAACAAAATTTGTATTCTATTCAATTAAAAATTTCAACATCCTGAACAAAAAGTTACACTTGACTACTTATAGCATTCACTAGCCATTTTGGAATCTTGGAAGAATCAGGATGCAACAAGCTTTGGATGGCTAGGAAAGGAAAATCACTAGAAGACAAAAATCGTTACAAAGTATTACATAAAACTCGATGGAGATGGGAAGAATATTTTCCAAATCATTCCATATCCTCAACAGGTGGCACCTTTCACTACATATGTTCAAAGTAGTCTCATAGGTTGTTACATGGAAAGTGACCCCCTCAACCAACTAACTTACATTGTCCTCTTCATGACGACTACTCTCCCTCTGCTCAATGATCAAGTGCCAGATGTCACTTAGTCCTGATCCATTGCCTCCAAATCAGTAGGTGTGGGATTTTTCTTCTTGGGATTTGTGCTTCTATGCCATGCATCAACCTATTCTTTGGTGGGCCAAGTGTATTCCTTTAAATCTTGTAGTATCTTCACCTACTTATCCAATCTAGAGTCAGTTATAGCTTTGGCATCTGCAACAAACTTGGAGCAACCACTCTCCACCTTAAAAACATCATCAAAGATGCCATTGAACCTATTAATATCCAAGGTGCCATCATTATCTGGGAAAGCCTCTTGGCTTGTCAATAATTGGTCCATTCTTGATTTCCATTCCTTCACCCCTATGATGTCACCATCACCCTTATGAATAGGAGGAAAATACTTACTAAAATTAGGTCCAAACATCTCTATCTTATCCCTAACTTGCCTGGCTTTTCCTTTGAAGAATGCCCATGTAGCACTAATGAGTTCAATCTTTTCTCCCACTTCTCCAAGAGACTCTGGGATGTCATTCCTATGTGGCTATAACATTTCAAGCTTCTCAAAAAGTGCACTCCTACCAGACCACATGCTAAATAATAGCTCCAAAGTAGCCATAGCATCATTCACATTCCCATTTATCCTTTGGAACATGATAAATGAATTATGGACTAGGTCCATCTTTCCCTTTATCACTTCAAGTCTATGTTGCAAGATCTTTGTTAGGGCATTGAGGGATACTTTTATCTTGTCCTTATCTAACTCACTAGTTGCCACATCAGATACCCTTGTCACTTGGACCTCTAAAAATTTAACTTCTATAATAGGAGGAGGGATAGCCTTAGATGCTTCCTCAATTTTGTTCTTCATTAACTACAACTCATCTTATAACATCTTTATTTTCATGAGATTTTTCTCTCTGTCCTTGGCTAGTAGGGTGGGTGCTTCAAATAATTTTCCATACTTGTCAGAGAGTTGTGTAGTCTTGGCCTCATTTAAATGGAAAAAATGAGTCACTGCCTATGAAACTTCAAGATCACTGGTGTTTTGCATAGTCCAGATGATATTATCTCACTCCATTTTATCCTCAATACTAACAAGAGAGGGATTTTGAGTCCTTCAGAAAAGATACCACATTGCCAATATTTGAGACCTAGGGTCATAGCCACATCCTCTAATCATATCCCCAATTTGAGCTTCATATGACAAGCCACCCTGTGGCTATCTCCTTATTTGATCTATGATGAAGACGGAGGTCAAATCCCACCCTAGAACTAGGAGCATTCCACTTTATTTGACCAATTGCCTAGCCTCTTCAACTATTATCATTTCTAATGCTAGATCATAAGAGGCTCGGGCTTGCAAGGCTTCATTGCTTAGTTCTGCACCCTTAGTTCCCTAGATAGAAATCTCCCATTGCTTTCTCCAAATCAAGAAGTTTTTAAATTCATCAATTTTTATGAATTCATCATCTTTCATGCATTCTTCTTGAATTAGTTCTCTTTCATCTTGGCACAACAATGGGGGCAGCTCAACCTCCTCTTGCCTATGTACTTTCTTACCTTCTTTTATGCTCTTTCTCAAGCGGTAATGATAAGATCTATCACCTATTTTCAAGGTAGAAGCCATGTCCACTTTTCTCCTTGCACCCTTTTCTCTTAAAGATTCTCCCTCCTCAATTATTTTCTTCTTTTGGAGAGGCTCATGTGTATCCCCTGCCTCTGGTGCATCAATCTCCTATTCTTGAATTGGCTCCTCCACATTTTGATGTGGGCTATCCGCTTCATATGAACTATCATTGCTAGTTTTATACTCAAAAGATGAGTATCCCTTTTCAATTTTCACCTTGGCATCCAATTGAGAGTCTAATTGATTGTACAAGATGTCATAGTTCTAGATCGTCTTGTCAATGCTTTCACTGTATGGCAGATCAAGGAAAAAACCACTAAAGGGAATCTATTTTTCTCAATTGTGTCTCTAAGTCCATCAAGTCTTGGAATTTTCCCAATCTCCTCTCAATCTATTCTTCATCTAGGATATTTCTGATGATATCCTCCCTATCACAACCATCATGTTCTTTAATGACTCCAATGCTAGGGATGAGAATTTTCCTTGCATTTTTTTATGAAGTCCTCAGGGTCTACATATCTATATGCTACATCATCCATTGTTAACTAATTTAACCATAGGGAAGGCTGACGTAGAGCTCTCTTTCCAATTACAAAATTTGTTACTTTAAACAATTTGGGAGTAAAGGTCCCCTTCTTGTGTGGGGCCAAAATATATTTATCTATCCAAATAAATTTCCATATAAACTCCAATAGAGAAACCCTTGGTGGCACATATTTGGGAACAACATGAGGGGGTTGAGGACACCCATAGACTCTGATTATGGTGAAATTTTCACCCAAGTAGAAATCATGCAAATTGTGATCAATTGGCCATTTGTCCACATACTCTCTAGGCCTCAAAAGCCTGAGCATCCTTACTGGGAGCCTTGTGAAATCTATTCTCATCATATTTTGGAGTAGACACACTATCCAATTCTGAAAATGATTGCACTCTCTCTCATTTGATGTAAAATTCAAAACCCTTAACCAAAACTGTATTGGGTTTGGAATTTGTTGGTTCACCTTCCTCAGCCTCAACATGCTTACATCCATATGATCAATGTTAAAGAACATAATTAAATGCATAAAAAAAGAATAATGCATGAACTTGGATGGCTTATTATTACATTGACTGAAATTAGACCCACATGCATCCCATCAATCACATATTGGATGTAGTCATAGTTAGTGTTGGCATGATGACTCTACATGTCCAACATGATCATCAACAAGTCTATTAGAAGTCTTTCTTCATCTCCATCTACCCCTAAGACTTGGCATAACCCATAGGCAAGGTATTTTATGTAGAAATGTAGGGCCTTGAATTCATATGGGGATTTCATATTACTAGGGAGAGGGGAAATTTACTTACTAGTTCTTGGCATATGATGGGTGACTTGGGTTTTCATAAGTTGTATCTATTTGTTATACTTTTCATTTTCCTTCCCTAGGTCAATCTCTGTCAAGGAATAAGTGTAAAGGTTGAAGGTGTTCATGAATGATCCCCTATCTAAGGTAACTAGCACTTATTTGTCACTTCTCTGAATTGACTTGGAGATTGGATCATAATTTCTTGTCAATTCTATCAATAAATCAAAATCTAGGAAAACATTAGGCACTAGCAATTTCCCCAATCCTAATTTCTAGGCATTACACAATGGAATGTGTATATCCCTATTACTATAGAAGTAGCTGGATATATGATAGATTGAGATAGAGGGAGTGATTGGGTCTCTATATTTTGGCAAGGAGCCAGTAAAGCTTTCATCACTAACCTTTTTATTCTGCATCGACCCTCAAAGCAATTTGATGAATTCCTCAGAATAGTTTGGCTTTCCCTTCTGGTATTCCTTCACTAGATGAAGAATGATTGGCCTCTAGTTTACTCATGTTTTCTGCTCTGAAAATAGTCTTTATTGCAAATTATCTCCTTGAAACTGATACTTTGCAATAGCTTGGCTTCACAATTCTCTCTCTGAAAACTAATAAGTGGAAGTATAGGAGGGTCTTGTCTATACATTCTTAAGCAATGAATGCGTGGAAATCATTAGGATTGCTAAAAATATTCTTCTAAGTCACCTTATCATTCACTTCTATGTGAAACCAAGTTCAAATCTAGGCTAGCCATAAGGTATGAAGTTGATAGGCCACATTTAATTCTAAGGTGACAACCCATGAGTACTGTTCCATTGATTAAAAACCTTGAAAATTGATAAAAACCCTTACTTGCATTGTGATTGGTCATTTCATTTCTTTTTGAAACATGTCGAACTTCTTTTTCCACATTAGAGTTACCTTTTTTCTTTATGGCCCGGTGAACTTAACCATATCTTGTTTGGTGATTCAATGAGTGAAGCATTCTCGAAATCTATGAACCTATATCTTAACCAGGGTTTCATTACGATATTTGGAAACCAAAGCATTTTAATAATCTCATAACCTTTCCTTTAAGTCACATTCAATTTGGAGACTCAACAAATGAAGTGAATTGTCCAATCTCATAAAGTTTTCTTAATCTTGGTTATATCATGAGATTGAGCGACTAAGACCAGTCTAGTATTCTCCTAGTCCTTTTACTAACCATGCCTGCATTAGGAGAATCAATGACTGAATGAATCTCCTATTCTCTAGATGCCTTCTATAGCTCATGTTTAATCATGCAATCTAGCGACAAAGGTATTCATGAAATCTCAAGACATATCTTTTAATACTGGTTTCATTCAAAGAATGAGAGATAACCTTTATCTCCAAGTCGCTAGATCTTTTTCTTAACCTTTGTAAGATCTTGAGATTAAGCACCATCCGTGGATCCTGCTCATCATCTACAGTCCTTGCTGAATTGCCAGACCTTTTAAAATGTTATTGTTGCATTACGAGAATAAGAAACAATGGTAATCCTATTTCATTATGAACCTTATCATTGGATCTCTGAAGGTTAACCCTTTAATCACTAACATTATGAGAGCTAGTGACCAAACCTATTCGCTAAGTCACCAAGTGTATTTCCTTAACTGTTAGTCTTCTTGAGAACACTTTACTAAACAAAACTATCATTTTCTTCTAACTATATCACCAGGTCACTAAATGATTAAAGAATTAATTGCCAAGCTCAGAGATCTATAGATAGTTTACTCGCTGGGTCAGTAGATGCAAGGCAACTAACTCCTGAAATTAAGAGATAAGGAGGTAACTACTTTCACTGAGTCACTATATGCTAAGGGATTACTACCACAGATTCAGTGAATTGGAGAAAATAACATTTTTTAGATCGCTGAATGAAAGCTACTAACTGGTAAGAACTTAGAGATTCAACGATTACCATAAGACATTCCTTAGTTGCCAAATCGCTAGATGAAATTACTTAACACTTAGACATTACGAGACTCAATGAACAAGAGGAAAGAAAAGATCAATTTTTAGAAGATAGACTGAAGTTCCATGGAAAAAGTAAAACAAAAATAGACCAAGGGTAGGGTTTTTTGACATAAGCACAGTGAATTTGTGAAACCCTAAGGAAAACAAAGAACTAGGCCTTCAAATTAATTTTTTTTTATTGGATCTTGAAGGTATGGAAAACTTGGCTAATACACCCAAGAGGTGTGTGTGAGCTCAAATATCTTGGAGCTATGGAATATAGGAGTGGTCATGCTGAAGACTTCACTCAAACCATGAAGGAGATACAAGAGCAGGTGAACACATCTAGACTACAAAAAAAATCAAGGTTAAAATGGATAAGAAGAGAAGGGATGTTCATTTTGAGGTAGGGGACTACGTCATGGTCCATTTGAACAAATCCATGTTGCATAAGGGAATGCCCATTAAAATTTAGATGAACAGAGTGGGGCCATGTAAAATATTAGCCAAGTATGGGGCTAATGCATACAAAGTTGATCTACTATCTGATCTCAAACTTTCCCCTATTTTTAATGTGATAGATTTAATAAAATACAAAGGATCATTGAATGACATTGATCAAAATAGTCAAGAGGTTATCAAGGATGTTGAACCATCTATCCTACTCCCTAAGGATCAATTGATAGCTTAAAGAGTCTTGGAGTCAAGGGTGAAGAATTCTACAAGGCACAAGGTGTATATGGAGCACCTTATCAAATGGAGGAACAAACCAGAATTAGAGGCAACATGGATAGTGTTGGTGATTTGGGCACTAAGTTGAATATCAATTTTTTGTCATTATGGAAACATATAATCAGTATGAAGATTGCACTATGACAGAAAGCATTTATGTTAGAGTGCAAGTAAAATTGTCTAAGTATAAGCAGTATTTTCCAGTCTAACCAAAGATAGATTTGGATAGTGATGTTGATGGAAGAAGGTTCAGTGCATGTGCACTTGAACATGGATAATTCTATGTATGAAAAAGACTCATCTAGAAGCGCAAGTTTGTATGACATGTACGGAAGAAGATATTGCAAGATTATCAAAATAGAGTTGAAGTCGACTGAGCAAAGTAAGAAGATAGAACAAGTAAAATAGTTAAGGGATTTTTTTTTATATCAAAATAATGACTTAACCATACAAGGGATGACATACTAGATGTTAACTCTTGGGAAGTAGAAGTTAGTTTTGAATTTATACTTTGTAAAGCTAATTGTGGGTATGTTCACAAAGATGGGGTACCAAAAAGGGGGTTTAAGATGCCACTTTTTTCCTCAAATCAGAAAACTTTGAACTTCAATAACAAATTGAAGATAGTTTGACTCAAAATTTAAAAACACAACAAGAACAAGAGTTGTAGTACTCTGAATCTAGTTTCTAAACTACTAATTTATTTGAAAAACGGTGAAGATTAAGGCCTTCAACTAGGGGGAGCACAAAAAGTGGTACTATTTTTTGTGAAAAAGATAACATAGCACCTGTTGTGCTCCCCCTAAAATGTTAACTTATTTTTTGAAATTATTTAATCACTCCAGTGAGAAGTTAGCTAACACCACGTAGTTTACCTCAGATTTTTCTGCAATTTTTTTTTATGAATGTATGAATTTCTATGACTTTTTGAACTCAGACATCCCAAAACACATGAAATTCGGGTGTGCTCCCCCTAGAAATCATTCAAAATGAGTCGAAAATCATTTTTTTTTAAAAAAGTGTGTAGAATGGAGTCTAGTTTCTAAAAAACTAAGATTTTGCAAATTTTGACAAACGAAGCAAAATCTATACCCAAAATACTACACATTGGTTTTTGACAAAAAATTGACATACATTCAATGGAAATTAATGTTGATAGGCTTAAAATTATCATTTTTGGAAATAAATTATATGTTTAGATAGCTAACTCAGAGACCAATAATCTCACATTGTCTAATTTTTTCATTATCGAATCACGTGTAAACTAGATGGAGAGCACACACAAAAAGTGAAGGTTTTTTCTAATGTTTCTTCGAATTCACGTCAAACTCATGGCTTATACATCCAAGCCTTTGGGTTGGTTCTCCAAAGAAAATCCAAGCCTTAGGCTTGGTAAAATACAAGCCTTCAAATAGGGTGCACACCCTATTTAGTGTACACCCTATTTGAATCTATGCTTGAAATAGGGCACAGGCCAAATAGGGCATGCGCCCTATGTCAAGCATAAATAGGCTCTAAAGAATGATTAGGACCCATTCTAATGTGTCCTAATGATTCAATAGTGGTTTTAATTGCCTCTAAATGGTCTATTACAACCCATTATTGTCCCTTAGAACACGTTAGCACTCTCAAGATCCACTACAAACCCTTAGACAACATTACGGCCTGTTAGGATAGATTAGATCCTCAAAGTGTGTCCTAAGAGGTATTAATTGATAGCAGTATTTTCTTATGGTTCTTAATAGGTGCTAAAGAGCCATAATAAGATCTTAAAAACATTAGGAACCCTCATTTAATACATTAGAAGCACCTTGAACCATAAAGTGTGTCATCCAAAATCTCTCTCTGTCACCTCTCTCTCTCTCTCTCTCTCTCTCTCTCTCTCTCTCTCTCTCTCTTACCTTCACTTTATCCCTCTCCCTCTACCTCTCCCTATCTCTCCATCTTCATCGCTCTACTTTCTCTCTCTATACTTCTCTTACCATAGTTATCTATTTCTTACCTTCACTTCATCCCTCTCCCTCTACCTCTCCCTATCTCTCTATCTTCCCTCCCCCCGCTCTATCTCTCTCTCTCTCTATCCACGTTCTTACCCTCTCTTTCTTACCTTCTATCTCATCCCTCTCCCTATCTCTCTATCTTCCCACATCTCTCTCTCTCTCTCTCTCACACTCTCTCTCAACCCTCTCCCCTCCCCCTCTCTCTCTCTCTCTATATATATATATATCCATCTACTTCTCTTAACCTAGATCTCTTTATTACCTTCACTTTCAACCCTCTCCCCTGCCTCTCTCTCTCTCTCTCTCTCCCTACCTTCTCTCTAACCCTCTCTCTGTCTATCTAGATCTATCTATCTACTTCTCTTACCCTAGACCACTTTCTTACCCTCTCTCTTAACCCTCTATCTATCTATCTATCTATCTATTTATCGAACCCTATATCTCTTTCTTACCTTCTCTTGAGAAACCCTCTCCGCCTTCCTCTCTCTCTCTCTCTCCCTCTCTCCTTCTCTCTCCCTCTCTACTTATCTTACCCTAGACCTTATCTCTCAGCCCTCTCCCCTATTTCTCTCTCTCTCACCCCTCCTCTTCCTCTCACTATCTCTCTATCTCCCCTCTCTCTATCCTTATCTCTATTCTTCTCTTATCCCAACTCCGTCTACCTCTCCCTTGTTACCACTCTCCTTCTCTCTCTCTCTCTCTCTACTTCTCTTACCCTTGATCTCTTTCTTACCTTCTCTCAACCCTCTCCCCCACCTCTCTCTCTCTTGCCCCTCTCTCCTTCTCTCTAACTCACTCTCTCTCTATCTATTGATCTACTTCTATTACCCTAGATCTCTCTCTATCCTTATCTCTATTCTTCTCTTATCCTCTCTCTCTCTCTCTCTCTCTCCCCTTCTCTCTAACCCTATATATCTCTCTCTTACCTTATCTCTCTCTCTAACCCTATATCTTTCTCTTACCTTCTCTCTCACCTCTCCCCCTTTGCATTTCTCGAGCTCTCTCTCTTTACATCCCTATATATATATATCGTTCCTTCTCTCTTAACCCTCTCTGTCTATCTATATATTTATCTTACCCTATATCTCTCTTACCTTCTCTTTCAACCCTCTCCCCCTGCCTCTCACTCTCGCTCTCTCTCTCTCTCTATCTATCTACTTCTCTTACCCTAGATATATTTCTTACCTTCTCTCTTAACCCTATCTCTCTATCTATCTACTTATCTTACCCTATATCTCTTTCTTACCTTCTCTCTCAACCTTCTCCCCTCTCTCTCTCTCTCTCTCTCTCTCTCTCTCTCTCTCTCTCTCTCTCTCTCTCTCTCTCTCTCTCTCTCTCTCTCTACTTCTCTTACCCTAGATCTCTTTCTTACCTTCTCTCTTAACCCTCTCCCTTTCTCTATCTACTTATCTCACCCTATATCTCTTTGAACTTTCCTTCTCTCTCAACCCTCTCCCCTACCTCTCTCTCTCTCTCACTCTGTCTCTCTGTCTCTCCTCTCTCTCTCTCTCTCTCTCTCTCTCTCTCTCTCTCTCTCTCTCTCTCTCTCTCTCTCTCTCTCTCTCTCTCTCTCTTCTATCTACTTCTCTTACCCTAGATCTCTTTCTTACCTTCTCTCTCAACCCTTTCCCTCTGCCTCTCTCTCTCATCCCTCCTCTTCCTCTCACTGTCTCTATATCTCCCCTTCCTCTATCCTTATCTCTATTCTTCTCATAACCCATCCCCCTCTACCTCTCCCTCATTACCCCTCTCTATCTATCTATCTATTTCTATTACCCTATATCTCTTTCTTACCTTTTCTCTTACCTCTCCCCCTTTGCATCTCTCTCTCTCTCTCCCTATCTATCTATCTACTTCTCTTACCCTATATCTCTTTCTTACCTTCTCTCTTAACCCTCTCCCTCTCTCTATCTACTTATCTGACCCTATATCTCTTGGAAATTACCTTCTCTCTCAACCCTCTCCCCTACCCCCCTCTCTCTCTCTCTCTCCCTTGTTACTCCCCCCCTCTCTCTCTTGTATGATTCATTATGATCCCTTAACACCTCTTTAACATTCTAGGACATATCAATGAGTCCCAAGACCCCATATGAACCTTATGGCCCCTAAGGGTTGCATGGGGTCCTAAGAACCACTTTACACCCCTCATGACTCCTTATACCCCTTACGACCTCTTGAGAACAATAGGATGTATTCCTATTGGTGCTATGGGGTTATAAGGGGTCATAGGATTGATTATGATCTTTTAACACCTCTTTGATATCCTAAGACATATCAATGAGTCCCAAGACCCCATATGACCCTTAGAACCCCTAAGGGTCACATGGGGTCCTAAGAACCACTTTACACCCCTTACGACTCCTTATGACCCTCTATGACTAATCAGGACCCTTTACAGACCCTTAAGGGTCACATGGGGTCCTAAGAGCCACTTTAGACCCCTTACAACTCCTTATCACCCTCTACAACCAATTAGGACCCTTTACGGACACCTAAGGGTCACATGAGGTCCTAAGAACCACTTTACACCCCTTACAACTCCTTATGGCCCTCTACGACCAATTAGGACCCTGTACGGACACCTAAGTGTCACATGGGATCCTAAGAACCACTTTACACCCCTTACAACTCCTTATGACCCTCTACAACCAATTAGGACCCTTTACAGACACCTAAGGGTCACATGGGGTCCTAAGAGCCACTTTACACCCCTTACAACTCCTTATGACCCTCTATGACCAATTAGGACCCTTTACGAACACCTAAAGGTCACATGGGGTCCTAAGAACCACTTTACACCCCTTACGACTCCTAATGACCCTCTATGACCAATTAGGACCCTTTACAGACACCTAAGGGTCACATGGGGTCCTAAGAACTACTTTACACCCCTTATGACTCCTTATGACCCTCTACGACCAATTAGGACCCTTTATGGACACCTAAGGGTCACATGGGGTCCTAAGAACCACTTTACACCCCTTACGACTCCTTACGACCCTCTACAACCAATTAGGACCCTTTACGGACACCTAAGGGTCACATGGGGTCCTAAGAACTACTTTACACCCCTTACAACTTCTTATGACCCTCTATGACCAATTAGGACCCCTAAGGACCACTTAAAACCCCTTATTCATTAACTTTCTCGCACTCTCCTCTCTCTCTCTCTCTCTTAGTCTCTCAGTCACCCCTCTATCTCTCTTTATCTCTTTATCACGTCTCTCTCTCTCTCTCTCCCTTTCTCCCCCCATCTATCTCTCTTTTATGCATTTCTAGAAAGGGCTTGCTCCAAATAGGGCATGTGCCAAAAAGGGCGTATGCTCTATTTGGCGCACGCCCTTTGTAGAAAGCCCAAAAATGGCAAAAAACCCAAGAATCCCATGAACAAGGCCCACTTTTACTATATTCTATCTGGAACATGCAGTTTGCACAACAAATATTTACTTTCATGGTGTTGGAGGTAAAAAAGAAGACTATTTTATCAACTTGGACCACCTTTTGTTGTAAGGTCAACATTGTGGTGCAAAAAACAACCTTTATTTAGAAAATTTGACATATTTCAAGGTAAGTTTTGTTTGTTCTTGCATGCCAAAATGTGATTAAATCCTTTTTATTTTATTTCATATTATATGGACTTGTGGAAAGCATAAATAGACATGTATTGGACTATAGTTGTATTATAATTTGATATATATAAATTGTAATACTTTTATATTATGTTATGACTTATTATAATAGATTGATTAAAAAAACCATAATTGTTGTATTAGATTGATATTTTATAATGTGTAAATTTTAATGAATTTCAATGTATATATAGATCTTATTCATCATGCCGAGAAAATGACCTAAGATTCAAACACCCGAAGAGCATGAAATAGAGAAAGAGAAGAAAAGAGAAAGAATGAGACAACTTTGTGAACAACGACAATTGGAGCCCATACAAGAAGAATTACCTAATAGGAGAGAATTGGAATTGGAAACACAAAGGAACTGAATGAGAAAGTTGCGTGCAATAAGACAATTGAATTATGAAGGGGTGAGTATATCATCTGTTGGATTGCAAGTTGAAGGGATGCCATCATCCAATGTTGGAGGTGCACATGAATTATCTAATGTTGAAGACATCGCACACTCTACAACTCAAAGTGTAGCCGCACCATCATATTATGCTGAAGGCACACCATTAGCTACATTCGAAGGAATAGACACATCACTGCATCATTTTGAAGGCACGTCATTTCCAACTTCCGAAGGTGTAGGAATCACACCATTGCATCGTGTTGAAGAAAAACCATATTCATCTCAAGTTGGTGAAGGTCTATCTTCCACATCTCAATTTGAAGGCACATCATCTTCGGTCGAAGGTACGCAATTCATCCCTAACATTGTTGACATTCCCAATGTTGAGCCTACACAAAAATTGAGAACACCTCCTAGAGTTTTGCATAGAAATCCTAAATATTTGATTGATATTGACACTAATATTTTGAAACCAATGCTTGACAAGATTCCCAAGCGCACTTGTCAAAGATATACTAACCGAATTTGGAGGATATTTTTTGAGAATTTGAATGTCACAGGAAGATGTCAATTGTTTGTTGAAATGATGAGAAATCTGAAATTTAGGCCTATCATGAAGATTCTTGGGTTAAGAATAGATGACACCTCCACTGAGAAAGCTATTGTAAAGAATGTAATGGATGCATATGAGACTGTGGGTTCTACATCACGCATGAAAGATAGTAATGTCACACGGCGTGTGATAACATCAACAATGGTAAGAAATCAAATGAAGAAGTC
Source organism: Chamaecyparis obtusa (assembly GCA_027943335.1). Lineage (NCBI taxonomy): Eukaryota > Viridiplantae > Streptophyta > Pinopsida > Cupressales > Cupressaceae > Chamaecyparis > Chamaecyparis obtusa. The sequence goes on from BSBK01011403.1 coordinate 472,721, forward strand.
TCGACTCATTAGAAAGACAAGTAAATCATTGAAAATAAGTAGAAGGTCTCTAATGAGAGCCATGGAAAGGCATCAAAGAGTGGAAGATTCAAATAGCAATGAACTATGGGCTTTTTCTGGTAGATTGCCACAGAAAGACAAAGACATTGTTGAAGCTTTGAAATCCTTCATTGAAAATTTTTGGAAGAATAATACACGAGTATCTCCTAATCAAAGAGATGTTTTAAGGAGAAGGATTGGTAGTCGATTGCGTGATCCACATCCAAAGCATTTTTTGGATTCAACCTAGACAAAATTTTTTGCAAAATTTATAGATGCGTATCCTCAAATTAAAATTAGTCAAAGATTTTTTGAAATGGCTAAACCTTTTTATGTCAAGAAAAATCACACACGCACAACTTGTTGTTGTAGAGTACATATTGAATTTTCTAACCATTATACTATTTATCGACATATATGTGTACGTTTGCATGCTAACAATGTCTTGCAGGAGTGTAACATAAAGGAGCCACCTAGATCTTCAAGGCAATTGATAGCTACCATTTTATGTTATAGACTGGATGGACAACAATTTCACAAACTATCATGTTTGAATGGTACATGTGTACATTGTGGTGGTTTGCAAGATTTACCTGTTTGTCAGCATATGGAAAGTAGTCATGCAATTGAGAATGAAATAGTAGAATTTGGAAAATATAAGACCATTGCATATGCTCTAAAAGATGGAAAAGAGGCAAAAAGATGTGATTTAGTAATTGACAGAATTCTGATGTATCAGTTCATGGATATATTTTATGGGAAAATTGTGTATGAATATGCAATGCATACACATAGAGCATGATGGTTGGATACACAATTCAAGTTATGCAAGGAAACTTTTCTGATTGAAACAATTGTTTCAGTTGTGGACTTTTCTGAAAACTACACTTTGCAACCACAAAATGAGGTACAATCACAATATTAAAACTCTCAACAGGTTGCTATATTTGTTCATATAGCATACTTGCATGCACTTGATAGTACGAAGGAAAATAAGAAGATATTGAGGGAGTACCATTTTTATATGAGCGATGATCGCTGACATTCTACAGATTTTGTACATGGTTGCTTTAGTTTGTTTTATGGTGATTTGGCAAATAGGAGCATACCATATCGTCGACACATCATATGGTCAGATAATTGTACATCCCAATTCAAGAATTCTCGTATGTTTTATTGGTTGAGCAGGATGCACAAGAACACTGATATTCAATATATGTGGAATTTCACTGAGGCGGGCCATGGAAAGGGAGAGCATGATGGTGCGGGAGAATGTATAAAAAGAGCTTTAGAATGTGAAGAATTAAAGTATGAGGGGGGAGAAAACTTATCAAATGCAAGATGTATTGTCAACTGGTGTAATGCCCCAATGGGCCCAGGTAAGGAAGGTGAGTCAACAGTTCATAGATTTTTTTGGTTGATTGATGAAACTAACATTGCACCATATGAGGATTGTTGTACAGTAACATGATCAACTGAGCTACACTCTTTTAGAAGTTGTAATGCAGGTTCATGGATGGTATACACATGGCATATGTCATGCTTTTTTCATCTTGTGCAGAGGAGAATTGGGATGAGTGCAACTCAAAGGAATGGGTTGATGAATGGTCTATAAGACCTTTGAGACCACTTGACTCCTATCGTCCGCCAACAAAATTGCAACTAGGGGACATGGCAACATCTATTGACTTTGACCATTTTTTGGATATAGTACAACCAGGTAAATTTTCCATTTATATAGTTTGTCTAAACTATTTTGGATATTAATGTACTGAATGTCTACGTTGTTGTAGGTCATGTTTTTGCACTTATTGCACCTAAATACAATGACGAAGGGACAAATTATTATTTATGTCATTGTGTTGAGGCCAAAAAGAAATTGGATGTCGCAGTTGTAGATGACCAAGGATTACAATACCCTATAGGAGTGGTTGTTGTAACAGGAACATGGCTTAGATGATATGGTATGAAGAACTCTAAGTTGTGGTTGTTCAAGGATTGGGAGACACATAGGAAGATTCTACATCATTCAAACCTTGTTGTTGCTTCAAATGTTACTTTGATTAGATATAGGGGCAGGCCAGTGAAAAGAACTCTTTGGAAGGTTCTCGAGTCAGAGCATGAGGCAATACTTAACACACTAAAGGTTAAGGAAGACCTAGCTGGTTCAATGGACTAAATCAAGCTGTACTAAAATGTTGTAATATGTGTTCAATTGTACTATTTGTTTCTATGACAAAGTTAGCTTCTATGGTACATACCCCGTGTGTATAGAGGGAAGTTTGTAATTGTAATGATAATGAAATGCTGCATATTTTTGGGGGCAATGCCAGAGGTTCTCTCCACTCAGCTCTTTCCTACCAGCACCTTTATTGAGTTGAGTTGTAAACATGTTTCATATTATTAATACAAAAAGAAACATGTTTACAATAATTTCTTAGCATTTTTATGGTGTTTTATCCAATGCAAAACTGTGTAATTTTTATGTGACTACTGATGGGACATAAATAATATTTTTTCTTAGATCAGATCTCCTCAAAACATGTTAGATCAGATATAAAACTTGGTCAAATCTCCTCAAAACATGTTAGATCAGATTTCCTCTTGTTTCCACTATGGATTTATGAGATCCATGCATAGTATGACCTTCTAACCCTAGGGATGGATCCAATAAAATGTATGTTGACAACATAACATGAAATAAGGAAGGTAAAATGAGTTTTTTTACAAGAAAGTAGAGGAGAGCTTCCCTATGCATGCTTTGGGTGAACTTGGAAGGTGCGAACCATGACATAGACAGGGATTTGGCTTAAGAAGACAATGACCTAAGGATGTTCACAAAATCCTTAAATGGTGTAACAAAACCAAAACAAGGGTTTCCTATTCCAACAAACTCCTTTAGAAAGTTTACAAACTCAATCAAACTTTGGTGCCTTTTGGGCTTTAGGGACACTAGGCCTAAATCTAGCCTTTAACTATAATTCTTCACCAGTGGACTTCTTGACCACTCCCAAGCATTTAGATGGTCCTCATATGACCTAAGGATGCTAAACCAACTCTTGGTTTGGTCCCTTTACAACCGTACCATAGAAAACTAGACCTGCACCCACTTTTCCTTGTAGCCCTCTCAACATAGATTTTCTATTCTAACTTTTTCACAACTAAGTATCTTGACACAAATAGGGTATTTTCAGACACCCATTTGGAAGTTATGTAAGATCCCAAAGCCTTGTCTTCCAACTCAAATCTAGCACCACCTAACTCTCACCTTATACAATGACTTAATTGGCCTAATTAGGCTTGGTTTACAAAGGAAGTGTGAGGTATAGGGTTCTTGGAACTAGTAGCTCAAGTAGTGACAAAATCTCTTTAGTGCACATGTACATTGACAACAAAAATTCAGATAAAGAAGTAACAAGTGTTGTGGAATTATCCACAGAGCAATGTGAAATGAAGCCTCAAATTGGTTCATTAGTAGGCAAAGAATTTGGTCATGCAGTTCATTCTAGCACCAAAAATATTTCTATTAGAAATGATTATCTGTCAATGGCCTTGCATTTACGGTACTTGGGCATTATCATTGAAAGGTAAGTTCATTGCCACCTTTGGAAAGGCAGTCTCACTCCTCATTTTACAATAAAGGGTAGCCATCTATGGTCCAAGGTTTTAATTCAGCTGACAAGTGGAGAGCTTCTCAAGGTACTGATCTCTTTCATAAAGAAGTGCCTGCTTCATCTCAAGGTTCTTGTTTAGGTGACCAAATCCTTTGAGGTCCACAAATAGACCCATTAATTGGTAAAAGGGTAGATGCAATTTTGGAAAGAGTATCCCAATTGAAGAGTAATGGAAATTCTAGTGAGCATGAAGTTATTGCAGATACAATGGGTGTATCTCCTCCATTGACAAATATAACTACTTCTAGAGACTTGAGTTTAAATGGAGATTGTCTATTCCCAAACATGTCCCAGTTGAGAAAATGAACCAGATGTTGCTTGAGTAAAGAAGATAGTGATTTATTAAAGCATCTGCATTATCCCACTTGCTATCAGTTACTACTTTTTGAGCAGCTTGCAAGCTGCTTCTGTGCAAGATTTCTGTAATATATAATGTCCTCATGCAAGTACATGCCATGCACAGTCATTCCAACCCTGTCGATGACTCCGTGCTAAAGTGTCCCTCAAGGTCCCTTAAGCATGAAATTGACAATCTTTGTTGAATCATATCTCAGAGCTTGTGCAAGGTAGCATGGATCAATCAATTGATACAAGACCATATTGCCGGGGCCTACAAACGCCTGTCTTAGTTTTTGGAGATTCAATTTTATTTAAATTCGACAACACTAGTGTTCCTTAAGCATAAAATTGACGATCTTTGCGGGGTCATATCTCAGATCTTGATCGATGTAGAATTGATTCATGAGGTGCTATGGGAATGTGTTGTCAGGGCCTACAAAATCCTGTCTCAATTTTTAGAGATTCAACTTATTTTAAATTCGGGAACACATTCTCGGTCAGTGTCAGAACTCAAAGTGTTCCTCAGCTGAAACAGTCAACGTTGTGTATCTTTCCAACCATCGATCATAGCATTGAACAATCAGTTCCAACAGTTCCAAATGGTTGGGTAAACACTAGTGGAAACCTCATTCGGCATACACAATGATTCGATCCCTACCAATGACTCTGTGCTGAAGTGTCCCTCAAGGTCCCTTAAGAATGAAATCAATGATCTTTGTGGGGTCATATCTCAGAGCTCGATCAACGTAGAATCAATTCATTAGGTGCTATGAGAATGTGTTTCCGGGGCCTACAAAAGCCTATCTTAGTTTTTAGAGATTCAACTTATTTTAAATTCAGCAACACATTCTCGGTCAGTGTCAGAACTCAAAGTGTTCCTCAGCTGAAACGGTCAACATTGCATATCTTTCGAACCGTCGGTCATAGTATCCAACCGTCAGTTCCAAAATCTCTGAATGGCCGGGTAAACACTAGTGGCAACCTCGTTCACCATGCATAGTCATTTGAACCCCGCCAATGACTCCGTGCTGAAGTGTCCCTCAAGGTCCCCTAAGCATAAAATTAGTGATATTTGCGAGGTCATATCTCAGAGCTTGTGCAACGTAGAATCAATTCGTTAGGTGCTATGAGACCATGTTACCAGGGCCTACAAAATCCTCTCTCAATTTTTAGAGATTCAACTTATTTTAAATTCGAAAACACATTCTCGGTCTGTGTCAGAACTCAAAGTGTTACTCAGCTGAAACGGTCAATGTTGTGTATCTTTCCAACCGTCGGTCGTAGCATCAAACCATTAGTTCCAATAGCTCTGAATGGCCGAGTAAATGCTAGTAAAAACCTTGTTTACCATGCATAGTCGTTTGAACCCCACCGACGACTCCATGCTGAAGTGTCCCTGAAGGTCCCTTAAGCATGAAATCAACAATATTTGTGGGGTCATATCTCAGAGCTTGTGAAACATAGAATCAATTCGTCAGGTGCTACGAGACTATGTTGTCAGGGCCTACAAAAGCCTATCTCAATTTTCAGAGATTCAACTTATTTTAAATTCGGCGACACATTCTCGATCAGTGTGAGAACTCAAAGTGTTCCTCAGCTGAAATGGTCAATGTTGCATATCTTTCCAACCGTCAGTTGTAGCATTGAACAATCAGTTCCAACAACTCTGAATGGTTGAGTAAACACTAGTGGCAACCTTGTCCACCATGCATAGTCGTTTGAACCCCACTAATGACTCCATGCTGAAATGTCCCTCTAGGTCCCTTAAGCATGAAATCAAAAATCTTTGCGGGGTCATATCTCAGAGCTCGTGCAATGTAGAATCGATTTGTTAGGTGCTACAAGACCGTGTTGCCATAGCCTACAAAAGCCTATCTCAGTTTTCAGAGATTCAACTTATTTTAAATTTGGCAACATATTCTCGGTCGGTGTTAGAACTCAAAGTGTTTCTCAGCTGAAATGGTCAACGTTGCATATCTTTCCAACCGTCGATCATAGCATCAAACAATTAGTTCCAACAACTCCGAATGGATGGGTAAACGCTAGTGGAAACCTCATTTGACACCCATAATGATTCAACCCCCACTGATGACTCTGTGCTGAAGTGTCCCTCAAGGTCCCTTAAGCATGATATTGGTGATCTTTGCAGGGTCATATCTTGGAGCTCGTGCGATGTAGAATCGATTCAACAGGTGCTATGGGACCATGTTGCCAAGGCCTACAAAAGTCCATCTCAAATTTTAGAGATTCAACTTATTTTAAATTTGACAACACATTCTCGGTCGGTGTCAGAACTCAAAGTGTTCCTCAGCTGAAATGGTCAACGTTGCGTATCTTTTGAACTGTCGATCGTAGCATTGAACCGTCAGTTCCAATAGCTCCAAATGGCCAGGTAAACACTAGTGGCAACCTCATTCACCATGCATAGTCAATTGAACCCCACCGATGACTCCGTGCCGAATTGTCCCTTAAGGTCCCTTAAGCATAAAATAAGTGATATTTGCAGGGTCATATCTTGGAGCTCGTGCAACATAGAATCGATTCGTTAGGTGCTACAAGACTATGTTTTCAGGGCCTACAAAATCCTCTCTCAATTTTTAGATATTCAACTTATTTTAAATTCGGCAACACATTCTCGGTCCGTGTTAGAACTGAAAGTGTTCCTCAGCTGAAATGGTCAACGTTGCATATCTTTGAACCATCAGTCATAGCATCGAACCATCAGTTCCAACAGCTCCAAATGGCTGGGTAAATGCTAGTAAAAACCTCATTCACCACGCACAGTCATTCGAACCCCGTGGATGACTCTGTGCTGAAGTGTCCCTTAAGGTCCCTTAAGCATGAAATCAACAATCTTTGTGGGGTCATATCTCAGATCTCGTGCAATGTAGAATCAATTTGTTAGGTGCTACAAGACCATGTTGTCAAGGCCTACAAAAGCCTATCTTAGTTTTTAGAGATTCAAGTTATTTTAAATTTGGCAACACATTCTCGGTCGGTGTTAGAATTCAAAGTGTTCCTCAGCTAAAACGGTCAATGTTGCGTATCTTTCAAACTGTCAGTCGTAGCATCAAACCGTCAGTTGCAACAACTCTGAGTGGCCGGGTAAACGCTAGTGGCAACCTCATTCACCACACATAGTTGTTCAAACCTCGCCAATGACTCCATACTAAAGTGTCCCTCAAGGTCCCTTAAGCATGAGATCGACGATCTTTGCAGGGTCATATCTCAGAGCTCGTGCAACATAGAATTGATTCATAAGGTGCTACAAGACCATGTCTAAAAATGCCCTGATTTTATTAAGATACTTAGTGGTTCAAAAGTTAGTTGTTATTTTAGAGGCCTTAGGTCAAATGAGGACCATTTACATGCTTGAGAGTGGTCAGGAAGTCCACTGGTGAAGATTTTCAGCAATAAGTCACTTTTAGGCCTAGCTTTCCTAAAGCCAAAAAGACATTGAACTTTGATTAAGTGTCTAACTTTGCAAAGGGAGTTTATTGGGATAGAAACTCACTTAATTGATTGTGTTACACCATCCTAAGAGATTGTGAATACTCTTAATTCATTACAGGTGATTGGTGAATTATGGGAGTCAAGTGAAGGGCCCACTACTTTCTGACTGTCACCTCTGCATTAAATTAGGTCTGTGTCCAAGGTGAGTGTTAGGTGGTGCTGGAGTGGAGTTGGAAAACAAGGATTTGGGATCTTAAATAACTTCCAAATGGGTGTTTAAAAATATCCTAATTGTGTCAAGATACCAAGTTGTGAAGAAGTTAGAGTGGAAAATTGAGGTTGAGAAGGCTACAAGGAAATTGGCATGCAGGTCTAGTTTGCTATCATATGGTTGTAAAGGGATCAAACCAAGAGTTTTTTGAGAGTCCTTAGGTCATATGAGGACCATCTACATGCTTGGGAGTGGTCAGGAAGTCCACTGGTGAAGAGTTCTAACTAAAGGCTTGGTTTAGGCCTAGTGTCCCTAAAGCCAAAAGGGCATTGAAGTTTGATTGAGTGTATAAAATTGCAAATGGAGTTTTTTGGGATAGAAATCCATTTTATTGGTTGTGTTACACCATTGTAAGAGCTTGGGAACACCTTTAAGCCTTTGTAGTTGGTTGGTGAGTTGTGGGAGCTAAAAGAAGGGAACTCCACTTTCTTGCTGTAACCTCTACATTAGTTCTCGTTTAGGTGACCAACTCCTTTGAGGTCCACAAATAGACCCATTAATTTCCCAAATTGGTTTGTTAGAAGGCAAAGAATTTATCAAATGTCTTGAAATTTAAATGAAGAATTTTGGTGCAGGAGCACCTCTCCAGACACCTAAGTCCACCTTGGAACCAAATGGAGGTAGTGGATCTAAAGAATTCCTAAAATTGAATTGGGATATATTAAGGCCAATAATGGAAATATCTAATAAACAATTTAATTTAAATATTATAAGTCCTAGAAGTCCTGGCAAAGGACTTAGTTTTTCCTTGCAAAATCTTATTTTTTTTAATGTTTGGTTGATTGTTTTGGGTTTGGAATAGAATTGTGGGTGATATAATAACATCATAACATCAGTTTTCATCTGTATTGAATGATTATATAATCTATTTTTCTTAAGATTTAGAAAGTTGTTGTAGGTGGTCATATTGGTGCATTGAAATAATTCCATTTTGGTCTTTTTGATGATATAATGGGCCATTCAATGAATGTAGTTGTTGTTTCTCATTAAATGGACCCTATGTAACATATGTATGATGTTAATAACCCTTTGAATGTAGGAGAAATTGTTTTAGTGGGTGTACACCATGAGGAAGAGTGGAAAAAGGGCACAAAATTTATGCCACAAGTGTAGCAGCAAAGGATCTGCCTTAACAAGGGTATAATTTTATTTGAAATAGAAGAAGTATATGTCAAATGAAAGGTGAATCCACAAGGAGGAGTTTTGGAAATGAGTTTTGAGTTGTTTTTAAGAAGGCCCTAGTTTTGAAGGCCTCGAGGGAGCAATTTGGGGCTTTTGGGTATAGAAAGCCTATAGGATCCAATTGAATTGAAATTTCTCTAATTAGGACCATATTAACACTCTATGAAAAGTGGCAAGGTTGGGTGTTAAGTCTATAATAGGGTTCCTTTGTAAAAGTGACCTATTAGGTCTAGGAAGGAAAGTGGAGCAGTAGTTTTTGGGGGTTGTGTTCCAAATTAACCCTACCTAATTATAAGATATGTTTTGTAAAACCATAAAAGGTATCTAAATATGTAATTTATTTTGGAATTTTTTTGGGAAAACTAAGAGTTATTTGGGAAAAACTCACTGGTTAAGGCTACAAGGATAGAGAGCCTAGAGTGTGGATTGAGGATAAGATCTTGGAGTAGGACTTCAATAATCACTTGAACATTTCTAGAGTCATATTTTAAGCCATACTGAATCCCTATAATAGTAAGGGAGTTTGGAGAAGTTAGATTGATAGGGTAGTGGCAGCACTAATCAGGTAAGAGCACTAATCGTGCCTAGTGTGTCTGCCTCTACATGTTCCTTCACAACAGAAGGAATACTAACATGATCCAATGGTGTCTTGCCACTATCAACCCTAGGTGTGTTAGGGTCATGATGTTACCCTTCTAGATCAAATGATGAACCCCCTCCTCTACCCTGAGAATCCAGCATGTCGAAATAATTTGGTACCTCCTTGAGTACAAACTCGCAATATATTTTCCTCAAGAAATATATAGGAACCTCATGATTGTTGCAAGGAGGTGAATCAAAGACCATCCACCATCTCTCCCAAAAATTGACAGAACGCAACTGACCACTGTGGACCGGTGTGACCCTTAAGGTGCCCAAAGCACTGAAATTGGCGAACTTCATTGGGGCATATCTTAAAGCCCGTGTGAGGTATCTACAGACCATTAGGTGCTACAAGAGGGGATTACTGAGCTCTAAAAAAACCTCTCTCAAGTTTTTTAGATCCCTCTCCCTTTGAAAATGGAAGCCTAGTCTCGAGCGATGCAAATAGAGGTAGTGAGGGTTAGTTGAAAGTGCTAATCTTGCATATCTTTCGAACTGTGTGTCGTGCACTCAAACCGTCAGTTCTGTTAGCTCTATATGACCTGGTAAATGCTAGTGGAGGTCTCCTCTTGCAAGTGAAATTGATAGAATGCTACCGACCACTGTGGACCGGTGTGACCCTCAAGGTGCCCAAAGCACCAAAATCGGCGAACTTCATTGAGGCATATCTCAGAGCCCATGCGAGGTATCTACAGACCGTTAGGTGCTATAGGATTGTGTTACAAATGCCTAGCAAAACCTAAGGTGGTTTCTAAAAATTCATCTTGGTTTGAGTTTGATACCACAATCTCGGTTTGCCTAAAAATGTGTAGTGTACACTAGTAGACTCGAGTCTTGACAACTCAAATTTAGGTTTCTTCCTAACAATTTAAATCACCAATATACACAACTATACTGTAATGACCCACATGAACAAGGTACAGAAGGCATGTAGTACAAAGAGTAAAGCCATATTTCAATAGCGCTACTATGAAAACATAAAGCAGAGATACAATCATGTGCATATGAAAACATAAACATTTTGTAGTCAATTTTGAAATTTGAAATGAATAACCAATTTACTATGAAAGTGTAAGGAAACTCAGGTGCGGAAACAGCTTCCTACGCTAATCTCTATAGGAAAGTATTGTGCAAATTCTTTTAAACCCTTACAATTTCAGATTCGTTAACTACTTTAAGAAAGATATTGCAACCATATACCATGCATACAGAAAAATAGAGAATGACACAATGATATACCCTAGGGAAACCTTTCGGTAAAAACCCTAGCACTCCAAAACCTACACAATGTATTGATCAAAACTATTACAGCTTACAATACACTTGCAATGCAAGTTCTTTCAGAAGATTTCCAAAACTTTGAAGACCAATCACGGTAGCATAAAATGTTCCAACAAATAAACTCACATCCCTACTCTTTGCAACCCTAAAAATGCTTATATCATGCACTTCACATTTTAGGGCTACTCCCAAAGATAACTGTATTAGGGTTTTACCATTCTCTGAGAAAATAAGAACCCCAAACCCCACGATTGGGGAAGAGTGTACAGTACTCAAATTTATTAGTTGCCACATGTCTTCACCTATAATTGAATCTTCCTAACATAGCTCTTACGTGTCATAGGAATCTGTCATAACCATTTTAGCCATGATCTCCTTACACACAATTCAAGATGCCGACACATCAACATTATTTGCAAGAAATACAATTTATAAAACAAATAATAAGAATAGGAATTATCCAAGGTTGAGACACCTTATTCCTAACATTCTCCCACTTGTTGAACACCTTGTAAGAGAAACAAGAACATAACAGGAACTAACCGGTATAGGCCAAAAGGCCCATAGACTCCGAACACCATCTGAACTTCTTAGTGCCCACTGGTTTTGTTAATGCATCTGCAACATTCTTCACAGTATCTACCTTCTCCAAATTTACCTTTCCATCTTCCACCATATCTCTCACAAAGTGAAACTGCACATCAATGTGCTTCGTTCTGGCATGGAAAGTTGGATTCTTCACAAGGCAAATAGCGCTCTAACTGTCACACCAGATAGTAATCTATTCTACATCAACACCAACATCAAAACACAATCTTCTAAGCCAAATAGCTTCCTTACAAGCCTAAGTAGTAGCCATGTACTTAGCTTCTGTAGTGGACAAAGAAACCACAGGTTGTCGCTTACTCATCCAACTGATGGCACCACCAAACATAGTGAACACATAAGCACTGGTGGATCTCCTATTGTCAATATCACCTGTCGAATCTAAATGCACAAACCCATGAATACAAACTAAATGCGGAGATCCAAAAGAGTTACCATGATAACATATAGAGTAATTTGATGTGCCCCTCAAATATCTGAATACTCGCTTAACTGCATCCCAATGTACCCATCCAGGATTAGCCATAAACTGACTCAGGACTCCCACTGCTTGGGCAATGTCTAGTCTAGTACAGACCACAGCATACATAAGACTGCCAACTGCACTAGCATAAGGTACTCTACTCATGTCCTCCACCTCACTAGGAGATTTTGGACAATCATCTACAGATAGCTTTGTTCCCACAGAAATAGGAACACATAGTGGTCTACAATCTGCCATGATGAACCTGTCCAACAAAGACTTCACATACTTACTCTAACTCAACCAAAGTTTTCTATTAGACCTGTCTCTACTGATTTAAATACCCAAGATGTACCTTGCTGCCCGAAGATATTTCATCTCAAACTGTGCTGACAATTGAGATTTAAAATCAGAAATCATACCCTTACCCTTCCCAAATAGCAACATATCATCAACATATAATGAAACAATAAGAAGGCAATCATTTTCAACTCTGAAATAAACACAATGATCTAATTTCAATCTTACAAATCCAATTGACAACACAAAGGCATCAAACTTAAGGTACCACATCCTAGGAGATTGCTTCAAACCATATAGAGATTTCTTTAATCTGCAAACTAAGGATTCTTTACCTTTATCAATGTAGTGCTTAGGCTATGACATATAAATCTCTTCCTCCAAATCACCATGAAGGAAAGCTGTCTTCACATCCATCTGTTCTATCTCTAAATCATATGATGCAACAAGAGATAATAGAAATCTAATGGATGTCAACTTTGCAATAGGAGAGAATATTTCACCATAATCTATTCCGTCTACCTGTGAATACCCCTTTGCAACCAATCTAGCTTTGTACCTTTCAACACTGCCATCTGCACATAATTTCTTCTTGAACACCCATTAATAGCCAATAGATTTTCTCCCTTTAGGCAAAGGTACAAGGTCCCAAGTTTTGTTTTTCTCCAATGAAGCCATCTCATCATTTATAGCCTTAATCCAAGAACCTACATCTTTCATGCCCAAAGCCTCTTTCACAGTTCTAGGCTCATCAGTGTTAGTAATCAAAGCAAAAGCACAACTGGAATCTAACATAGAATAACCAAACCTTTCTGGTTGCTTTCTTTCTCTTGTGGATCTCCTCAAGGGCTGAGGTTGAGGTTGTTCTTCCTCTTCTTCCGAACTATCAAAGCTACTAGAGCTCTCCTCATCATTAGACCCAACATGGTCTCTCTGTTCAGTCTTCTCAGGGGTAGGAGGCAACTGAACAACATCTTTTTCTTTTTCTTTCTCAACTGGTTGTAGCACAATAGGAGAAGATGTTAGCTCTCTAAAAATAACATTTCTAATATACAACACCTTACTAGTCACAGGATCCAAAAGCTTGTATCCTTTCACACCAACACTATATCCGATGAAAATACATTGAACAGCTTTGTTTTCCAACTTAGATCTTTTCTCCTTTGGAACATGTTCATAAGCTTCACAACCAAAAACATGAAGATGTCTAATTGAAGGCTTCTTACCATACCACACCTCCATGGGTGTCTTACCAACAAGGGCTGATGTAGTAGATCTGTTAACCAGACAGCAAGCAGTGGCCACAGCTTCAGCCCAAAACTTTTGTTCTAAACCAACTCCACTAAGCATACTCCTAGCCTTCTCCATCAGTGTCTTGTTCATTCTCTCTGCAACTCCATTTCGTTGTGGAGTATAAGGAGTTCTCTTATGTCTCTCGATACCTTGTTCTTTACAGAACTATTCAAACTCTGCTAAGCAAAACTCACCACCATTGTTAGTTCTCACACACTTAATCTTCTTACTAGTCTGATTCTCTACAAGAGCTTTAAATTCCTTGAACTGACTAAAGACTTGTGTCTTAATTTTAAGGAAATAAATCCATGTCCTTCTACTATAATCATCTATGAAAGATACAAAAAATACAGACTTGGAGATTGAAGGAACTTTTACAGGACCAAATACATCAGAATGAATAAGATCCAAAACATCAGAAGATTTGTGAGAACTAGAGTAAAACTGAACACGATTTTGTTTACCATAGACACAGTGTTCACAGAAGTCAAAATCGAGATTGCAATCATTTAACCCCTCAATGAGATTTTTATTTTTCAGGGTTCTGAGACCCTTTTGACCAATGTGGCCAAATCTCATATGCCACAACATTATCTTTTCTGCAGGAAGCTTACCTTCCAAAGTGTTTGCACTGCTATCAGAACCAATAACCACAGAATTCTTCACTACTCATTCAGATGGTGAGGATGAAGAACTATTACATAGAGGAATACATGCATCTATCTTAAATAAAGTACCTCTCCTAGTACCCCTTGCAAGAAATATCGATCCTCTTAACATCTTGCATCCTTCTTTAGAAAAAACAACTTGCACACCTACATCATTCAACATACTTACAGATAATAGGTTTCGTGCCAAACCCAGAATGTGCATAACTCTGTTGATTCCCTTTACTCATCCATCAGGAAATTTTATAGTGACCCTTCCACGTGCAACTATCTTTAGGTGAGAATCATCACCCAAATACACCTTTCCACCATCGAACTCTTCATATTTTGAGAACCAGTTTCGATGAGAGGTCATGTGAAAAGATGCACCTGAATCAACCAACCACACATCATTAGATGCATGGGCTGCCAAAGCTACGATGAATGCTTCGCCATCTTCTTGAGATCTTTCTGAAGCTGAATCTGAACCTTTCTTCTTCTTCTTTGGCTCTTTCCAGTCTTTACGGAAGTGCTCAGATTTATCACAGTTCCAACATTTTACCTTGGACTTATTGGAAGTCTTTGACTTCCCACGAGATTTTCATCTACCCTTATTGTCAGACTTATTGTCATTTTTCTTCCCTCTTTCAGTGGATCTCCCACGAAGAGCAAGGGTTTCTTTTTCTGAAATGGAAGTCTTTCTCCGCATCTCCTCTGATAATAGCGAAGACACCACATCATCCATTTTGAAGGTGACTAACGTGCTTCCAAGAGCCATCACTAGATGGTCCCATGAATCCGGTAAAGAATACAAAAGTGTGTAGCAACGATCCTCCTCCTCTAACTTGACACCAGTTGACGTCAATTGTGTAGCCAACAAATTAAATGCATTTAAATGATCTATTAAGGATCCACCTTCCTCCATTCATAGAGAGTACAACTTCTTCCTCAGGAACAACTTGTTCCCTAGAGATTTGGCCTAATACACGGCTGCAAGTCTTTCCCACAAACTATTTGTAGTTTTCTCATCTAGAACATTCAGAAGAACTGCATTAGTTAAACATAGTCTTATGAGACCCTTAGCTTTACGGTCTTTGATATCCCAATCTGCTTGAGCTATATTTTCTAGTCTTGTAGCACTTGTAGTCACTTCCCATAGGTCATGATCTTCCAACATTTCTTCCATCTTGAGTTTCCACAACTCAAAATTAGTGCCATTAAATTTCTCCACCTCCATTCTTCCATATGATGAACTCGACATCTCAATCTACTAATAAGATTCAGAATGCTCTGCACAAAAATCCCACTCAAACTTGAGATCAGTCAAAAAACCCTACCCAACAACTAGGATCAAAAGTTGATCAAGCTCTGATACCACTTGAAAGGAAACTCAGGTGCAGAAACAACTTCCTACGCTAATCTCTATAGGAAAGTATTGTGCAAATTCTTTTAAACCCTTACAATTTCAGATTTGTTAACTACTTTAAGAAAGATATTGCAACCATATACCATGCATACAGAAAAATAGAGAATGACACAATGATATACCCTAGGGAAACCTTTCGGTAAAAACCCCAACACTCCAAAACCTGCACAATGTATTGATCAAAACTATTATAGCTTACAATACACTTGCAATTGAAGTTCTTTCTGAAGATTTCCAAAACCTTGAAGACCAATCACGACAGCATAAAATGTTTGAACAAATACACTCACATCCCTACTCTTCACAACCCTAAAAACACTTATATCATGTGCTTCACATTTTAGGGCTACTCCCAAAGATAACCGTATTAGGGTTTTACCATTCTCCGAGAAAATAGGAACCCTGAACCCCATGATTGGGGAAGAGTGTACAGTACTCAAATTTATCAGTTGCCACATGTCTTCACCTATCATTTATTCTTCCTAACATATCTCTTACGTGTCATAGGAATCTGTCATAACCATTTTAGCCATGATCTCCTTACACACAACTCATGATGCCGACACATCAACATTATTTGCAAGAAATACATTTTACAAAACAAATAATAAGAATAGGAATTATCCAAGGTTGAGACACCTTATTCCTAATAGAAAGCATGGACAATAATGTAAACACATAAGACATTGCCAATCAAGAATACAATGTACATGCGTATGTAATAACAACATACCTGATGATATCATATAGGCCAATAAAAGTTTGATCGAATAATGCAATATAAGTGTACAAAAGATATGTCTGATAATATCATATAGGTGTACAAAATATATGTCCAGCAATGCCATTTAGGTGTATAAAATGTGTGTCCAATAATGCCAAGTAGGCGTACAATAAAAGTATCCCTATTCTACTCATTTCCCGCTACGGGAAGAAAATAAGTCTCGAGCTATTTTTTATTTCTGAGTGGATGGGGATGTAGTGGATGCTGGAGTCTTTCGAATGCATTCACTTGTCCTCCTATCTAGACTATTCTGTAAAGAGAGCTGAAAAAATAAAAAGTATAAGCATTAATGAGTAATATGTAAATCAAAATTAAAATGTATAATGACATATGCTAGGATTTTCTCTTACCACAAATATGTAGTCACTATGTTCATCCACTATAGAGCTAGGCTAGCGATTAGGAGTGAAAAGTCCTTGGATATACAATCAAAATAGTAATTCAATTTCCATATGTGAAAATTGTTACAAATTCAATTCCAACTATTAAGATGACAATGATAATTAAATTTAGTTTCATACTGCAGTAAGTGCCTCAGAACTAGCAACAACAGCAGCAACTCCATGATCCAAAGACTCTCGAACACCAGGAGGAGTTTTCGATGTCATCATCTGAAAATGAATCAAGTAGATTATTATGCATCTATTAAGAATATTTATAATTATTTGCAAAATGACATGCATTAATGGTACCTCAGTGAAAGTGCTACCGCGTGCAATTGGATACGGTGTAGATGTGGAAGTTATCACAATAGTGGCCTAGAGAACATGCAATATAATTTAGAAGACAATTATTCATATAAGAATATACTGGTAATGTGTTGGTTATAGTATTTTATTACATATATACCTGTGGACTCTACGATGTTGTATGAAAGCTGGGAGAAGAAATGTGCTCACTTCCAACAATGCTTTGAGTCTTGATTTTGATAATAGTTTTTTTCATAAATTATTTGCTCATTCATTTTTTTAATATAATTTGACCAAAGTAAATGTAATTAACAATAAATATAGATACCTCTCCAAATGCACAGTGTCGCCCCTCACTATCTACTACGAATGTAGAAGGTCCAGTAGTGAACTAATGCACAGTACAATAAGTTATCAGATAAAATCATGTATAATAACTTAATGTATTAATTCAATTATTTTTTTTGATAAATACCTGTGGAGATTTATTTGTGTAGAAAGTGGCAGGGGGGACATGCTCGGTTCCACTAACACTTTGACCCTACATATACATCATATACTAGTTTAGTTATTCATTTGGTTATAAATAGAATATATGACCAAAATAAATATAACTGAAATTGCAAATATTTACCTGTGTGTCGATGCCAAATGTTGTGTTCAGGAAGTCACTAGTCATCATACCATCATCATCACCAGCCCTACCATGAGGCATACCATATGTGCATAAGGACCCACATGACTGGCATAAGTGGCCCCTTGAAGATTGCTCATCCTCCCTCTGGACTAATGGGCTAACAACATCAATGAGAGTTTGGGTGAGGGCATTAATGGTGCCTAGTGTGTCCACCTCCACATGTTCCTTCACTACAGAAGGAACACTAACATGCTCAATATGGGGCTTGCCAAGGGGTGCCTTGGGTGCATTGGGGTCAACATGTGCCCCCGATCTATTAAATGACGATCCCCCACCTCTACCTTGAGAATCTAAAAAGTCAAAATAATTGGGCACCTCACCAAGGATGAACTCGCAATAGAGTTTCCTCAAAAAATATATGGGAACCTCGTGATTGTTGCAAGAAGGGTTATCAAAGACCATCCACCATCTATCCCAAAAGTTATTTTTAATATCTTCATTAATGCACCAGTGAATTGGGAACCTCCTCAATGTAGTTCTGACAGTTTCATTTTGCCCAGGCTTTTTGAAGAGTTTACAAATGTCATCTTTTGTGATTTTTTTCTTTTTAATGCCCTCATATGACAACTTATTAGCATAATATTGTTTATGTTCTTCTCTTTTGTTATGCTAGATATTCAATTGCCCACTAACTAATTCTATGTGGGTAAGAATCGATTCTAAGGAGGAAGCAAGTGTTGCTCTTCCGGGATTTCTATTTATGGATACTTTTAATCTATTGATTAAATTTTCTAATTCCCTTTTCCCATTTTCTATTTTTTCAAACAAAGTTTGTGATGCTCCAGGAAGAGGTTTTTCGATTGGTGGAGGTTTTGGTAGTGGGTTTTCAATATTTTCTTCTTCTACATGAGGAGGCGGTTGGTTTTCTTCATTAATTGGAGGGTTTGAATGAGGATTTTCTTTGGGTGCATCATTATTGCCTATAGTTTAAACAAATTTTTTTTTTAAAAATTCTATTTGCAAATAAAATTACAAATAACAATAAAACAAAATGTAAATTGAAAAATAAATAAAAAATGAACATTTACACATATACAACTCAAGAATCATTAAACAAAACCTACCTCTTCTGCTTCTTCTTGATCTATGCTGACGAAGAGGCATTGCATACGAATTCATGGGCAAAAAAATGCCTCTTCTAGACCGTGTGTGCGCTAAAGGGTGACCTTGCTGCTGTTAATGGCATTTTGAAGCTCAAAATTGTGAGCTTCAAATGAGTAGTGAGTGGTTTTATAATAAAACCATAAAGGGCGCACGCCCTATGGCTTGGATTGCCCAAGCCTAGGGCTTGGGAAATCCAAGCCATAGGGCCTGTACTCTTTTTGGTGCATGCCCTTTTTGGCGTGCGCCCGTTGCGCACAATGGGGCAAAAAAAAAGTTTGTCATCTTTTTGGTACCCCATCTTTGTGCACATACCCAACAACTGGTTCTTTAATCTCAACCTTCATGCCTTCCAATAACTATTTAAACCATACAATATTAGAGCAGTTTACTGCTGCAAAAACATATTCTACTTCTGCTGTGGATTGGGATGTGTAGTTTTTCTTTTTACTAGTCCAAGATACTAACCTCTTGCCAAGAAAGAATGCTCCACCACTTGTACTATTTGTGTCATCAATGTTTCCTACCCAATCAGCATCAGTAAACACTTTTAAGTCCAAATTGCCTCCAAATATATACCACAAGCCATAATCTTTAGTTCCTCTCAAGTACCTCAAGATTCTTTTGATTGCCATCATGTGATTTTCTCTGGGTTTTGCTAAGAATCTTGCTACTATACCAACTGCTAAGGCAATATCAGGCCTTGTATGCACTACATACTGTAATTTTCCAATAATTGATCTGTATAAGGTCTGATCTACTTCTTTTGAAACATCATCTTTGGTAAGCTTAAGTCTAGTACACATGGGTTTACCAACTGGTTTTGAATCTTCCATACCAAACTTCTTAAGTATTTCCCTGATATATTTAGACTGAGTAATGTCGATACCATTTTTATTCTGCTGAATCTGAAGTCCAACAAAGAATTTTATCTGACCAAACATAGACATTTCAAATTCTTTGTTCATTTGCTCTGAAAATTCTTTGCACTAATCATCATTCCCTGTAAACATAGTATCATCCACAAATATTTCTGCCAAAACAATTTTGTTATCCGAACCTTCTTTGATGTATAAATTACTGTTATCATTAGCTCTTTTAAAATCAATCTAAGTAAGATAGTTATGTAATCTTTCATACCATGCTCTAGGGGCTTGTTTCAAAGCATACAATTCTTTTTGTAACTTGCAGACCATATCCCTTTTGTCTGGATCAATAAAACCTTCAAGTTTCTTAATGTAGACTTCTTCATCAAGAATACCATTGAGAAATGTAGATTTTATATCCATTTGATATACCTTAAATCCTTTATGTGTTGCATATGCAAGTAAAGTCCTTAAACCTTCTAAGCTTGCTATAGGAGAAAAAGTCTCTCCATAATCTATACCTTCTTCTTGAGAATATCCTTTACATACCAATCTTGCTTTGTTTCTTGATACTTGGCCATCTTCATTCAACTTATTTCTGAATACCCATTTTGTCCCAATTACATTTTTATCTTTAGGCCTAGGTACAAGAGTCCATGTCTTATTTTTCTCTATTTTCTCTATTTTTTCATTCATAGCCTCAATCCAACTTTCATTTTCCAATGCATCTTTGACATTTTTAGGTTCAAAATCAGAAAGTAAACATGTACCTTTTAGTTTACTTGTTGTCATAGTACCATATGATTTGTTTCCAATAATCTGATCTGGTGTATGATACTTCCTGACATACTTGGCCAATACAGGTTCCTTTCTTCCTGAATGAGTTACATTGTCATTTTCTTGAATTTCATCTTCAGGTTCAGGTTGCTCGGGCTTGGTAGATACTTGCTCGGTAGCTTCAAACTGAGACTCAGTTCTTTGTGACTCGGTTTGAACTTCTTCTTGTGACTCAATTACTATACTGGGCTCGGTAGATGTATTTTCCTTATTGATAGATGTGTCTAGCAATGTATCAGGTTCAATGTAAACAAATCTTTTGTAATCCTTTGGTTCCTTTTTAATTTCTTCTTCAGTCTTTTCTGCAAACTCATCAACTCTCACATGTGCACTTTCTATGATTTTATGAGTAGACAAATTTAGACATCTATATGCCTTACTTTTGCAAGAATATCCCAAAAATATTCCTTCATCACTTTTTACATCAAATTTGCCTTTTCTAGATTCTTTCAAGATGTAACATTTACTACCAAATACTTTTAGGTAACTTACATTGGGTTTATAGCCATACCATAACTCATAAGGAGTCTTGAATGTGTCTTTCCTCAACTGTACTCGGTTCAAGGTATGAACTGTAGTGCTGATAGCTTTCTTCCAGTATTTCATAGAAATGTTCTTTTCAATCATTACAGTCCTTGCACAATCCATGATAGATTTGTTCCTTCTTTGAGCTATTCCATTCTACTCAAGAGTTCTTGGAGCTGATACCTATCTTTTGATTCATCTTTGAATGCAAAAATTATTGAATTCATGGGAGATGAATTCACCACCTCTGCCTAATCTCAAGCACTTCATTCTTTTTCCTATTTCCTTTTCTACTCTTGCCAAATACCATTTGAACTTCTCAAATGCTTTTGACTTTTCTCTTAAATACATAATAGTCATCATTCTAGAGTAATCATCAACAAAGAGAATAAATAATTTTTCTCCAGTATAGCTCTCAATTCCAATAGGTCCACATAAATCAGTATGCACAATTTCTAAAATATCTTCAGACTGATAGTTTTTACTTTTAAAACTAAAATTTCCCATTTTACCAATCTGACAATTCTTGCATAGACCAACATCAAGTTTCTTCAAAGTAGGAATACCTCTTACTTTCTTGAATTTGCTTATTTTCATCATGTTATCAAAATTTACATGACATAACCTTTTGTGCCATAACCAACTTTCTTCAATTTGAGCAATAAAACATGAGTGTTCACCAAGATCAAGATAAAATAGATTACCTTTGGTTTGTTTGCCTGATTTGATCAGTTTTCCTTTGTCATCCAATAGTCTTGCTTTGCCATTCATGAATTCAACTTTGAATCCAATGCTGATTAGCTGTGCTACACTTAGAAGATTATGCTTTAGTCCTTCAACCCAATATGAATTATCACATATAAGTTATTTGGTTAATGAAATTCATCCCTTTCCTTGTATACAACAAGGTTCATTGTTCCCAAACCTTACATTACAACCATCATAGTTTTCAAAGTGTTCAAACTTAGTTTTGTCACTAGTCATATGATGTAAACATCCACTGTCTATAATCCATGTATCATTTTTGCTTATATGAGAGATAAGTGCCATCTCATCTTCATCATCATCAAATTCATCTTTTACAGCAATGAAAACAATTTCTTCTTCACTATCATTAGAATCTTTAGCCAAAAAACATGTTTTCTTACATTTGTCCTTGAATGATTTGAAATTCTTCTTGCCATTGTACCTGTAACCTTTCTTCTCATCTTTCCTTTGCTTGTTTGGGCACCTAGCTGCAATATGACCAATTTCTTCACATGAAAAATAGATTAAGGGAGTTTTACCTTTGTATTTTCCTCTACCTCTAGAATATTTCTTTGCAAGTAATGCTTCAATAACTTCAAGATCACTATCAGAACTTTCCTCTGATTCTTCTTCACTTTCTGACAGGATTTTCTTGCCCTTCTTAAGTGAAAGTTTGGCCTCAAAGGCTGATTCAATATTTTTAGAAGTTGGAACATATTTGTCATAGTTATCTAGTTTAAAGGCTGTCAATCTTCCAACTAAGGCATCCAAAGTTGTATTGTGGGGTAAAAGTATAAACCAGTGTCACACTTTTATAAAGGAAATGGACAACAACATACAAATTTTTAAACTTTGATGATATAAAAGTGGCATTTGTGTTTAGAATTTGAAGATGATGTAAACTAATGAAATGTGAAAAATTTGATGAAGTTTATACTTATAATTTTTTTTAAAAAATTTGAACAAAATTTGACATAGTTTTTTAATTTTTGAAGTCCATTTTTTTATTGTTGAAATATGCTAAAAATCTAGGGTCTAGTCCACATTATCAAATTTTATGAAAATAATATTTTTTTACTCCAATTTCATAATATGTTTTAGATGACATGTATAGCTAGTGCATAAAAAAAGAAAGATTGCATTTTAGTATATTTTTTGTCTGTTATAACTATCCAAAGTCGGTGTTACCTGAAATCAATAGTTTTTAGTCCGCGTTAACTTTTTCCTATCAAATCTACACCATTTAAAAAAAAAATTACTTATTATTGAAGATGACTCTCTCCTCTAGTGTTAAATATAAAGTTTTAATTTTTCTAACATGATTTGATATTTTTAATATTTTTCGAATGAGTGTGTTCTTAAATGTTAAAATACCTACTTGAAGTAATTTCAATTTATAATATATTATATGGAATCAAAACATGATAAAAATTATATGATTATAATCCTGACTCCGAGCTCTAGAAAATGCTATTTTTAGATTTTATAGAAAGGTAAATTTTGATAGAGAATTGAAGCCCAGAAGTGAGAACTTCTGAGTCATCACAATTTTTGCTTACTTGGTTGCCATGTGGGATGCCACATAGATTGGTTCGGCCAAACAGGGTTCGACTGAACTTAAGAGGTTCGATCGAACCAGGTTCGATCGAACCGATGGCCAGTTTCACGACCAAACCTGGTCACATGTGAGCTAAGCCCCTAAATTTCAATTTTACCCACTTTTTTTAATAAAATTGATTTTTTTTAGTTTTTTATATAAAATCATTTTCTTTAAAAAGTTTATTGAGATTTATAAATTATTTTAATTTTATTTGTAAGATTTAAATAGTTTTTATTTTAAATTAAGTATTTTTTAATAGTTTTTTTAAATTTATTAATGATTTTTATTTGATATTTAGGTATTGCATGTGAAATTTATTGTAGATTTATATTTATTAATGATTTTTATGACTTTAATTTTATTCAATTTTTTTGTTAATAGGATTTTGGTCAGTATTTGATATATAGGTTTACAGATTTTAGCTCTGATTTTGAATTGAAGAATTGTGAAAGCTTTGGAAAACTTGAATCTGAATAGTTTTTGCAAATGGGGAATAAAAGAAATAGAATAAGAAAATATGATCGAACAAAGGATGACAAAAAATATTATAAAATAGATAATCAAGATCAACCTGTTGAAGTTCAAGAAGATCAACAAGAACCTATTGATCTTGAAGAAGATCAACAAGAACCTATTGATATTCAAGAAGATGCAACTGAAACAGGGGAACAAATTGGTAGTTCCAGAGGTGGAAATATATCTTTTGGCATGGGCAATTTGAATGAGATGAATGAGGATTCACTTTTCAGTCAACTTTCATCAAAAGAAATGTTATGTGAAAGTACAATTAAAAATCATTGCAAAAAACTTTGGGATGAATACTTTGAAAATAAAAGTATGGTTGGAAGAGCTCAATTATTTGTTAAGTTATTCAGGAAAAAAGAAATGACTCCTATTTTGGAGTTGTTGGGTGTTGACAACAAGAAAAACTCAGGAGACAATGTAAATCAAACAATAGTTTAAAATTTGCAAGATGCATTGAATAGCATTAATAACTCAAGTTGAGGAGTTGATTTAAGTGCTGCACATAGAGAAATTATGACTACTTTATCTAGTACGAGGTTGACACAGAGAAAGCAAGTGAATGCAATTTCTGATTTACTGAATGTATCTAGAAGAACTATTCAAAGATATATTAGGAAGAGAAATATGTTAGATGAAAACATTGAACACAACTGGGTAAGTATTTGTAGGCTTCCTCGAAAAGACAAAATTTTTGAAGATGTAAAAAAATATTGGACTTCTCTCTCTTGTGTTTCTTCTAATAGAAGAGATACAATATAGATGAAAGATGAAGAGACTGGTATGAAAATTGGACATCCAAAACATTTTATAGATACAACACAAAGTGAATTATTTGAAGAATTCAAGAAAGAATTTTTAGATGTGAAAATATGTCAGAGAATGTTTGAGAGGTTGCGCCCTTGCTTTGTACACATAAATAAGGTTCGTGAAACTTTTTGTTGTCGAAATCATGTTGAGTTTCATCTATACCTGCAATCATATAAAAAAGTTATGGCAGTTCTTGATTCAAATATGGTCATCCCTGGAAGTACGACACAATTTGTGAAATCTATTTTATGTGATAAATTAGAACATTCAAATGAGTTCAAAGTACAGTGTATAAAGAATGCATGCAGTGATTGTGGAGATTTGCATAAATTTCCATTGCAAATTGACAATATTAATGTTTCAACACTAGTTTTGTGGAAAAGATTTGAATATGAGACATATCAAACAAGGAGCGGAGATGAATCCAAAAAAATTGTTTTGAAGGAGAATGAATTTCCCTACCTTGAGTTTATGACCAAATTTCATAATCTCATTTATCCACATATCCAGCATTGTCATGGTGCACGATGGCAAGCTAAACAGTTTCATGATTCGAAAGATTATTTTCCACCTGGTTGTATTCTTTCAATTGTAGATTTTGCTGAGAACTATACATTTTCCCCTCAAAAAGAGCTTCAAGCTCAATAATATCATTCTGATCAAGTTGCAATATTTGTGCAAGTGACCTATAGACATGCACAATATGATTTGAGTGAGGTAGAAAGTCCTGATCCAAATGAACGCATTATCATCAAGGAGGTTCATTTCTATATCAGTGATGATAAGGTTCATGATAGGAGCTATGTGGCTCATTGTTTTGCAATGTTTTTTGAAGACATTGCAAATCGTGTGATAAAGGCTTCGCAACATTGGATTTGGTCTGATGGTTGTGCAGATATGTGTATTGATACTTCAATTTATTTTTATTTTCATTTCATTTTTTGTTAAATCATTAAAGGATGACATTTATGTATGCACATGTGCAACTTAATTTTGCAGGACATTTTGTATATGCAAAAGCCTTTAATTGGCTAGCCATGCAACATGCTAGACATAATGTTAAATTTTTGTGGAACTTCTTTGAAAGTGGACATGGAAAAGGAGAGCACGATGGAGCAGGAGCATGTGTGAAGCGTGCACTTTGTCAACATGAACTTGCAGGTACACATGATGTTCAATAGTTATATATATATATATATATATATATATATATATATATATATATATATATATATATATATATATATATATATATATATATATGTATATGTATATGTATATGTATATGTATATGTATATGTATATGTATATGTATATATATATATATATATATATGTATATATATATATATATATATATATATATGTATATATATATATATATGTATATATATATATATATGTATATATATATATATATGTATATATATATATATATGTATATATATATATATATATATATATATATATATATATATATATATATATATATATATATATATATATGAATTTCAAATAATTTAAAATTTTAGCTTAGATGTATTTTCTTTAAACTAATAATTCAAAAATATACATAGGTAACATGATAGACAATTCAAAGAAAATTATTGAATGGTGTCAAAGTCATTTTGCTCCTCGGGACACCAAATACAACAAACGTTATTTTTGGGAAGTGAAAGGTAATTTATATTTTGTTACATAAAATTTTAATTTCGTGTTCATGTCTATCTTTTCACAATTGAATTGATTTAAAAATGTACAACTTTTATTTCATATTTGTAATAGATATAGACCGATCTAATCCTTACAATTGTCAAAGAATTGTTGGTATTAGAAGTTTACATCAATTGATCACTACAGGACAACACAAGCCTATTTTGATTCAAGTTAGAGAAAAATCATGTTTTTGTGCTCACTGCATTGAGGACAATCCATTAAGTCAATGTGAGAATATTGCAAATGGATATGTTTCACGATGAGATATGAAGGAGTTAATCAGAATGCCTCCTTATGAAGATGATGACATTAACATAAACATTGATGATCCTATATATTCAGCTGATTATGAGCGTGTCTCTGATCTAGCTGTTATAGGTGCGTGCACATACATATTCTTTTATTTAATTTTAATTTATCATATTTAAGTGATGTTTAATTTTAATAGAATCCATTTGTATCTAGGTGATATTTTTGTTGTAGTTGCGGAGCCTGACAATATAGAAAGTGTAGATTATTATCTACTAAGATGCACGAAAGAAAAATACAAGTTGACAAAACAAATTGTAGATGATGATGAACATACATATCCAACTGGTTCAGTTATTATTGAAGGAACCTATTATCAGCAAAAAAAGGTTAACAAAAATGGTGTTCAATTTGTTGAATACATGTCTGACAAAAAAGTTCTACATTACAGTCACTTGGTTATAGCAACAAAGCTACAATTCGAAGCATTGCCAAAAAAATGAGGTGCCAAAATTCAGAAGTGGAGGTTGTTTATTGAAGAACATGAAAAACTTTTGGAGATAATAAAAGATAGAGAGGATCCAAACTATATGTATCAGGAGCTTTAGAACTCTATAAGCTTCTGAATAAACTTCCTTTTGAAGCTCTTGTACTTTCATATTTGAACTCTATCTAGCTTGAAGTTTCATGTTTGAGCTCATATATATAGCAAATATGTTTTTATGTATGTATGTATGTAATCATGCTTTAGTTAATTATATGTTTTACTTTAATTATGTTAAAATTTTAGTTAGATTAGTTAGTTATGTCGGTTAGATTAGTAATTAGTTATCTAATTATGTTATCTAATTATGTTTACGTTAGTTAAAGATGTTCAATAACATTAGTTATCTAATTATGTTCACTAATTAGATTAGTTAAAGATGAAATAACAAATTAGTTATATAATTATGTTAGTTAGATTAGTTAATTTTAGGTTAGTTAAAAAAATGAAATAACATTAGTTATCTAATTATGTTCACTAATTAGATTAGTAATTGTTAGTTAAGTTAGATCTAATTATCTAATTATGTTCACTAATTATGTTATCTAATTATGTTCACTAATTATGTTTGAACTAATTAGATTAGTAATTTTTAGATTAACTTAATTATATTAGTAATTAGTTATCTAATTATGCTCACTAATTATGTTATCTAGTTAGTTATCTAATTATGTTCACTAATTAGATTAGTTAAAGATGAAATAATGAATTAGTTAACTAATTATATGTTAGTTAGATTAGTTAATTTTATGTTAGTTAAAGATGAAATAAGTCTACAAACATTAACACGTGTACACAAAAAATAAGTCTAAAAGATGAAATAAGTCTAAAAGATGAAATATGTAATAAGTCTAAAAGATGAAATATGTTTAACATGTATAAAATACATGTAACATGTAATCTTTGAAATAATGTTATGTAACCATATAACCATGTAACCATATACCACATGTAACTCTATAAGCATATAACCATATGTACCATGTAACTGGATATATAACCATGAAATATCTAATATGAAATAGTCTAAAATGAACTGTCTAATATGAAATGTCACATGAAATATAGACACTCAACTAGGGCCCTGTCCAGATCCGTGACCTGATGTTGATGCACCACCTCCTCCTGATGCCGCTCCACCTCCTCTTGATGTCTGTGTACAATAAACAAAATACATGCCACACATATGTATCATGTACATATATAATAAATTTTAAATACTTATGATCATAGATTAATTAATTTTTTGAACAAACATCTCGATATACCTGTGTATCATGCTGGATAGGATCATGTGGAGTCTGTAAATCTCCATATCCAGGTGCATTAGGTGGAACAACACCAATCAGACCCCCTAATGCTCTACCAATAGCACTCAACTCTCTCGAATCACATGGTATATCCGAAGGATCAATATCCGTGTCTGTAAGCAATGTAGTAAAGAATTGACGACCTCAACGCATTGATGAAGTGCTCTGAGTGGTCTGATGAAGAGCTGTAGGTGGTGGTGTAGTAGGTGAAGGACCTGTGGGTTGGTGCAGTAGGCAGAGGACCTGTGGGTGTTGTAGTCTATTGAGGACTTGTGGGTGGTGTAGATTGCTGAGAACTTATGGGTGGTGTAGTCTGCTGAGCACTATATGTCCTGACAAATACAGGAACCTCCCCGAGTGACATCCCACTAAGCATTTGTATGGTCTGATATGCCAAAAGTAAATCACTAGATAAACATGCACTCGTGTGTCACAAATGGTCCATATCTGATATAGGTACAACCTCTAGAGGAGATGGTATGTCAACTATATCATATAAGTCACCACCACTACATGATGCACCAAGCTGTGTAGGTGTAGGAATGGCTGAATGTGAACGTAACACATATCTACCCACATGATTAGATGACATCTCCTGAACCTATATGGTGATAGTAGCTATGCTAGAATACACATCAGTCCTTAGCCTCTCATCTATGACAACCCCTCCTGCTACTTCCAAACCTTTTGGTATGACCAAAAGGTTTGGACCCACCCTTGCCCACTTATCAGCAGGCATAGAGGCATCAGGTGCTCTAAAACTATCATATAATCTACCCTTCCCCTACACAACATAACTGGGAATATCTGTATAATCAACATCCAGATGCAGATGAAATGCTGCATACAATTGTTTGCAGAAATATAGTGGTAGCTCATCCTTCTGGGGCCACCGGTGCTGTAAGGCCAACCATCGAGGATATATGAAGGGTCCCACAAGATCATCCTCACATCTCATTACCATATATCCTCTCACCTTCCTCTTATCTAAATAATGAGGAAACATACCCTTCACCATAAGGGTGGTAACAAGTGTATCAATGGTGTTGTACTTCACAGTGTCAGTGACACTGTGAGACAAAGAAGTATAGAATCCATGAGCACTAATCTCATCATATGGGTTGTATGATTGAACAATGTCAATCATACATAACATCTCATCTCTAATAACATTCACCCCATCCCTATTAGGGATAGTGGTGGATGAAACTAACGTCTCCTCCAAAATCTGTAGTGCTCATCACAATCTGTCAATAGTATCTGCAAATAACTTCTGTCTAGCCTCAGCTGTATCAGCTGATGCATGAGAGCTATGACTACGAGCACTACCACCCCCCCCCCCCACATGAACACTAGCCTCACCAGAATCTATGGAAGCTCTACCGGATGCCATGTGTAATAGATAAACAATCTGAATATATATATAGAGATCACTGCATGCATGTACATACAAATTTAAGAAACATACATGTTACAAATTTAAACGTGCATACATGAACTAAAAATTTAAACGTGCATACATGAACTATAAATTTAAACGTGCATATAAATTAGTTATCTAATTACATGTTATCTAATTATGTTCACTAATATTGTTAGATTAGTAATTATGTTCACTAATTAAGGTTAGGGTTATAACTATGATTAATTTGCATGTGAGTATTTATATTGGGTTTTAGTTTACAAATTTATGGTTTTTTAAGGTTGAGGTTAGGTTCTTGATGTTGAATATAATTATGTATAGTTGGGTTAAGTTATCTAATTATCTAGTTATGTTCACTAATTATTCTAGTTATCTAATTATGTTCACTAATTATATTCTAGTTAAGTTATCTAGAATTATCTAATTATGTTCACTAATTAGATTAGTAATTAGTTATCTAATTATGCTATCTAATCACATGTTCACTAATTATGTTCACTTAGAATTAGATTAGTAAAATTGTTAGATTAGTAATTATGAACTCGCTAATTATGTTGACTAATTAAGGTTAGGGTTATAACTATGATTAATTTGCACGAGTATTTACATTGGGTTTTAGTCTACAAATTTATGGTTTTTTAAGGTTGAGGTTAGGTTCTTGATGTTGAATATAATTATGTATAGTTGGGTTAAGTTATCTAATTATCTAGTTATGTTCACTAATTATTCTAGTTATCTAATTATGTTCACTAATTATATTCTAGTTAAGTTATCTAGAATTATCTAATTATGTTCACTAATTAGATTAGTAATTGTTAGATTAGTAATTAGTTATCTAATTATGCTATCTAATTACATGTTCACTAATTATGTTCACTTAGAATTATATTATTTAAATTGTTAGATTAGTAATTATGAACTCACTAATTATGTTGACTAATTAAGGTTAGGGTTATAACTATGATTAATTTGCATGAGTATTTACATTGGGTTTTAGTTTACAAATTTATGGTTTTTTAAGGTTGAGGTTAGGTTCTTGATGTTGAATATAATTATACATAATTATAGTTGGGTTAAGTTAAATCTAATTATCTAATTATGTTCACTAATAATGTTCACTAATTAGATTAGTAAAATTTTGTTAGATTAGTAATTAGTTCTGTAATTATGTTCACTAATTACATGTTCACTGATTGGGGCGTAGGATTAGGATATCATCAAGCTTAGGGTAAATACATCATGTGGTTAGTAGTATGGTCAGGGTTAGGATTTTGATTGTGGTTAGTGTTAGGATCAAGCTTAGGATCAATGTTAAGATTAAAATTTTATAGTTAGGATTTGGTTTAGGTTTATAATTATGATTTACCATTTCTAGTTATATTTTAGCATTTATGGTTAGGGTTTAGCATTTAATGAGTATATGACTATGGTTAGGGTTGGGGTTTAGGCTTTTGGTTATAGTTATAGTTACATTTAGGATTAAGTGTTAAGGTTTAATGTTAGGGTTAGGTTTATGGTTAGGGTTAGAAATTTTTTTAGGGTTAGGCTTAGAATTATGGTTACACTTAGAGTTGCGGTTAGACTTTGGATTATAGTTAGGGTTAGGGTTTTGGTTATTGTTACAATTAATATTTAGGGTTATAGTTAGGATTAAATTGTTAGGGTTAGAGTTAAAGGTTAATGGTTACAATTACAAGTATGATCAAGGTTTAGGGTTACAATTTGTGTTAGGATTATCTATAATATGTTAGGGTTCTAGGATTAAAGTTAGGATTATAGTTAACTATGTTCTTAAGTTTAACTATGATTAACTATGTTCATTATGTTAACTATGTTCTTAAGATTAACTATGGTTAAATATGTTATTAAGTTTAACTATGGTTAAATATGTTCTTAAGATTAACTATGGTTAACTATGTTCACTATGTTAACTATGTTCTTAAGATTAACTATGTTATTAAGTTTAACTATGGTTAACTATGTTTAACTATGTTAACTATGTTTCACTATGCTTAACTATGTTAAATTTAAAATATTAAATTTAAACTAAATTAACTATTTCATTTAAATTAAAAAAATAAATGAATTATTTTATTTAAATTAAAAAAACACTAACTATTTTATTTAAATTAAAAAAAAAATTTAACTATTTTATTTAAATTAGAAAAACAAATTAACTATTTTA
The DNA here is from genome assembly GCA_027943335.1 of Chamaecyparis obtusa. Classification (NCBI taxonomy): domain Eukaryota; kingdom Viridiplantae; phylum Streptophyta; class Pinopsida; order Cupressales; family Cupressaceae; genus Chamaecyparis; species Chamaecyparis obtusa. The sequence continues at coordinate 504,941 of BSBK01011403.1, forward strand.
TTTAAATTAGAAAAAAAATTAACTATTTTATTTAAATTAAAAAACAATTAAATATAATAAAACTATTAAAAAATATTTAAAAACATAAAACTTTAAAAAAAAAAAAACATACCTAGTTCGACCAAAACCCTCTTAAGCACTCCTCAAAATTTGAAAGTCGCTAGTGAACAAATGAGCTCGAGAGGGCAATTTTCGCCTATTTATAATTTTCCATGGGTTTGGCCAAACCCGTTTCAGCCGAAACGGGTTCGGCCAAACATGGTTCGGCTGAACAATACTTGCCACATAGGTGCCACTTGGTGCCTCATGGCTGCCACATAGGTTTGGCCGAACCTCTTTCAGCCGAACCTTGTTCGGCTGAAATCATTTCTGCTGAAACCCCCTAATTTGTCCTCTACTACGACACAGGTTTGTGCTTTCACCCTGTGATTTTCTTCTCATCTTTCTTGAATAGCAGATACTCTTATTGCATAGATAGGAAGTAATGTTCTAAGAACCTTACTTATAACAGTTTCATCATCAATTGTTCCTCCAGAAGCTTTGATTGCACTAACACTTGCCTTGATCCTTTCAACATATTTTGCAATGTTTTCATCTTCTCTCATTTTCATCTGATCAAACTGTCCTCTTAGGCTTTCTGCTTTGGCTCTCTTCACAATGTTATCACCACCATAAATTTTCTTCAGCTTGCTCCACATTTCATGAGCAGTTGTGTAGTTTTTGATCTCATCAAATTCTTCATAGCTAAGAGCTAATGAAATGTCTATCATCATGGTGTTATGGTTCTTTCTCTCTGCAATATCTTCAACATTTAATGTGCCAGTAAGAACTGTATATTCTTGATCAATATATTTACATCCTAAATCACCAATGGAAGCGAGATGAAGTCTCATGAGACCTTGCCATGCTAAAAATTTATCTCTGTTAAGCCTTGGAATTTCTCTCTTGCAAGACATCTTGATCTTTAGCTTAGGTCTTTGAAACCCTTCCTGCAAGCACCAAAATCTTTGGTACCAATTGTTGGAAATATAGATGTAGTAACTGAGAGGGGGGGTGAATCAGTTAACCACAAAATATTACCATTGATCCCTTAGATGTCTTATTAAATTATTTACTGTTGCCACTTGGTAAACATAGAGAGAAATGCTAAAGCTTGGTCTTTGCAGTGAGTATTAATTATAACTATTCTTAAGCATTCACCAGTGATTAACATACATAAATAAAGAAAATAACATGAATACAAGAGACACTAGATTTAACATGGAAATCCAATATGGGAAAAACCACCAATGTAACTAGTTATTGCTTTTCACTCTTCTAAAGTGATGCCCTGTTAGGAGCCAACCCGGTAAAAGGTTACAAAACACACTGTTAAGTGCGACCTTGTTAGAGGATTTAATCACCCTGTTAAGAGTGGCGTTGTAAGAGGTCTTTTGAAACAATTCAATAGAATTGTCACCTTGTTAGAAGATTTACAAAATGACTGTTAAACCAACTCGGTTAAGAGATTTTCAAATCACTGCTACAATTGTAAGAGAGTAACAATGAAATGACCTGGTTAAGATGCAATTGAATTGCTGATTACAGATCTCTATTCTGCTTCACTAGATCCTTCCTGATGAAATAAATCTTTGCTGCTCCTCAAGGATATCTAACCATCCTTCAAAATTCACACACACCTTTCTTCAAAATGATTTTTCCATTATACACACTAAATTCACCACTTGACCGTCTATATATATACCATTCAGATTTATCATTCAGATTGTCTAATCGGCACTAACAATCATTACAACAGTCAGCTGGGATAAACAAACTTTATTAACAAAATCCTTTGATGGGCTGACCTTGCTTGGTAAAGATTAATCCTAAAAAGATTTCCTTCGGTGACCGAGTGAACTCGGTAACCACAGTGAATTCTGCAACATCCTTCGGAGACCGAGTGAGCTCGGTAACCACTAAATTTCCTTTGATAACCAAGGAAGCTCGGTTAACACTGCTTTCTATCATATTTTCTTTTGACACCTGAGAGTTCTCAATAGACACTGAAAACCGCCTAGCTGACCGATTGAGCTTGGTAGACACTGAGAACCACCTAGCTAACCGACTGAGCTTGGTAGACACTGAGAACCGCCTAGCTAACCGACTGAGCTCAGTAGACACTGAGAATTATAATTGATATGAAATTTGTGTGACATCAAAGACAACACATAATTAATCCAACAATCTCCTTCAGACAATTGTATCCAACAAAACCAACTCAGGACTCCCACTACTTGGGCAATGTCTAGTCTAGTGCAAACCATAGCATACATAAGACTGCCAATTGCACTAGTATAAGGTACTCTACTCATGTCCTCCACCTCACTAGGAGATTTTTGACAATCATCTATAGATAACTTTGTTCCCACAAAAATAGGAACATGTAGTGGTCTACAATCTGCCATGCTGAACCTGTCCAACATAGACTTTACATACTTACGCTGACTCAACCAAAGTTTTCTGTTAGACTTGTCTCTACTGATTTCCATACCTGGGATGTACCTTGCTGCCCCAAGATCTTTCATCTCAAACAGTGCTGACAACTAATATTTAAAATCAGAAATCATACCCTTACCCTTCCCAAACAGCAACATATCATCAACATATAATGCAACAATAAGAAGGTGATCATTTTCAACTCTGAAATAAACACAATGATCTGATTTTGATCTTACAAATCCAATTGATGACACAAAGGTATCAAACTTAAGGTACCACATCCTAGGAGATTGCTTCAAACCATATAGAGATTTCTTTAATCTGCAAACTAAGGATTCTTTACCTTTAACAATGTAGTGCTCAGGCTGTGACATATAAATCTCTTCCTCCAAATCACCATGAAGGAAAGCTGTCTTCACATCCATATGTTCTATCTCTAAATCATATGATGCTATAAGAGATAACATAAATCTAATGGATGTCAACTTTGCAACAAGAGAGAATATTTCACCATAATCTATTCCCTCTACCTGTGAATACCCCTTTGCAACCAATCTAGCTTTATACCTTTCAACACTGCCATATGCATAGAATTTCTTCTTGAACACCCATTTACAGCCAACATATTGTCTCCCTTTAGGCAAAGGTACAAGGTCCCAAGTTTTGTTTTTCTCCAATGAAGCCATCTCATCATCCATAGCCTCAATCCAAGAACCTGCATCTTCCATGCCCAAAGCCTCTTTCACAGATCTAGGCTCATTAGTGTTAGTAATCAAAGAAAAGGCACAACTAGAATCTAACATAGAATAACCAAACCTTTCTAGTTGCTTTCTTTCTCTCATGGATCTCCTCAAGGGATGAGGTTGAGGTTGTTCTTCCTCTTCTTTCAAACTATCAGAGCTGCTAGAGCTCTCCTCATCATTAGACCCAACATGGTCTCTTTGTTCAGTCTTCTCAAGGGTAGGAGGCAACTGAATAGCATCATTTTCCTTTTATTTTTCATCTGGTTGTAGCACAATAGGAGAAGATGTTAGCTCTCTAAAAATAACATTTGTACTATACAACACCTTATTAGTCATAGGATCCCAAAACCTGTATCCTTTCACACCAACACTGTATCTGATGAAAATACATTTGACTGCTTAGTTTTCTAGGTTAGATCTTTTCTCCTTTGGAACATGTGCATAAGCTTCACAACCAAAAATATGAAGATGTCTAATCGAAGGCTTCTTACCAGACCACGCCTCCATAGGTGTCTTACCAACAAGGGTTGATGTAGGAGATCTGTTAACTAGATAGCAAGTAGTGGCCACAGCTTCGGCCCAAAACCTTTGTTCTAAACCAGCTCCACTAAGCATACTCCTAGCCTTCTCCATCAATGTCCTGTTCATTCTCTCTACAACTCCATTTTTATGTGGGGTATAAGGAGTTATCTTATGCCTCTTGATACCTTGTTCTTTACAGAACTGTTCAAACTCTGCTAAGCAAAACTCACCACCATTGTCAATTCTCACACACTTAATCTTCTTACTAGTCTGATTCTCTACAAGAGCTTTAAATTCTTTGAACTGACTAAAGACTTGTGTCTTACTTTTAAGGAAATAAATCCATGTCCTTCTACTATAATCATCTATGAAAGATACAAAAAATATAGACTTGGAGATTGAAGGAACTTTTACAGGACCAAATACATCACAATGAATAAGATCCAAAACATCAAAAGATTTGTGAGAACTAGAGTAAAACTGAACATGATTTTGTTTACCATAGACACAGTGTTTGAAGAAGTCAAACTCAAGATTGCAATCATTTAACCCCTCAATGAAATTTTTATTTTTCAGGGTTCTGAGACCCTTTTCGCCAATGTGGCCAAATCTCATATGCACAACATTGTCTTTTCTGTAGGAAGCTTGCCTTCCAAAGTGTTTGCACTACCATTAGAACCAATAGCCAAATACTTCTTCACTGCTTGTTCAGATGGTGAGGATGAAGAACTATTACATAGAGGAATACATGCATCTAGCTGAAATAAGGTACCTCTCCTAGTACCCTTCGCAAGCACCATTGATCCTCTCATCATCTTGCATCCTTCTTTCAAAAAAACAACCTACACACCTACATCGTTTAGCATACTTACAGATAATAGGTTTCATGCCAAACCCAGAATGTGCATAACTCCGTTGATTCCCTTTACTCATCCATCAAGAAATCTGATAGTGACCCTTCCGCGTCCAACTATCTTTAGGTGAGAATCATCACCTAGATACACCTTTCCACCATCAAACTTCTCATACTTTGAGAACCAGTTTCGATGAGACGTCATGTGAAAAGAAGCACCCAAGTCTATCAACCACAGATCATTAGATGCATGGGCGGCCAAGGCTATGATGAATGCGTTGCCATCTTCTTGAGATCTTTCTGAAGCTGAATCTGAACCCTTCTTCTTCTTCGGCTCTTTGCAGTCTTTATGGAAGTGCCCAAATTTATCATAGTTCCAACATTTTGCCTTGGACTTATTGGAAGTCTTTGACTTCCCACGGGATTTAGATCTACCCTTATTGTCAGAGTTATTGTCATTTTTCTTCCCTCTTTCAATGGATCTCCCATGAGCAGGAAGGGCTTCTTTTTCTAAAATGGAAGACTTTCTCTACATCTCCCCTAATAGCAGTGAAGACACCACATCATCCATTTTGAAGGTGACTAACATGCTTCTGAGAGCCATCACAAGATGGTCCCATGAATCTGGTAAAGAACACAAAAGTGTGTAGCAATGATCCTCCTCCTCTAACTTGACATCAGCTGATGTCAACTGTGCAGCCAATAGATTAAATGCATTTAAATGATCCGTTAAGGATCCACCTTCCTCCATTCATAGAGAGTACAACTTCTTCCTTAGGAACAACTTGTTCACCAGAGATTTGGCCTGATACATGGCCGCAAGTCTTTCCCAGAAACTATTTGCGGTTTTCTCATGTAGGACATTTAGAAGAACTGCATCGGTTAAATAGAGTCTTATGAGACCCTTAGCTTTATGATCTTTCATATCCCAATTTGCTTGAGTTATAGTTGATGGTCTTGTAGCACTTGAAGTCACTTCCCATAGGTCATGATCTTCCAACATGTCTTCCATCTTGAGTTTCCATAACTTGAAATTAGTGCCATTAAATATCTCCACCTCCATTCTTCCATATGATGAACTCGCCATCTCAATCTGCAAATAAGATTCAGAATGCTCTGCACAAAACTCCCACTCAACTTGAGATTAGCTCCAAAAACCCTACCCAACAACAAGGATCAAAAGTTGATCAAGCTCTGATACCACTTGTAAGGAAACTCAGGTGCGGAAATAGCTTACTACACTACCCTCATAAGGAAACTATTGTGCAAATTCTTTTTAAATCCTTACAATTTTAGATTCGTTAAGCTAGTTAACAATAATATTGCAGCATATACCATACATACATAAAATATATAGAGAAGATTGAAACACATAAACACAAAGATATGCCGGTGGGGAAAAACCTTTCGGTAAAATAACCCCACCCCTCCAAAACCTACACAATGTATTATCTTCTACACAAAGATTACAACACACTTGCAATACAAGTTCTTTCAGAAAAATGAGAGACAAAGCTAACAAGACTTGTCAAACTTGTGTCTCTCCCATAGAAGCAGCATCATATTTATAGGCTCCTTAGGACCCAACAAATACCCAAAATAGGTGTTTGGCGTCCAACCATCAATACCCATGCACAAAGCCACATGTGCATAGTTGTTACATGCAATCCCAAGAATAGGCGTCCATCCCTAGAATAGACTATGACAGCTTGTCATAGAATCTGCCAAAAATAACGGCCATAAGAGAAGTGTAAGAGAATTTATCATACCAGCCTATTTTTGGCATATTCTCTTAGACTCACCAACCACTCCTTCTTGGGTGCCCAAATAGGCTTAAGTCATAAGATGGTCTTACACATGTCATAGCACATTCCTTAAATAGCTCTTACGCGTCATAGGAATCCGTCATAACCGTTTCGGCCATGATTTCCTTACACATTATACAAGATGCCGACACATCAAGTGGTGTGACACATCAATATGCCAACTAGACATGTACACTCACACTTAATTACATTATTTGCAAAAATAAATTTAACAAAACAAAAAATAGGAATAGGAATTATCCAAGGTTGAGACACCTTATTCCTAACATGTTGCAGGTCATAAACTCTCACACACACATTCTAGTATATTACATCCATGATAAAAGCATCACAAAAATAGAAGCTACCACATTTCTCCATACTTAATTACATTGTACTTTTTGTTGAAGGCATACCCAAGAAATTGAACTATGATAAAATACACAAAACTTTATACTATGTTACAGACATGATAACAATATTAAAATAAACATGTTAAAAGCATCACAAGAAACATAAGTTACCCAATCCATCCATAAGTACATGGTACCTTCAATTAAAAGCATTTTTGAAACATGAAACTGATAAGATTGACAAAACTACTACTATATAGTATATTACATTCATGATAAAAGCATCATAAGAAATAAACACAGAAATAAAAACTACCACATCCATCTATACTTAATTAGATGGTACCTTCTTGAAAGCATGCCTAGAAATGGAATGATGATAAAATAGACAAACTATGTACTAAATACATCCATGATAAAAGCATCTACTAGGTTGCAACTATTGCTTATTTACTATGTTGCAACTATTTCTTATTCGCTCCTAGCTTCCCTGTTTCTCTTACCTTCCCCATCTAATTTCTCCATGATCAGCCTGGCTTTTCCTACTGTGTAGAGTGCGTTCTTCATTATTTCTTCATCACTGTTCTGGGCCCATTTCTTGGAGTTCAACAAGAGTAGATGATGGAATTTGCCTAAGCATTCGTTAATTACATCTGCCAATGAGGTTTCTAGTTCTGTGAGCAGTTCTCTCACATCTGTTCCATCAATACACTCAATGCTATTACATAACTTGAACACTGCATTGCCTGATGCTGCTGCTTCCCAGTCTAAGGAATCGTTGCCTCCATTTCTCTTCCATCGCTTTGCATGCCATCCATGCGGCTCGATTTGTCTTTTGCAATCCATTTTGAGGTCCTCCAATGTGGCACGAATGCATTCAGGTGTTGCATGCGTGGATTTGGTAGCAAGAAGAGGCCTATTTTTCATGTTGTGTTCCAATTTATACAAGTACCTATCGGCTGCTTGACTGGTGATTTCATTAGTTTCTGTATCCATCTCCTCCACTAAACTTATGATTTCCCATGCTTGAATATATACCTCCATACAATCCTTAACGACCTTCGGACAAGAAGCAGGGGAATTTGAACGATCTTCCTTGTCAAGTTCTACATAAATTGGAGAAAGATGAACTATGATACCGAGAAGGGAGACTGTTGTCATTTTCCATGACTTTCTACTCATGACTGTGAAATACTCTTCCACAGCTAATGCCCCATTTTTCCTTCTTGAGATTGTTGCATTTCCACGTCACTCGCTCGCTGAGTCATCTGAATTGGCCTCTTCTTGCACATGTACTTCAAATTTGTTTGAGTCTTGTAGGGCTCTAGACACTGCCGGCCAAGACCACAGCGTGTTCACTTCCTAGCTAGAAAGTCCACCATATCTTTACACTTGTATTCACCTTCTTGTTTTCCCCGTAAGATGAACTTCTTAGCCTTTCCAATGGACTTGCAGTTAGCTAACCACAAGCTTTCTGGAGTCTCTTCTGACATCCGCACACCGTTCAAAACTTTTTCGCATTTTAAATAGTTTTTAGATGCAAGCAATTTTTTATTTGGTAATCTTAAGAAGAGTAAGTTACCCATCAATTTGTTGTGGAAAATCATCAAAGACCTGAGCCAACAAGCTTTACTGAAAGAAACAATGAACCACTATAGCCCAATCACTGCATATAATAATTTTCTTGCTAGAGTGCATCTAATCTTCCCTTTAGCAAACAGTCCTTTGTTTTTGATGTCGAGCTCTAGCACCGGCTCTTGCAGCAACTCTCTCAGGTGTCTTGTCGAGAAATCCTCTATCTGTAAACTGCTGCACCAGGTGTCTGATTTCCATTTTCTGTAATAGGCCACTGCCGTAGCCCACCTCCATACGATGATGAACCATCCTATCAAGATGAATACAGATTGCAGGATAGTGGCAGTAAAACATAACTTATCAAACATAGTGCATATGACCAGTATGGGGCTCTTCGAAACCCCTATTATGGTCGTAATTGCAATTTGAAATGTAACCAAGAATGCGGTAGAGGACACAAGGGCCGACCGGACAATGATATATTCGACAGAGAACATGCGAACAATGATCCACGCTCTGAGCATTGAATCTTCTGCTCTCTGCCAGCACTTCTCACAATAAGGGTGACCATCATGATCCTCGTCATAGGAATGGTGATGACGATGATCCTCTTCGCCCACTACATAGGAATGGTGATGGTGATGATCCTCTTCCTCCACTTGGTCCTCGAGAATTATAGGAATCCTTTGTGCTACTATGCGCTCAATGCCTCTGCCGGCAATCTTGGAGCACGCAAGAAGAAGAAATAGCATAACAATGGAGAAAAAGAAATTGGTGAACAAAATATAGTAGAGCTTAAAGCTGGTACCTCATTGTTTTAGGAACAAGTTCTTTAATGGGAATTCAGAGTAATCATCAGGATGAAAAATATACAAATCAGAGATTCGTTGAAGAAAGCTCATTAAAGCCAAAGATATCAACTTACCCTAGAATTCCTTAGAGCCAGGATTGGCCATACCAGGTATCAAATAGGCTAAAATTACACACAACATAATTCAATTGGTATGGATCATCCAAAATTTGCCTAGGCTTAAGTCACTGTCCTGTGGCTCACTTTGACTTCGAACCAAGTTTAGCAATTGGATTGTGAAAGTACTGAGCACAAGAAAATCACCGGGAATCCAATGTGTACTCCTCCTAAAAGCCTTCCACAAATCCTTTAAAATGAGAATAGTAAAGAAAATAGCTATTGAAATCCACAAAGCTATCTTCAAAACCTCAGCAGCACACACCTCATTTGGCGTGGAATCGCCACATATCCGCAACGTGCAGTACCAATCGTCAGAGGAGGCAGCTTTCATAGGCGGTAAGGATTGAGGCATCCTAGGGTGTGGTCTTGGAGGATTCTATTGATGAAGATGGCTGCATCTAGTCGGTGGTACGAATGGGGCACAAGCAGAGTAGGATCACCCTACGGGTGAGCAGGATCAGTCAATACATAAAGAAATAAGCCAGTACGATCAGTTGACAAATGAGGACATAAGCCAATAGGATCATCCAATGGGAGCCCAAGATGCAGGTGGAGATGGTCGAGGAGCTCAACATGGAGGGAGTGAAGGTGATGACTTGGGGATCTGTAGGTTTAGCCACCAATAACATTATCCAAGCACGATCTGGCAGATTGACAGAGGGACTAATTACAGGTTTCCAAACAATATTATATTGCATTTTTTTATTATTTAAAAAAATATAATAAATAATTATTTATGACTTACAAACATAGTAAACAAACTTTTAACAGCTGTAATATGAGGAGGAGATAGGTATTAACAAGGTGACTACAGAAGTAAAAGAACAACAGTTGGAAATTACAATTAAAATTAAGTAGTTACAATAACCACAAAAGTTGTCGTACATGAATTAAAACTAGAGCTGCAAATAATAGCAAAACTCGACAAGCTACAAAAACTTTTATGCTTTTTAGTCTCGAATTATAAGCTAATGTTAAACAGCTATATTTTTAAATATATTATTATTTAAATTATTATTTTTAAACATATTATTATTTAAATTATTTTATAAGATATCACGGGACCCAATTAGATAGATTAGATAGAAAATAAAAATAAAGAAGGAAATAGAATTATGACATAAAGGAGGATATGAAAAAATAATGATTAATATAGAAAATAGAAGTGAATTGAGAAAAGAAAAGAAAATGTTGTTTTTCAAGTGGTTGAGTACAATTCATTAAAATAGTATGTTTCTTGTCTATATCTTCAACTAAGATGCATATTAAATACTAGAGTTATATTTGTTATTTAAATTAAATAGATTCATTTAATATTATATATTATATTTAAATTTAACATTAAATAAAATATAAAATTCATTTCACCATCCTGGTGATAATCTATGACCCTAGCACGGCATGCCTTTCGACTCCATGTGAAAGATTTTTAATCAAGAGCTATGAACTAGTGAGGCATACTTGCCATTGATCAGAATGGCCTAGTAAAAGTTTGAACCTGAATTGGGATGACAGTAACACTACCCCTTAACCAAAACAATAAGTGGTGAACCCCAAACCCATCTCAATCTCTCCTCATCCCTCCACTATTGTGCATTTTTTTGAATACTCTCTCGCATCACCTCACCTCCATAGTATGCCATGTGATGTGTTGAATACTTGTTGGTCCAGGAATGTTGTGTTTCAGGTCATCACTGTGCCTCCCCACATGTAGCTTCATTTCCTCCTCTGCACTGTGCTTACAAATCACCTCAAGCATGGGTATTCCTTCGTCAAATATCTTGGGATTGGTCTCTACATTTTTAAGAAAGTGAGAGTTACCTCCACATATCAAACATAATCCTTTGAGCTTGGAAAGATAAAGAAAGTAGGCATGTGCGTTGCTATAGAAGATGTGGTCATATGAAACAAAACTACATTAGATTGAAGATCCTTGAGCGTTTTCTAAACTAAAGTTAAGTGTTCCTACACTTGTGGCAAGAAAAAATAAACAATTTGACTTTAAAACAATAAAATCTCGCATCTAGAGTGCATTACTTTAGACGAAATGGATTTGATCCATTCTCATTACAAGGTCATTGTTGGAAAAGCTTTAGAGATGACTTTTCATTTAGAAGGGTCTTAAATGTCACACTTGGTATTTTACTAAATGTTGCCACCTGATTAGTTTGATCTAAAAAAGGTTGTGGGATCTAGTACTCGTGCCAACAAGAAAAAATTCATGCCAAATAAAAAATTAACCATTTGAATATATTAGTTGGTCTTTAATTCATCTCTCAATGCCTCTCTTTAGTTAAATTAACTCTTTTGATGATGTCATGAGGTGTATTTGTGTTTAACGCAGAAATACAACAAATGATTACTACTGCACAACCTTTTTTAGCATTTCTATTTGCTAATCATAGGTTTGCACAAAGGTATGAACCGATGATAAGACAAGATAATAGTGAAAAGAACTTCAAACAAAGACAAAAACTGGCCACTAAACCAGAAGATGAAATCAACAACCATAAATTAAAAATATCCTTCATATTTTAATAATTAAAATATTTTCTAAAGAGACGGTTTCCCACTCATGTAAATAATGACTGGCAATAAGTTATTTGCATCTTTTTACATGCCTTTTACAACTGTTTTCCTATATTCTTCTAGCACGAATATAAAGAAGTGCCACCAATTTATGAAAGAACATGTAGAAATAATGTGTTAAAATTTGTAAGAACTTTTATGCTTGTTAGTCTCCAATTATAAGCTAATGTTAAACAACTATATTTTTAAATATATTATTATTTAAATTATTTTATAAGATATCATGAGACCCAATTAGATATAAAAAAATAAAAAAATAAGAAAATAGATTTATGACATAAAGGAGGATATGAAAAAATACTGATTAATATAGAAAATAGAAGTGAATTCAAAAAAGAAAAGGAAATGTTGCTTTTCAAGCGGTTGAGTACAATTCATTAAAATAGTATGTTTATAATCTATATCTTCAACTAAGATGCATATTAAATAATGAAGTTATATTTTTTATTTAAATTAAATAAATTTATTTAATATTAAATATTATATATAAATTTAACATTAAATAAAAAAAAAAATATTTTATTTTTTATTTATGAATGATTTTGATTCAAGTTCTGAATCAGTGGGGTCATATTGAGGGACACCATCTCTGTGATAATCTATGACCCAAGCATGACATGCCTTTCAACTCCATGTCAAACATTTTTTTATTAGGAGCTATGAACTAGTGACGCATACTTGCCAAAGATCACAATGACCTAGTAAATGTTTGAACTTGAATTGGGATGACAACAACTCTACCACTTAACCAAAACAATATGTGGTGAACCCCAAAGCCATCTCAATATCTCCTCATCACTCCAATATTGTGCCATTTTTTCTAATGCTCTCCCACGTCACCTCACCTCCCCAGTATGCCATGTGATGTGTTGAATACTTGTTGGTCCAAGAATGCTGTGTTTCAGCTCATCACTGTGCCTCCCCGCATGTAGCTTCATTTCCCCCTATGATTTGTGCTTACGAATCACCTCAAGCGTGGGTATTCCTTCATCCAATACCTTGGGATTTGTCTCTACTTTTTTGAGAAAGTGAGTTACCTCCACCTATCATACATAATCGTTTGAGCTTCAAAAAATAAAGAAAGTAGGCATGTGCATCATTGTAGAAGATGCAGCCGTATGAAACAAAACTACATTAGATTGAAGATCCTTGAGCTTTCTCTAAACTAAAGTTAAGTGTTTCTACACTTGTGCAAGAAAGAAACAATGATTTCACTTTAAAATAATAAAATACCGTAGCAAAAGAAATGGATTTGATCCATTCTCATTACAAGATCATTGTTGGAAAGGCTTGAGAGATGATGTAATGTCCTCACCAGGGAACCCATAAGGAACCAGGTCTTTGACCTAAAATTACAACTAACAATATTTTTTTCTAATATTCTAACATTACATTCTTAACAATCACAAGTGCATTCCTTAAGGTTCCCTTAATGAATTCATTTACCATTATCAAGCATTACATCAATCAAATGAAGTCTATTTCATTATCTTTGCATTCGGAATAAGAGAGAAAGAAAGTAATATAACCACATCTTTTACTTTAGATTTCATTTTCATCCTTTTTGCCTCCACATTGAATGTCTACCTTTTCACTACAATTCATATTGAGACATTGCCTTCTTTTCACATCAAAACCAAATACATTAATGAAGTGTTTGAATTTATTTTCCTTACCAACTTACACAATATTTACTTTTAGAATCACACGTTACTAATCTCATCCATTAAGAACATTTGTCATTTCCTATATGGGTATGTGTAGGATCATGGTATGCCAAAAAGTGGCGATGTGAAAAAGATGTCGTGATTGATAGACTCTTTGAAAAATAACTATAACTTTAAAATAATATAATATTTTTAAAATCTGAAATATACATCACATTCTATGCTTCACCTAATAGAATAATAATAAAAAATTCTTTCAATTTGATGAAGTTTAGACTAAGTTAAGGTGGTCAAACACGAGAGTTTTTATATTCAGGAAAATTTATAGCAGAAAAATCATAATTAATTATTTACTTGGAAAAAAAATACAAAAAAATATGCATCACATCCCGACATGAGTCTAGTACTTTTATCTAGAATCTTATAAAAAAATATTATCATTTTATTTTGTTTAATGTGGTCAAACATACACCTACTTGTTATCTTTCTAGTCCTGATTGATAGACTTATTAAAAAAATAGCTATAACTTTCAAACTGTATAACATTTTTGAAATCCAAAACATGTGTCACATTCTATGATTTTCCTACTAGAAGGAAAATAAAAAAAGTTTTCAATTTGATAAAGTTTAGACTAAGTTGACGTGGTTAGACATGAGATTTTTTGTATTTTGTAAAAGTTGTAAAGGAAAATTCATAATTAATTATTAACTTGGAAAAAATTTACAAAAAAATATGTGTCATAATCAAACATCAGTCTACTACTTATATCTAGAATGTTGTAAAATAAATTATCATTTAATTGTGTTTAAGGTGATCAGACAGACACCTACTTATTTTTTCCTGAAATTTTGGTACTACTACATTAAAATTTTAAATTTTCAACATATAGAAATTATATTCAATTTTCTACAGATTCTATTCTTACATATTTTTTATATAATATTTATAACTTGTTCAAATTTTTATGTCAACTTGCCTAAACCTGATTTTCTGAATTTTCATTGCCAATTATAAGCCTAGTTTGACATAGTGGATAATGATATATTCGAGAGAGAATGAGTGAACTATGATCCACACTCTGAGCATTGAATCTTCTACTCTCTGCTAGCACTTCTCATGATAAGGGTGACCATCATGATCCTCATCTTCCTCCTCCCCCACTACATAGGAATGGTGATGGTCCTCTTCCTCCACTTGGTCCTCGAGAATTATAGGAATCCTTTGTGCTACTATGTGCTCAATGCCTCTGTCGGCAATCTTGGAGCACACAAGAAGAAGAAACAACATAACAGTGGAGAAAAAGAAGATGGTGAACAAAATATAGTAGAGCTAAATGCTGGTACCTAGTTGTTTTGGGAACAAGTTCTTTATTGGGAATTTGGGGGAGTCATCAAGATGAAAAATATACAAATTAGAGATTAGTTGAAGAAAGGTCATTAAGGCCAAAGACATCAACTTACCCCATAATTCCTTAGAGCTGGGATTGGCCATACCAAGTATCAAATAGGCTACAAGTACACACAACATAATTCGATTGGTATGGATCATCCAAAACTTTGGTAGGCTGAAGTTGTCCTATGGCTCACTTTGACTTCGAACCAAGTTTAGCAATTGGATTGTGAAATTTGTTATAAATAGGGAATACTGAGAGGGGGGGTGAATCAGTATTCCACAAACTTTTACTTTTACCCAATTATGGATATAACGGATAATCTTAATGCATGCATAACATAGAAATCTAAACAATGTGCATAGCAATAAAAAAAAGAACTCATAACACATTATTTGTTCTCAAGGAAACCCTGGCTAAGGGAAAACCCCGGTGGGGATGGTACCCACAAAGATCCACCAATCAAAAGTATCTTGTTAAGGATGTTGACCCTATTAGGAGTCTATTACAACCATATAGTGTCTCAGTCCTGATTAAGGGACTATAGGCCTTGTTAGAAGCCTCAACCTTCTTAGGAGTTGGTAGTTCAAAATGTGATTACCAGATGAGCCCACTGCCCAAACAAGTAATGTACAATATTCACTAATTACAAAAAGAGGTCAAGGTACATAACCTTATACTACTTGCATCAATATCTCTTCACTACTCTTTAACTATCACAATTGCATGTTCATCATATCTCGCATCATATCACTATATCACTATTGCTATTACTTTCTCTTTACAATTTACAATTACATTTATACAAGTTATTAAGGCTAATAAGTTTTTTGGTCGGCTGCCATATTACAAAACAACTTTACCCAAGGGTTAACATCTAGGATGTCATCCCTTTATATTGTTAAGTCATTATTTTGATAAATAAAATAATCCCTTAACTCTTTAACAATTTTGTCTTCATATTCTCTCCTGTCAGCGTAATATAGTCTTTAGTAAAACTATCATAACTCCTTCTGTACATGTCGTACTGACTTGCACTCTGAGGTGAGTCATCAATAGTTACCATAGAGTCTATGTTCAAGTGCGCAAGCACTAAAATTACTCCAATCAACGACGCCAAAAAAAATTGTTTGCTGGTCCACTGGAAAAAACACACTGTCTCATATTTAGAAAATTTTATATTGTGCTCTAACATAATTGCTCTCTGACCTATGCAATCTTCATGTAGATCATATGTTTCCATAATGACAACATCTATGTAACCAACTTAGCCAAATTGCCAAAAATCTCCCCCTCTGTCATTGGTGGCAACAAATGAGAAAATTGGCTAAGTGTTAAACTCAAAAAACTTCAAAATTATGGCCATAGTATTATATATATATATATATATATATATATATATATATATATATATATATATATATCCTTATAACTCCAAAATTCTTATCTCTTATACAATACTCCCCCTAAGAGTATCAATCCTTATCAATTTTCTGCTATATATCTCTCCCCCTTTGACAACAATGACAAAATAAAGGTAAGGAGGGTTACAAAACTGTGTTCAAAAGGTTTACCTTGATTCAATATTGCAAAGCTGGTAGGCTTGAAACACAATCTAAAAAATCAATCTTTATTGCCTCTGATTCTTTCTCCCATGATTTCTTAATACAGTCTGCCACACTGAGTAGTGCGCATAATCCATAAAATGCTATCTCACATGCTTGGAGATTCTCAAAACTAAACTTTTGAAAAGATGTCTTAGCTAAAAGACATTCTTCCAATTGCCCTTCAACAATACTTAACTTCATAGAAGTGTGCTCTCTTAACAGAGTGAATCTTTTCATTTTCCTATCCTTTTCATCTTGCAAAATTCCAATTTCATCATATAACTTATGAATTTTCTTTTCAACATCAAATACCTTCACATTGGGGCTTGAAAGAAGGCTGGTTTCATTTTGAATTTTTGCTTCCTTCATCTTCATCTTTTGATCTTCTGCTACTACCAAGGTCTTAGATTTTGTACATTGAATGTACAAGGATTTACATCTTTCCAAATTACTCCTCAAGTCCTTTATATAGATATCAAGATTATTGATATCATTCCTGATATTCTAGCTAATGTTCAAAAGTGTTTTGGCCTCATAGGCTACTTGAGCTTTCACTTTTGCTATATCAGACAAATTTGTGAACTCATTGTCAAAAGTGCTCATCACTTTCTTTGCTTTCTCCATAGGGTCTGCTTCTACAATTTGTGTAGTTACAACGCCTTGTAACTTCTCTGTAAGCTCCTTTAGACATCCTTCAAGACTTTTAACTTTCTTTTTCTTTCCAATGATCTTGTTCAGAGATGTGATCAATTAGGTCTAATTATCATCTACTTCCTTTCAAAAGTCCTCAATCATAGATCCAATCTACTTCTTCTTTCCAGTCTCAGGACTAAGACTGATTTCTTCTTTAGTAGGAACAGGTGCTTACATCTCTATCACTTTGGGTTCTTCAACAATGGTTTGGGTCTACTCTTCTCCTTTAGTTCTATCCGGTTCATCAAGAGCTGAATTGTCAATAATGTTTTCCAGATTCTTGAATACATTATCATTAGTATCCAAGGTGATCTTAGTTCCTTCAACATTCATGGATTCTTCTTCAATGTTTATAGCTAGTGGAGAGGGAATGTCCTCTTGTTCTACTTCTTCTACTTGCTCTACTGCAACTGATGGTTCTCCAACATTCTCTGCCATGACTTTAATTATTGCTTGTTCTATCTCTACATTAACTTCCTCATATTGTCCTGCCATAATTTGAATAGTTCTCCTTTTTGTCCTCAAATGGGTGCTAAGAGCCTTCATAATCTACTTAAGATGTTCATCATCTCTCACATCACAAAGTTTCTTCACAAGATTTTCTCTGATAGATGTGCCTTCCTCTGATGCTCTCTTCTTCCTATTCACAAGTTTCTTGAATAAATCATCAGGTATCTTACCCTGAATTGTGTCAAACTTCTTATCAAATAGAATCATATTCTTTACCACTGCATTCTCCAAATTCAATCTTTCTGCATAATCATAGAGATCATAGTATTTATTCATCTTTGTGAAATCTCCATCCTGAATAATCTTCTCATTAACCTTTTCAATTCTAGGTTTCCAGGCTTTCTTCTTAATAGTAGTGTCATCATCTTTAATTTCTACAACTTTCCTAGGAACTGGTGGCACCAATGTTTTCTGCCTCTTACCAGGTCCCGTAGCAATTTCTTTTATTCTTTTTCTAGGTGTGGAGGAGGTTGACCTAGTGGGTTTACTTGCTTCTTGTTCCTTCTCTGTTTCTTCCACTTTTACCTTGACTTGTGTTTCTCCTTGTTGTACTACAATTGATGATAAAGGTGGTATAGACAAAATTTCTTTCTGTCCAATTACTCTAACTGCTGCTGCTATCTTCTTTGCTACTAAAAATTCTTGGTCTATCATCCACATGTCTTTTAGAATTATTTTAATAGTACTCTCAACTCTTTTCTTTGACTATTTTCTTCAAGTATAGCCTTTGTGTAGTTGAAATTCTCCTCAAAAGTTCCAAACCTGTTGCTATGAGTATCAATCGTACACTTAAGTAACCTACTCACATACTCTTCTATCTCAATCTTAGATATTTCATAGCCAAGAGGGTCTATGAATTTTACTTTAGGTTCTACTAGTTCAATGTAAGTAAAGTCAGTATCAACCATGAAACATACTTCATTTTTATACTTCTCCATAAGAGACTATTGGATCCTTGATCTACTAGTTACCAAGTTCTGAAATGTCTTAATTATAGCATTGCACTCTTATTCACTTTATCAATAATATGCCTCATATACACTTTGGTAATCCTTTCCATTGTAGTTTTCCCATCATTCTAGTCATTTTCAATGGTATAAGAAAATCTTCTCAATAAATGAAAAAACATATAAGTGATCAAAGATGAGAATCTAAATTGTGCATACTTAGTCTTCTTAATCTTCTCCAAATTCTCAAATAGTTGAATTCTCAGAATCTCACACATATCAACTTGCACTTTATCAACACACATTAAATAAGCCACATGTATCATTCTAGCTGCCATGTCATCCTCTCTTGAATTAGCACAAAACTTAGTTATTAGGATCTTGCACAAATATCTGACATCATCTTGTTTAATCTTGCTAATGACAATTCCTCTACCATTATAGGATGAATTTGTGTTTTCTAAGACTATTTTCCTCATGTTCTTCTCATTTAAAGGAATGGCTCTAGTTTTAGATAGTCCAGTAACTTCATGAATCAAATCAGCTGTGATATCTATCACTCTATCTTCTAACCAAAACTTCCCATTGTGAATTATGCTAAGGATTATCTTAGTGCATTCTTCATTATCAAATTCATACTATAATGCATAATTAATGATCTCATTATCTTTCAAATGTTCAAATCCTTCTCTCAATGACATGTCCTGATTGTAAATTTTTTGATATTCCTAGGTGAAATCACTATCACTGATAGTCTCTAGCTTGCATCCAAGATAACTTCTAACATTCTCTAGATGTAGAAATCCATCTAGTATGGATGATAAAGCTAACCTAGGATCATCTTCCAAGGGTTCTACTAGTTCTCTTTTCATCTTAGGTCTATTTTTATCTTTGACATTGTGAATTAAAGAAACATCCATGATTACTTCTAATTCCTTTTACCGATTCAAAGATCTACCAAGTAAAATACCTTGATTTCACAATTTTAGGGCTTGCGTAGATTTGGCACACAACTCCTTCACCAAATCCTTTCAAAATGCTTCCAATCAATGCTCTTCAATATCCTTAACACTTATATTCTCTTTGATGATCAAATAATGCTGATTATTACCTTTTATTACTTCAATCTCTCTTAGATCCGACATTGCATTCAATTCTTTTGCCACTTCTTTCTAAAAAGTTGTTTCTATTAACCTAAAAAACTTAAAAGTTCTTGCGATCTCACAAAACATAATATTTTTCTTTGTGCTCTTAACCATAGCATTATAACCTAATATAATGTTGGAAATATGTGTTGTCATTGATGTTACACAATGTAAAGGAGATTGTTGGAATCACTCAATGTCACAAACAGCAACAGCAGAACAATGCAAACCGAGTCAGATAGTGTATACCGAGCAGATAGTGTGTATACCGAGCAGACAGTGTATACCGAGCAGATAATGTATACCGAGCAGAACTGAAGGAACCGAATACAGTATGTCTACCGAGTCACCAGTAGTTACCGAGTTCAATACTTGCCGAGTGGACTAGTATGGACCGAGCCTCCACTTCCACCTAATGCATGACGATGCCGAGTGATGCAGTGACCGCCGAGTATCAGAAAGCCACCGAGTAAGTTAGTAGGAACCGAGTAACATTACTTGGGCCGACATTGTAGCATATGTATTTATTTGTCAGATTCGTTGAAGCCGACTTTTGAGCACCTATGATTAATTGATTATTCTTGCCGACTGCTGGAATAATTAATTGTTTGGAATGATTATTAGGGTAGAAGCAAAAAGTTGGGTGCCAATTCCGCGGAAGTCCGCGGCTTGAAAATTTGCGCCGCTTGAAACGGGCACCCGTTTTTTAAAAACGGGCACCCGTTTTAGGCTCGGACATCCGATCCGAAATTCAAAAGCGGGTACCCATTTTTCCAGAAACAGGCACCCGTTTTTGTTTAAAACGGGTACCCGTTTCTAAAAAAAAATTTAATTTTTTTTTTAATTTAAAATATTTTTTTAAACACATTTTTAAATTTATGAAACTGGTGCCCGTTTTTTTGAATTTAAATAACGGGTGCCCGTTTCTTAAAATATGCATGCGAGAGTTTTCACTCTGCCTCAGTTTTTGGTTTGGGATAGGTTTGGTGAGACCAAGTCTATGTCTTAGCCTCCAAAATTTTGGCTAAGGCATTGGAATAAAAATTTTAAAGCTTACTGTAATTTTTTGAAGCCCTTCTGGATCGATTTTTTTGACAAAACAAAAACCCATTAAAGATCTCACTATCATGATTCTAAAAATATAAATTTCATAATAATATGGTTATTTTTACTATTTTTACATTATTTATTAGTTGATAGTGGTACATAAATGTAAAATAGTGACTCACTAAAACTTTAATAACTTTTTAATTTTTAAGTATTTTTAAAAATAAATTATATGTCATCAATCTAGATTCAATTCTTTTGAATTTAAAAAAAAAAATTTGAAAAAAAAAAAAATTATATTAAATTATGGTGGCCGTACATGAGAGGTTTGAAAAATAAGCTTTATTGTTAATTAAAAATTAATAAAAAATAATTTACAAAACAAAAAAATAAGAAAAAATATTCTCATCAATATTCTATGTCTTAGGTATCTTCCCTAAAAAGGATTTAAAAAAATTCATTTATTTGTGTCAAAATATGGTGGTCGTACACGGATGTGGTATGGTCCTGAAACAGGCATTTTGAAAAAGTGGTTTTCAAATATGCCTATCAAAATATAATTTATACTATGTGGGTATTAAAATAAATTATATATTTGAAAAGTAGACTCCAAGTACTACAATTTCTATTAGTGAATTTTTTCGAGATTCAATCTCTAAGTGCCTCAAATTTTGAGATCAATTCAGATAAATTTTGAAAAATAGGAAAAACACTTCCACTTTTTGTAAAAAATTGGCACCCAACTTCTTGTAGCCACCCATTAGTGTCGACTTGATCAATCAATTGAATAATCAGAATGGTATATATACAAGTCATTTTGAAGGCAGAGATGTGAAAAGAGAATGTGTGTGGAATACAAGAGAAGGTAATCAGAGGTGCGAATTGAGGAACCGAAGAGACATATGTGATCAAAGAGGATCAAGTGAAGCCGAACAGAGATCTATAATCAGCAAGGTAGTTGCATCAGCATACAGGTCATTTCATTGTTACTCTCTAACAATTGTAGCAGTGATACTTAAATCTCTTAACTGAGTTGGTTTAACAGCCATTTTGTAAATCCTCTAACAAGGTGACAATTCCATTGAATTGTTCTCAAAGTCCTCTTACCAGGCCACTCCTAACAGGGTGATTAAATCCTTTAACCGGGTCACACCTAACAGTGTGTTTTATAACCTTTTACCGAGTTGGCTCCTAACAGGGCATCACTTTAGAAGAGTGAAAAATAGTATCTAGATACATTTGGTGGTTTTCTCCCATATTGGGTTTCCACCATAAATCTGGTGTCTCTTGTGTTCATATGTTCATTATTTATAATTGCATGTTAATTACTGATGAATGTTTAAAGAACAGTCATAATTATAAAGTTTTCAGTAACAGTAGTAAAAGATTTAATCAGACATCTAAGGGATCTACAAAGGGATAATTGGTAATTGTTTTTGTGGTTGATTGATTCACCCCCCCCCTCAGTCACTTCATCTTTATTCTATCAATTGGTATCAGAGCGTTTGGTGCTTGCAGGAAGGGTTTCAAGGACCCAAGCCAAAGATCAGGATGTCTTACAAGAGGGAAATTCCAAAGCTCAACAGAAATAAATTCTCAGCATGGCAAGGTCTCATGAGACTTCATCTGGCTTCCATTGGTGATTCCGGATGCAAATACCTTGATCAAGAATACTCAGTTCCTACTGGTGTATTAACTGTTGAAGAAATTGCAGAGAAGAAGACTCATAACACCATGATGATTGACATTGCATCAGCCCTCACCTATGAAGAGTTTGATGAAATTAAAGTCTGCACTACTGCACATCAAATGTGGAATAGACTGAGGAAAATATATGGTGGTGATCCAAATGTGAATAGAGCCAAAGCAGAAAGCCTAAGAGGACAGTTTGACAAGATGCAAATGAATGAAGATGAAAACATTGCAAAGTATGCTGAAAGGATCAAAGCTAATGTCAGTGCAATTAGAGCTGCTGGAGGAATAATCACTGATGAAACTATTGTAAGCAAGGTACTCAGAACTTTACTCCCTATCTATGCTATAAGAGTATCATCTATTCAAGAGAGAAGATGTGAAGGAAATCATAATATAACTTTGGATTCTTTAGTTGGAAGATTGACAGCCTTTGAGTTAGATAACTATGACAACTATATTCCATCTTCCAAAAATATTGAATTAGCATTTGAGGCCAAGGTTTCACTAAAGAAGAACAAGAAAATAAAATAAGTTGAGTCAGACAGTGAAGAAGAATCAGAAAAAAGTTCTGATAGTGATCTTGAAATTGTGGAAGCACTACTTGCAAAGAGGTACTCCAAAGATAAAGGTAAATATAAAGGTAAAACTCCTTTAATCTGTTTCTCATGTGAAGAAATTGGACATATTGCAGCTAGGTGTCCAAACAAGCAGGCCAAGGAAGAGAAGAAAAGTCACAAGTACTATAGCAAAAAGAATCTCAAGGACAAAGGTAAGAAAACATGCTTTTTGGCTACAGATTCAGATGATAGTGAAGAAGAAATTGTCTTTGTTGCTATAAAATATGAATCTGATGATGATGAAGATAAGTTGGCACTTATTTCTCATATAAGCAAAGATGATATATGGATAATAGATAGTGGATGTTCACATCACATGACTGGTGATAGGACAAAGTTTGAATATCTAGAAGAATGTGATAATGGTAGTGTAAGATTTGGAAACAATGAACCTTGTTGTATAAAAGGAAAAGGAAGAATCTCATAACCAAGGAACTCATATGTGACAATGCTTATTGGGTTGAAGGACTAAAACATAATCTTTTAAGTGTGGCACAACTAATCAATATTGGCTTCAAAGTTGAATTCGTGGATGGTCAAGCAAGACTGTTGGATGGAAAAGGAAACCTCATTGGATCAGGCAAACAAACAAAAGGTAACCTATTTTATCTTGATCTCAGTGAATATATATGCTTTGTTGCTCAAATTGAAGAAAGTTGGCTGTGGCACAAAAGATTATGTCATGTAAATTTTGATAACATGATGAAAATAAGCAAATTCAAGAAGGTTAGAGGAATTCCTACTTTGAAGAAACCTGATACTGGTTTATGTAAGAATTGTCAGATTGGCAAAATGAGTAAGAGTAGTTTTAAGAGTAAGAACTATCAGTCTACAAATATTTTGGAAATAGTGCATAATGACTTATGTGGACCTATTGGAATAGAAAGCTACATTGGAGATAAGTACTTTATTCTTTTTGTTGATGACTATTCTAGAATGATGACTGTTATGTATTTAAGAGAAAAATCAGAAGCATTCAAAAAATTCAAATGGTACTTGGCTAGAATGGAAAAGGAAACAGGGAAAAGGTTAAAATGCTTAAGATCAGACAGATGTGGTCAATTCATCTCGTATGAATTCAATAACTTTTGCATTGAAAGAGGAATCAAAAGACAGGTATCAGCTCCTAGAACTCCTGAACAGAATGGAATAGCAGAAAGAAGAAACAGATCTATTATGGATTGTGCAAGGACTCTAATGTTAGAAAAGAACATTGCCTTAAAGTACTAGAAGGAAGCTATCAGCACTGCAGTTCATACCTTGAACCGAGTACAGTTGAAGAAAGACTCATTCAAAACTCCTTATGAATTATGGTATGGCTATAAACCCAATGTAAGTTACATGAGAGTATTTGGTAGCAAGTGTTACATCTTAAAAGAATTAAGAAGAAATAAATTTGATTTAAAGAGTGATGAAGGAATATTCCTAGGATATTCTAACAAAAGCAAGGCATACAAATGTCTGAACTTATCTACTCACAAAGTCATAGAAAGTATACATGTAAAATTTGATGAGTTTGCAGAAAAGACAGAAGAAGAAAGCAAAAGGGAACCTGAAAATTATAGAAGATTTGTTTACATTGAACCTAAAACATTACCAGATACAACTAGCAATCAGGAAACTACATCTACCGAGCCTAGCATAGTGACCGAGTCATAGGAAGAAGCTCAGACCGAGTCTCAGACTGAAGCTACCGAGCTAATATCTACCGAGCCAGAGCAATCTGAAGAAGAGATTCCAGAAGATAGTAACATGACTCATTCAAAAGGCAAGGAACCTGTACTAGAAAAATATGTCAGAAGGCATCACACTTCAGACCAGATTATTGGAAACAAATCAGATGGCACTATGACAAGAAGCAAGTTCAAAGGTACATGTTTACTTACTGATTTTGAACCTAGTAATGTCAAAGATGCATTGAACAATGAAAGTTGGATTGAAGTTATGAATGAGGAATTAGAACAAATACAAAAGAACAAAACATGGACTCTTGTACCTAGACCAAAAGATAAGAATGTAATTGGAACATAATGGGTATTTAGAAATAAGATAAATGAGGATGGTCAAGTGTCTAGAAACAAAGCTAGATTGGTATGTAAGGGTTATTCTCAAGAAGAAGGAATAGACTATGGTGAAACTTTTGCACCTGTTGCAAGATTAGAAGGTGTGAGAACTTACTTGCCTATGCAGCACACAAAGGATTTAAAGTATATCAGATGGATATAAAATCTGCATTCCTCAATGGAATACTTGATGAAGAAGTGTACATTGAACAGCCAGAAGGTTTTGTTGATCCAGATAATAAGGACATGGTCTGTAAGCTACATAAAGCACTGTATGGCCTGAAACAAGCTCTTAGAGCATGGTATGAAAGACTTCATAATTATCTGATCCAGATTAACTTCAAAAGAGCCAATGATAATAGCAATCTATATATTAAAGAAGGACCTGATGACAGAATTGTATTGGCAGAAATATTTGTAGATGATATTATATTCACAGGGAATGATGATTAGTGCAAAGAGTTTTCAGAGCAGATGAATAGGGAATTTGAAATGTCTATGTTTGGTTTAATAAAGTTCTTTGTTGGTCTTCAAATTCAGTAAAGTAAGAATGGTATATAAATTACTCAATCTAAATATATTAAGGAGATACTTAAGAAGTTTGGTATGGAAGATGCAAAACCAGTCGGTACACCCATGTGTACTGGACTGAAACTTACCAAAGATGATGATTCTAAAGAAGTAGATCAGACTTTATACCGATCCATGATTGGAAAATTGCAGTATGTAGTACATACAAGGCCTGACATTGCCTTAGCAGTCGGTATAGTTGCAAGATTTTCAGCTAAACCTAAGGAAAATCATATGATGGCAATCAAAAGAATCCTAAGGTACTTGAAAGGAACTGAAGAATATGGTTTGTGGTACAAATTTGGAGGCAATCTAGACTTGAGAGTATTCACTGATGCTGATTGGGCAGGAAACATTGATGACAGAAAAAGTACAAGTGGTGGAGCATTCTTTCTTGGAAAAAGACTGGTATCCTAGATTAGTAAAAAGCAAAATTGCACATCTCAATCCACAGCTGAAGCAGAATATGTTGCTGCTGTAGTAAATTGTTCAAATATTGTTTGGATCAAACAGTTACTGCAAGGTATGAATGTGGAGATCAAAGAACCAGTTGTTATGTTTTGTGACAATACTAGTGCAATAAACATTTCAAAGAATCCAGTAATGCATTCCAAAACCAAGCACATTGCTATTAAATATCACTTTGTCAGAGAATTGGTGCAGGACAAGGAAATCAGATTAGAATATATTCATACAAAAGAGCAGATTGCAGACATTTTCACCAAACCATTACCCAAGGATGCATTTGAATATCTAAGAGGTAAGTTAGGGGTCATTCCCCTATCCGAGGCTCACTAAAATACAATTTTAGTGATGCATCAACCAAAGCATGTTGAAGATCAGTCAGTTGATGTAGCAAAATCAGGGCTCATTGCATATGAATCAGCACTTGAGGTACACTGATATTCACCAAGTATGTGTTTTTCCTAGCATGTGTTGAGGGAAAATTGTGTTATATGAATTGTCTTTGGCAAGAGGGAGTGTTTGCTATGTCTTTGGCATGTGTTGTCAAAGAGGGAGATAGTTTGCTGTCATATCCATATCTCAGAAAATTTCTAAGAAGCAGAGTTTGTGAAGTTCAGAGGGAGATAGTTGGGAGATAGTTTGCTGTCATATCTTAGGAAGCAGAATTTGAGAAATTAAGAGGGAGAGTTTGCTGACAGAGGGAGTTCTCATGGATGAGAATTAGAATGAAGCTAAGGATATGTTCCTTACCCTATGCTTTTGTGAAATTTCTTATGCTATGACATGTTGTGTTGCCATCAATGCCAAAGAGGGAGATTGTTGGAAATATGTGTTGTCATTGATGTTACACAATGTAAAGGAGATTGTTGGAATCACTCAATGTCACAAACAGCAGCAGCAGAACAATGCAAACCGAGTCAGATAGTGTATACCAAGCAGATAGTGTGTATACCGAGCAGATAGTGTATACCGAGCAGATAATGTATACCGAGCAGAACTGAAGGAACTGAATACAGTATGTCTACCGAGTCACCAGTAGTTACCGAGTTCAATACTTGCCAAGTGGACTAGTATGGACCGAGCCTCCACTTCCACCTAATGCATGACGATGCCGAGTGATGCAGTGGCCGCCGAGTATCAGAAAGCCACCGAGTAAGTTAGTAGGAACCGAGTAACATTACTTGGGCTGACATTGTAGCATATGTATTTATTTGTCAGATTTGTTGAAGCCGACTTTTGAGCACCTATGATTAATTGATTATTCCTGCCGACTGCTGGAATAATTAATTATTTGGAATGATTATTAGTGCCGACTTGATCAATCAATTGAACAATCAGAATGGTATATATACAAGTCATTTTGAAGGTAGAGATGTGAAAAGAGAATGTGTGTGGAATACAAGAGAAGGTATTCAGAGGTGCGAATTGAGGAACCGAAGAGACATATGTGATCAAAGAGGATCAAGTGAAGCCGAACAGAGATCTGTAATTAGCAAGGCAGTTGCATCAGCATACAGGTCATTTCATTGTTACTCTCTAACAATTGTAGCAGTGATACTTAAATCTCTTAACCGAGTTGGTTTAACAACCATTTTGTAAATCCTCTAACAAGGTGACAATTCCATTGAATTGTTCTCAAAGTCCTCTTACCAGGCCACTCCTAACAAGGTGATTAAATCCTTTAACCGGGTCACACCTAACAGTGTGTTTTATAACCTTTTACCGGGTTGGCTCCTAATAGGGCATCACTTCAGAAGAGTGAAAAATAGTATCTAGATACATTTGGTGGTTTTCTCCCATATTGGGTTTCCACCGTAAATCTAGCGTCTCTTCTGTTCATATGTTCATTATTTATAATTGCATGTTAATTACTGATGAATGTTTAAAGAATAGTCATAATTATAAAGTTTTCAGTAACAGCAGTAAAAGATTTAATCAGACATCTAAGGGATCTACAAAGGAATAATTGGTAATTGTTTTTGTGGTTGACTGATTCACCCCCCCCCCCTCAGTCACTTCATCTTTATTCTATCATATAATACCTTACATTAACTACGGAAGACTCAATTCATCATATATCTACTTCTACACTAATCTAAGTTCCTAATCTACTTTAATTTTCATAATTTAAGTGCTTTATGATAGGTCAGGTAAGGATTCATTCTTACCATTAGATACTTCACCTTTCTAATTACCTTTAGTTTTGAATATGTCTCCTTGATCTATGCTTCTGATAAACTTCACTTCATTTGAATTATTGCAGCATTCTTTATGTTTTCTATTTGCATCTTCATTTCTTCTTGCATGACTTCTAGGGTTAGTGTTAGGATGAAAAAATCCATTGTTCATTCTACAAAACCTTGATGTATGTCCAATCTTGCTGCATATCTGACAAACAATTCCATTTTTCCCGTATCTTGGTCTGGGTGGACTGATCTGTGATCTGCAATTTCTGGCAATGTGTCCAACTTTGTTGCATCTATAACATATTACTCCATTTCTTCTATTTATATCTTTAGTAGGTTTCGTATCTGCATGGTTAGTATTCCTAAACATTCTACTGTTGTTGTTATTCTAAACAAATTTAGGTTTTCTACATTCAATAGCTCTATGTCCAAAACCATGACAATTATAACAATAACCTTTAAGGGGTTTGAATTGCTTACTTGTGCAATCTCTCTTCATATGACCAATAGTATTACAAGTAAAACATCTACCTTTGAATTCTCTTTGCATACCTTTAGATGATTCCTCTTGCTTAGGTGGTTCTTCCATCTTAGGTGTATCTTCAGATTTGTTGATCTCATTAGGCTTCTTCTCATCTATACTTTATGATATTTTTAGATCTGGTTCCTTGCTTTCATTAATTGTTTTGAATGTATTGAATCCAAGTCCATTTTTATCATAGAATGGTTTTTGATAAGATATTTTCTCATGATCAATCCTCTCACTAGTTGAATATAGCCTTTCAAGTTGCTATTTAGATTGAGTCAATTCACCTTTCACAATTGTATTATATTTCTCAAGTTTAGCACACTACAAATTGACTTTCTGAAGTTTAGATGTTACTTTTCCAAGTTTAGATTTTTGTTCTTCATTTTTAGTCTTTAGAATTTCATTCTGAAATTTTAGATTTGCTTCATTCTTTCCATTTACATCTTTCGGACTTAGCTTTAGATTTTCTATCTTTAGTTCATGTTTAAGGATCTCATTTTCTTTTTCTAAATTATCATCACAATCTTCAATAAGAACTTCAGATTCCTTTTCCAATTTTAGATATTCCAACTTGTTTATTAGTTTCTCAATGAGGTTCTTTGCATCATCATATTTTCCTTTCATAATGTCTCTTTCATCAGTAAGCATGCCAATCTGTTAAAGGGCTTCTTCAAGATTCTTCTGTAGTGGATCCATATCCATAGAGATCTTACTCAAGCTACTAGGCTTTCCTTGAATGATTCTTTTTTGAGTAACTAGGCTCTAATACCAATTGTTAGAAATAGAGAATACTGAGAGGGGGGGGTGAATCAGTATTCCAAAAACTTTTACTTTTTCCCAATTATGGAGGTAATAGATAATCTTAATGCATGCATAACATAGCAAGCTAAACAATGTGCATAGCAATAAAACAAAAGAACTCATAACACATTATTTGTTCTCGAGGAAACCCTGGGCAAGGGAAAACCCTAGTGGGGATGGTACCCATCAAGATTCACTAATCAAAAGTATCCTATTAAGGGTGTTGACCCTGTTAGGAGTCTATTACAAGCATATAGTGTCGCAGTCCTGAGAAAGGGACTATATGCCTTGTTAGAAGCCTCAACCCTATTAGGAGTTGGTAGTTCAAAATGTGATTACCAGATGAGCCCACTGCCCAAACAAGTAATGTACAATATTCAATGATTACAAAAAGAGGTCAAGGTATATAACCTTATACTGCTTGCATCAATATCTCTTCATTGCTCTTTCACTATCGCAATTACATGTACATCATATCTCGCATCATATCACTATATCAATATTGCTATTACTTTCTCTTTATAATTTACAATTACATTTATACAAATTATTAAGGCTAATAACTTTACCCAAGGGTTAACATCTAGGATGTTGTCCCTTTATATTGTTAAGTCATTATTTTGATAAACAAAATAATCCCTTAACTCTTTAACAATTTTGTCTTCATATTCTGTCATGTTGGCTTAATACTATGTTTAGTAAAACTATCATAACTCCTTTTGTACATGCCGTACTGACTTGCACTCTGAGGTGAGTCATCAATAGTCACCATAGAGTCTATGTTCAAGTTTGCAAGCACTGAACTTACTCCAATCGATGTAGCCAAACAAAACTGTCTACTGGTCCCCTGGCAAAAACACACTGTCTCATACTTAGATAATTTTATATTGCACTCTAACATACTTGCTCTCTGACCTATGCGATCTTCATGTAGATCATATGTTTCCATAATGACAACATCTATGTAACCAACTCAGCCAAATTTCCAACAAAAGTACTGAGCACAAAAAAATCATCGAGAATCCAATGTGTACTCCTCCTAAAAGCCTTTAAAATGAGAACAACAAAGAAAATAGCTATTGAAATCCACAAAGCTATCCACAAAACCTCAGTAGTGCACACCTCACATAGCATGGAGTTGCCACATATCCATGACGTGCAAGTCCAATCATCATAATGGGGGGAGGTGGTAAGGATTAGTCATAATGGGGTGCAAGCAGAGTAGAATTGCCCTACGAGTTAGCAGGATCAGTCATTATGTGAAGAAATAAGCCAGTATGATCAGTTCATAAATGAGGACATAAGCCATAGAATTATTCAATGGGAGCCCAAGATTCTGGTGGAGATGGTGGAGGATCTCAACATGGAGGGAGTGAAGGTGATTGCCTAGGGATCTCTAGGTTTAACCACCAATAACATTATCCAAGAACAATGAGGCATATTGACAGAGGGACTAATTATAGGTTTCCCAACAATATTATAATGCATTTTTTTTATTATTTAAAAAATTATAATAAAGAATTATTTATGACTTAAAAACATAGTAAACAAACTTTTAACAGTTGTAATATGACGAGTAGATAAGTATTAAAAATGTGACTGTAGAAGTAAAAGAACAATAGTAGGAAATTACAATTAAAAAAAACAAGTTTCAACAACCACAAAAGTTGTTGTACATGAATTAAAACTACAGCTACAAATAATAGTGAAACTCGACAAGCTAAAAAAACTTTTATGCTTGTTAGTCTCCAATTATAAGCTAATGTTAAATAGCTATATTGTGAATATATTATTATTTAAATTAATTTATAACATAACACGAGACCCAATTGGATAGATTAGATAGAAAACAAAAATAAAGAAGAAAATAGAATTATGACATAAAGGAGGTTATGAAAAAATAGTCATTAATATAGAAAATAGAAGTGAATTGAAAAAAGAAAAGAAAAGGTTGTTATTCAAGCAGTTGAGTACAATTCATTAAAATAGTATGTTTTTTTGTCTATATCTTCAACTAAGATACATATTAAATATTGAACTTATAAATTTGTTATTTAAATTAAATATATTCATTTAATATTATATATTATTTTTAAATTTAACTTTAAACAAAATTTAAATTTTATTTTATTTTTTATTCATGAATGCTTTTGATTCAAGTTATGAATCAGTGGGGTCATATTGAGGGACACCATCCCCATGATAATCTATGACCCTATCACGGAATGCCTTTCTCCATGTGAAATGTTTTTTATCAGGAGCTTTGAACTAGTGAGGCATAAGTTCATGATCATAATGTCCTAGTAAAAGTTTGAACCTAAATTGGGAAGACAACAACACTACCACTTAAACAAAACACTAAGTGGTGAACCCAAAACCCATCTCAATCTCTCCTTATCCCTCAACTATTGTGCCATTTTTTCAAACACTCTCCTGCATCACCTCACCACCCCAAGTACACCATGTGATGTGTTGAATACTTTTTGGTCCAAGAATGCTACATTTTAGCTCATCACTGTGCCTCCCTATATGTACCTTCATTTCCTCCTTTGCACTGTGCTTGTTATCTACCTTAAGCATAGGTATTCCTTCATTGAATATATTGAGATTAGTCTCTACTTTGTTAAGAAAGTGAGAGTTACCTTTGTTGGAGATTTTCTAGCAGGCCAGTACTGACTATATGTTTGTCATTAATGATAACATATGGAAAGTAGCATGCATGAAAGTCTTATGCAGTAAGCTTTTAGTATATGTAGTACAGACATGATATCAACATGATATGATAGGCACAGAGGTTAACTATTAGTACAGATAGTTATATAGTAGCTTGTGTCAAGAAGTGTTATGTGTATGGTTGTCTATATAGTTATGATGGAGCCTTGTGTGCTTGGATATATGTTGAAGACATGTTAGTGATGTTTTAGTTATGGACGCATAGTCTGATATTCAACAGAAGTGAATTTATTTAGTTGTTATTCACCAGTAGCAGTTTCCCGTGTTTATTTAGAAGAGCTGACAGAGATTTTATTGGTTCCAGAGTTGCGCTTATCTTTTGGGTATGCACCCTTGGAATTAAGCTTAGAGAAGAGTTATTGATGTTTGGTTAAGAGCACATGAAGTAATTTAGCTTGAGGAGAAAGATCTAGTTGTTTTTGTAGAGCCAATAGTGTGTAGCGCACATCTACAATTATCTTATTGGATAGGTCCCAAAATGGGTTGCATGCATAGTAGATTTGATAGAATGTTTATATAAGTTTTTAATGGTTTCTCTAATATGATTTCAAGGTGGTTCTAACAGGCTGACTCGATTATGTCATTTAGAGGAAATATATTTATAGGCAGTCATTTGTGATTGCTGGAGCATGGTTCATGGTTGATTAAGCAGAGCAGAGCAGAGTGTGTGAAGTGTAGAACCATCAGAGGAAGGTCTATGCGACCAAATAAAGTATTTGTGCTATACATTGGAACTGATCCAGATAGTAGGTCAAAGCATAGTTCACCAAGATCTAGATATAGTGTGTATTTGTTATTCAAATGGTTGCAACCTTTGCCCCTTTGAGTAGTGAGCTCTTGGACAGTGCGTCCTCTCCCCTAATAGGGACAATTATAAAAGATTCCTAATAGGGTCCGACCCTTGACCATGTCTACTATACTTAATATATTGTAAAGCAACTTCTAACAGGGTTAAGGATCTTCTAACAAGGATCATTATACACTAGTACAAAATATTAGTGGGTATCAAGTCCCACTGGGGTTTTTACCTATTTGGGTTTCCCCATAGCTAAAATATTAGTGTTGTGTTCATGTGTTCTTTCATTGTGTTTATGCTTTATATTTAAGTATACATAATTGAATAAAGAATTGAAACTTGTAGATAACGGATTCACCCCCCACCCCGCCCCTTTTAGTTATCTCTTGGGACTATTCCTAACAATTGGTATCAGAGCCAAGTGCCTCAGAGAGAAAGTTTAATAACTTGAGGTTGATCAGATGACATACTTTAGAAAAGAAAGTCCTAAGTTTGATGGAGAGAATTATTGTGATTGGAAGAACAAGATGGTGACTCATTTGCAGTGCATTGGTTTTGAAGTTTTTGATGTAACTATCCAAGCAGCCAAGATTCCTACCCTAGAAGATCTTGGAAAGGATGATGCTAATAATAGGAAAAATGAATTGTTTCATCAGAATGCTATAGCTAAAGAAGCCCTTATCAGCATCCTATCTGATAGTGAATTTTCAAAGATAAAGAAAGTAGACACCGCCCATAAGATATGGAAGCACCTTGAAGACATGTTTGAAGGTGACAAACAACCAAAGGATTCATGAAAAAAAACATGGAAGAAAAGATACAATGCATTAGAGATGTTGCTTGAAGAAAACATCAGAGCTTATAATCAAAGGATCAATGAAGCAGTTGCTAGAATCAAGAACAATGGTGGAGAGATCTCAGAGGAAGACATCATGGACAAGTTGATGACTACTCTCACTCTAGAATATGAAAACAAGATCAACATCCTTGATGAGACCATGCATCTTACATCTAATTTCAAGAGAGAGACTTTGATTAGAAAGATCTTAGCTATTGAGATTTCAAGATTGAAGATAGAACCTAAGAGTGAGACAACCTTCAAAGCAATAGTTCATAGTAAGAAATCTGCAAACAGTTCTGGTAATTTTGATGATGATGATGAAGATAAAACTTTAGATGATTTTATTGCTATGATTTACAAAAGAGAAAAGAAAGTAAAAGGAAAATATGAAGGTCAATTACCATTTAAGTGCTTTTCATGTAATAAGATCAGTCACTTTGCGTCTAAGTGTCCTACTAGAGCTAGAAAGTTCAAAAATGATTACAAGCCTAAGTACTCTAAGGAATGTTACTATGCTAGAGATGGAGTTTCAGATGATGAATCAGGTGAAGAAGAAATTAGGTTCATTTTTATTGTAGAAAAAATGAATAATAAGACAATTCATAAAGATGATAAAGTAAATCAAGAGCTAGCATTAATTTCCCAAGTATATATAAGGATAGACTGGATTATAGATAGTGGTTGTTCACATCACATGCCATGTGATAAAGGTAGATTTGTTCATTTGGATAAATACAATGGTGGTATGGTTAGATTTAGAGACAACATTCCTAAACCCATTGTTGGTAGAGGAGCCATCACCTTGGATGGAAAGAATAGTACTAATGATGTTCTCTATGTTGATGGTTTGAAACATAACCTTCTTAGTATTGGAAAATTGCTTGGAAAAGGCTATCAGTTGGAGTTAAAAGATGACAAATACATCATTAACAACAAGGATGGTGTTATGATTGCATCAGGCACAAAGACAAGAGGTAATGTTTTCCAACTCAATTCAGAAGCAAGTTGTTTTTTTGCTAAAGTTGATGACAGTTGGTTGTGGCATAAAAGATTATGTCATATTAATTTTGATAACATAGTAAAGATAAGCAATGTAAAGGTAGTAAGAGATCTACCTAGTATAGCAAAGCTAGTTGATACTATATGCAGGGAATGTGTGATGGGAAAGCATGTGAGAAATTCATTCAGAAGAAAGCACAACTTAGTAGAGAACAAGTCAGATCTGATTCATACAGACCTATGTGGTCCAACTCAAACAAGATCATACTATGGTGAAAGGTATTTCATTTTTCTTGTTGATGATTATAATAGGATGATGTGGGTTGCATTCTTGAAAGATAAGTTAGAAGCATTTGAGAAGTTCAAAATATTCAAAGCTAAGGTTGAGAATAAATCTGGACTAAAGATAAAATGTTTGAGATCGGATAGAGGAGGAGAATTCACCTTTTATAGATTCTATGAGTACTACGAAGAACATGGAATAAAAATATAGTTAAGTGCACCTAGAAGCCCTCAACAAAATGTAATTGTGGAGAGAAGGAATAGGATCATCCTTGATATAGCGTGCACCATCATGATTGAAGGAAACATTTCACACACCTATTGGAGAGATGTGGTCAATACAACAGTCTACACTATCAATATAATTCAATTGAGGCCTGGAGCTAACAAAACACCATATGAGGTTTGGTTTGGTAATGTTCCCATAGTAAAATGCTTCAAACTTTTCAGAAGCAAGTGCTACATGAAGAGGGATGAAGTAGTAGGCAAGTTTGATGCAAGAAGTGATGAAGGTATTTTCCTTGGTTACTCTACTAAAAGTAAAGCTTATAAATGTTTCAATTTGAGATTGAAAAAGATAATTGAAAGTGCTCATGTTAAGATTGATGAAAATTTCATGGTTCAAGAAAGATATCATGATTACTCACCCATGATTGAAGAAGAACCCAGACCCTCTTCTAGTGAGACAGTTATTGAAGAAATGTTTGACAGCATTGATGTGTTATTCAATGACCCTAAGACAAGTGAAGAAGAAACTCCTAAGGCTAATGAGTCTACATCAACTAAGGTTCCAAAGTTTACATCTAGAAACCATTTGAAGAAAGACATCATTGGAGGTCAGAGTGGAAAATTCCTAACAAGATCACAAGAAAAGAACTCAGCTAACAGTGAAGTGGTATGTTTACTATCTTAGATTGAACCTTTAAGTGTTGAAGATGCTTGTAATGATTTAGATTGGCATGATGCGATGAAATAAAAAATTGATCAGATTATTAAGAATGACACTTGAGAACTGGTCCCAAGACCTCGTGATAAAAATGTGATTAAAACAATGTGGATATTCAGAAACAAGATGACTGAAGATGGTATAGTAGTAAGAAATAATGCAAGATTAGTATGTAAAGGATATGCACAAAGAGAAGGCATTGATTATTCAGATACATTTGCACCTGTGAGAAGATTAGAAGCTATTAAGTTGTTTCTAGCTTATGCTATAGTCAAAAACTTCAAATTTTATCAGATGGATGTCAAGTCAGCATTCCTGAATGGAGATGAAAGAAGAAGTATACATTGAGCAACCAAAAGGATTCACCTTATCAGAAAGACCTGATATGGTATGTATATTGAAGAAGGCCCTCTATGGACTTAAGAAAACCCCTAGAGCATGGTATGAGAGACTAGATGGATATCTAACAAAGATTGGATTTAAGAAAGGAGCAGTAGATTTTAATCTATTCATTAGAGAGACATTTGAAGGTTTACTACTTGTAGCTATATTTTTTGATGACATAATCTTTGGAGGTAATGAAAAACTTAGTGCTGAATTTGCTAAGGAGATGAAAAATGAATTTGAGATGAGTATGATTGGTCCTATCAAGTACTTTTTGGGATTGAATGTGCAACAGACAGAGAAAGGTATTTTCATAAATCAGTCCAAGTATGTGAAGGAAATATTAAAGAAATTCAAGATTGATGATTGCAAGCCAGTAGGGACTCCTATGATTACTTGATGCAAGCTTACAAAATAAGATGACTCACTAGTAGTAGATATAACTTTGTACAAGTCTATGATTTGCAATCTTATTTATCTTACTCAGACTAGACCTGATATTTCCAATGTAGTTGGCATAGTTGGAAGATTTGCAGTAGAACCTAAACAATGTGACCTCATGGCAATAAAAAGGATATTCAGATATTTGCAAGGCACTATAGACTATGGTCTATGGTATCCTAATTTAGAAAATGTTGAGCTTCATCTGTACATAGATGCAGATTGGGCAAGATGTGTTGATGATAGAAAGAGTACATCAAGTGGAGCAGTGTTTCTTGGTGATAGAATTGTCACTTGGACAAGAAAGAAATAAAATTGTATTTCTTAGTCAATAGAAAAAGTAGAATATGTTGCAATAGCCTCACATTGTTCTACAATTGTTTGGATCAAGCAGATGGTAAATGATTTTGGAATTTAGATTGATTATCCTACTGTTATTCACTATGATAATGCTAGTACTATCAATATGTCAAATAACCCTATGATGCATGCAAAGACAAAGAACATTGATATCAAGTATCACTTCCTAAGAGAGAAAGTGGTAGAGAAAGAAGTCAACCTAGACTATGTGAGTACTAAAGATCAGTTGGCAGACATATTCACAAAGCCCTTGCTGAAGGATACTTTTGAGTATCTCACAAAGAAGTTGGGAGTAATTCCCTTCCCTGATTCTTCTTAGAAGAAAGAAGGAAAGGCATCAGTCCTTAGGGACTGATGGAAGGTTGACTACTCTACCTTAGGAGTAGTACCAGTACTTAAAATGAATGGTGCCCTTTTCCATTGATGTCAAAGGGGGAGTAATATAGAGTCATGAAAAACAAAAGTAAAAAGGAGGAGTAATACACTAAGGGGGAGCAGTATTTAGTTATGACAACAATTCAATGAGGAAATGAAGAATGTTGGAAAATATTGCAGCAAATGTAGGACTCAACTTTGGGGGAGTTTTGATGAGAAAATGGAGAATGTTATAAAAGAAATCTTCATTTGGATTGGTGGTGGTTTTTCATTCCACATGTTGCCATCAATGCCAAAGGGAAAGATTGTTGGAGATTTGATAGCAAGCCAGTACTAACTATATGTTTTTCATTGATGACAACAAATGGAAAGTAGTGTACACTAAGAAAATTGCCTTCATAGAATTAAGGTTGAACATCAATAATAAATGAAATAGTAACTAATTTAAACCACAATAGAGGAACTATTTAGAAAAATTAATGATCAATTGAGCATCTTATGGCTCTCTAACTAATAATGTTAATGCAAAGCTCTCAGCAAGCTCTCATTAATGACAGTCCTAGAATGAGAATGATAAAGATAAACAATGCTAAAGCTAACAATTACCAAGATACATGCTAAATATGATCTCAAATGCCTTTCTAAAATCAAATTACAAGAGGTTGAATGCAATTCTTAGATATGTGGTTGATAATTATGAAGGAATTTGGTCTTCCTTTTATAGATTTTCCCAATGGTAGGGGGTTTAGTTGTGTTTGATCATGATTAAGCCTTGGTTGAGTTTTTGGTTCCACCCTTTGAAGACAATGCAAAGTTTGTGTCCTCAGAGCTTGGGACAAGTAGACAAGATCAATGGACAAGATTCTCTTTCACTTTGAGTGATTGAGATTCAATTAGGCTTGATCCATGTGAATGTCTTTCCTCAAATTTCATTGGTTGATTTATTTTCGTCCCTTTTGTGGTTGTTGAGAGTAATTGAGATTTATTAATTGATTTAATTGTTTTATTTTAGCCATGTACCCTTTGAATGGGTTGAATTTAATTTAATCCAAGACTATACAATTAATTGATTTAATTATATTTTAATTTGATTACATTTGATTATAATGCTCTCAATTTTGATTGATCTTGAATTAGGATTTGATTTTTGTTTTGATTGGCTAATTATGCATTGTGATTCAATTGATTCAATTTTGTCCTTGATTTTCTTTGATTTACTTTGATT
Organism: Chamaecyparis obtusa; assembly: GCA_027943335.1. Classification (NCBI taxonomy): domain Eukaryota; kingdom Viridiplantae; phylum Streptophyta; class Pinopsida; order Cupressales; family Cupressaceae; genus Chamaecyparis; species Chamaecyparis obtusa. The sequence goes on from BSBK01011403.1 coordinate 544,147, forward strand.
TGATCTTTGTCCATTTTTAGGTGTTTAAAAATGCCCCTCTTTGAGTTGACGTGTAAAGCATGTTGATTCAAAGAATACTCTAATCTTGCTTGATAAGGTCTTGATTCATTGATGGTCGATCTTTGATGTTCATTCTTAATGTTTTTCGATGGTCGGTCCTTTGATTTTTGATATGAGATTGCTGCAGATAATGGTTGATATGAAACTCTCCTGATTGATGTTTCTCTCTGATGATCGTTCCTAATATGATGGTTGATTTGATGATTAATCTTGATATGATCCCTGATTTGATGACTGATATGAAACTCTCTTAATGCCAAAACCTGATTTGATGATTGTATTCAATATGATGTCCCTTTCATTTGATTAAGAAATTTTTTTTGATAAAAGCTTTCACTTTGATTTGATGATCAGTCCCTTGATTTTCGATGATGTTACTGATGATATTAATCTGATTATCTGATGGTAAGCCCCCTCAGAAATAAAACATATTGTTGTTTTGGTTTGATAAATTTGACTGATTGATTGATATGTTTTCATTTCTGAAAAATACTCATGACATGCCATACTTCACAATTTGCCCCGGTTAATATGATAGGTTAATATAGGTCGAAGTCAAAATTTCACCTCAAAATTAGGTCAAATTAGCTTAAATAGGTTGAAAAACCTATATTTACTATTCATTTTCACTTTTGTCTTTGGTGATTTTTCTCTGGTTCTCCTTTGATTTTTGAGATGGTTGTCCCTATCCGAGAGCATCGATTCAAGAGGTGTCAGAGATATATGAGGCCACCTGACTATGGACCTTTAGTAAGTTATTTTGAACTCTTTTATTGCATTTATTGCTCATTTATTAGCATTTATTGCAATTTTTGATTTTGTCATTTCTTAGAATATGTAAAATCACGCCTAGGAATATTTCATTGTTGCCTATGCATGTTTACAATTGCATCCATGTCTTTTAGTCTCGCAGTAGTGTAATTAAATGTTGCCTAAGAAACTTTCATTATCACCTCCAAGTAGAACATTCATGCGTATAATTAGGTTTTTAAAACCAGGTTGCATATGCTTTTACACTTAGTAAACCCCAGCAATTCACTGTCACCTAGGCCAATTTCATTATCACCTAGCTTAATTCATTATCACTTGTGCATAATTTGGCGCTTGAGATAGAAGTAATGTCACTTAACAACATTTTTGCATCACCTAAGAGAAATGTTGCCTGGTGTGATTAAAATCATGCCTGCAACCTTTTTTTTGCAAAATTTTCACTTGTACTTGTCCTTTTTCATGAAAAATTTAATAACTCAAGATGACCAATTTGAATGATACAATTAGACCTATTGCATTTGGACTAAACAATTGATTAGAACATCATTATAGTAATACCAATGAATGTGATTTTTCAATTTGATATGAAAGGTTGATGTTTTGATATTTCACTCTCAAGATCTAAAGAGTTAAAACAATGCTTTTCATTCCTCAAGATATAGAGTTAGGAGATTTCATGCTCTCAAGATGAAAAAATGGATATTAGAATAACTTGATCAATGTTAGATGTTCCTTGATATAATATGCTGATATGATTCTTTTGTTTTTCCAAATAGGCTCACTTTCCTATGTTATACATCCGATCAGTTGCTTCGTGGGTCATCAACCTTGGGTAGGCCCTTACTCCATCAGAGTACTGTGTCATCAAGATTTGCAGTTTGAGTTTTCTTCTTGATCTTCCCTGGTTCCAACTGAACCATGGGTTATTGACAATTATGGCAGAGCATTGGCACTCTAACCATAATAATTTTCATCTTCCACATGGCAAGATGACGATCATGCCGAAGGACATGTATCATTTGCTACGTATCGCATGCCGAGGAGAGATAGTCTATTATGATTCTATCTATGATTCTACTATCTTTTGATGAGTGTTCAAGGACAATACTATTGATGATGATGCTATCACATGGCCGTAGTTTGCTTCCTTTCTTACATTTCCTGCAGTACTTGGCACATTGATTGGTGGTTTTCTTCTTCCCAACCGATGAGGTCATGGCTTTTCTATTGGTTGGGGTAGGATATTGGAGGATTTACTAGCGTAGCCTCAAAATTTCAATTTGGGTTCCTATGTGCTAGCGTAGTTAGATCAAGATCTTCATGAGGTGTTATATAGAGAGAGTTCTTCCTTATCTACAGGTGCTTTGGTTCTTCAGTTATGAATTTGGGAGCATCTCCCCATTACCAAGCCTATTTCTGATAGGGTTTGGCCTCGTGGTTTTCCATATGCTTTTCTATACACTGGTATGGTGATTCAACATCATTTAGGTCATTTGGATTATTGGTGTCAAGTTATAGATGATCTTGATTAGGTTCAGTGGTGACCATACCTTAGTTGTGAGGCTTGGAGAGAGGATGACGATGAGTTACCATACATGTTCTCTCCTCATTGGATGATTGGCAGGTTTGATACCACTATTGAGCGATTCTATTTTGGAAAAGTTTCCAGACAGCATGCTAGAGTGTAGGATCTGCCTTAGGCTGTAGCATTATATGCTCGGGTATAGGTAGAGAGATCTATTTGGGGCCCTCTTATTGATTATCAATTTTCCTTGGATTAGATTATTGGTATGGCTTATTGCAGGTGGCAGATGTTAGCAGGTATGGCTAATGTGGGTATGTCTCATGAGTATCGAGATTGGTGGTCTTGTAACAGGTTTCATCATTTTACGGATCCAGTAGAGGCTATTCCAGGTCGGCGTGATGGTGGAGGTGGTGGTGATGGTGGTGGTGGTGGTAGGAGACATAAGAAACAGTGAGGATGTAGAGATCCTCTGGTTATTACTTGTAGAGGACATGATGATGTAGTTGTTGTCCATCCTAGAGCAGTGGATAGACAACATAGAGCTCATAGACATCAGAGAGCTCAGAGATAGGCTCATGTAGATGCTGCTAGGAAGATTCTAGGTTGATTAGATCCTTTAGTTTAGTTGTAGAGAGTTTCTTTGGCTTAGTAGGATGATGTTCCAGCATAGTAGGATCAGATTCTAGCACAACAGGTGCCTCCATAGGTTTAGTAGCCATAGGATCAGGGATAGGGTTCATAGGATGTTCCCACTATTGGTACTTTAGCCCAAGATGTGCACTCACTTTAGACAAATGTATCCACTATTTCTAGGCATTTAGATCATGTTGCTACCTTGATCCAACAGTTTATGTCAACAGTGGTTTAGAGATAGAGCAGAGCGAGCACTTCTCAGGCTCCTCCTCCACAGGGTGATAGAGGTCCATATGGATCTGGTGCCATGGGATTTTGATTGATTGATGACCGATTCACTCATTGTTGATGTCCTTTGTTTCATATTTCATGTTATTTTATTGATCAAAACCTTTGATGTATCACTTCCATGGCATTGTATCTTGATATACTAATTTGATGGATCATTGATGAACACTTTTTTGATGATATATGAGGATATATTCCTTTGTACTCCTTGATGAGTTCATTTATGAGATTATCTTTGTATGTAGCTATATGATGTTTACGATGCATTTACTTGTGATTATGTGATGAATGCAATGTATCTTATTTTTATGATATAGATAGATGAATGCATTGATGTATGGATTTAGGAGATGTTTTTCTATTTTTCAATGTATGGATGCAAATTGTTTTATGGTAATATGGATATAGATGATCCTATGTTTTTGATTTTTCAAATGTATGCAATTCTATCTTTAATTACATGTATGCAAATGAGTAATGATTCTTTTTCTATTTTCTTCATATTTATGAATAGTGATTAATGCTATGCATGAATGCAAAAGATAATCTCACTTTTGTTGTTTGGAATCAAGGATAATGATGTTTGAATTGAACCCCCTATTTCATTTTTCCCCTTGCTACTTAAGCTAAGAAAGGAAAAACACATATATACAATGCACTTAATCTAACATGTATGCAGCTAATTGTCATTATTCAAGATTTGGAGCTTATAATCATCATTGAGCATTTTTGGAATCCTATTTTTAGTACAACCATCACTAGTTCAACTATGATGATATGAATACTTTTTGCCTCTTTGTTTGCTTTCCCATTAGTCTCTTCGGTATGACTATCACTGATTGAAGTCAAGCATGAGAGTGTGAATACCAATTTTGTCAGATTCTATGTTGCAAGTGGATGTTGGTATTATGATATGGAAGATCAAAATAGCCAAGGTATTCGTTTGCGTAAACAAGAAAAAATCTCTATTTTATCCTATGTACAAGTCCTCAATGATTCTTTGATGATCACGTCCTTAGACAAATAATACATGATTTAAAACTTTGATTTTAAGATAGTCATTCAAAAATGAAGAAAAATATCATCCTTTCATCATAGCTTGTCTAGTCTAAAACTTTCATCGATTCGCTAGAAAGAAATGGTTTCATAAATTGAGTCAACACTTAGAAAAATTTTGCAATGTTTTTCAAATCCATAATTCAAGTGTAGTTCCATCCATTTCATACTTTTAATCTTGATAAAGGTAAGGTCATTTAAGTTCTTGGATCAATTTTTCATTTCTAGGCTCAAATTGGATTGGGATGTAGATTTGATTAAGTGTTCCTCTTTCAAGTGTGATGAATTGATTCTCTAATTGAATAAAGCTTGTTGATGAATCCTCACTCCTTTAGAGTAGATTGCCCCTAGTTTGATATTGATTTCATTTATGGGACTTAAGAAATTCTTTTGGTTAGGTGACCAAAATCTTGAGGTACTTGCAAATGAAATTGTGGGGTTTTATTATGCAATATTTACAAGGTGACCTTCTAAGTATGCAACTCGCTTGGACTTTCAATAGAACCCATTTACCAGGTTTTCACTGATTGAATGGATCAAGCTCTTTTTTCTATTTTTAAAGCTTTTTTCTATTTTTTTTTTACAAAGGTGCCTATTTGCTAGGTTTTCACCAAGACACTTTTCTTCTTTTTTGATTTTTTTGTATTTTTCTTTTTTTCAATTTTTTTCTTTTTTCACATCATCAAGGTGCCTATTTGCTAGGTTTTCACCAAGACAACATCTTTTTGAGTATCATATTTGAATGTTTTTGCTTTCTTCATGCTCAATTTTCCACTATTTTTGATCTTTTATGTTTTGCAAATGTTTTTGGTATTTTTAGGATCTCTTTTGAACTATGTACAATAAATATGATGCTCTTCATCTGATACTCTTTATCTCTCTTATGTACCTCATGTATAGAACCTCTTTAGATGTATACTATTTATAGGTTCTTGTAGCTCTTCACCATCACAATCCGCTAGCTTGTATGTGTTGGTCCCAAAATCTTCAACAATGAGAAATGGTCCTAACGAGTTTGCTTCCCACTTTCCTTTCTTTTCCCTTTCTGCTTGGTTTTTGGGATTTTCTCGCAACACTAGGTCACCTATTTGGAATATCCTTAGCTTAACATGCTTATTGTAAGTCCTTGACATTCTATTCTAGTACACCTTTAAGTGATCAAAGGCTTCCTTTTGTTTTTCATCCAAGAGTTCTAGTTCTTGCAGCCTAGAAACCCTATAGTCTTCTTCATTTATCAAACCATGGATAGATATCCTTAAAGATGGAAGTTCTATCTTCAAAGGAAAAATTGCTTATGTTCCAAAGACTAAGGAGAAAGGTGTAGCCATTGTTGGTGTCCTTATGCTTTTTCTATAAGCCCATAAGGTCTGGTTTATCTTGATATGCCAATCTCTACCAGAATTATCCATCATTCTCTTCAAAATTTTGAAGATGTTTTTGTTTGTTGCTTTGGATTTCCATTACCTTGAGGGTAATAGATTGAAGATGAATGATGGATCATGTGAAATTTGGTGCACAATTCTGTTATGTCTTTGTTCTTTAAATGCTTTGCGTTATCCATTATGATGGCATGAGGCATGCCATATCTAAAAATTATATGATTTAGGATAAACAAGGATATTTGTTTGCCTATTGAAGTTGATAGAGGTATATCTTCCACCCACTTATTAAAGTATTCAGTGGTTGTTATGATGAATTTATGCCCATTCGAAGATGGTAGATAAATCAATCCTATTAGATCTAGACCTCACTGATAGAATGGCCAAGGTGTTGTCATCAGATGAAGTTCTTGTGACGGTGCATGTATCAAATTTCCATAGAATTGACACTTCTTACAAGTTTTTGCAAAGTTACAAGAATCTTTTTCCATGGTAGGCCAAAAATATCCTATCCTAAGAAGTTTCTTCTCTAGGGATGATCCATTTGAGTGTGATCCACAAATTGCTTCATGAATTTGTCATAAGCCTAAGTTTGATTCTTCCTCTTCTAAACACCTAAGGAGCATTCCGTCAAAACTTTTTCGATACAATGTTTTAGAAACTATAGTATATTTGGCAGCTTGTCTAATGAAGCTTTTCTTTTAGTTTTTGGTTTGGTTGATAGGAAGGGTTTGATCTTTTAAATAGGTGTAAATTGGTCCATACCAAGGTGATTCAGTTTTAGTTGGAAAACAAATGGTGTAAGGGTGGGTTGGATCAAACACGGGTTTAATCACTTCTTCTACCAAGAACTCATATCTAGCATTTTGATCAGGCATCTACAAAAGTGAAGCCAAAGTTGCCATAGCATTTGCTGCTTTGTTCTTTTCTCTCAGTGTTTTCTCAAATGTAATGATTATGAAATACTTCTTGAGATTTTCCACCATGGTTTTTTAAGGTACCAATTTGTCATCTTTCATCTAATATTCTTCATTGACTTGATTTATGACTAATTGTGAATCTCCATACACTTTTAATTCAGTCACTTTCCATTCTAATGCCAACTTGATTCCAATAACCAAGGCTTCATATTCTTCTATATTTTATGTACATGGAAATAGCAATTTGTATGACTTAGAGATAGTGGAGCCTTGAGGCGTGACTAGAACTATGCCTACTCCTGATCCATAATGAGTGTAGGAACCATCCAAATAAAGTTGCCATGTTTTTGCCTCAACATTCACAATCTCTGAATCTGGGAATTCAACTTGGATAGGATGATCATCATGAAGTGGTGCTTATGCTAATTGGTCTATAATAACTTTCCCTTTAGTTGATTTTCTATCAACATATTCTATGTCAAATTCACTTAGTATCATCACCCACTTTGCTAGTCTTCCATTCAATGCTATTTTACTTAGTAGATACTTCAAAGGGTCAATTTTGGCAATGAACCTTATCTTTTGGGCTAGCATATAATGGTGTGATTTTTGGGAAGCAAAAACTACAGCCAAGCATGCCCTTTCCATGAATGTATAGTTAAGCTCATATTTGACTAAGGTTCTACTAATGTAGTAAATTGCCTTCTCTTTTCCAGTTTCATCCTCTTGTGCTAAAAGTGCCCCCAATGAATTCTCTATTGTTGAAATGTACAAAATTAAGGGCTTGCCTCTGATAGGTGGCATCAAGACTGGTGGATTCATGAGGTATTTCTTCAATACATTAAAAGCGTCTTCACATTTTTTATCCCATTTGAAGATTGTGTCTTTATAAAAAAGTTGGGTGAAATTATGGCATTTTTCAGCTAATTGGGAGATGAATCTCCCAATGGATTGTATCCTTCCTTGTAAAGATCTCATCTGACTAATGTTTTTAGGTGGTTCCATGTCCATGATGGCCTTTACTTTAGCGGGATCTACCTCTATCCCTTTTGCAGATACAATGTAACCTAGAAGTTTGTCAGATTAGACTCCAAAAGCACATTTATTCGGGTTAAGTCTCACTTTGAATTCTTCTAGCCTTTCAAAAAATTTCACCAAAATAGGTAGATGTTCTTTTCTTGAGTGTGATTTAGCTAGTATGTCATCCACATAATCCTCCATGAACTTATGCATCATATCGTGGAATATTGTAGTCATTGCTCTTTGATAGGTCACTCCGGCATTTTTCAAGCCAAAAGGCATGACATTCCAACAAAATGTACCCCATGCACATGTAAAGACAATTTTTGTATGCACCCTAAAATGGTCACCTAGACTTTGGGCCCCCATTCAGCATTTTATCAATTTCCTTGATCAAATCCTAATTTTATCATTTTTTATTATATTTCCTTGGGCTAACCATTTTATCCTAAGTCTTTATTTAATTAAAAGGAACATTTCATCCCCTTTTATTAAATAACAAGCCCCCACTTTTCCTCTTATCCTAAGTTGCACAAATAAAGCATTATTCTTATCTTATAAAAAGGGAAAAGGCATTTTTGTCTCATATGGACACAAAAGTCAACTCTTATTTTCCCATTGGAGGATACTTGTGCACATGGATTGCTCCTCTTTCAAGCTCCACCCTTGATTAAATCTTTTTCCTCTTAATCTCCATGGTCCATTCCTTTTCAATTCCTTTAAAAGGAGAGCTCTCTTTTGCATTCTAGGTCAATCTTTTGAATACTAATGTTATGTTGCAAGTTTTCTAGGTCACTTTGGAGCTTTTGAAGATTTGGAGCATTCTTAGCATCTACATTCCATTCTTAGTTTCATTCTTGCATAGTAGCTCCATGTTTATGCTTTCATAGTTTAGATTTCCTTTCAAGCTTTAGATCAATTCACATAGCCTAATAGGAAGGATTGTAACACTTGCATCTTTCATTTCTATAGCTTAGTTTGTACTTTCATTTCCATAGTTTAGCTTGCATATTCATCTTAATCTAGCTTGAATTGTATTTCATTTGATTCTTGCAGATATTGGCATTCTTTCCCTTGTCTCCATTTGAACCTCCCATTGTGTGGTTTACTAGCAAGGTTATAGGCTTAACTAGCTCTAGCTGAGAGCAATATTGAAATCATCCTTGTGACTCCATGCCTAGGGAGCTATGGATCAATTTTTGAGACCTCATTCTTGAGTGTTCTTGATTGTAATGATTCATAGAAGTGCACTATTTTGTGTGTACAATTTTATCTTGGTCTTCTAGTGCTATCTTGATCTGATTATATCCACTAAATCCATCCACAAGTGAGAACATGGAGTGTCCCACTATTAGGTCTGTAATGGCATCAATACTTGGAAGTGGGAAGTTGTCTTTAGAACATGCCAAGTTTAAGTCTCTAAAATCCATGCAGATCCTGATGGATTTGTCTTCTTTTGATATTGGCACTATATTTGAGATCCATTGTGCATAATCAATGGCCCTTATAGAGCCCACATTCAATAGTTTTTCTAACTCCACTTTGAAAAGTAGTGCTATATGAGGATGCATTTTCCTTAACTTTTGCTTAACAGGTTTGGCTCCTTTCTTGATATTGAGATGATGTATTTTCAAATTTGGGTCTAAACCTGACATATCATTATAAGACCATGTGAAGTTAACTTTATTTTCCTTAAAGAACTTGATGAATTATATTCTTTCTTCGCTAGATAGGGATGGTGCTAAGTGGATGATCTTTGGCTCTATTTCTGATCCAATGTTTATCTTTTCTGTTAGCTCAATTAGGATTGGAGATCTTTCTTCATAGTCTTATGGTAGAACATCCAAAATCCCTTCCATAGGTGCCTCAGTTGGGTTTTTACCTTTGGAAACATCCTTTATTTCTTTTTTTCTTTCTTTTGGATCTAATGTTGCCACAATGTAGTTTTCAACACTTGATTCCTTTCCTTTTCTATTTTTTTTAATTTTTTTAATTTTTTCTCAGATTAGAAGTTTGGATGTTCCCTTTGATAATTTCTTCTTGATATTCTCTAATAGAAGAAGGTTCAATCATTTTGAGGTATTGGGACACCATGTTGTCATTCAAGAAAATTGGCAAGGTAGTTGGTTCAATGGCATTCCATTCAATTAGGTCTAGATGGATGAGAGTTAATGGGTCAACACTTAGGTTTGTCTCGATAAGGGTTTAGGGTGTAGATCTCATTATTGGAGGGTTCATACATTGTATCTTGAAAATCTTGAACATGGGCTTCCTCTAAATGTTCTAAAGAAGAAAGATCAAAGTCCTCCTCACTAGACTTCACTAGGATTTCTGTTGGATAAAACTCATGTGGATTAAACCTAACATTTGATTCTTCCATAGTAGGTCTCCATGAAGGGATGTATGGTTCACCTACCCATTGATTTATTTCAATTTCTATGCTTGGCATATCATTTAGGACCACTTGACTAGAACTGGATGCTTGATTTGTACTTGATTTTGTTATGTGTCCTTTATTTTTGGTAGAGGAATAGGTGTGAATAACATCAATGCCCTTATCTTGGCATGACTCATCAGATAGAGTCTCCCATTCCCATTCATTAGAATCCTCATCACTATGAGATTCTAATTGTAATATTTGATCATATAGTTTGGGATAATGTTTTTGAGTCTATCCTTCTTCAAGATATCCTAAACCTATTTTCTCCTTGGAAACTCACCATGTTGATTCTAGGGGTTCAATTAGCCCTTCATTCTTTGTGCCCAAAGGTCCTTGACCTTTGCAACCCATCTTTTGCATGATAGAAAACCCTTTCCCATATTGATGTGTGGGAATGGTAATATTTTGGATATGTTTGATATTAGCACTTGATTCTTCATCTTTGTATAACTAGTCCAAAATTTCATTATCTTCTTCATCCATGGCAGATGATATACTTACCATTACAAAGTTATTGATGAAGGGTGCTCCCCTTAATGCCACAAACACATAATAGAAATAGAGAAACAACAACAATATGCAAGAACAGAAAATTGGCTTCTTATTATCTCCACAAATGTGGAATTACAAACTTTCAGAATTACAACATGCAAAGCCACATGGGCATTCCCTTACAATATTCTATAGGACAAAGCCTCGAATTATTACCCAGATCTACTACCCAGAGCTATTCTGAACTGCCTAAGACAATAATACAACCTTCCTTATATAGGCAATTTTCCACCGCCTGGGAAGGTTCTAGAATTTTAGCCAATAAGGCTGACCAAACTTAGAATTATTTTATTTTACATTTTATTACATCATAGTCAGCTCAAGATAACCTTTGAAACCTAAACATAAATTTTGAAGAAAATCATTTTCTGCCATTTCAGGTGGCCCAACTTCTAAAGACCATAAGTCATCACCAGTTGACTCGATCGGCTATTATAACCCCATTTCAGAAATACCACGAAGTGCTCTACAGGCTTGACTAGTGCAAGCACTTGTCACCCAAATTTTTGACCTCATCCAAGGCCTCTAAAGCCTTCAAAACTAAGTTCAAAGTTTCTGTACCCTACTACCAATACCAAAAATCTTTAATATCTTCCAATATACACTTGATCTGGCAATGAAACTTTACTGGCAGACTTATATCACCAAAATGAACCTCCAAGAAATAAATCAAATCATTCTAAGCACATACAAAAATTACCAAAAATAGTAACCTTCCATAAATAGCAGTTCTGCACAAAATAGCCCTTATTGAATATAAAAATAGAAATATTTTTTGGGTGATGCAAGATTGCTCTTACACCTAGGATGCTCCTGCATCAGTTATCATTATATCTATGAGGTATATTTGGAGGTTTTCCAAAGGACTTGGATGATAAAGGTAGGTCCATCATAGATAAGGAGTATTCACCTACTCGTTGTTTAAGCTTGCATTTCTTATCATAGTTTTTCATCATTTTGTCCATCTTTTGATAATGGGCTTCTTTAGTGTACACTTGGATGGCTTTGGTAGTTTCTTCTTTTGGCTCTTCAATAATATTATCCTCATTAACCTTCTCTTTTCCTTTAGTTGATGTAGTTAGGTTAATGAGTGTTGGTATATCTTTAACAATGATTTCTTCTTCTATCTTTTCTTTTCCTTTCAACAAGGGAATGTCCTTGGGATTTTGACCTTGTTCCCTTTGATTTGATGTAGACCCTTTAGAATTGTGTGGAACCAATGAGTCATTGATAGGCTTGACATTATTACAATATTGGAATGGATTTAGATCTCCACTTACCATTATCTCTTGCCCTAGATATGGGAATTTTAGGCATTGATGATAAGTTGATGGAACAACTTGCATTTTATGGATCCATGGCCTTCCTAAAAAAATGTTGTAAGTCAACTTTAAGTCCAACACTTGGCATATGGTGTCTTTTTGCATGGGACCAACTCTTATGGGTAAGACTATGACTCCTTTTGATGCTCTTTCTTCATCATCGTAGGCTTTTATAGTTATCTTTTTCTTTGGGTCAATAGCCTCCTCAAAAAATCCTAAGGCTTTTACCAAGCTAAGGGTACAAATATTTAGGCCAGTACCTCCATCTATAAGTACTCTTTTCACCCTATGCTTATGGATCAACACTTCTATGTGTAAGGGCAGATTTTGGGGATGGTTAAGAGACATGTCATCTTGGTTGGAAAATGATAAGAAATGAGGTGCAATTAGGTGCCCCACCATGTTTTGGAATTTTTCTACCTCCAAATTTAGAGGCACATTTGTTTCTAATAAGGCTTTCTCCAAGATATCCTTATGAATAGGCGATAATTTGAGCAGCTCAAGAATAGAGATTTGAGCGAGAGTTCTTTGTAATTGATCAACCAAGTTGTATTGTTTTGAAGATGAAGATGAAGCTTGGTTTGATAACAAATTTTTTGGAGCATTAGTAGGTATGACAATTTTTGAGGCTTGCCCCCTAGTGACAACATTTGCTGATGCTTCTCTTGATTTACCTTTTACTATGACAACATTTATGGTGTTATCCTCTTCCCTTAGAGTATTTATCATGCTATCATAAGTGTGAGCAAAGTTCACTTTCTCATTACCCTTTTTCTGATTTTGATTCGCATTGGATGACTCACCCTTTTCATGATTCAAAAAAGGGTTCTTGTAGGCTGTATGGTCCTCATTTTTTTGAGGTCCTTCAATTTTAATGGTTCCATTATCAATTAGATCTTGCACCAAGTGCATCAATCTCATGCATTCGTTGGTTGGATGACCTCTATTTTGATGATATTCACAATGATGAGATTCATTCCACCAATGTGGCTTAACTTGAGGTTCATAACTTGATATGTCAGGTAATGTGATAACTTGATTGGCAACCAAGGTCTTTAGTACATTCTCCAAAGGTTCACCTAAGTAGGTGAATTTCTTTTTATCATAGTTGTAGTAAGATTTTGACTTATCCCAAGCCTTATTGTTGGAAGTGTTGGATTTTTGTTGTTAGAATTGTTGGAATTATTGGTATTATATGGAGCTTTGTTTGCTTGATTAACATTATTTGAAGAATTAGCTCCATATGGTAGAATAAAAGGGGTAGATTTCAAGTTGTGTGACTCCACAACCCCATCATTCACAAGGTTTTTATTGTTATTCTTATTCCATGTTTTAGATTTATCATTGTGATTGTTGGATCCTTGATTATTGAAATAATTAGAAACATAATTATTGTTATTTTTATTATTAATGCTATTGTTGTTGTTGGATTTGTTGTCTTTAAATAATTTGATCTCACCTCTTTTGACCAAAACATCTTCAATCTTGACTCCATTTTCAATAAGTTTTTCAAATGTTGGAGGACATTGAAGTTGTAATCTATAATTCATTTCCGCAGTCAAATTATTGGTGAAGATCTCCATCTTCTCTTTCTTAGGGATACTTCATGGATACCTTGCAAAAATGGTCCTCCACCTTTGTAATAATCCTAAGAAGGACTCTACCTCTTTCTATTTGGTATCACACAACTTGAGCATTTAGTAATTTTGTGTCAATGTTATAAGAGTAATTGGTTACAAACTTGGAGGCTAACTCCTCAAAGGTCTTTATTCCTTGGGGAAGTTTTGAAAACCACTCCATTGCGGGTCCTCCAAAGCTTTTAGGAAAGAGTCTCATTAGATACGTATCATTGTGCATGAACTCTATACTTAGGGTGAAAAACTCTCTTTAATGATTCTGGGGGTTTGTTTTACCCATGTACTTATCATATTTAGGAAAAATGGTATTGAAAGGAAAAGACACCATAACTAGGCTTTTATCGAAAGGAAAATGACACAAAGCTTCAATGGAAAGGGCCTTAGGTTCAGCTACCTTCTTTATGGTATCAATTTCTTCTTGGAAGGCCTTAATCTACCTAGTCATAGCGTTCATGGGATCATCTTTCTGCTGGTCTTTCTTAAGTTGGTCAATATCAAAGTCATGAGGAAGCTTCACTCCCTTTTGTGCTAGATTTAGGAAAAAGTTCTCCTTATCCCTATCTATTAATTTCTCCATAACCTTTAGGAAATCTAGGTCTTGGGCAGCCTTATCAACTCTTTCCTCAAGTGTATCCATAGGATTTTGATTGGCATTGTTGATGTTTTGATTATTTCCTTGTTGATAATTGTGATATGCTGAATTTCTATCCCTCTCTCCAAGTCTTGGTTCGAATAAATTTGGAAAAAGTTCTTCTTGGTTATGACCTTGGAACACACTGTGGTACTCAACCTCTTGCCCTTCATTTGCAGCAATAGTGCTATTTCCTTGCAATGATACCCTATATGTTTGGGACCACATGGAAACCAACATCCAACAAGGGTTCATTTTGGAATGATCCTTGATGTGAGAATTGTTGATTTTATATTGAAGAGATTTAAAAATATAAGATGATTTTCAATGGATATCTCTCACTTGTTTATGCATTTCAAACACAAAATTCATGCATTCACTTGTCTCTTTTTACCCACTTAAACACAAAATGTTTGATTTGAAGAATGTTGTCACGGGTTTTGTACAAAAAGACACTTCAAGCACCTACCTAGCACAAGATTTGGTTTGTAAAAATGGCTCTAAAAGGTGGTCTTTCTATTTTATCAAGGATTTATTATGAATTCCATTCAAAATGGACTTTAATCTTTCATCCCCCAAGTATGTTAAGGGGCTTCCCACATGCACCAAGGTATGATTTTGCGTAATCCATGCGGACTACTAGAGGAAGTTTGAAAAATTTAAAATCCTTTTGTCATGCACCCCATTAAGGATACATGCATTTCATTTTATAGTGGGTAGGATCCCCGCAACAAAAGTGAACGTATCCCACTTTGGGCTATCCCTCTCACCAACCTTGTTAAGGAAAACTTGGAAGGCGAGCCCACTAAAGTCCTAGCATGTTCATTTTTAAAGCAAGGAAAATGGAATTAAGGTCAAGCTTTTAGGAATTTGGTTCACCAAAAAGTTGAAGAGCATATCCCTAACTTTCCCTTTAGTTCCAACACACAATTAGCAATGTTCAATTGATTTCACCCACTAACTATAGGGATTTGAGTATTTCTACTCTCTTCCACAAACAAGGGGCTTTGATTTATGTGTTTGATTCTTTAATCCTTCTTAATTACTAGATTTTCAAAATGCACCAATGCCACAAGCTAAGGGAAAATATTGACTAGTTGAGGCTTACCTTTATCTTTGTAGCTAACCAAAGTTAGGGGTATTTTTGAGTGATTTCATTGTTTTTATCCTTACCTTGGCAATAGCTCCTTCCAAGTGTGTTTGTCCACCAACAAGTTAGTCAACACTAACAATCACAATGAGGGGAAACCAAATTGAAATTGATTAAGAAAAGAATTATGTAATGAACTTTAAGCACCTTGTTTGCAAATTTTCAAAGAAAAACTTGAGCTCAGGAGTAAAAATCCAATTAAGAGAAACAAATTTCATTTTGTAAGCTTCAATAATTGCAAGATATTTTTGGTATACCTAGTTTTCTTCCTCTTGTGATGTCTCAAGAACAACCTTGATATGTGCAATGTTTTCCTTCTTGATCCTCTTAGCTAGTGCCTTTTCTTCTTGATTAAAATTGCTTTTTGGCTTTTGAACCTTTCTGTGCCTACTCATTTACAGTCAAAATGTACTAATAGAGAGTTAGATAAATGAATTGATCAATCTAACAGAAAATTAAGACAACATACAGAAAGTGACATTGTCCAGCTAATATGCGTGATCAAATTGTTTGTAGGCATAACTTTAATGAGACCAAGCAACACTTTCTAGTGACACAGGCGACACAAAAGTTAATCAAGTGTAAACAATTTATTTTTAAGCACAAAGAATATTGAAAATTGCATAAATTGATCTACTCAAAGTGACACTTTAACAATATTATGTGTAAGATAGTTGATACTAGGTGTGACTTTGTCTGTAAAGTGCTTCGCAAAGGTCTGTCATAGGTGACGATAGATAATCAATAGATGACACTCCTTAACTCACAGGTGTGACTTTATGAGAAAAAGGTAGGATAACTTTATCTCATGGGTGTGAGCATCTAGGTTGTAGGTGATAAGAAAGAATTTAAGACAGAATAGAAGTTATTGACCAGGCATAAATATTCAACAAATATGCATTGAAATAGAGATTGTAAATGTTATCTGAATGAATATAGGCATGAGTGAATTGATTGTACGCATGATTTCACCTATTTTCTGCAAAATATTCATGGAAAATTGAAAATACAAGCATACAAAATATGATCCAAATGATGAAATTGATAAAATGAGGCTTAGAGCCACACGGTGGGCATCATTTTGTACACTAAGATAGTGTCTTCATAGAATTAATGTTGAACATCAATAATAAATGAAATATTAACTAATTTAAATGACAATAGAGCAACTATTTAGCAAAATTAATGATCAATTGAGCATCCTATGGCTCTCTAACTAAGAATGTTAATGCAAAGCTCTCAGCAAGCTCTCATTAATGACAGTCCTAGAATGAGAATGATAAAGATAAACAATGCTAAAGCTAACAATTATCAAGATAAATGCTAATTATGCTCTCAAATGCCTTTCTAAACTCAAATTGCAAGAGGTTCAATGCAATTCTTAGATATGTGGTTGATAATTATGAGGGAATTTGGCCTTACTTTTATAGATTTTCCTAATGGTAGGGGATGTAGTTGTGTTTGATCATGATTAAGCCTTGGTTGAGTTTTTGGTTCTAGCCTTTGAAGACAATGAAAAGTTTGTGTCCTCAAAGCTTGGGACAAGTAGACAAGATCAATGGACAAGATTCTCTTTCACTTTGAGTGATTGCGATTCAATTAGGCTTGATCCATGTGAATGTCTTTCCTCAAATTTCTTTGGTTGATTGATTTTCCTCCCTTTTGTGGTTGTTGAGAGTAATTGAGATTTATTAATTGATTTATTTTAGCCATGTGCCCCTTGAATGGGTTGAATTTAATTTAATCCAAAACTATACCATTAATTGATTTAATTGTATTTTAATTACATTACATTTGATTAAAATGCTCTCAATTTTGATTGATCTTGAATTAGGATCTCATTTTCATTTTGATTGGCTAATTATGCATTGTGATTCAATTGATTCAATTTTTTCCTTGATTTTCTTTGATTTAACTTGATTTAATTTGATTTGATCTTTGTCCATTTTTAGGCTATTACAAGTAGCATGCATGGAAGTCTTATGCAGTAAGCTTTCAATATATGTAGCATGAATATGATATCAGCATGATATCATGGGCATAGAGGCTAACTATTATTATAGATAGTTATATAGTAGCTTGTGTCTAGCAGTGGTCCTGACAGAGTAACAGGAAATATTCTGTGTATGGTTGTCCGTATAGGTATGATGGAGCCTTGTGCACTTAGCTATATGTTGAAGACATGTTAGTGATGTTTTAGTTATGGACACATAGTTTGATATTTAGTAGAAGTGAATTTATTCAGTTATTATTCACCAATAGCAGTTTCCTGTGTTTATTCAGAAGAGCTGACAAAGATTTTATTAGTTCCAGAGTTGCACCTATCTTTTAGGTATGCACCCTTGGATTTAATCTTAGAGAAGAGTTATTGATGTTTGGTTAAGAGTGCATGAAGTAATTCATCTTGAGGAGAAAGATCTAGTTGTTTTGGTAGAGCCGATAGTGTGTAGCGTGCATCTACAATTATCTTATTGGATAGGTCCCATAATGTGTTGCGTGCATAGTAGAGCCAAAAAAATGTTTATATAAGTTTGTTATGGTTTCTCTAATATGATTTCAAGGTTGTTATAATAGGACGACTTGATTATATCATTTAGAGGAAAGATATTTATAGGCAGTCATTTGTGATTGTTGGAACGTGGTTCATGGTTGATTAAGCAGAGTAGAGCAGAGTGTGCGAAGTGTAGAATCATCAGAGGAAGGTCTATGTGACCAAGTAAAGTATTTATGTTATACATTGGAACTGATCCAGATAGTAGGTCAAAGCGTAGTTCACCAAGATCCAAATATAGTGTGTATCTGTTATTCAAAAGGTTGTAGCCTTTTCCCCTTTGAGCAATGAACTCTTGGATAGTGCGTCCTCTCCCGTAATAGGGACAATTGTAAAAGAATCCTAATAGGGTCTGATGCTTGACCAGGTCTACTGTATTTAATATATTGTAAAGCAACTCCTAATAGGGTTAAGGATATTCTAACAAGGATCATTATATACTAGTACATAATATTAGTGGGTATCAAGTTCCACCAGGGTTTTTACCTATTTGGGTTTCCCCGTAACCAAAATATTGGTGTTTTGTTCATGTGTTCTTTCATTGTGTTTATTCTTTATGTTTAAGTATACTTAATTGGATAAAGAATTGAAACTTGTAGATAGCTGATTTATGCTCCCCCTCTTAGTTATCTCTTGGGACTATTCCTAACAACCTCCATATATCAAACATAATCCTTTGAGCTTGGAAAAATAAAGAAAGTAGGAATGTGTGTTTTTGTAGAAGATGTGGCCATATGAAACAAAACTACATTAGATTGAAGATCCTTGAGCTTTTTCTAAAATAAAGTTAAGTGTTCCTACACTCATGGCAAGAAAAAATAAATGATTTCACTTTAAAATAATAAAATCTCGCATCTAGTGCACTACTTTAGAAGATGCAACCATAGAAAAAGAAATGGATTTGAACCATTCCCATTACAAGGTCATTGTTGGAAAATATTGAGAGATAAAATTTAATTCAGAAGGGTCTTAAATGTCACAAGGTATTTTACAAAACATTTTTGCACCATTAGTTTGATCTAAACAATGTTGTGGGATCTAGTACTTGTGCCAACATGTAAAATTTCATGCCAAATACAAAATTAACTATTTGAATAGAGTAGTTGGTCTTTTATTCATCTCTCAATGCCTCTCTTTAGTTAAATTAACTCTTTCGATGATGTTGTGAGGTGTATTTGGGTTTAACACAAAAATACAACAAATGATGACTACTGTGCAACTTTTTTTAGCATATTTATTTGCTAATCCTAGGTTTGCATAAAGGTATGAACCAACAAAAAGACAAGATAACATCGAAAAGCACCTCAAACAAAGACAAAAACTGACGACTAGACTAGAAGCTGAAATCAACAATAGTGGGTTACACTTTTTTAGACATGCTGATTTTTGCCGAAATAAAACATTTTTAATAAAATATAATTTTTTAAGCCTTGAGAAGTTCTATTTTAAGGAATTAATTACAAATGGTTAGGTCAAATCATCTGAGATAAGAAAAACATTGATATAACATCTATACTCCTCATTCATACCTACAATGGAGTCTCCTTCACACTTATTGAAATGCTGACAAAAAACACTTTGGCTTTATCTTTTGGCAAATCAAATGAATCCATTTGACAAACCTATCTATGTAGTAAGGTAATACTGAGAAAAATATTTCCAATGATTATAATGTTAATATATATTAGGTTTATCATGACTTTGTATTTTTAGTTTTACTAAACATATATATTTCACTGTATGTCTACTTCTATGTTTAACGCTTATGGAAAAATAGTAAATGAGAGAAAAAAATTCTAAAAAATCTCTATGCCCTAGGTATTGAAGTTCTATTTCTATAAAAAAAATAAAAATGAAATTAGACATATACACGGCAAGTTATAAGCTATGTGGTCAAGGTTTTTAAAAATTATGGTTTAGTCAACTTCAAACATTAATAAAATGTGCAATAATAGTGATAATGTCATCAAACCAATTGCATGCCCTCCATATGGATGTTACAAAACTAAATTTACAAGAATAACATTGATATCTCTTTTAGAAAAAAATTCATGCTCTATGAAAATAACGTAACTCTTTGAAAATGACATTTTCAACCACATACTACTTTCTATAGAAGAAAGAAAAAATCATTCAAATCAATTCAAACATAATATATATATATATATATATATATATATATATATATATATATATATATATATATATATATATATATATATATATATATATATATATATATATATATATATATATATATATATATATATATATATATATATATATATATATATATATATATATATATATATATTTAGAATCTAAACATAAAAGCCTAAAAGATTTTAATTTACATCATATTTCAATTTCAAATGGTTTAACGATAATATGTATCCAAATCTTAAAGTGTTTTTCAAAATGAAGAGTTCAGTGTCCATTTAGGAAATAAAATGTAACCCACTATTGTGGGTTCACTCAACCATAAAATTAAAAAAATCCTTCATTTTTTAATAATTAAAACATTTTCTAAAGAGAAAGTTTCCTTCTCATGCGAATAATGATTGTCAATAAGATATTGTATCTTTTTATGCCTTTTACAACTGTTTTCCTATATTTTGCTAGCATGATCATAAAAAAGTGCCATCGATTTATGAAAGAACATGTAGAAATAATATGTGAAAATATGAATTCATGCCTTTGTCGCTAAAAATATAGATCACAATATCCTAGAGCATCATGCCTTTACTTTTGTGACAACCAAAGCACTATTAAGCTAGCAAAAAATCACGCACGTATCATGTGTTAGATAACTGGGAAGGGGGGGTGAATCAATTAAGTCCAGTTATCCTATAATCCCAAATACTCCTAGATGTATATCAAAACTTTCAAATCAAGTAACCAACTCACTAAAGTATCAAGTGTATAGGTTTATCTTCTTCTACCAATTACCAGTAAATTAAATCTATGTTTACTGATCTAGATCTAGTTATATAAATGTGTAAAGTAAAATAACAATTCAACAAATCCATCCACATATAACACATATTTTTAATGTGGAAACCATGTTAGGGGAAAAACCACATATGACAGGTAACCCAAAATAATTCACTCTTATGAAGTAAGCTTGGTTAGGAACCAACCCTATTAAAGGTTACAAAATGCACTGTGAGGTGTGACCTTGTTAGAGGATTTATCACTAACAGTTCTCCTTTAGCCAAACATTCACTATGAGGTCAACAAGAAAATAATCAAAATTCATTCAATGTCATATTGAAGTACAAAGACACTTAAGTCCCACTCAGCTAAGAGATTTTTCAATAGAAATGGTTAAAATGATACAATAATTATCTAATTCAAATACAACTTCATTTGCAAATTTTTAGATCTATGTTAACCTCAAAAATACCTCTGATCAATAATCAATTCAACATCTTCATTTCCTTTAATTCTGTTTAGCTCGATATATGCTTTCTCTGATGCTTGGTGTAGTCTATGATTTTTTTTGGTTCTTTATTTAACCACTTTGATCAGTGGTGCATGAAATCAATCATTTTCATATGAATTCTCCTACAGCATCAAGAATCCTAGACTCAATAATGAATCTCATGTCTCCTTATATAGACATCATAAACCATTTTCTTTCCACGAATATATTTTTCCTCTTAATCTTCACCATTGGTTTTGCTATTGGAAAAATGGTTAGCGCTCCCCTCGGGATTTGTGACTTAGTTTAATAGCCTCTTGTTACTTTTATAAGTCTAGTGGTTGTATTGGGCATTAACAGGCTAATCTTTTGG
This sequence comes from Chamaecyparis obtusa, assembly GCA_027943335.1. Taxonomy (NCBI): domain Eukaryota; kingdom Viridiplantae; phylum Streptophyta; class Pinopsida; order Cupressales; family Cupressaceae; genus Chamaecyparis; species Chamaecyparis obtusa. The sequence continues at coordinate 565,879 of BSBK01011403.1, forward strand.
TGCAACGGAAACCACTACTTGTAACAATTGGTATCAGAGTAGCAAGTCCTTGAAAGAGAATCTTAATAGCTTAAGGAGATCCATGGTGAATTTCAGGAAAGAAAGCCCTAAGTTTGATGGAGTAAAATTTGACTACTGGAAAGAGAAGATCAAGACACATCTACTATGTTTAGGACCAGGTTATTGGTTGATCACAAAGAATGATAAGACTATCATTGAAGAAGATAATCTTGAGACATGTTCTAGTGATGAGAGAGATCTATTCATGTATAAGATACTTGCAAGAGAAGCTCTTTTGATAGCCCTTCTAGAGAATGAGTATAGTCAAGTAAAATGTTTGAAAAAATCTCATGAAATTTGGAAAGCTTTACACTCTACTTTTGAAGGTGATGAACATGCAAAGAGAGTTAGATTACATAATTGGATATGTGCATTTGAAGATATAAGTGTGTGTGTGAGTTATACACCTTCATGAAATAACAAGATTTAAAAGACAATTTGCACTATTCAAAGCAAACTAATCTAAATAATGCACAATTAATCTAAATATCTCATGGATCTCTAAAATAAAGTGGTAAATGAGACTCTCAGCTATGATCCTCACTAGTGACACTCTAAAGATGAGAATTAAGCTACATGATATGCAAATAAGATCTATTCAATCAAATTCTAGCTCTATTTGATGAACAATCTACTAGTGATCAAGCAATTTAAGCTAAATATCAATGAAAACAACTAAGTGAGTGGTGTGGATGCAAATTGCAAGAGTTTCTTTACAATTTTCAGATATGGAATGGATGAATTTATGCCTCTAAATGCCTTCAATATATAGGATTTTCCCAAGGGTAGGGGGTAGAGTGAGATAACCATGGTCATGCTTGGGTAAGGTCAATTGGCTTTGCTTTGTCCATAAATGGGGGGACACGGATTTAAATGGTTTCAAAAGGCTGGACCATTTCAACAAAAGTGAGTGATTTGTGTCCATTTTGTCTCCTTTTTGCTTTGTTGAGGGAAATTATGATTTATTAATTAATTAAAGTAATTAAATTTAGCCATGAAGGGTAAGAGGTTCATTTTGATTTTTTGCTTTGAACAACTATGTCATTAATTGAATTTAATCAATTTCGTAGTGTTTTTCCCCTTTTCAAGCTTTATTTAATCATTTAATCATTTAATTGAATTTTCCTTTGATTCGAATTGCCTTTATTCCATTTATTGATTTTTCGTGCTATTTTGATGATTTAATTGCACCTTTTTGATTGATTTAAGCCTTTTGCCAATTTTTCATGTCTACAAATGCCCCTCTTTGAGTTGATGTGCGAAGAACACCGATTCAAAGATTCCCTTAGTATGATGATCCGATTCTGTCTTGGTTTTGTAATTCCTTGATGCCTCTGATAGTTCTGATTGATGTACTTCCTGATGATAATGATGTGCCTCTGATGATGATGCTGATATGATTCCAATGCCTCTGATATTATATGGGTCCTGGTTTGATGATAGGTCCTGGGTTTACTGATTGCTGATATGTTGATAGGTTTGATATGATAAATTGATCTGATACTGATTTGCCTCCTGATTTTGATATTTATATGATATGATACTGATATGCCCCATGATAAATGTTTTTGATGTGATGCCAATTTGATACTCTAATACCCCCTCAGAAATAAAACATATTGATTCCTTGATTTGAAAGATTTTGATTGATTGGTCCAATATGTTTTCACTTCTGAAAAATATTGATGATATGCCATGACTTGCAATTTGCATATCCAAGATAGATAGGTCTGTTGTAGTTAAGAGAAACAAGTGATTAGGATAATAGGATAATGGTACCAATGAATGTGATTTGTCAATCTGATAGGATAAATCAATCAGTGTGAAAACTGATATGATTTGATACTGCTGCTTCGTTCTCAGGACACAGAGACATGAACAAATGGTACTGGGTGTGATTGCTTGATACTTTGATAGGATTGATTGACGTAAGATGACTCATTGATATAGAATACTGATATTGTATCATGTTTCAGTTATTGATCAGGACTTTGATGTATCACTTTTATGACATTGTATCTTTGATTTAGACAGACTTCAAGGATCTTTGATGGTATGGACACTTATTTGATTTTATGGACTTTCCTTGATTCTTGATTGAATGACCCATTTTATGATTGATCAAGGTTTTGATTGAATGAACCCCTTTTCCCTTGGAAAAATACTACAAACAAATGCACATGCAATTAATCTAACATGATAGTGCAATTAACCTTCCATGATAATGCAATGCAACACAACTAAGTGTCACTAGCTTTGAGGAAATAAATGCCTTGAGGATATATTTTCATCATTGAGCACTTTGGGACCAGAAAGTCGATACAATCATGACTGCCCACTGACATGATGATATGAATACCACTTTTTATCACATTTGGTGACCTCCTTTTTGAAACTAGTACAACCCTCACTAGTTGAATGACCAACTATGGGAGTATGAATACCAATCCATTTTCTCAAACAATCAAAGGTCAACCCTCCACCCTATATGAGAGTCTCGATGGTTCTTTGGTGACCATGTCGTTAGACAAATTCACATAAGTTGTTGGATATCCCTCAAGACAGTCACTCAAAGACAAGAAAAATATCATGTCTCCATCATCACCAATCTAGTTGAAACATCATCGATTAGCTAAAGAGATGTGATAAAAATCAATTCAATACAACTTATCAAAAGAAAGCTTCAAGTGTTTTGCAATGTTTCATGATTTTTAAAAAGTATTTCCAAGTATTCTGATCTTTAAGGGGTTTTGTGAATTTTTAATCCTAAATAATAAAGTCAATGAAGGCTCATGGATCAAGTTGTGGTAATCAAAATTTTGGGTAGTGAACAATGATATCCATCAAAGGTTCATGGAAATATCTCTCTTCTGAAACTCTGATAATTCCTTCTCTGATGTGACTGAATGTTGCACTTTTGAATCCTTTTGAGTTTAATGCCTTGCTTCATGTGAATTCATGCTTGTTGTTGAAATCCACTGATTAAGATCAAATGCCCCTAATTGGATAGGAAACATGTTGGACTCGGGAAAACTCCCAAAATATTACAAAAAGTCAGTTCATGCCAGATGTAGCTCAAAGAACTTTATGCTATAAATTACCAACTCTCAAACAAGATCACATTGGTTTGCCCCCAATGTCTAGCAAGATATAGGACATGAAGGATGGATTTGCAAGGTGATGGATTAGAGATGGAAAGGCTATGATGGATGAAACATGCGAATGTAACCCATAGGACTATCTCCTCAAGAGTACCCAAGCTAAGGAAAAATAATATCTCAATATAGAAATGTGAAGCATGTTCTTGGATAAGTCATGAAAGCCAATGATGCAGTTCTAGATAGTGTATAGGATAACGATCTGCTGCCATGAAAATGAGTGATCCAAAAGAGTGGACATGTCAAGAAGTTCTTGATAACAAATTTTGTACTTTAAGTTCTTCATTCTGATCAAGACCAAGGGTCAATTATAACACAATCATGATAAAGGAGTGATAGAGGCTATGACAGGATGTTTGGGATTATGGAAAGATTGTCAAGGAATAATGAAGATGAATTTGGGATATGCAAGATCATGATAGGGTAACATGGATGCAACAAGTACATAAGATGATGGAAAGGATAATGGATGTCAAGATACTTGATGCTCATGGATGTGTTCAACCTTGTCAAGATGAAGGTGATAGAGGAAGTATGGATGAAAGTGAGGTAAATGATAGGAAGATGGAAGATAACATGTATGAATCTTGCCCCCAAGTGTAGAGTGCAAGAAGGAAGAATTACGCATGACGTCTGTTTGTCAAGTTTTCATCATGGTATACCAATTTATTTCTCTTTATTTTTTCTACCAAGGTGCCTATTTCTAGGTTTTCACCACGGCATTTTTTCTCTTTTTTCATTTTTTTTGTATTTTTCAATATTTTCCCAACATTAGGATCTTTGGACAATACTCCTCTGAAAGATATGCTGTAATAAACCATGGGTATGACTAGGATGTTCAAAGATATTGATAAGAGAGATGGAAGTATGAAACGTATGCATTGGAAAATGAATGTGAGGATAAGAAGAAGGTATGTTGTAGATGGGAATGTTGGCAAGATCACCTTTGACACACACTTTGAAGAGTGGTGGAATGATGGAGGGATGATAGATGGAGGTAAGGGTCCTTTTGAGGTAGTAGATTTTGGAATATGGGAACTCAAATTAGACTTGGAAAGTGGAGGATGTTTGGAAGGAGATGGGATGGAAGCCTTTGGAAGCTTGAATGTCAATTTTGATTTTTCTTTTGTGTGCAAGTCTTTCAACAATGACTTGAGAATCCACATATTCTTTGATTTTTCTTCTTTTTGTGATTCTTTTGAATGCATTTCTTCAATGAGGGATTTAGGAACCCACATTTTATTTTTTTCTTTTTGCTTGGTGGACCTTTGCAGCCTTTTGGATATTTCATTTTTCTTTTCATTCACATGTTGATTAGATGGGACATTGTGATTTTTATGCACATATGGATTCTTGGATTTATGATTTTTATGTTGCAAGTCAACATTGCTTCCAAAAGACTTAGGAATTGTGGATGAATAGGAGCAATATGGAGGGTTCATATAGATTGGTGTTTGGACATTCTTCAAGTATGTGTGCCTTAGTTGATCTTGATACATGGTAGGGTAAGTGAATGGATAGCTAGGGATGATATGAATGGTTGATGGAGGAATATATGGACCTAGTATGGATGGAAGAGATGAAGAATTTTGTTTTGGGACATAGGAACCCAAAATGGATTTGGAGGATGGTGAAGGCATGTGGTTTCATTTGAATGGAGGGATATATGGTGTGAAAGAGATATCAATATCCGTGGAAGGAGTGGCATTGCCAAGGTTCTTATCTTTAAGATTTATCTTTATACCAATAGTCTCATGAATAGCTTTGATAGGAACACATTTGATAGGATCAACTGAATCTTGAAGGGATTTATTATCTTGCAAAGGATTTGGAAGAATGATGGTTTCTTGAAGTGAACATGGAGGAATATGACAAGGAACTAATGGGATGCTTTGATCTTGAAAAGGATCTTTGAATGGTGTAGAGAGGGTATCTTGCTCTTGATTTTCAATATGCTCATTGGAAATTGTGGAAGGGATATCTTGATCTTGCTTGGGAAGTGGAGAAAATATGGAACTTAGAAGGGTACTTTGTTCTTGGAATGGAAGGATATCATCTTGGAAGCCATGAAAGAATGCAAGGGGATCATCACAAGGTTCAATGGATATGGGAAATTCATCAAATATGGGAGGGGTTTGTATATAATCTTGATCTTGATCTTTATCAATATTTGTTTCTTTTCTTTTTAGATTATCCTCTTGACATGGAGCCACTTCTAAGGGCAAGGTAGATGTTTGGATATGTGTGGGGGATGTTTGGAAGAAAGGTGTAGGATCATCTTGAATAGGTATAATAGGCATTGAAGCACATGAAGCTTTGGGGTCCAAGATCTTTGAAGCATGGAAACAATTTGCAGCAAGATGTAAGTTAGCTTGGGTTTCTTTTAGAGGTAGCCCTTGAGGGTAGACATAGTCAACATGAAAAGTGTCATCACTAGGCTCATTCTTTGATGGAGGAATTTTGGATAATTTTGGATCTTTGGGAGATGAATGAAAGATGAAAGGTGTGCTAGCTATGGGAGGATCTTTGATAGATAGAGGTTTGGGAGATGGATGAAGGATGGAAGGTGTATAAATCATCCAGGGAGAAACCTTGTTAGGAGATGGACAAAGGATGAAAGGATTACTCTTGCTATATGGAGGTTTATTATCTTGCTTGAGAGTGGTATTTTTCACTTCATAGTCTTTATTATCTTGATCACAAATAGGTTGATTATGCAATTTCCTTTGATCCATGATAGGTTTGTCACTCTTAAATGCTTCTTTTTGTGAGGAGGATGAAGATACAGATGACCCATCATCATAAAGGAATGGCCAAATTGATCTTAATGATGGCTCTTTAGATAAAGTATCTTTTTGTTTTTCCTCATCCTTTCTCAAGGTTGATGTGTCATAATTATGTGGAAGCTTAGCTCCTGATTGAGCTAAAGTTAGGAAATATGCTTCTTTATCCCAGTCCAAAATTCATTCCATTATTTCTATAAACTTGGGATCTTGGGATGCTCTCACAACATCATCCTTAGACACCTCATCACTTTGAAAAGAATAGCTTGATATTAATAATGGCTTTTTATATGGTGTATCTCTTTGTTTTTCCTCATTCTTTCTCAAGGTTGATGTGTCATAATTATAAGGAAGTTTAGCTCCTTCTTGAGCTAAAGTTAGAAAATATGTGTCTTTATCCCACTTCAAAAGTAATTCCATTATTTCCAGAAACCTAGGACTTTGGGATGCTTCAACAACATCATCTTCAGACACCTCATCACTTTGATTCCTATGGAGATCTTGATCTTGACTTTGATAGTTATGCTCCATAATATGGTTGATTTGTTTCCCAAATAAACTTCCTTCGTGAATTTCAATCCAGTTGGGTTGGTTTGGAACATGTAAATGGTATTGATCAATTTTTTTAAGATTTAAAAATTTTATTTTATTTTGATCAAGTACTTTGGAACTTCTTGTTTGAAAAATTGAAAACAATCACAACACACACATCAATAGTTTACCATATCCCTAGATCACTCTAATGTGTATGTTCTCAAACGTTTCCATGGGTTTGATCATAAGAAAGACTTCCAAGCAAGCTACCTAGCACAAATTTGGCTTTTAAATGGCTCTATTAGGTAGTTTTTGCTATTTTTACCATTTTGTAGTATGGACTCTGTTCAAAATGGATTTCAACCCCTCATCCCCCAAGTATGTTAAGGGGCTTCCCACATGCACCGAAGTATGATTTTGCGCAATCCATTAGGACTACTAGAGGAAGTTCGAAAGGGCTAAAATCTTTTTGTCGTGCACCCCATTAAGGATACACGCGTTTCTTTTTATAGTGGGTCAGATTCTTGCAGCATAGGCAAGTGTATCCCACTTTGGGCTGTCCCTCTCACCGGCCCTTTAAGGAAATCTCAGGAGGCGAGCCCACTAAGTTTTAAACATGTTCATTTGAAAGCATGAAAAGTGGATTTGGTAGAGCAAGTTTGGGAATTTGATTCACTCAAAGAGTGAAGAGCATATCCCTATTGCTTTTACCTTATCCCAAACACTCACAATCAATTTGGTTCTTTTTCAACCCCGTGACAAAGGGGTTCTTAGAATTGAAATGTTTGTTCTTTTCCTTTTATGATTAAACTATGTTTTGAACTTTGAAAATGCCACAGGAAGTTTGCAAGCTTGATGAGAGAAATACCTCAAGCGATGCTAGCAAAGGCTAGGCGCATTTTTAAGTAGTAGATTTTCTCATTTTCTCTCCAAATCCTTCCCTTACCTTAGCAAAACGTTCCCTCCACCAGCAAGTTAGTCGGCACAAACAAACAAAGTGAGGGGAAACCAAAATTAAAGCTTAAAATGCTGCCATTTCTATTATGCTCTTGATTTTTCTCTTTTACTTCAATACTTGCAAAAATTTACAAACTTAGGGAATAAACTCCCAATTCAATGATACATATTTCTGTTTGTAAGCATTTACGATAGCAAGGTATTTTGCATATACCTCTATATCTTTTTCAAAGTCATTGTTGAGAACAAAGGTGGTGTGTATCCGATTTTCCTTTCATATCCTCTTAGCAATCAATTTCTCCTCCAAGTTATGCCTTCTTTCTGGTTTTTGAACTTTCTTATGACAGACCATACTGCTGAGACAGAGAAAAAAAATGTAAAGTCAAAATACAGTCATTATTTTAACAGTTTTGATAAAATATAAAAGTACAGTCCCGCGACATTGTCCAGACTATATGCGAGACCTAATTTGACAAAGGCATGATTACTTTAACTGTGAGCGTCACCTTGCAGGGCTCAAGCGAGATTAACATAACTAGGCACGATATCAAATTTTATCTACGCGTAAACTCTTTACAAGTCCGTGAGAAACTGATGCAATAAAAGCGAAAAATATTTTATCAAAGGTGACATTAAAAATAATAGAAGCGAGAAATTAAATCGAGAAGGCAGAGTACTCCCTTCACACAAGGCATAAAATGACTTCCTGCAAGCGACTTTTAAATTTTTGTCCGTGACATTTAAATGGCCAGAGGCATGGTACCTTTGTCACAAATGTGACAATTTAATAACCAGAAGCGTGATTTATTTCTCTGATGCGGTATTTCTTTTCTCAGTGGCGTGAATCTGTAGGTTAATCCGCATAAAAGTCCAGACTCAGCGTGTGATTTTATTCTCCTTAGGTGACATTTCTTTGCTAAACATGAGATTTCTTTATCTACAGGCATGATTTCTTCTCTGTGATCTGCAGACAGTGAGCAAACTTTTGCAATTTTAATCTATATTTAGCAAATAACGTGAAAATGATGATGAATTTGAGGCCTAGGGCCCCACGGTGGGCGCCATTTGTGTGTGTGAGTTATACACCTTCATGAAATAACAAGATTTAAAAGACAATTTACACTATTCAAAGCAAACTAATCTAAATAATGCACAATTAATCTAAATATCTCATGGATCTCTAAAATAAATTGGTAAATGAGGCTCTCAGCTATGATCCTCACTAGTGACACTCTAAAGATGAGAATTAAGCTACACGATATGCAAATAAGATCTATTCAATCAAATTATAGCTCTATTTGATGAACAATCTACTAACGATCAAGCAATTTAAGCTAAATATCAATGAAAATAGCTAAGTGAGTGGTGTGGATGCAAATTGCAAGAGTTTCTTTACAATTTTCAGATATGGAATGGATGAATTTATGCCTCTAAATGCCTTCAATATATAGGATTTTCCCAAGGGTAGGGGGTAGAGTGAGATAACCATGGTCATGCTTGGGTAAGGTCAATTGGCTTTACTTTGTCCATAAATGGGGGGACAAGGATTTAAATGGTTTTAAAAGGCTAGACCATTTCAACAAAAGTGAGTGATTTGTGTCCATTTTGTCTCCTTTCTGCTTTGTTGAGGGAAATTATGATTTATTAATTAATTAAAGTAATTAAATTTAGCCATGAAGGGTAAGAGGTTCATTTTGATTTTTTGCTTTCAACAACTATGTCATTAATTGAATTTAATCAATTTCGTAGTGTTTTTCCCCTTTTCAAGCTTTATTTAATCATTTAATCATTTAATTGAATTTTCCTTTGATTCAAATTGCCTTTATTCCATTTATTGATTTTTCATGCTATTTTGATGATTTAATTGCACCTTTTTGATTGATTTAAGCCTTTTGCCAATTTTTCGTGTCTACAATAAGAATGATGGAAGATGAATCTGTTAGAAGCTATATTGGTAGAATGTCAGAAATTGTTGCAAGAATAAAATCTTATGGAGGAACAAACACAAAGAATGAAGTGATATGGAAAATTCTGAGGACATTGACTCCTGTATTTAAGTAGACAACACAGATGATTGAACAAGTTATACCTTGCACTGAGAACTTTACTAGATAGACTCTTCTTGGAAGATTGGAAGTAGCACAGATGAACTTGAGGTTATTAGGAGACTTTCCTAGAATGGAGATAGCATTAAGTGGTCTTAGCATGCACCCTACATTATCAAGAAGCATCAGTGTGAGTGGAGATTATGCTGCTAGCAACAGATCTAGAAATGAAGAAGACATGAAGATTGAAGAAGGTATTTCCTTGCTTGTGAAGAGAGAACCAGACGGTAAGAAAAATGTTGGACTTGTCAATAATATGGTCATTTTGCATGTAAATGTCCTAAGAGAGTTAAGAAGCACATAAACAATTTCAAACCTAGAAGATCTAAGGAATGTTATTATGCTAATGATGAAGATCTTGAAGCTAGTATAGAAAGAACTCTAAGTGAAAGTGATACTGAGAATAATGATGACATAGGATTTGTAGCAATTAAAGAAGAGAATCTTTAAACTAATGTTAACGAAGAAAAAGCCTTAGTTTCCCAAGTTGAAAAGAAAGCTGATTAGATTATAGAAAGTGGTTGTTCACATCATATGACTAGAGATATGAAAAAGTTCATAAAGTTTAACAATTATGATGGAGGAGTTGTGAGAGTTGGAAATAATGCACCTTGTTTGATTAAAGGTATAGGATCTATTACTCTTGATGGAAAGACTAATACTGATGATGTTTCCTTTGTGGATGGTTTGAAACATAATATTTTGAGTGTTGGACAACTAGTTGATAAGGGATATCAAGTTTAGTTTACTGAGAAAACTTGTGTGATAAAGGATAAAGATGGAAATCCGATTGGAGCTAGATCTAGAACCAGAGGTAATGTATTTCAATTGAATCCTACCGAAATGTAACACAGGAAGTTGAACAAGAGAAATATAGATCTATAATTGGAGGATTGCAGTACTTGACACATACAAGACCTGATATAGCACATTCAATTGGAATTGTAGCAAGATTTCAAGTTGAACATAGAGAATCACATTATGCAGCAGTAAAGAGGATACTAAGACCTTGGGTAATGCTAAGGGGGAGATTTTTGGAAAAATGGTCATTGCTCCCCTTGGGATTCGTAACATGGCTTAACCACCTCCTATGTATTCTATAATTCTAGTGGTTGTATCGAGCATTAACAGGTCAATCTTTTAGTGCAACGAATGTAGGATTTGAGAGATACAAATCCACAGAACACCAAGAATACTTGCATGCAAATAACCTATTATAGGAGAGAAGCAAAAAGAAGAAAAAGGCAGAACTCAAAAGTTACTCAAAAATGAGAGCAAAATTATGATCCAAGTTAGTAAAAAAAAGATTTACAAGGTTCAACCTATAAAGGTGAACAAAACCCTAAAGCCTAAGAAAGCTAGGTTGCACATTATAATTAATAAAGATATTAATTATAATGCACCTAAGAGATAGCTTAAGAAAATAGAGTAATAAATAAATCAATTAATTAAACCAAAGTGATTTAATTAATAAGTGTAAAATATAATCACTTTAACACCCCCCCTTAAGCAAAGCTTAGGAGGTAAGCTAACCTAGCATAGCTATGAAAGTAGGAAATGGGTCCTGGCAACAAGGCCTGATCAAGTACCCAATACAAGAAAATCTCTGTAAACTAGAGACAAAGGAGAAAACCTAGTGGGAAAAACTCCTCTCCAAAAAGAGATAGAAAAATGCAGAAAAAAAATGGCTCAAGAGACTCTCTCTAAACTATAAGTACAACCAGCCCCCCATGAGAGAGGGATGAGACACCAAAGAACCCCCAGAATGATGGAACCCCTATGGAAATAATCAAACCAATGCAAATCCAATGTGGAGAAAACAAAGGCATAGAACAAGGAAACCCCTGAATGAGAGGTGTAACTGGAAGGCCTAACTGATGCTCAAAGGAGAAAACATGAGGATCCTGAAAGGGAATCCCCAATGTAGGTGGTGTGCTGACACTGTCAAGAAAGAGGAGATGAATGTCCTCTGTAGAATCCTCAACAAGTGCACCTAGAGGCTTAAGGAATGGAGCTAGAGGGTTTGGCAGTGCTGAAGAAGATTCCTACTAAAGAGAAGAAACCCCAACAAGATGAGGTGAGGCAGTCACAGAAGTGGTCTTAGGAACAACACAGAGGTTCAAGTGACCTGACTATCACACATTATGCTCTCGCATAAGAGGAGAGTTGTGCTTTGATAATGGAGATGGTGGACCAAAGTGTGAGAAGGTGTAGAGATGGGTGGAATGATCAACTATCCCTGTAGCAATAATGCCACCTGTCACACTATCTTGGATGAAGACTGAATCTGGCGTGAACTCAACTATCTTCCCTAACCCACTGAGTGTAATCTAATAAATTGAGAGAAGGTTTGTAGACAGAGATGAAACATACAATACATCATTGAATGTACCATCTTGAATGCCTATAGAACCTTTTCCACAGACTAGCATAATAGTGTTATTCCTCATGAGAATGTGAGGAATAGGAGAAGGCTCAAAAGAAGAGAATATCTTCGGAGAAGATGCCATATGGTGAGAAGCACTAGAATCCAGTATCCAAGGGACCTGTGAAGGGGATAAAATGGAAGCCCATAATGCATGACCCTGTCCAAAATCTTGTCCAAATGTCAAAGATGAGGTAGAAGACTGAAAAGGAGACCCCTATGAGGTAGAAGAGGATGGAGAGGAAATAGTGCTCTTCTGAAGAAGAGCTTGCAAATCTATAATCTATTTCTCATAGCCATAAAATCTCTTTTGAAAAGAATGTGACTCATCATGAGGTCCCTTTTGACGATAGGAACATGTAGGGCTTTCAGTCTTCTATTTCTCCTTCTTAGAAGAAGATGGTGGGCTAGTAGAGTGCTGAGAAGAGGAATTAGATATTTTCTTTGGCTTCTACTTCTGTGTATCCTGAGGTGTCTTGGCAAGCAATGCCTGTGACTGTGAACTTGTAAGAGAATCTATCTGATTGAGCTTGGACTGCTCACAAGTCAACCTATCACAAAAAGTCTCAAAAGAGGGCATAACATGTCGTGCACCCAGCGCATCCATAGTGGAGTAGAAGGTAGAAGTGAAAATCTGATAAGGGCCACAAAGCTTTGAGAATATCAGAAAGATACACTCATCATTTGGCTTCATCTTTCTAGAAAACTATAAAATAGAATGAAGAGACTTTAACTTCATCAAGAAGTCCTCGATGTTAGTGAATGATTCAAGTACCAAGGAGGTGAACTCTGCATCTATCTGGAGAACCCTGAACTCATTCATTGTGCCAACAAGGTGGAAAACTTGTTCCACATAGCCCTGGGTGTGGTCAAACCATCTAGGTGGAACAACAACCCATCTAAAATATTCAGTGCAATGAGGCCCATTTCCTCATCCATCCTATTTCTCTACACAAGAGCCTCATAAAGCCTCTGTAGAATTGGCTGAGCCTCATTGAGGCATGACCATAACCCTTTTTCCATAAGCAATCTGGTCATTTGTCCTTTCCAAGTGTGGTAGTTGTGAGGTGTAAGATGAGTGATAGAAGATTTTTCCATTGAGAGAAATTAGACATAAGTAGAAGAGTCTCTTTGAAATAAATGATAGAAATAGAATTTGCACCCCCCCACAAAGTATTATACTATCTCCTGTACACTTCAAATAAGTATGTAAGCCAAAAAAATAAGGAAAAAACCTAATTTTCAGATGCCTCCACTTTGATGCCAAAAAAGATGATCAAATGCAAAAATTTGAAAATAAAACCAACACGGTTGGATTAGGCTTGGAAAGACCTTTCCAATGATATATCCCACATCGATTTTCAATACCGTATGCAAAAATTTTTGAAAAATGGGTGCAAGTTTTCCAAAGTGTTTTCAAATTTTTTGAAAAAACCCCTTGCAGCACCAAAAACCACCAACTAAGTAGTCAAAATCACCTGTGTAGAAAAAAAACTACCTTCATACCTTCCATGCTAAAATCTCAGCGTCTCATGCCTCGAGAAGTGTGTCAAGTTTGTATAGCCCTGTTTCCATAAAAAAATTGCCATAGATTGCTCCGGTACCCAAAGGTGGTCAAATTTTATATCAAAATTCATCTGAACGATCCTTTGAATCCATTGGTGAGGTTAGTTTTAGGCCAAAATGTGTCCAATAAAAAATTTCCCTAGATCCAATAAAAATCTCTTTAAAAACTTGAAACCCTTAACCTGAAAACCTACTTCAAAAACACCAGAACTGGCAGTAGTAGGGGAGCTTTGATACCATGTAGGATTTGAGAGATACAAATCCATAGAATGTGAAGAATACTTTCATGAAAATAACCTGTTACAGGAGAGAAGTAGAAAGAAGCAAAAGGCAGAACTCAAAAGTTTCTCAAAAATGAGAGCAACAATTATGATCCAAGTTAATAAAAAAAACATTTACAAGGTTCAATCTATAAAGGTGAACAAAACCCTAAAGCCTAAAAAATCTAGGTTGCACATTATAATTAATAAAGATATTAATTATAATGCACCTAAGAGATAGCTTAAGAAAAAAAAGTAATAAATAACTTTATTAATTAAACCAAAGTGATTTAATTGATAAGTGTAAAATATAATTACTCTAACAATGTAAACCTCTTCTTGTAACATTTTCCACTTTAACCATCATCGAAAGTTGTGTCAATAACATGTTTCATTCTCTTTCATCTGATCATCCTTAAATTTTGTCAGTCATTTGATCAACATAATAAGCATTATCTTTTACCTTGAAATCATAAACAACTATCTAGCTCATCATTTTGAGTCAGCTTTAACAAGCTCCATTTATTTCTTTCACTCAATCAATACCATAATGTATCGGTGATAACTAGGTTGGTTAATACTATATGCAGTATACACTACACTTGCTCGGTGTATATTGAAATCTTCATTTGCTGACTACGTAAACTTGTTCAATCTTGATCTTAAATACATAATAGAATCATGTAATACAATCAAGTAATCAACATAATGTCATAGAAACATTGAAATAAATTACCCAATGTATACCACATCTAGATCCTTCTCATCCATATCATCTTCTTGTAGATATCTAGATTTCCTTTCCCATTTCCCTTCTTAAGATGTTTGTAACCATCATGATAAGTATAGTCAAAACTAGTTGATATCAATGACAGTACATTAACTAACTTAAGTGTCTTACATACACTTTAGCAGCTCAATGATCATCAATTAGTGTCTTTCAATTATCCATTTCATTGTCAAACTTTCCTTCAGGATATTCAATCAGTTGTAGTCTATCAATCTCTCCCTTTGGCATTGATGGAAAAATAATATGAAATATGCCATATAATACCAAACATATGTTCTACACCTCTGTAAGAAATTTTTTTAACTTGATAAGCTCTCCCTAGCTTGTACATTTAATATGTTTAATCACTACATAGTATTAGTACTCCATCTAGTCTCTCCCTATGGATTTTATCTTCTTATTCCAATGTCTTTTCTTCTCTCCCCTTTTTTTTTTCTCCCTTTAGATATATATTTTATTGATTCTTCTCTCCCTTTGACAACAATGCCAAAAAGAATATAAATCTCTTCAATAGCCAAAATATTATCTCTATTGTTTGATTATGATGAAGTACCTTTCATGTACCAATATGCAGTTCTTGTTTGTCTTTCTTCTTTCAGTTTTCACAACCTCAGGAAGCCTAAGGTGTGAACATCATGCATCAACATAATTTGATATTTGGATAAAGTATAGGTTGATGCAACTTCCTAATCACCTTAGTGACTGATAGATAAGGGATAGACCCCTATTATAGTCCTCAAGTACTCAAATGTATCCTCAGGTAAGGGTTTACTAAATATATCTATAATTTTCTCTTTTGATTTTACAAACTCCATCATCACTTGCTTTTCTTGTACTTGAACCCTCAAGTAGTGATACTTTATAGATATATATTCTTTATCTTTGCATGCATCACTCGATTCTTAGAAATGTTTATAGTACTAGTGTTATCACAATATATTATCACTGGGTCAGTGATCTCTTCATTCATACCTTTCAAAAGTTGTTTTATCCATGCAATATTCAAACAATTAGTAGCATCAGTTCATATTCTTCTTGTGTAGTGGATTGAGAAATGCATCCTTGTTTCATGGTTATCCAAGTAACTAGTTTATCTCCCAAAAGGAATACTCCACTGATAGTGCTCTTTCTATCATCATTATTTCCATCCCAATCCATATTTGTGTAAAATTTGAATTCAAAGTTGCCCTCTTTCTTGTACCACAAACCATAGTTTTTCAGTGTTCTTCAAATATCTCAAGATTATTTTTACAACAGTAATATTTGATTCATTAGGATTAGCAGAAAATCCTACTACAATTCTAGCTGCACGTGTAATATCTGGTCTACTATCCACAATATACATCAACTTACCAATCATTGATCTATATATTGTCTGATTTACCTAGGTTGAGTGATCATCCTTTGTCAATTTTCATTCAAGACCATAGGTGTACTGACCAAATTTGAATCTTCCATACCAAAGGTCTTCAATACTTCATTAATGTACTTTGATTGTGTAATGTATATTCCTTCATTTTGTTGCAAAATTTGCAAGCCAAGAAAGAATTTAATTTCTCCAAACATTGACATTTCAAATTATTTTCTTATTTCATCAGAAAATAATTTGCATAGACTATCATGTCCTCCAAATATGATATCATATCAACAAAAATTTTAATAATAAAATTTTTATCATCAGTTTCACCTTTCAAGTATAAATTTGTGTTGTCACTTGTTCAAACAAATCCAATATTGATAAGATAGAAATGTAGTCTTTCATATCATGCTCTTAGTGCTTGTTTCACTCCATATAGTGATTTATGCAACTTACATACCATGTTTTTCTGATTAGGATCAACAAAACCTTCAGATTGTTCAATGTATACATTTTCTTCAAGTATTCCATTCAGAAATACAGATTTAACATCCATTTGATAAATTTTAAATCCTTTGTAAGCAACATAAGGAAGCAATATTCTAACTCCTTCAAGTCTAGAAACTAGTGCAAAAGTCTCACCATATTCAATTCCTTCTTCTTGTGCATACCCTTTGCATACAAGTATTTCTTTATTCCTATTGACTTCTCCATTTTCATTAATTTATTTTTGAATATCCATTTGGTTCCAATTACATTCTTATCATTCAGTCTTGGTATCAATGTATATGTTTTTTTTTTTTTTCTTGTATCTGCTCAATTTCTTCATTCATAGCTTTAATCCATTCATCATTTTCAAGTGCATATCTAACAGTTTTAGGTTCAAATTCACAAACTAAGCATGTGTTTCTTTTCAACTTACTTTGTGTCATCATGCCATCTTTCTTGTCTCTAATAATCTAATTTTGTGAATGATGTCTCCTCACATATTTTTTGAGTAAAGGTTCAGTTCTTTATTCTTCATTGTTTTCTTCACTCAGTGTAGGATCATGATCTTCATCGGTAACTGTTTCCTAATTCTTGGTCTATATAGGATGATGCTTGGTATCATTACTCTATTGCTCAATAACACTAGGTTATTGCTTAGGTAGAGTGTCAGGTTTGTCAATGTAAGTAAATCTACCATAATCTTTTGGTTCCTTTTTGCTTTATTCATCATTCTTCTTAGCAAATTCATCAACTCAAATTTTCACTTTCAATCATCTTGTTAGTAGCCTTATTCAAACATTTGTAAGCTTTTCTCTTAATAGAATATCTTAAGAATATTCCTTCATCACCTTTTGAATCAAATTTCACATTTCTATTATCTTTCAGAATGTAACATCTACTTCCATATATTTCAAAATAACTTACATTCGATGTGTAAGCATACCATAATTAATAGGGTGTCTTGTTTGAATCTTTCTTTAGGTGAACTTGGTTCAATGTGTATACAATAGTTTTAACAACTTCTTTGCATTACATCTGTGAAAAAACCTTTTTAATTATAAGTGTTCTAGCACAATCAACAATAGATATATTCCTTCTTTCAATAATCTCATTTTGTTGAGGTCTCGTCGGTGTAGAAACATGTCTCCTAATTCCATGTTCATTACAAATGTTAGTGAGCTCATTATAAATAAAATCACCACTTCTAACTGATCTCATGCATTTTAACTCTTTACCACTTTCTTTTTCCACTTTATCTTTAAACCATTTAAACATCTTAAAAGCTTTAGATTTTTGTTTCAAGAACATGACAATCATCATCTTAGATTAGTCATCAAGAAACAAGATAAAGTATAGATTGCCATACTAACTCTGAGCTATCATAGGACCACACAAGTCAGTATGAACCAACTCCAAAATAGCATTAGATGAATAGTTTTTTCTCTTAAAACTAGATTTTGACATTGTTTTCACATGACATGGTCGGGTTTAAATAAGCTCGCTAGACCTCTAACTCTCATTTTCTCACTGATCTTAACCATTTTGTCAAAATTCACATGAAATAACCTTTTGTGCCATAACTAGACATCTTTAGTTCTATCCAATATAAAATAAGTTTTAGCATTGTCAAGATAAAATATATTACCTTTAGATTGTTCACCAGTACCGACCAACTTTCCAGTCTCATCATAGATTTTTACCTTTCTATTCTGAAATGCAACTCAGTGACCTGTGTTATTCAACTATGCTACACTCAATAGATTATAATTAAGTCCCTTCACCCAATATGCTTTCTCATATTTGATCTTATTGTTAAACAATATAGACCCTTTTCCTTTTACTAGACAAGGTGTATCATTTCCCATTTTAACAGATCTGCCATTATAATGTTCAAGGTATTCAAATTTCTCTTCATCACTAGTCATATGATGTGTACAACCACTATCAATAATCGAAGTATCATCCTCGCCAACTTTATAAATAAGTGTTGTTTCAACATACCTTTCTTCTTCTTCTAAATATTCTTTCAAAGATACAAACACCACTGCAATGTCTTAATCAGTGTTGGTGTCACTGTCATCATCATCATCCTCAACAAGGTAACATGTCTTTTTGGCTGTCTTTGTAATCTTAGTTGCTTCTTCTTTCATACTGTTGGTTGCCTCTGTGTTCTCAGTTATCTCTACTATCAAATTTCCTTTCACTAAATCTTTCATTGGCTTTCTCATCTTCTCTTCTATTAGGACATCTAGCTACAATGTTGCAAATCTCTTTATAATTAAACCATACCAAAGGTAATTTTCATTTATATCTTCCTTTACCTTTCTGCAGCCTTCTAGCCTTTAAAGCTTCAAGATCATCAAGTTCATCCTCATCACTATCACTATCACTATCACTATCACTCTCATTTCTTATCATGTGTCTACATATTGATTTACCAATATTTAGAGATGACATAAATGCAGACTCAATAATAGGAACAATACTCTTATCAAAGTTACTCAACTCAAAAGCAGTCAATATACTAATTAGACTATCAAATGTAAGATGATTACCTAGAGCTGATCTCATCTCATGAATTACAGAGACTCTAATATCATAAGTAGGCATCAAGGTTCTAATTATTTTACTTACAACAATGTCTTCTTCAATAATACCTTGTGATCCTCGGATAGCATTGACAATCTCCTTAATTTGGTTGTTGTATGTTGATATGTTCTCTCCATATTTCATTTTCATGTCATCAAAATTTCCTCTAAGACTCTTGGATTTAGCCCTTAGTACATTCACATCTCCTCCATGAACTAGTTCAACCTTGTCCCATATCAGTTTAGTAGAAGTACATGTCTTAACATCTTCAAATTTGGCATCTGATAAGGAAGCAACAAGCTCTATCATTGAAACATTATGTTCATGTCTATCTCTCATTTGATCAACATTCAAAGGTGTAGTAGGCAAGATGAATTCATTATCCAAGTAGTGTATTGCAGATTCTCCAATTCCTGATAGATGCAATCTCATTCTTCTTTGCCATGTTAAGAAGTTGTCTTTGTTCAGCTTTGGCACCTCTCTCTTATACATCTAGTGATTTTTGGCTTAAGTCCTTCAAACATTTCTTTCAAGCACTCTATGCTCTAATACCAATGGTTAGATAACTGAGAGAGGGGGTGAATCAATTAAGTCTAGTTATCCTATAGTCTCAAATACTCCCAGATGTATATATCAAAACTTTAAATTAAATAATTAACTCGGTAAAATACCAATTGTGTCTTTCTCTTCATCGACCGATTACCAGTAAATTGAATACTATGTTTAGTGATCTATCTAGTTATAGAAATGTGTAAAGTAATATAATAATTCAATACATCCATACATATATAACACATAGATTTTAACATGGAAACCCTGTAAGGGAAACAAACACCTGGGACAGGTAACCCAAAGTAATTCACTCTTCTGAAGTGATCTTTGTTAGGATCCAACCATGTTAAAGCTTACAAAACACACTGTGAAGTGTGACTTGGTTAGAGGATTTGTCACTAACAGTTCTCCTTTGAGGGTGAGCCAATAATAGTGGGTTATACTTTTTTGGAGGAAGAAAAACGTCCTAAAAAATGTGATCAAGTTAAAAACCCATCATACTTTTGATAGAAAGTGACTAGTACTTTCAATCGTAAGTGAAGAACTTCCAATTGAAATCAAGGAAAAACCATATTGATGTAAAGCTCTCACCTATTAAGGTTGTTTGGAAGTGGTGTGGCCTTCAGTGCCTTCTCTAGGACCAAATTTTCTAGGAAGATTTCTCTACACCTTCTGAATATCCTACAACTTCCACAAGTCACTACCCTCCTAGAAGACACTTGTCTTCCTTGGTAGAAATGACTTCTATTCTAGATTTGTATCAAAATAGGAACCTATGGATCAGAAATGGGATGGAAAAATTCCATGCTCACTATATGTCTCTTATGGGAGTGATTTTCAAACCCTTTAAATGCATATGTCTTTTGACAACAACTCTGGCTTTTATGCCTTCTAGGTTTATAGCCTTATGAGTGAGGTTCTAGGGACTTAGGTCTAGATTCTTAAAAAGACTCTACAAAACAAATTGTATATTTGGACACCCTTTATTGAGTTACATCAAACCTCCAAAGCATGAGATTCCAACCAGTATAAACTCTACCTGACAATTCTTGATCTACTAGTCCTAATAGGGCTAATTGGGATTAGTTACTTAAGGAAGTGCTCACCAGTCGATTATCCAAGAAAAATCATTGATTGGGATGGTGCTAGGGATCCCCAAGAGACAAAAATCCATCATCATATTTCTTTCATCCATCCCCGAAGTGCCACTGTCAGTTCACTCTTGCATATTCTGGACCAAGCACGTAGAGATGCTTGGCCTAGGGCCTGCGAGAAAACCTCACAAAACAATCCCCCTCTATTTGTGCTCTTGAGGATCTAAAGTAAATTGATCCTACTTGCATTTCCCTAGGTCGTATGGGAATCCTATGGTGGAAAAGCAAGTTAGGGCATTATTTTGTTGAAACCTTGATTCCGGAGGGTTTCCTGAAAACCTGGTAAAGAAATCCTTATATATTTTGACTCCAATATATAAACTAACTCAATCAAAGAGAATTGGATTCCTAGTTCATGTTATATGCCAGACCTATCAATCTTCTTCTTCACAATTCCATACCAATTCGTACACACATTATTTATAGTCTAGAATATAGGGAAAATAAGGGATTTTTATTGATTTGAATGCCAAATGGATATTTTAAGACCTTTCCCAATGAATCCATCCATTTTTCAAAGGTTGTGACCATTTGAGAGGTTTTTACAAGTTGCTAGAAACTTTTTAGAAAAGTTGTTGAGCAACATTTCTTGCATTTTGCAACTTTTTGCAAAATATTACATTCTTGCTCCTAATGATCCTATAAGGCTTAAGCCTTGAATCCTAATGACCCAAAAAAATATTAAATCATTAAAGTAACCTAAAAGACACCTAGTAAAATCTAGATACCTAAAAGTGCCTTTGGACCATAGTCAAAACCAATGGTTTATAGCCACACCAAGGATGACTAGGCCTTACAAATAGGCTTATTAACTAGTTCTAAGATGTTTTTACTATCCCTTAGGCATGAAGGCCCTTGGGGACATCCTTGGAGGCCCCTGATGTAGATCTAACATTGAAGAATGTAGGGAGGTGCCCCTGCACCATACTCCCTTATTTTGAAAACTCAAGTTCCACTTGAGAACAATTACTAGAGATGTTCCATGTTTATTAATACATTCTTCATTCATCCATGTGGTGTCAATGTCAGGTAACCCCTTCCATTTGACCAAGTAATTAGTATATGTCTTATTCTTAGTTTGTTTGACAACCTTGGAGTCAAGGATCCTCTCTAGTTGTAAAGGTTGGCTTGGTGGCAAGTCCTTAAGCCATTCAGCTTGTGTATCTTCAGCATCATGCAAAAACTTAGTAGACCCTTCATCACCTTTATAAGGAGTCATATCACAAACATTAAAAAGGGGAGAAATAGCAATGGTGGGGGGGTAAGGAAATTTCATAAGCATTGTCTCCAAACTTGTGGAGTATTTGGCAGGGACCAATCTTCCTCATTTGTAACTTTGTGTGCCCCTTTGGTAACCTTTCTTTGTTCAACTATGCCCACACTTTATCTCCTTCTTTGAAAGTCACGTGTAGATATTCTTTTCATCTACTTGTTCCTTGTATTATTCAATGTTTTGATTCAGTGTGTGTCTAACTTGCTCATGGATTGTTGAAGATTGGGATAGTCAACTAAATATCTAATTTTTATTTTTACACCAAAGGCGTTCCCTATATGAACAAGATGAACTGAGTCTTTGCATATCAACGATTTGTATTGATTAAAGGGCATGGAAGATGATTGCACCATCCATAATCCTTGATCATTTATTAACCTTTTTCTCATGTCTTTGATGATTTCCCTCATGATGCGACAACAATAATGACCAATGAAAAGTTTTTCTTCTTGTTTGCTTTCATTAGAAGAGTAGCCATGGCCAATGACTCATGAGTATTTACTATTCTGTTAGTGAGTGTATCTGAACAACACCCATTTATATGTTCCTATATCTGGGATTGTTGTTTGAGTCAGAGTGACGTGTTCATGGATTAATATTTTAAATAATAATAATATAATTACTTTTTACATTTTCTTTTCATTAAATTGATCTTTTCATATATATTTCGAATGGAATATTGTGATTTCTATAATACAATTTATTTAGAGGTTATATTGAAAATTTCATAATAAACAATGAGATATTTTTAAATATTACAATTAAATAAAATTATGTTTATAAATTCTATTTATTGACATAACATTTATTTTGACAATATTATTATCTACAATATTTATGTTTCAATTTTCTTTTTATGTATATTGTTACTATTTAACTAAAATATTTTTTAGTTATATCTTGTAGAAAATAAATTAAAATAATATTACTAGCAATAATATAGATATTATTGTCAATAGTGGCATGTTGTGATGGTTAAGTTGTTGTGTTGTTGTGTTGTTGTTCTCACTGTCAAGCTTCAAATCTCAAACAATCATCAAAATTTATTTTGTTTGATCAATTTTTTTTTAATAGTAATTACTTCTTGACTATACATTTATTTTCAAATTCTTTATTAATATTTTTTATAATACCATATATATTAATATAAAAAAAAAAATTACATTTTTTTATTATCTAAACATAATGAAATCTTCAACCATTCTAGATTTAAACTAATAAGGGAAAAAAAAATCTATATTAAAAATATTGTTTAAAATTCATGCTTTTTGGAAATTAACTATTTTTTTTTTTAAGGCAAAAGTGGGCAAGCCACTAAATATATATATTAAAAATAAATTGGTTCAAAAAGCTCAACGAGGAAAGAACCAGCAAGAAAACCTGGAATCGTCTCTTATATACAAATTTACAAATAGTTATTTGTCGATATTTACAATTGATATTATATCGACAAAATAGTAACTCATTTAAACAAAATGTTCCCACCATTTTCTTAAACTATATCAAAATGAGCTAATTCAAAACAACACCTCAAGATTTTACAAAAGAAGAGGTATTCGATCCAAAAATAGAATTAAATACAATCACCCTAAAACATCATTCTTCCATATCAACACAGTCATCTAACTTGGCACTAGGTACACCTTCAAATTCAGAGCCCCATCCCGAAGCTTGGGGCATAGGCTCGTTCACTTCCCACCCTGAACCACCAACTTCTCCCAAATGATGTTGGGCCCGATCCTACAAGTTCCCATGAAGACCACCAACTAACAAACCAGACATTCGTGACACACTGAGCACCCTTGCAGACCCACCAACGACCTCAAATTATGGAATTGCATTAAGAAGCCGCTCCCCACTATCCGCTGTTGCTTGCATTGTAACATTTCCCCTGTTCTTTTAACCTTTTCCTCGAGCTGAAAACCCAAAACATGAGCAGATACCTGCAAACCCGATTTCATATACTTTGGAGAACTCATTTCAAAACTTTTCTGGAGTGCCTCAAACATAACTAGGTATTCATGTTTCTGTAGAAGTTACAAATATATTGAGTAGTTAATGATAAGTGAAATAAATTATGAATTTAAAAAATCTAAAAATGTTAGAAAATAATTCAAATTTTATGGTCCTCTTCCACATAATTTTAGAGTACCCATTACACATCAAAGTGCAATTATTAGTTATTACCCTGAAGGCATTTCTATTTAGGATGAAAGATGATTCACGTGATCCATGTCATCCGTTCATTTATGCATTTGTATTATGAGCATAAATGTCAACTTAGTGCTATGTCACTATTATTTGATAGCATATTAACCAAAAGTGAAGGTAAAATTAAAATGATGTCTCAGCCCCATTCTTTAATGGTAGCAGCTATGCATCCATAAGAATTATTAGCGATACAAAGGGGAAACACTTAGTTTTTTTTCCAAAATTTTGCAAAAAGTTATATAAGAAAAATGGTTTTCGTGGCTGGATAGCCACTACCTTCTTTAACTTCGCTCGTCGTTTTATTATTTTTCTCTCTCCCGACATTTACTCCACACGTGTCTCCTTTTCTAATGCATTTATCACCACACTTGAAAATTTGATTTTGGGAGCATTAAAGAATTTAAAAAAAAAACATTTCAAATCTATCCAATCATTTTGCAGTTTTAGAATTATTTTTTTCAAATAGGTAGTACTTCTCCTCATTATAAAGTCACAATTTTATTTGTTTTTATATTTACGATGATTTCAATTGTTATCTATAAAATTACATATATGATGTTATTAAGTTAATGTATCTCATTTGAAAAAAAGTTGTATAAATTTTTTAACTTTTTAACAGTAGATTGATTTTTTGAAAAAAAAAATTAATTAAAAATATTTAAATCTAATTAAAAATTATAGATATTATAGATTTAAATTTTCTATTGTAAGATATAAAGTTCACAATTTTCTATTGTTAGATATTTAACTAAAAATATTTAAATCACATCACTAATCTCATATATAGATATTATAGATTTAAATTTTCTATTGTAAGCTATAAAGTTCATAGTCACAAATTGTTACTTAATCTGTTACGATTCATCTACCATTTTGGAGTCTAATAAATTATGTCTTTTCTTTTTAATATTTTTTAATTTCTTTCCTTTCTTGCTTTCTACCATTGATCAAATTGGCATCTGCAATGGTAGAAAAATAATTCAATTCTCATCTTGGAAAGCAACCCACATGATGATCTTTCCATGTTTTTTCTCTAAGCTCGTGATTTATGCCACTCCATGAATATCATGTAATAATAATAATAATGGTGATTAGCTTAAAGTTGAGTTGTTTTTGAACGCCCATTACTTTGGAATCTCTTTGGAAAAAGTATAACTAGCAATCGTACCTTAGTGTGCAATGGGTACATCGTAGAGGTATGAAAGGTCAACTAAGTATTTGTCTTTTTTGTTATCTCTCCCTCTCATCCTCTCTATATCTCCTCATTTGTCTATTGATCTATCTCTATTTCTCTATTTATTTTTCTTACATCATCTCACTCTATATTCATCTCTATTTATATCTTCCTCTCCAGCCTCCATATCCCTCTTCTTCTCAGAAAACTAGTGCAAATAAAATAAACAGTGATGATCAATCAATAGATCCAAACATTTGTACCAGTCAATTACATATGTATAGATTCAAGATAGTTGGGGGGATCCCTAGGATCTCACAAGGATATAAATAATTCTTGTTCAATGATTCACAATAGTCGTTGCGATTGATAGAGCTTAGATGTTTGGTGGGACATGTCTTGTAATAGAATTGAATGACCAATTTTGAAATGGGACTCGTGAAAAAATGCTCTAACCAACCACAACTAATATTATATCATCATAATTTTATTATCAGTATAATTTAATTATTTTTTTAATTTTATTTTTTTAAAATCATTCTATTTTCTTTACAATTCGTCTATTATGTAATTGTAACTTGAATCTATAAAGCTAAACTATGGATGAGAATAAATAGAATGACGATTTAGATATAGTTTTAATAAAATAGTACAACTGTAAAGGAAGAGTGAGTGTCATAAAAAAGAAAATTCCCTCCCATGTTAAGTTAGGGTCATGTATTGTATATCGATTCAATCGTGTGAACTTTAAAAGCTATGAATCCAACTTTTTTCCTTCAACTAGGATATTTGTTGTCTACTCTACAACCAAAAGAAATAAAGATTATAACAACTATAAAAATAATTGAATTTTATTTTTTAATAGTTCAATGATGTTTAATCTATTGGAAAAAAAATCTAATAGAAATAAATAAACTTAATTATTATAAAAACTTTATTATAACTTTTCATAAATAAAATTTAAAAATCAAATTATACTTTTTATTTGTTAAAAAAATTAAATTAAATTTCTAATCTAAAAACCTTTTACACTAATAAAAATATCTATCATAAAAATGTTATCTCATATAAACTAATTCAATATGAAAAAGATGAGTATCCATACGAGTAGGAAAAAAAATAAGTGAAAAATTCTTGAAGTAAAAATCTATTACATGTCATCATACACGTCTCCAAAGATTTTCAAACAAGTAAAAAAACCTTTGAAGTATGCTTGCTATAAAAATTCTCAAAATTTATTTTGTATTTCATAATACTCTTCAAATAAACATTTAATCATATTACAAAAACTAAAATATTTCATTATAAATATATGAAATTACTTCATAATTTTTCTATTTATTTTAAATCAATCTTTACAATGAATTGAAAAGTTGAGATTGCAATATTTGTTAGGATTTGTTAGGATAAATTAAAAAACTTATCAAATTTTGGCAATAAATCTCCTCTTAAAAAGAAATTTCCATTTACACCAAGATAGCCTACACGTGTCATTGATTACCTGAACTATACAATAAATATATTGTAATATTATATTATAAAAATTAAATAACAAATATATTGACATATAATTCTCTATCTTTTATTTAAACTATGTATTAATAAATATAATTATAATATAAATGAAATATACTTATTTTAGTTCAAATTTGTAAAATACAAATAATAAATGTACATATATAAAATAATATTATTAAATTGATAACTATTTTACTTTGTTTTAATTGGTTTAAGTATGCCATATTCTCTCACAAATAATGCACAATATGCTCGTGTCTTTCAGAGCTGTCTTTTATGCTCAAATCCGACACACCTATTATTCCTATTTTCTACCATATTTGATCAAATTAGTCCATAATAGAAGCAAAAGACTTTTAAAGATTAAAGGTAAACACATTTACTCAGCCAACAGTGGTTGGTGTGTGCCACGTTACAATAGGGAAATATTATGTGACGGTGCCGTAAAGAGGAACAAGACTGTGTCGACGAGAGTCTGCTTCTCCCTCCTCCTCAAACAACATCAAATGTGTGTACGACTGCCATGGATGAGATGGTCGTCTGTCTCAATTGGATTCTCACTCGTTGATATCTAAGTTTAGGTCGTTTTTCACATAGGAATGTTTTGGTTCAAACATTTCATCTCAGGGAATTAAATGATTCCCTCCAGTCGCATTTAAAATATTTTGAATCCCTCTACTCGCATTTCTGCTTTTTCATTTTCATGTTTTTTGAGCTGATTGTTTCAGTATGTCAGTACTGCTAATGTATGAGAAATCGCCCTTCCATTTTATCTATTCATCGACAAGGTTTTCTCCCCATTTTTTTTGCAGGTTGGAAGGCACATCAAACTCTGCAAAAATCTACAAAACTTTCAGCAACGTTTGGAACAAATTAGGAAATGCTATTTTTTTGTATTCATTTATAGTTTTCCTATCTATCTAGACAGAAGATGACGAGAATAACTATACAAAGAGGTGAAAGTCACAATAGTAACGGGGAAGAAGTGTTCATGTTAAAATTATTGCAGACAATTAGCTATTAATGACTTTGCTGAGATCTCATTAGTTCCTTTCAGGGCTAAATTTATATAATCCGTAATAATGAAGGCTATCAAAAAGATTGTATCTATTTATATAATCCATAATAATGAAGGCTATCATAAAGATTGTATCTTGAATTTTGTTCCTTGTTATTTTTCACTTTTTTTCATTTTTGATAATGTTCTTTTCATTATTGCACGCAGGAGATGATATTCCGAGGGACTGATATGACGGTGCTACTAAGAGAGTGGACCATCATAGAAAGTGTCAACTCTCTTCACAATTTGTATGAAAATGAAGCCATTGAAAAGGTTCTTTAAAAGGCTAGCAAGGCACGTGAACAGTTTAACAGAATGGCTTAAAAGAGATGACCTCTTATGAAATGTAGTGATACGAAGATTCTCTGGTCGATATGCATGTAAAATGCATTTCATCTCAGACAAGCAATGATTTCAGGACCTACGCAAAATAACTTCAGACGAAAAGCCTTTGAAACACAAGACCTGCGAACTGTTTTACAAAGCGCCTCGACGAAAAAAGATCTGATCAACGTCGTGATCACAACATCGCACAAAATGGATTTGTTGAAAAGGATTTATTATTAGAAACAAACATCTTGGAACTATGTTTACACAAAGGGATGGTACGACAGTGAAGGGGATTTCAAAGAGTTGGCAGGGAATGGACGCCAACGATAAATGGGCATGGCCATCAAATTTTAAGATATACGGTCAACCCTCTGCAAATCTGTCATTGCAGACAAATTCGCTCCCACGTACAGATAAATTCAAGCAAGCAAGTGATGTATGTGTACTCAGTGAAAGGTGAAAAATTCATCAGCGTAAACAAGAAACAATTAGTCAAAACGAGTACAAAAAAGAGTCTATCACATACCTTTCAAATAATGAACGGTGGCGATCAATTTGATGGTCGACCAAGCGCTTTTATGAATAATACACCATTGATGTCAATTTTTAACTTGGCTTCTTTCAAAATGAAAATGCTCCGGCGTAATTATAGTATTATGGAAATCGAAAGGTTTCAAACATAAGGAATAAATCTAAAGCGCTCACTGAAGAGACTGCAAGGACGCAATTTGGATAATGTTAAATCAAGAAAGATGCACGATCAGAATTTGGGTCGGCTTCTAAATACTGGAAGGCTCCAAACACGTTATTCGGGCTATAATTATCTTGTATTATGTTAGTGAATAAAGTGAATTTGGATGAAATTTTCTATAAAATTTCCGAAAGGAAAAGAGAAAGTGCATTATTGCTTGGATAACAAACAATCTTTTAAGAAAGTAAATCCTGAGATTGAGCAAAATTAATTGCTTTAAAAAAAAGGTAGGATAATTATGTACTCGATTATTGGGACAGACATTCATTTGTGTGGAATAAAAAATTACAATATTAAATGTGAAGCACAAAGGCATCTTTGGAAAAAGTAAAACTATAGGTTGTTGCGACATCTTTTGGAAAATTCAAATTAATGATGTCAGATAACATCTTTGGGCTCTTCAATGCAGTACAAGTCAAGTATGATAGATAAATCATTTGTATACATTTGTAATTAACTGCTTTGATAAATTGGGATACTTATCTTCTCAATTATCCAAAGAGACATTCCTTTATGTTGAATACAAAAGATTAGTCTTGAAAGTGAAAGATCACGAGCATCTTAAAAAGAAACCCCCTCTCTCTTTCACATCTCATTGGTATCTTTGAAATACTTGAATAGATCGGTATCTGTGTGGAAGAACTACAAGACGCCAGGCTTGGATTCGAACTAATTCAAGAGAATAGAGATAGGATAAATCATAATATCAACCTTCAAAAGAAAATTTTCAAATAATAAGTATTTAAACGATTTCTTTTGCTACACCTTAAGATTCCAACTCCATCCTTATAACTCCTATACATATCAGGATAAAGTGAGGAAGAAGTAAAAAAACCCTGGTTACTTAAAAATGTACGCTTTCCCTGATACGTTTTTTTTTAGTTACATTTCCACTAGAAAATAGGAATAGACCTCAAATTTTAAGTTGCAAAACAGGACCATGCATGGATTGACTGAATACGGGAATAGAACAATTGACCCCTGAGAAATAAAACCTTTTAAAAAAATCACACAGAGAATGCAAGGCATGAAAGAATGAACATACATTTGATGTGTATTGACTTACCGGTAGGACAGAGAAGGGCAGACTAGGTTATGGTTAGCTAGCTAGTCATAAAGGGCAGCAACTTTGCAGCCACGAAAATTGTTAACCATATGAAGGGGAAACCCTTAGTTTTTTTTCAAAAGTTTGTAAAAGGTTATATAAAGAAAAAGATTTTTGTGGCTGGATAGCCACTACCATCATAAAGAACATGCACAGTAACTTCCACTGAGTATATATCTCTCATTTGCTGATGGCTGCCCACCTTGTACTTGTGCTTGCCCCCCTCTCTTTCATTTTCCCTTGCTTCCTTCAACAACTCTTGTGTATGAGTTGTGTGCTCAAATGTTGTCATGCTTCTATGAGTCATAAAATCCAAGATTACTCAAGAATGAGGTCTCAAATGGTGACTCATAGCTCTCTATTCATGGAGTGCAAGGGTTTGTAATGAAGACCCTCAGATTAGACCTAGTTTCTACTCATGCAAGTACACCATAAAATGAGAGATTCAAAAAGGAAAAGCAAGAATGATAGTCTCCATGATCATAAAGTATGCATGCAAATGAAAATAAAAGCTATTTTATATGATAAAAATGCATGAAAGAAAACTAATCTATTAAAGGAAATGCTTATGCAAGATTATTCTATAAAAGGAAATATAAATCTAATCTAATATGCAAGTGCAAGATTAATCTAAATGGATTTCCATGGAGCATAAAAGAAGAAGACAAGAAAATAGAAGTTTCAATATCCAAGCTCAAGTGCTCAAGAATCTTCTCCAAAATCACTCTCCAAACTTGTAGCATAATAATACAAAAATCTAGCTGTATCCAAATGAGAAAAATAAGGCTCCTTATAAAAGAAAGTAGACGGTCAAGATTAAGAGGAAAAAAGAAATGAGCAATGGTGGAGATTAAACCTTGGTTGATCCATGTGCTCAAGATTCTTTAAGAGGCAAAAAGATGAAAAAAACCCACCACTTAAAATTATGTGCATTGAAAGTGGAGAGAAAAAAGGATTTTTATTTATTTTTTATTTTTTATATTTCCTTTTTCAACACAAAGAGATATTTTAACTGAGGATTTTATTAAAAGAGGAATTTTATTTTAATAAGATAATTTTATGTAATTAAAAAGGAAGTTTTCTTTTAATTAAATGAGGCTTAGGGTAAAATCATCAAACCTTATAAAATATTAAAATAATTGAATTAATTACGATTTGATCAAGGAAATTGATTTAAATTGAAAATATTGCAAGGCATGGATTTAGGAAATTGATAAATTGAAGAATGGGGGCCCAAAGTCTAGGTGACTATTTTAGGGTGCATACATTTGCCCCTCTTTGACTAATGTGTGATTTTCATGGGAACATATGTAGTGAAAGAATGAAATTAAAATGTGAGATCGATATGAGATCACAAAATAACCCAAACATGTGATCGACAAATGAGAACACATCAGGACAACAATAAGTTGATTGAAAAAGATAAGGCCAACACCCCTGTAAATAGGTAATTGTCAAGTCCCAAGCAAGGTTGCCCCAAGAGAAGTAATTGATAGGATTGATAAAGCTAAATCAAGGATTGAAGTTTGATAGGTACTGCCCCCTCATGATCGAAATCAAAATGAGATAGAGAAGAAACAGTAAATTGATAAATTTAATAAAATCGAACTAAAGATAAGGTTCTAGATGTAAGATGAAAGATATAAGAATCATAGAACCAAGGTAGTTCATCAAGCATGAAAGATTATGCCCCAAGGTTGAATTAGAAGAAAATAAGTGGGGTGAAAGAGAATGGAAGATATATGTTTGGAAGAGGTGGAAAGAAATGGAGAGAAGAAACAGAATTTGCCTCAAGAAAGAGGATGCCTCAAAATCAATCAACTGTTTAAGATGGGAAATTTTGATTGAGATCACAAAAGAAGATAAGGAAATAAAGATCAAAACGTGACCGTAGTTGATTAAAAGTCCAAAAGAAAGATGAAGGAAAACCCTCTCAAACTCATAATGCAGCCTAAAAATACAAATTAACATGAAGTCCAACAATGTAAGCTACATGAAAATGCAAAGGTGTACTTGCAATAGAGCAACTGTAACATAGGATTTTGTGTTCATCATTCATTAGAGAATGTTAGTGAACTTATTTTCATCATTGAGCTACTATTATGGACATCAAAAAATCACACAATCATCACTAGTCACAAGAGCAACTATGAAGATATGAATGTGATTTATATCAGATTGGAATGTGGAAAGATTCTAACATAAGCATCAAAGACATAAAGGTCAAGATGAATTCGATGTTAGCTTACCTAATTTAATGGAGAAAAACCATGCTCGCATCAAGACATAGATGCCAAGATGACCATAAGAACGGTTGTGCAAAACTAGTCAAGGATGATGCCTCAAATCTCCTAACCATTTCAAGGGAACAACAAGAGACACTCTAGAGTTTCAAGACCACACCCACAAGCAGAAAGCAAATAAAAACATGCCCCATGCCCCAAATCCTTGAGCTATGCATCTTGGAGAGACTTATTAGACAAGGACACTTAACAAAAATTAATAATAGTTAACACACAAAGAAAAGATCATGACATAGCTCAAGCATTAAGTGTTGTGTTTAAAAATTTAAATATGTTAACTGATACTGAGTTTCGAGGATAAGGATTGAATGCTTGCAAGTAGGTAAGATCACATGACAAAATTGGGTAAGACCAAGTTGATAAGTGTTAAAAACACTTGATGCCAGGGGGTGTGTTGAAAAACAGAGTTTGGGAGGTGTTGAAAAACACCATTTTCAAGGTGTCCTAAAGACTAACGCATCCAAGAGACCAAAGCTAGCACAATTATGCCCCTAGACAAAGGCAAAGACAAATTCCAAACCAAGGCAACAATGACAAGGCATGATGGAGAAAGGCTAAGTGTCGAGGATGCATGTTAAAAAATAGGGGTGAAAAGGCCTCAAGTAGTGCATGTTTCTAGGTTTTCACCACTTGAATTTTATTGCACTTTTTTTTTCTAGACTTTTTATTTTTTTTTGTATTTTTGCTACCAAGGCACCTTTTCTATTTTTTTTAAATTTTTAAATTTTTTGATTTTTTTTGTATTTTTTGAAATATATAATTTTTTTGGAGATTCATCAAAGAGCCTATTGCTAGGTTTTCACTAAGATGATAATTTTTTCAGGACATTTTCTAATTTTTGGAATTTTTAGACAATATATCATTTTTTTTTCAGGATCAATAAGTATGTACAAAGGACACCCCTAAATAGAATAGACAATATATCATTTTATTTTTTTCAGGATCAATAAGTATGTACAAAGGACACCCCTAAATAGAATAGACATCATGGGTAGAACTTCTTCATGTGCAAGACATTGATAGAATCAGGGAACTGCTCTCCCTCTTCAGTAGATAATAAATAAGCACTTGTCCCAAAACCTACTTTAATGATGTAAGGTCCAAGACAATTAGGTTTAAATTTTTCTTTTTGATCTCTATGTTGTTGATTCTTAAGATTTTCACATAGGACAAGATCTCCCACTTGGAATTATCTAGGGCAAACCTTTTTGTTGAAGGCCTTGGACATACACTTTTGATAAACCCTTGTATGGTCAAATGATGCTTGACGTTTCTCATCTAGAAGTTCTAACTCTTGAAGTCTCATGGCACAATAGTCTTCATCTGTAACTAGACCTTTGAGGAAAACTCTAAGTGAAGGAATCTCAACCTCTACAAGTAACATTGCTTTAGCACTATATATAAGGGCAAAAGGAGTAGCCCCAGTAGGAGTATGAATACTTGTTCTATAAGGCCACAAAGCTGGATTTATCTGTAAATGTCAATCTCTACTATTCTTATGAACTTTTCTATGTAGGATTTTAAGAATGGTTTTGTTTGATGCCTCTTCTTGAACATTTCTTTGCAGGAAGTAAATGGAGGACCAATGTTGTTTAATCTTGAATTTCTTATAGAGTTGTTTAAGGTCCTTATTTTTGAACTGACCTCTATTGTCAGTGATAATCTTAGAAGGCAGTCCACATCGGTAAATGATATGCTTCAGAATGGATAGAGAGACTATCCTGCTCAAGGCAATAGAAAGTGGGACAGTTTCTACCCATTTAGTGAAGTAATCGTTAATAATAATAATAAACTTGTGTCCACCTCATGAGTTGGGATGAATCTACCCAGCAAGGTCAAAGGTTCAACATTGAAATGGCCAATGAGATATAGAAGGAATACACTCCCTATGTGGAGCATGTATCATGTTACCATATTTTTGACACTTTTCACATGACTTTGCAAAAGCTACTGCATCAATCTACATTGTAACCCAATAGTACCCAGCACTAAGCAACCTTCGGGCCATTGCAAGACCATTAGAATGTCCCCCATAGATGCCCTCATGAATGTCAACTAACGCTTGGTCAGATTCTTCCTTTTCTAAGCATCTAAGAAGTGTTCCATCTAGACCCCTCATATACAAATCACCAGAGATAAGGGTATGGTGAGAGGCATTTCAGGTAAGGTTTATGCATTGAAATCGGTTAAAGGTTTCAAGGATAATGCCATCATGAAGGTATGAGTAAATGGCACCATAATGGGATGACTCATGACTAACAAGGGTACAAATAACATGGCTTTCTTGGGAGTCATAGATAGGGTGATGTAGCTCTTCCACCAGGAATTCGAATCTGGATTCATGTTGCTTAACTGAAGGAGTGAAGCAAGTGTAGCCATAGCATCAACTACTTTGTTTTCTACTCTATGGATTTGCTAAAACATGACAAATGTGAATTATCATTTCAAGGAATCAACCATTTTCTTGCAAGGTACTAGTTTCTCATCTTTTGTTCGATATTGTTCATTGACTTGGTTGATTACTAGCTGTGAATCCCCATAAATATGTAACTCTGTGATTCTCCATTCTATGGCCATCTTAAGTCCATTTGTTCAAGCTTTATACTCTACAATGTTGTTTGTACATGGAAACAATAGCTTGTAAGACTTAGGAATTGTGTAACCATGACGAGAAACAAATAACACACCAGCTCCTAAACCATTTTGCATAAAAGATCCATCAAAGAACATCTTCCATGTTCTTGTAGTCATATACATGAGGTGCTCATCTGGGAAGTCAACTTGAATAGGTGCACTATCTTGAATTGGGAAATCAACCAATTGATCTACTATGGCTTGTCCTTTGATTGCTTTATGTTCAATGTACTCTATGTCAAATTCTAAAAGGATCATCATCCATTTAGCATGTCTACCTATGAGGGCAGCCTTACCAAGTAAATACTTGAGTGGATCTATTTTTTCTATGAGGTGTATTGTGTGTGCAAGCATGTAATGTCACAACTTTTGGGAAGCCAACACAACTGCAAGGAAATCTTTCTCAATATTGGTGTAGTTAACCTCATATGAAACAAGAGTATGACTAATGTAGTATATTGCTCTTTCTTTCTCATGTTCAAGTTGAGCTAGTAATGCTCCCAAGGAATATTTTGTCACTGAAACATATAGAATAAGTGGTTTCCCTAGGATAGGAGGCATTAAAATAGGAGGATTCACCAAGTATTTCTTGATTTGATCTATGCTCTTTTCACAATCATGATTCCAAACACATTTGACTCCCTTGTGTAAGTTCTTGTTAAAAGGTTGAGCTCTATCTGCCAACTGTGAAATGAACCTCCTTATGGATGGAAGATGTCTTTGAAGAGTCCTCATTTGACTAATATTTCTAGGAGGTGGCATATCTATGATTTCTTGGACTTTCTCAGGGTCTACCTCTATTCCTTTTGCCGAAATGATGAATCCTAGTAGTTATCTAGAGGTGACACCAAATGCACACTTCTTAGGATTTAACCTTAGTTGAAATTGTTCTATGCAATCTATAATGACTTCTAAATAATCTAAGTGTGTCTCTTTTCTTAGACTTGGCTAAAGTGTCATCCACATAATCTTCCATATTTTTATGCATCATGTCATGAAAAATAGTTGTCATAGCTCACTTATAGGTGGCTCCTAAATTTTTTAATCCAAAAGGCATAACATTCCAACAATAGGTACCCCATGCACAAGTGAATGCAGTTTTTTCTTGATCTTCAGGAGCTATCTTAATCTAATTGTATCCAAAAAAACCATCCATCAAAGAATAAATCTCATAGCTTGTAGTCATGACAACTATCATATCTATGTTAGGGAGTGGAAAATAATCATTTTGGCATGCTCTATTGACATCTCTAAAGTCTGTTCAAATTTGAATGGATTTGTCATGTTTGGAAATTGGTACAATATTTGATATCCATTCAGCATAGTCAATAGCTCTTATGAATCCTGCACCAAAGAGTTTCTCTAATTCTACTTTGACTAGAAGAGATATGTGAGGATGCATCTTTCTCAATTTTTGTTTGACTAGTTTTATGCTTGGAGCTATGGACAAGTGATGCATGATAAGATTAGTGTCCAACCCTAGCATATCTGAATAAGTCCAAGAAAAAATGATCTTCTTTTTTTGTAAGAACTTAGTGTAGGCTTCATTTTCTTGTGGTGACAAGGACTGAGCCAAATGTACTATCTATGGAGCCTCATTCATACCCAAATTGACTGCTTGTGTTGGCTCGATAAGCACTGAAAATCCATCTTAAAAGTATCTAGGGAGATGATCAAGTACCTCATCCTTAGGTGCCTTGGAGAGGTTTTCACCCTTGGATACGTCATTTATTTTTACTTTTTTTAGTTCTGACACCACCACACAGTGGTTTTTTCCATCAAAACTCTTATTCTTTTTTTCTTTTCTTTTTATCTTATGACTAAGGTACTTGATGTTGAGCTCTGTCATGCTAGTAGCCAATTCACTAGTTGAAGAGACTACAGGTTCAATGGCATTCAAGTAATAGGTTATCTCATGGTCATTTTGGAATGTTAAGAGCTTAGGTTCTTGATAGCATTGGGACTAATCAATGAGGTTAGGATGACCAAGAGGTAAGTCAATAACCAGTTCAAGGTTAGGAATGCGAATGATATCATCTCTGATGATCAAGGAGTCAGAGTCCGTCAAGTGTCCTTCTAAGGTACCCAAATCAAGATTCATCCTAACAAGTGAAGAATCATCCACTAAAGCAACATGTGGGTTCAAATCCTCCAATCCTACACATGACTCATCAGCTACTTTGGGTTGAGAACTATAAGTGTGGATGACATTAACATCTATGTCAATTGTAGAAGGATCTGAGAGAGAGTCCCATTCATACTCATGTGAATCTATTTTTGAATCCTGACTAGGGTGTTTACACCATGAAGGTTTGGGACATCTTAATGTGGAAGCTCTAATGTCATCAAGGGTAACATGTCTCTCCATCAATCAAATAATATTCATATGCTGACGTTCTCTAATAGGATCTTCTACATCTAAATCTTCTTGTTCTAAATGCAACTATCACATGAGCAACTGGATCATATGAATCTCTCCAAAGGAGATTGGTAGAAGGGATGCAATCTTCACACATATCTTGCTGATTTGTCAAATTAAGTATGTATTTTGATTCATCTTCACTATCTGACTCATCAAGGATAGGAGCAATGTTCTTGTTATGATTCAAAAATCCTAGGCCAACCATCTTCTTAGACTTACGTCTAAAAAGAACATGATCAAGAGGTTCAACTCTAGCATCCAATATGTGACTAAGAGGGCCATGTCCAGGATAACCCATCTATTTCACAAAAGTATACCTTCTTCCATAAGCCTTAGGAGAGGGAGATAAGTTCTCATTGTGCATGTATTTCTCTTCTCTATAAATCCAGTCTTTAACAACCACCTCTTCTTTCTCATCTTGAATAGGCATTGAGGACTCTATAAATATGCCAAATAAAGTCATAGCTAAAGAGGAAGGTCTCACTTCCTATGAAGGCTTACCATAAGACCTAGGTGAAACTTGAAGCTTTGTGAGGGAGCTAAGTTGGTACCCTCCCATGGAAAGGTCTATTGACTTAAGCTTGTCTTTACATTGTGCTAAGGTCCCATTGAAATCTTCTACTTCTCTATTGAGGAGAACATGAGTACTTGTTGAAATTGAGTTGACAGATAAAGTGCTATCCCCAGGTATACAAATTTCTACTCCATTGTAGGGGAACTTAACACACTAATGATAGGTAGACGACACTACTTGCATATCATGAATCCATGGTCTACCAAGTAAGATGTTGTATGCAAGGGGACCAACATCAACAATTTGAAAGAAGATATCTTTTTCAATAGGGCCAATCCTAACATGAAGGAAAACCAATCCTTTATAACTTCTTTTTGCCTCATCATAGGCTTTGATTCTTATCTTCTTTCTGGTATCTATGACTTTTTAAGAATAACCCAATGTCTTTAAAAGACTCAATGAAAAAATATTAAGCCTAGCACCCCCATCTATCAACACACTCGTGACATGGGTTTTGTGAATCATGACTTCAATATGAATGGCGAGATCATGTGGGTGGCTCGAATATTTGTCATCATCTTTCGAAAAGGGAAGGTAATGAGGACTGGCAATATGGTTAACCATGTTTTGGAATTGATCAACATCTAAGTTGTTAGGGACATTCACTATGCACAAAGCATCCTCAAGGACTTTCTTGTGTCTCAGGGACAACTCTAAGAGCTCAAAGATCAAAATCTGAGCTGGGGTTCTTTGCAACTAATCAAAAATATTATAACTCAATTTAGGATTCACAACTTGTTTTGAGGTGACATTCTTGGATGCCACTTTCTTTGGTTTATTGGTTTGACTTGAGTTGGGTCCTCTACTAATGATGGGACCTTGAATTTGTGTGACAATATCAAGAGCTTGGGATGACATTCTAGAGTTGGGACCCCTTAGCACCATGATAGGTTCTTTATCAAAGATAGGAGGAGAGTCCATGTCTAGATCATAACCATAGGGATCTTTATTTCTCATCATGTTGACATTTTCTTCTACAACTTCAAGCATGTTAACCACATTTTCTATAGCTATGTAAGTGTAATTTATCTCAGCCTTTCCAATCTTAGGTTTAGAGGTTTCTCCCTTTTCATACTTGGGCAAAGGCTCTTTGAATGCCTTATGATCAGCATTGGTGTTCAATCCATCTACCTTAAGCTTGTCACTCTCAATAAGATCTTGGATAATGTGCTTAAGTTTCTAGTAGTTTTCAATATTATGTCCAATGCCATTATGAAATTTGCAAAAGGCTTTCTCATCCCACCAATGTGGCTTAACATTCGGTATATGATGTTTTGCTGGATCTTGAGGATGTACAAGATTGTTGGTAATGAGTGTTTTGAAGACATCCTCATATGAATCACTAAGCTTTGCAAATTGACACTTCTCTTTCTTAGGCTTATCTTGGTATCTTGGCTTGCTCTCATGTTGATTAGATGCATTAAGTTTCATGGCTTGATCTACACTAGACAAATGAAGAACACCTTGATCTTTGGGTTGAGAGGAGTTCACAACTCCATCATTGACCACTTGTTTGTTCATGTTCCAATGTGAGTTTTTTCCTTTATCCTTGTTAGAGTTGTTACTATTTTGACCATTGTTGTTATTTTTGTTGTTGTCCAAAATTCCTTGTTCTTTCAAAACATCCTCAATCTTACATGTGGTTTCAACCATGGTGTCAAAAGAATCAAAGACCATCTTCCTAACTTCATACCACATTTTGGGAACCAAGTTGCTAACAAGGATGTCAATCTTCTTGTCTTCAAGAATGGTCCTAGAGTAGCGAGAGCATTGTCATCTCCACCTTTATAAGAAAGTGACAAAGGATTCCCCTTGATTTTTCTTTAAATTGAATAAATCCAACATGGTGATAGATCTTGAA
This sequence comes from Chamaecyparis obtusa, assembly GCA_027943335.1. Taxonomy (NCBI): domain Eukaryota; kingdom Viridiplantae; phylum Streptophyta; class Pinopsida; order Cupressales; family Cupressaceae; genus Chamaecyparis; species Chamaecyparis obtusa. The sequence continues at coordinate 605,874 of BSBK01011403.1, forward strand.
AGGTTGTATGCATATTGTTGAACCATTCCATCACTTGACCTTTAAGACTCCTTGGGAACAATCTCATAAGGTAGGAATCATCTTGATGGATTTCAAAACTCATAATATAGAACTGACGCACATGATCATGTGGATCTCCATTACCATCATACTTGTCATATTGAGGGATTTCAACCTTTCTAGAAAAATATTTCATGCTCACACTCTTGTCAAAAGGATTGGGACAAATTGAGTCAAGTGAAAAGGAACTCTTGGGTGCCAAAATATTTTCCATCATATTCTGAAGTTGGTTAATCTTTTTCTTCCTAAGATGGACCTTGCTTCTTGATCTTTCTATCCACATCAAAGTTGTAGGGGACTCTAGCACCCTTGTTGATCAAACTTTCTAGGAACTTATCTTTGTTTTTCTCCACATAATTCTCCACATACTGTTGGAAGAGTGGTTCTTGTTGTATTTTTATGAAATATTAAGAGTTGAGGTCAAAACTTGAACTACAACCCCCATATTGTGAACCATGGTGAGCACATTGAGAAGATTATCTTAAGTTCCTAGGAGGTGTTTGTCTCCTATAATGGTCTTGTTGTGAAGCCCTTCTTCCTCGTGGGCTAGGAGATCATGAAGGTGTTCTTGAGTATCTTCCACTTCATGGAGTTCTAGGAGGAGTGGGTGGAGGAGAGTTATTTCCACCACCAACACACATGTTGTTGTATTGATCATTAAGCTATTGTGCCAAAAGCCTATCTTTCTCTTCTTGTCCAGCTCTCCTTTCTATTTCCAATAAGGCTTGTCTTTCTAACTCTAGGAGTCTAAGTTTCTCTTCCTTTGCAGCCTGTTCATCTAGGAAGGCTTTCTTTTCATGCTCAATTCCTTTGAGTCTTTCATTTGTATATCTTGAAGATGTTTAGAGTGGTGAACTTGGTCTTGAATGCTTAAACAAGTCATTAGTATATGCTACATTCACATGAGTATCATAAGGTTCATCATCATGATTGTCATGTTGTGATTGCTCTTCTTGATAGGATCTCTTCATTTCCCTTTCAGCCTTTTGTTGTGCATCAAAATATATGGTTGAGATAAGGGGTGAAACTAATCGATTTTCATTAGAAGAACTGCCAAACACAATGGTATCTCTGTCTTTCAAACATGTTGTCAAGAATTTTATCCCTTTCTTCCCTCTCTCTTAGAGTCATTATGTAACTCATATCCATATCTGAATGAGAAGGTGCTAAGGATGTGCTCAACTCACTAAGGTTTCTCTTGGGGTCAAACCAAACTTCTGAAGTATTCCTAGGAGACTGATCAAAGATGAGCTCTTTTCCCCTATGTTTTTGGTGAGTTTGAACTAAGGGTAATTTATCAAAGACTACTTGAGGTTTTTTTCCTTGATTTACTTGATATCTTGTCATAACTGACATGAAAGAAAAGGTTCTAGGTGATAAAAGGATCCTAAGAAATGTTGGTATCAAACTAGGATAGTAAAAGCATTCAATTGTCTAAAAGAGAGGTGATAAGATAGAATTTTTGCAAGAGGTATAAACCAACACTGCCACAGAGGTTACCAATAATAGATAAGTATCCTAACACATATGGATTAGGAGGATGATTTAACCAAGATATATTTGATTGAATTTGAAATTGTTATGGAAGTGAATTGGACAAGAGATTACTAAGACTCTCCAAGTGTGTTATCAAAGAATCTAAAGGTTGATCCTCTCAACAAGGATGATTTTGAACTTACCGATTCCAAGCAAGGTCACTTGTGAAATCAAAGAATAGTAATTCAATAGGTCAAGACACATGAACCTAAGGAGAAATCAAGCTTCTAACAATAGGGTAAGTGACCTACTATAATCGAGATCGACCAAGGAAAACTATAAATGACAGGAATCAACTCACTGTTTTGATAGACTAAGGGAAAGGTTCATGCGAGAGAATGTAATCCCACATGAGGAAATGCTAGGGATCATACGAGAAAATCAAATATCACACGAGAAAATTCCAGGATTGCATGAGAATGTGTATAGAGCCAGGAGACAAAACAGGATCAGGTCACTTAATAGCAAGTTTGTAAACTCAAGAACTCATTTTTTGTTCATTTTAAAAGATCAAGTAAACACATCAACCAATTTTTATCATTGATCAAGAACATAAGACAACAATCAAGGAGTTCAAGAAAATAATTATCTTCAAATAATGAGTAAGGGGCAAAGAAACCTTGCACATGAATAAGAATAGTGACTTAGTATGCTACTCCTTAAAGATTCTACTTGTGTATGTTCTCAAAATATTTTTGCAATCACGCACATAGTCCTAGCAAGTAAAAATTTGGTTGCACTATGGCTCTTAGTAATGGTTTGACTTGGAAACTTTTGTAATATTGATGAAGGGTGCTTTCCTTAATACCACAAAACACATAACAGAAACAGAGAAACAACAACAATATGCAAGAACATGAAATTGGCTTCTTATTATCTCCACAAATGTGGAATTACAAACTTTCAGAATTACAATATGCAAAGCCACATGGGAATTCCCTTACAATATTCTATAGGACAAAGCCTCGAATTATTACCCAGATCTACTACCCAGGACTTCCCTAGACAACACTACGGGCCTTCTTTATGTAGGCAATTTCCACCGCCCGAGAAGGTTCTAGAAATTTAGCCCTTAGGGCCGACCAAACTTAGAATTATTTTATTTTAAAATTTATTACATCAAAGTCGGCTCAAAATGAGTTTTGAAACCCAAACAAAAATTTTGAAGAAAAATTATTTTCTACCATTTCAGGTGACCCAACTTCCGAAGACCATAAGTCATCGCCCGTTGACCCGATTGGCTATTATAACCCCATTCTGGAAATGCCACGAAGCGCTCTACAGGCTTGACCCATGCAAAGCACCTGTCACCTAAGTTTTCAACCTCATCTGGGGCCTCTAAAGCCTTCAAAATTGAGTTTGAAGTTTCTGTACCCTGCTGTCAATACCGAAAATCTTCAATATCTTCAAAACTACACCTGATCTAGCCATGAAACTTTGCTGGCAGGCTGATATGACTGAGATGAACCTCCATATGTAAAATTAGACATTCCGAGACCATAAGACCAACTTACTAAAAATAGCAAGTTTCCATAAATAGCAACTCTGCACAAGATAGCCCTTATTGAATACAAAAATAGAAATATTTTTGGGTGATGCAAGATTTCTCTTACACCCAGGATGCTCTTGCATCAGACACCCAAAGTAATTTGAGAAGTGACCCTGTCACGACTCAGGGGTGTAGAGGAAAACCAAGACGGTTAACCTCCTCCTTTGTTAGCCATGATGAATCTTCAATAGGTCATCCTTTCCATTTGACCAAATACTCTTCATATATCCTCTTCCTTGTGCTTCTGCCAACACGACTGTCCAGTATGTCTTTAATCTCCTCGATATCTGAACTAGTTGTTGGAATACTCCACTGTGTTGCAGCAACCTCATCTTCAACACCTCCTTCATGATACTCTGTCAAATCTGAAATGTTAAACACTGGTGAAATATTTAGCTCAGTAGGCAATCCTACCTCATATGCATTTCTTGAATCATGCTTCTTCAGTATCTTACATGGTCCAAACTTCTTCATTTTCAGCTTGTTATATGTACCAACCAGAAACTGCTCCTTCTGTAAATGAACCATGACTTCATCCCCAACTTGAAATTCCTTATGCCTCCTTTTCTCATCTGCCTTAGTCTTATACTGCACATTCATCTTGGTAATATGCTTCCTCACCTCCTCATGGATGTTCTTCAAATGTTCTGCAAAATCCTCGGCTTCAACACTAATTATTTCTCTTTTATCTATCTTTCTCAACTCAGATGCATTTCTTGGACTACTTCCATATACAATCTAGAATGGTGATTTACCAGTGCTCCTGTTGATAGAATTATTGTATGCAAATTCTGCCTGTGGTAAAATCAAATCCCATCCTGTTAGCTTATCTCCAACCAAACATCTCAACAGATTTCCCAAACTTCTATTCACCACCTCTGTCTGTCCATCAGTCTGTGGATGATGTGATGAACTGAACTTCAAATCTGTCTTCAACTTCTTCCACAATGTCTGCCAAAAATATCCAACAAACTTAGTATCTCGATCTAAAACTATGGTCTTTGGCAAACCATGTAGTCTCACCACTTCTCTGAAAAACAATTCTGCTACATGAACAACATCATTAGTCTTCTTGCAGGGAATGAAATGTGCCATCTTCAAAAATTTGTCAACTACTACAAAAATTGAATCATGTCCCCACTGTGTCCTCGGTAAACCAAGAACAAAGTCCATACTGATATCCTCCCAAGGCTTCTCTGGTACAGTTAATGGCTAATACAACCCTATATTTTGCTTCACTCCTTTCGCCATCTGACATACTCTGCAACTCTGTACAAACTTCTTCACATCTTGCTGCAATTGCGGCCAATAATAATTCTCACCAACCAAAGCAAGGGTTTTATCATGACCAAAATGTCCAGCCAATCCTCCACTATGCTTCTCCTTGATGAGATTCTCCCTCATAGAGCTTTGTGGAATGCACAACTGACTCCCTCTGAATAGCATATCATCTTCGATGATAAAATCTAGCCATTTCATCCTGTCTAGAGTAACAGGTTCTGTACAAGCTTTCCAAGCTTCACCAAAATCAGGATCCTCTGGATACAAATTCTTGAGTTCCTTGAACCCAACCACTTCAATCTGCATCTCTGTCAGCAATAGTTGCCTTCTGCTAAGGGCATCCGCAAGCCTATTAGACTTTCCACTCCTATGTTTCAAAACAAACATATAACTCTGCAAAAACTCAACCCATTTCAAATGCCTTTGATTCAACTTTCCTTGACTATTCAAATATTGCAACGCTTGATGATCAGTATACAAAACAAACTCCTTAGGAAGAAAATAATGTCTCCACTTCGTTAATGCCTGAACTATAGCATAAAATTCCTGATCATAGACAGAATATTTTCTCTTGGCATCATTTAACTTCTCACTGAAATAAGCACCAGGTTTACCTTCTTGGCTCATAACAACTCCTATTGCAGTACCACTAGCATCACAATCTACTTGAAACACCTTATTAAAATCTGGAAGTGCTAAAATAGGTTGTTCTGTAACTTTTTATTTCAACAATTGAAAACTCTTTTCTACCCCATTAGTCCACTTAAACTCTTTTCTATCCCCTCTCATTGTTTCAGTCAAGGGTCCACAAATACTGCTAAAATTTTTGATAAAATTTCTATAAAAGCTAGCCAAACCATGAAAAGATCTTACCTCAGTAGCACTCTTTGGAGTAGGCCATTCAAAGATAGCCTGTACCTTCTCTGGGTCTATTTTTAGACCTTCTGCTGAAACTACAAATCCCAAATACACTAACTCTTTCTTCACAAAACTGCACTTCTTCAAATTAATCAACAATTTCTCATCTCTCAACTTCTCAAACACCATACAAGTATGAATCATATGTTCCTCCAATGTCTTGCTAAAAATCAAAATATCATCTAGGTAAACAATGACAAACTTACCCAGAAATTCTTTCAGAACCTCGTTCATGAGCCGCATGAAAGTGCTCGGTGCATTGGTTAGCCCAAAAGGCATGACTAACCACTCATATAGTCCTTCCTTTGTCTTGAAGGTGGTCTTCCATTCATCTCCTTCTCTGATCCAAATCTGGTGATATCCACTCTTCAGATCTATCTTTGAGAAATACACAGCCCCACTCAAACAATCCATAATATCATCCATTCGTGGCAATGGAAACCTATACTTAATTGTGATCTTGTTTATTGTTCTGGAATCTGTACACATCCTCCACTCTCCATTCTTCTTTGGTGCTAATACCCCTGGTATAGCACAGGGACTTAGACTCTCTCGAATCAACCCCTTCTGCAATAACTCGTGTACTTATCTGTTCAACTCTTCACTTTCTGCTGGTGTCATTCTATGTGCTGCCTTGTTTGGCAAACTGGCTCCTGGAATCAAATCTATCTGATGACTGATCTTCCTTACCGGTGGTAATCCATCAGGTATATTATCAGATACAATATCCTAAAACTCATTCAACAAATCTGCAACCTCTACAAGTACATCCTCTACTTCTTCTTTACCAACTTTTAGAATTAAAGAAAAGCACACATGCTCATGCCTCATACCATCTAGGAATTTTCTTCCATCAACAAATGTTATTTTTGCATTACCACATACCTTTTCTTCGGTCTCCTTCAATGGCTTTAGCTTATGCCGCACTCCATCCTTTGTTAGGGAATAGGTATTCGCACGACCATCGTGTACAGCACATCTGTCAAACTGCCATGGTCTACCCAACAACATATGACATGCATCCATAGAGATGATATCACATAGTACCTCATCTTGGTACCCGCCGATTTTGAACTTTACCAGGCACTGTTCACTGACCATGACCTTGTGGTCATCCTGCACCCAGGAAATCCGATATGGATGTGGGTGTTTCTTTCTCTTGAGCTTCAACTTTGTCACCATCTCTTCTGACACCAAATTGTCAGTGCTTCCACTATCGATAATCACATCACAACATTTAACCTCACACTTGCATCTAGTATGAAACAGGATCCTCCTTTGTTCAGGTTCATTCTCACCACTCAACAAGACTCTTCTGTTAATTAGCGTTTCTCCTCTTTTAGCATCTTCAAAATTTGAGGATCTAGCATCTTCATCTACATGTGCAACTCTGGCCTGGCCTTCATTTCTTCTGTCTATTCTGCCTTGGCGCTGAGGACATTCAAATGCCCTATGACCTTCTTCTCCACAGTGAAAACACATTCCACGGAAGCCTCCTCTTCATGAACCTTGTCCTCTTTCTCTTCCTCTCTGAGCTCTATTACTCTGATCCTGGAAATGATTGGAATTATTTCCTCTCTGGTTCTAACTGCTACTGGCCTCATCCTTCTTTTTCGGATCTTCATTTCAGCCACCATATGACCATCCACCAGATCTTCCACCACGACCTCTTCCATTTTGTCTGTTCTCAAACTTCTTGTTCAACTTTTCCTCTACTTTTAGGGAAAACTAGTATGCCTCCTCAATACTGTTCATTCGAACCAGATTCAACTCCTCCTGTATGCTTGGCCTTAACCCATTAAGGTATCGGGAAACTTTCTCCTTATCAGCTTCTGCATGGCCTGTTCTAATGAGGAGTCGATAGAACTCTTCTGTATACTCTTGAACAGATCTTCCTGCTTGCTTCAAACTTTACATTTTCTTTAGTAGGTCAAGCTCATAATCAACAGGAATGAATTGTTGCTTCAATTTATCCACCATCCGATCCCATCTTGTGATTTTATCTTTTCCTCTTCTATTTCACTCCAATTGAATCTCTTGCCACCAATTCTTCGCATGACCTTTCAGTCTGGCCTTCGCAAATTTGACCCTATCAGGATCCTCAACATCTTCATACTCAAAATATTCCTCGCATTCATTGATCTAGTCAATCAATTCCTCTGGGTTAAGATTTCCAGAAAATGTAGGAACCTCAATCTTAGGTCTTTTCCCAATCTTAGAAATCACCCGAAAAAGTTATTCTTCCTCCTGGTTCACAACTTCGGCTTCATCCTCGCTTTCATCTCTGACATTAAGGTTCATTCCTCTGCGAATTTCTTCTTGCAATGCTCTGACTTGTCTCTGCAGCTCTCTAACCTCAGGTGTCACAGCACCAGCTCTTTCACCACGTTCTCTTTGTGGAGGCATTTTCGCGATGCGCACTGAAACCCTAACCACGGTCCTGGTGCAAACTGTCTCATATTCGGTGATATATTTACACACTCAAGAACTCCTGCTCTGATACCACTTGATGAAGGGTGCTTTCCTTAATACCACAAAACACATAACAGAAATAGAGAAACAACAACAATATGCAAGAACAGGAAATTGGCTTCTTATTATCTCCACAAATGTGGAATTACAAACTTTCAGAATTACAATATGCAAAGCCACATGGGCATTCGCTTACAATATTCTGTAGGACAAAGCCTCGAATTATTACCCAGATCTACTACCCAGAACTACCCTAGACAACACTACGGGCCTTCTTTATGTAGGCAATTTCCACCACCTGAGAAGGTTCTAGAAATTTAGCCCTTAGGGCCGACCAAACTTAGAATTATTTTATTTTACAATTTATTACATCAAAGTTGGCTCAAAATGAGTTTTGAAACCCAAACAGAAATTTTGAAGAAAAATTATTTTCTGCCATTTCAGGTGACCCAACTTCCGAAGACCATAAGTGATCGCCCATTGACTTGATTGGCTATTATAACCCCATTCTGGAAATGCCACAAAGCGCTCTACAAGCTTGACCAATGCAAAGCACTTGTCACCCAAGTTTTCAATCTCATCTGGGGCCTCTAAAGCCTTCAAAATTGAGTTCGAAGTTTCTGTACCCTACTGCCAATACCGAAAATCTTCAATATCTTCAAAACTACACCTGATCTAGCCATGAAACTTTGCTGGTAGGCTAATATGACTGAGATGAACCTCCATATGTAAAATTAGACATTCCGAGACCATAAGACCAACTTACTAAAAATAGCAAGTTTCCATTAATAGCAACTCTGCACAAGATAGCCCTTATTGAATACAAAAATAGAAATATTTTTTGGTGATGCAAGATTGCTCTTACACCCAGGATGCTCCTGCATCAAATCTCAAGAGGGTGAACTCCAATCTAGGTGCACCGGGGTTTTGACACATTCTGAGAATTTAAACAATTAGAAATGCTAAGGAGATCTGACGGCCCAACAAGAAACTACACCTGTGGAGATTTCTTCCACAAGGACATTTATATAGTGGTTATTGCTACCATGGAGAAAATGGCTATTACCGCTTGAGGTTTTTTCCATGTGGTTTACCCAATAAAAGGAGTGTCCACTATGGTTAACCCTCTCTAACAAGGTGACTCACAAAAAAGACCACATTGGGACTTGGTTTAGATTCAAGGATCTGAGTTTTTGGTATTACCCAAAAAGGGAGTAGAGCATAATCCTCTAGCCTCTTCACTTCACCCAAACATAGCAAGCAAGTTTATTGAAACACTAAGATTGAAACCACCTCACTAAGGTTCATGATATCAACAATAATGTCTACTAAGCTCTCTAAGTGGGACCAAGAGAGAACGTACCAATAAATGTTGAAGACTAAACCAAACAAGACTATACGATAGTAACAATATCCTCCCTACCTACAAGGGGTTCTATCATCAAGAAGAGCTTCACAAGAAACCCACTCTCTCAAGAACACCACAAATAGTGTTCATAGGGCCTAATTACTATGTGAAACACATATGCAAGAAAGTGAATCTATGTTCTTTTTAGAGTCCAAAATTGAAGTGTGATCTATGAAAGTAATAAACACTCAAGCCATACACATGAGATATTCATTTTATGCCCAAAAATCCAAATGTTGTAGATATTGTAGCAACTCACTTTAGGTCCAAAGATCTGCAATCTAATGCTATGCTACTTCAGCAATCAGAATCAGTGTAATAAACCACACTAAGCATTAATGTTAGAAAACAACTAGTTAAAAAAATAGCAAATCTAGAAATTTAGGTCTTTGTTGTCAGACTGTAGTGGGAGACAGTACACAGTGCCATGTGAGAAAGTACCAAAACCATAGGAGAAAGTTCACAAGCCCACATGAGAAAATACCTTTGTCACACATAGAAATGCTAATACTAGAAAAACTTCATGCGATACAGCAAGAAACTACATGCAAGACTCTATAATAGTGATGCACAAAAGTACATACAATGCACGGAAATCATCAAAAAAATAAAATAAAATGATATGAGGCAAGAAATGCAATTTTCTACCCCCCGGTGGGCACCAAAAATATGTGCTAAAATGTTGTCACACTTCTATGAGTCATAAAATCCAAGATTACTCAAGAATGAGGTCTCAAATGACGACTCATAGATCTCTATTCATGGATTACAAGGGTTTGTAATGGAGGCCCTCAGATTAGACCTAATTTGTGCCCATGCAAGTACACCATAAAATGAGAGATTCAAAGAGGAGAAGCAAGAATGCTAGTATCCATGATCATCAAGTATGAATGCAAACAAAAATGAAAACTATTCTATATGATAACAATGCATGAAAGAAAACTAATCTATGAAAGGAAATTCTTATGCAATATTGAAAGAAAATATGAATCTAATCTAACATGCAAGTGCAAGATTAATCTAAATGGATTTCCACGGAGCATGAAAGAAGAAGACAAGAAAATAAAAGTTTCAATATCCAAGCTCAAGTGCTCAAGAATCTTCTCCAAAATTGCTCTTCAAACCTGCAACATAACAATACAAAAATCTAGATGTATCCAAATGTAAAAAGAAGGCTCCTTATAAAAGAAAGTGAATGGTCAAGATTAAGAGGCAAAAAGAAATCAGCAATGGTGGATATTAAACCTTGGCTGATCCATGTGCTCAAGATTCTTGAAGAGGAAAAAGGATGAAAAAGACCCACCACTTAAAAGTATGTGCATTCAAAGTGGAGAGAAAAAAGGATTTTTATTTATTTTTTATTTTTTATATTTCCTTTTTCAACACAAAGAGATATTTTAAATGATGATTTTATTAAAAGAGGAATTTTATTTTAATAAGATAATTTTATGTAATTAAAAGTGAAGTTTTCTTTTAATTAAATGAGGCTTAGGATAAAATGATCAAACCTTAGAAAAGATTAAAATAATTGAATTAATTATGATTTGATCAAAGAAATTGATTTAAATTGAAAATATTGCAAGGCATTGATTCAGGAAATTGATAAATTGAATAATGGGGCCCCAAAGTCTAGGCGACCATTTTAGGGTGCATACATGAGTCAAGTAGCAGCACGGGACATGTACCAATGCATCTATGTTTCTCAATACAATTGGCAGGTAATTGTACATTCTGTATAATGTGACATTTAAATATAACACTATCAAGGAATCACACCGAAATCACTTTAAAAAGTAGAAAAACTATTTGTAACGAATGATGCATGATTCACAATTTGCTAATGGTAGTCATTGCCTTTTCTACCAATCACAACAATAGATCAAATAAAATAGGTCCAGGCTTTTCGAAAATAGCTATCCAGCCATAGCATTTGATATGGCTGAAATCTTAGAAGCATATCATCACATCCGTACACTAACAACCACCATACTCGTGTACTGTGTTGGTGACATAAAGTCAAATAAAAAAGAAATTATTTGAAGGCACAGTTTTTATCAAACTTTTTTAATTTTAAATTAGTAACATTTAGATTAGACTTTTATGCATTAAGTTTTTAATAAATATAATTATTTTTAAATTATATATTTAAATATTTTGAAAAATAACTTATGTATTTATTTGTTTTGGAAAATAAATTAATATTTAGATAAGATTTTGTGGAGTAATTTTTAAATAAATATAATTATTTTTTATTATATATTTAAATATTTTTAAAAATAAACTATGTATTTATTTATTTTAAAAATTATTCTTATTTATTTTGATAGTAATTATATTATAAATATATAATGTATAATTAAATGACTTTATATAAAAAATTTAATAACATTATTTATATATATAATTTTTAAAAACTTAAATAATCAAAAAATGTATATTTAGAGATGAGAAGTGGTGAAAATCGATGATAAGCAGTTGGGTTTTCTCGGCGATGGCGAGTTGACAGGTGTGGTCGCTCCTTGTTTTATTTTAATGCACTTATTATGAATGAAACCTCTCCATCTTCCCTCTACCACTAGGCAAAAGTCGTACCCCCCATCTCCCCTGCATTTACACCTAGGGATTCAATGGAGACTAACATGCCTAACATAATTAATCCCTCTAAAACCAACATTTTGCTACCTTCAACACGCAAATCATTCTTTGAGGTAGTTGCTAATTCTAGCATTTCCATTGATGTGAGCACAAGGTTTAACTTGTTGAGTGTTCATGGCACCTCTAATTCCGGTAAGAACATTGGGGTTATTGCTTTACCTTTCTCTATTTCTCCAAATCTGGAAATGCTTGTTGAAATTGTGAAGGAAAAAAATAGATTAAGGAATACTGCAATTTTTTTCTTTGTTGTTGAAGTTGATAAATGCCTTCCCATGAAATCTTTAGATGATTGGTTCCATTACTACTAGAACTTGAAACTTGATTTCCATATTTCATTTTGCAAGCAAATTCAGAAAGGTTTATATGTGATTTTCTTCGCTAACCATGAATTGCAAGCCGAAGTTCTTAAAAAAAAATATTGGACAATGGATTCTATTGGAATAACTGAGAGGGGGGGTGAATCAGTTAAACCTTGTCCCAATACAAAATGTATAAATCAAAACAAATACTTCAATTTCTATTGCTCGGTAAACATAAATAATGTCACTGTCTGTGCCTTTTACTAATTGTCAATCCTAAACTTATGATAATTATTGATCAAATCTAACTTGTAATATGCAAAGAATGATAAGAAGAAAATATCACAATGAACACATAACACAAGATATTTAACGTGGAAACCCTGTGAAGGGAAAAAGCACTTGGGACTGGCAAGCCAAAAGTTTTCACTCTTCTGAAGTGAGGTCGGTGAAGACCCAACTCTGTTAAAGGTTTATAGACACACTGTTAGGTGTGACCTTGTTAGAGGATTTTAGACTAGAAGTTAGGGACCAACCAACAGTCACTCTGGGGTTGACAGGATAACAATGTTCACTCTAATGAATGTAACATCATAAGACTTTCATAGTAGACTTAGTTAAGAGATTTGACAATTTACAATGGTTAAATGTGTAACAGTAGATGATCTTCCTTATTACAACTTCAATTGCAGATTACAGATCAATATTTTTCTCATTAAAATCCTTCTGACCAATATTGCACCTCAAATTCAACAATATATTAACTTACTGTCCATCAGTAATTGCTCTATAGCTCGATAATTCTTCTACAACTCGGTTCTCACTAACCAGTATGATCAGAATCGCATGAAGCTTGTTCACGCAATAATCTGTAGTAACTTCTTCTTCCGGCATTAGTTTCATAATGAAACCCTAGTCTCTTATATAGACATGTAGGACATTTTCCTCCTATCCTTGAAATTTTTCCACTTAATCATCTCCATTAATTTTTTTTGCTTAAGGCTTCCTCGACTGATGTGTCAGTAATATGTTTCAATCTTCTTTGTTAGATCTTCCTTCAATTTATGTTAACTGTTGATCTTTATAACAAACTTTATCTATCACCTTGGAATCATACACTTTCCAGCTCATCTCTTATAATGGTTAAGCTGATCATTTAATTCCTTTCTGTCTTCATCAGTTAACAAAGAAATGAATCGGTGAACATATGCTCGGTTAATACTGTGGTTGGTATACACTGTGCTCCATCGGTGTATACTGAAAATGCTTTAGTTTATCGACAACACTACTTTGTGTCTTTCAACTCTGTTCTTCATCATAGATGAATACAACATAATGAAGTCAATTCCATAAAGTCATAGACTCATCAATAAGTTACTCAATGTGTTCTTTATAATCATCTAATCTGTACATCTTCCTCATGTAGATATTTCTGTTCTTCATCTCTTTCTCCTTTCTTTAGATGTGTCGGTATAGTAACTTACAAGATAAGTACTATCAAGCTAGTTGACATCAATGACAACATAAAACTGATTAAATCATCTTGCATGATCTAATCATCAACTCCTTAGTAATCTTGAATTACAGATTCTTCATTCTAGTTCCAAATCAGTTGTAGTTCAACAATCTCTCCCTTTGGCATTGATGGCAACTCAAGTAATATGAAATGTACCATACACATACCAAATCAATATTCTACAACTTTGTAAACAAATGTTGTAAGTCAAATAGACTTAATATGTTTAATCACTATGTTACTCAACATTTGTAACTTCTTCTGTTCTATGTAACTGATCTTCAATACTCCATTTCTTTTAGATTGAATCTCCCTTAGATAGTTCTCATCAGTGTTGTCCTGAATTTATTTCTTTCATATTATTTATCTCTCCCTTTGACAACAATGCCAAAGAAACAAATAAACAAATAGCCCTTTCGCTAGCCAAGTAACTCAATATTGTTCAGTACATCCTTTGTATTGAGCTGTATACTAATATCTCAAATTTGTCTCATTTCTCCAAACTTAATCACAACCTTGAACATGATCCAAAGTGTGAACTATGCTACATCAACATGAATCATCTTCTAACATGAGTAGGCTGATGCAACATCCAGATCACCTTAGTGACTGATAGACAAGGGACGGACCCCAAGTCTAGTCCTCAAGTATTCAAATGTGTCCTTCAGTAGAGGCTTTGTAAAGATATCTGCAAGTTGTTCCTTAGATGCAACAAATTCCAATTTCACTTGCTTCTCCTACACTTGTTCTCTTAAGTAATGATACTTAATAGAAATATGTTTTGTCTTCAAGTGCATCAAAGGATTCTTTGAAATGTTAATAGCACTGGTGTTGTCATAGCATATAATCACTGGGTCAGTGATTACCTCATTCATTCCTTCCAACACTTGCTTGATGTATGCTATGTTTGAGAAATTTGTAGTAGCAGCAACATATTCTGCTTCTACAGCTGACTAAGAAATAAAAGTTTTCTTTTTACTTGTCTAGGTTACAAGTCTTTCACCAAAGAAAAATGCTCCTCCAGTGGTGCTTTTTCTGTCATCCACATTTCTAGCCCAATCAGCATCGGTGTAAACTTTCAGTTCAAACTTTCCTTCCTTCAGATACCAAATGCCATAATCCTCTATCTTTTTTAGATAACTTAAAATTCTTTTAGTAGCAATCATGTGTGATTCTCTAGGGTTAGCAGAAAACCTAGGAACAATCCCCATAGCATGTGCTATATCTGGTCTACTATGAACTACATACATTAGTTTACCAATCATGGATCGGTAAAGTGTCTAATTTACCTTTGTAGTTTCATCCTCCTTTGTCAGTTTGCATCCAGTAGCCATCGGTGTTCCCACAGGTTTAGCATCTTCCATGCCAAATGTCTTCAATACTTCTTTTATGTACTTAGACTGTGTGATGAATATCCCATCACTTTGCTAAATCACTTGTAGTCTTAGAAAGAATTTAATCTCTCCAAACATAGACATTTCAAATTTTTTTTGCATTTCATCAACGAAGGCTTTTCATATATTATCTTGTCCTCTAACAATAATATCATCAACAAATATTTTAGCAATGATAATAGTGTCATCAATGTTACCTTTCATGTACAGATTGTTGTTTTCACTTGTTCTAACAAATCCAATACTTAGCAAGTAAGTATGCAGTCTTTCATACCATTCTCTTGGTGCTTGTTTAAATCCATATAAAGTTTTGTGTAATCTAGATACCATGTCTCTGTTATCTAGATCAACAAATCCTTTTGGTTGTTCTATGTAGACCTCTTCTTCAAGTATACCATTCAGAAATGTTGACTTCCCATCCATTTGATAGACATTGAATTTCTTATGTGCAGCATATGCAAGTAGCATTCTTACTCCCTCTAATCTAGCAATAGGTGCAAATGTTTCTCCATAGTCAATGCCTTCTTCTTGTGCATATCCTTTGCATACCAATCTTGCTTTATTTTTTGTAACTTCCCCATTTTCATTCATCTTATTTCTGAATATCCATTTAGTACCGATAAAATTTTTGTCTTTTGGTCGGGGTACTAAGCTCCAAGTTTTGTTCTTTTCTATTTTCTATATTTCCTCGGTCATTGCATTAATCCATTCCTCATTCTCTAACGCAACTTTCATAGTTTTTGGTTCAAAGTCACAAACTAGACATGTACCTTGTCTTGCTTTGCTCCTAGTTTGCATTCCAACATGTCTGTCTCCAATAATTTGTGTCTCAAGATGATGTCTTCTAACAAATCTAGCCAGTATTTTGTCTCTTCTCTCTTGTTCAGATTCATTAGCATGTTCGACAGCTCTATTTTGTTCGTCGGTATCCTCTTCCTAGTATTCAACATTGTTTGCCTACGAATCGGTTATCATAGATTGTGGTTTTGGTTAATAGTCTGGAAGTTCAATATAAGTAAATCTACTGTAATCCTTAGGTTCTTTTGTACTTTCCTCTGTGTGCTTATCATCATACTCATCAACACGAACATTAGCACTTTCAATTATCTTGTTTGTAACCTTATTCAGACATTTGTATGCTTTACTCTTGGTAGAATATCCTAAGAATATTCCTTCATCTCCTTTAGAATCAAAATTTCCATTTCTCTCATCTTTCAAAATAAAGCATTTTCTTCCAAAAATTCTGAAATAACTTACAGTAGGTTTGCGTCCAAACCATAGCTCATAAGGTGTTTGGTTGGTGTCCTTTAGTTATACTCGGTTAAGAACATATACAACTGTACTGATAGCTTCTCTCCAATATGTTTGAGAAACATTCTTCTGTATCATCAGCATTCTAGCACAATCATTGATTGATCTATTTCTTCTTTTAGCAATGTCATTTTCCTAAGGTGTCCTTGGTGTAGAAACCTGTCTCTTAATACCATGCTCATTACAGAAATTAGTAAATTCATCAGAGATAAATTCACCTCCTCTATCAGATCTTAAGCATTTGATTTCCTTCTGAGTCTCTTTCTCTACCTTAGCTTTATACCATTTGAACATTTTAAAAGCTTCAGATTTCTCCTTCAAGAACATAATAGTCATGAGTCTAGTATAATCATCAACAAATAGAATAAAGTATCTATCACCAGAAAAACTCTAAGTTCTCATAGGACCACATAGGTCGGTATGAACCAACTCAAGTATCTTCTTTGTTGAGTAGTCTTTTCTTTTGAAACTAGACTTAGTCATTTTACCTTTTTGACATTCATGACACATAGCATGGTCCGATTGAGACAAATTAGGCAATCCTTTAACTCTCTCTTTTTACTAATCTTGATCATGTTATCAAAATTTACATGACATAATCTTCTATGCCATAACCATGCATCTTCATCCTTAATTAAAAAACAAGAAGAATGATCCATATCAAGATAAAATAGGTTACCTCTAGATTGTGTACTAGTTCCGACAAGTCTTCCTCCATCATCATAGATTTTCACCTTTTTGCTCTCAAAAGTAGGTCAGTGGCCTAAATTATTCAATTGTGCCACACTTAACAAATTATAATTTAGTCCTTCTACCCAATATGCATTTCACATCTTATTCTATCATTGATCATTAATGTACCTTTACCTCTTACCATACAAGGTGTATCATTTTCCATTCTTATAGATCCTCCATTGTATTCAACAAGCTGATCAAACTTCTCTTCATCACCGGTCATGTGATGTGTGCATCCACTATTTATGATCCATGTATCATTCATGTCTACTCTAGAGATCAGTGCTCTCTCTTCATATTTTTCTTCTTCCTCTGAATCATCTTTCATAGCAACAAACACTACTTCTATATCATCATCAGTATCAGATTTAGATTCAATATCTTTGAAAATGTAACATACCTTCTTTCCTTTGTCATAGTTGTCTCGGTCATCTCTTTTGTTGTATCGGTGGCCTTTGTTGATTCTTCTCCCATAACTTCCTTCTGATTTATCTTTGGATCTATCATCACTTTTCTTTTGTGGGCATCTAGCAACAATGTGTCTAACTTCCTTACAATTAAAACATGCCAAAGGTAGCTTACCTCTCTACCTTCCTTTTCCTTTGGGAAATCTTCTGGCCATAAGAGCTTCAAGCTCATCAAGTTCATCATCAATATTGCTATCATCACTGTCATCATTCCTATTTTCCCTTCTAGACTTACTAATCTTCAAGGAAGACATGAAAGTAGACTCAACAGAAGGAACAATACTATTGTCAAAGTTATTCAATTCAAAAGTTGTAAGCTTACCAATCAGTGTGTCAAGGGTAAGATTGGATATGGCCCTTGTTTCATGAATTGTAGAGATCCTGATTGCATAAACTGGTAACTATTACCCAAGTTTCCCTGCTTCATAAAAATTTGGCTAGACCTATCTAGGAAGCTCTATTTTAATCATGTCAAGCATCCCTGAATGTTTCATAGCTTCATGCCTAGTTCCTAGTCTCTGTAATTTGTTTTAGTTCCTAGTCTACAGGTCAAAATATTCAAAATCTAGCCATTGGTAACAAAAACCCTAAGAAACCCTAGGCCATGTTCTATTTCAAAGTTACTTTTTGGTCATTTAAACTCCCATATTCTACATGTGCACTTTAATTCTATTGGTCATTCACTGGTTCTCCAAGTTCCCTGGTGGTCATCCTTTTCTTTCAATATTTTGGTGACTGTAGTGTTTCTCATAATCACATAATCCCTGGCGGTTAAGTCTAAGTTTCCTACGATTCGGTGAGAGGTCACTTTCTTCAGTTGGGAAATTGCTTAATACAACTCTAGGTTAGATAGTCATTCAGTGACCTCATGATCCCTCTTGTTCACATAATCTCACAATGTGACCTGAGGTTAATAAAGTATTCTACAAATTGGAGGATGGTCTCAGTCGCTTATTCTTAGGACTTAACCCCAGTTGACAAAAGGACCTAGCGATCTAGCAAATCCTTTGTTCTCATGTTTTCCAGATGTAATCACAGTTAGGCTAACCTCTCAGTGACTTTGAGAATGCTAAGTCATGTGTTTGCTAATTAATAACTACAGTTAGTCATTTTCTTGTTCTCCAGTTCGCCAAATGGAGCCTGGGTTAAGAGATGCATTTTGTGGATCGGTGATTGAGGGATTTCTCATGTTTACTTGACTTGACTGGGGTTAGTTAAAGGATTTAGAGATTTAGCAAACAAAAGGAAAATGTAAACCAGGATTCCTATAAGGTTAAGTCACGATGCCTAGATAAAATAAAGGAAGATCTAAGGGCCTTGTTTTGAAGTTGAGCCAGATTTGAATGATAGCCCCCGATTTACTATTGGTGCCATAAGCGGCCATTGTTTCCCAAATTTAAATGTCTTTATAGAGGGTTTTTACTAGTAATTGATTTTCAGGCCGCAAGTGGTGAGTTAGATGGGAAATTTATATCGTCGGGACATTTACAGTTGAAGGAAGGTGATGAGGAAGTCTAGGGGGCCATCTTTGGTCATTTCTTATCCCTGGGAGGTACCAGTCAGTGCATTCATGGTCAGACTTTTGTGCAGAGAATTGATAATCCAGGTTGCTTGTCTGTAGGTTGATTGCAGTATAGAGATGGGTGCATAAGATATATCTGATTGGCCATGATGTTGCAGAGTGGCATTTATGATCAGTCTTGTCTTGACCTAGGGTTTGATATTATATTGTAAATTTGTAACCCTAGTTAGGTTAGAGTTTTGACTCCTACCTGCATGCAGTTGAGTTGTATATAGTTCTTTTTGAAGCCTTAGTGCTCAGAGTTAGACAGTTGTAAAAAGGAATTCATCTTTCTTGAAGGCTATCAGTGGTATTTTCTCTACCCTCTGGTCTTCTACTTCTGTAAGCTCCCAGTGATGATTAAGGAATTCTTGAGGTCCTTGTGATATTTGTTCTATCCATGTCTTCACTATTTTGATCATCTCTTATTGGATCAAAGTCTATGAATGCTATTAATGGAAATTGGGGTTCCTAGTCCCTCTCACTTTCTATGATTTTGTGTGTTACTACGTCTGATTTGATTTAGATTTTTTGTGGGTATACTACAACCCCTATTAGTCTTGTCTCATTCCTACACCTAGTTGCAGAAAATGATGTTTGTTTGCAAGTCATAGGTTGAGTCTTTTGTTTAGACCCTCCTATGAAATACTTATGCAAGCCTATCTAGTAATTTGTGACTTATTAGACCTAATTCCTCCATTATTTTCATTCCTCTATACTGAGATCCAAACCCTAGTTTTGGTGTATCACCTAGTAGATAGTTTTCTTTTTAGTTATTTCCCTTTCCAAGTATTCCTTCTATCTCTTTCCCTCAAAAGATTTACTTTTCCTATCAAAAAGAAAATTAAGGTGATTATCCAAGAGGAACCAGCCTAGAACCTGGAGGTGTCATCTTAGTTACCATAGGTCCCACAACTTGGAGATTTTTCTCATGTTATACTGAGTTATCAAGACTATGAGAGCTTGAGACAAAGGCACACACTTAGTGTATAACAATTTTTGGCATGCCTGGTGGGACAACAAAAGAAATGATTGTTGAAGATTATATCATCTCTGATATACAAATTACATAAAATAGGCTTGTAGAAGTCATTCTACCAAGTATATCTGGTGACTCCACTGGTTTCAAAGGTTCAGGCCAACCTTGTTTAAGGTTTATGAGAAAGATTGAGACTAGAAGCTCAAAATCCACCAATTTTTCAGAGTTGCCCTAAAAAATAAACTATAAAGGCAGGTCAACTCAAAGAACATCCCCTACAAGGAGAGTTCAGTCTACACCTCCTGATACTTCAAAAAGGAGACCTTTTGCCTTTCATTCCAAAAGAAGGGGGAGATCTCTAACCAGAGATCTATAAGAAGAAGAAGAAGAAGAAGATTCAAATCTAGCATCCAACAAAACTCATATAGTTGTGAATCTTCAAGTTGTAGCTCCTACAATGGCTAGATAGTATGCTTTTGCACCTTTCAACTAGGGGAGTCCATTAAATTTTGTTGTACATCATGATTTGCCCTTAGTGGCATTAAAAAGCTTTCCTGATTTCATAGGTGAAGGGCAGATGATAGCTTTTGAGCACATTAGAGATGTGACCACCATCTACAACATTCACAACATAACCCAAGAAGATGTGGCCAAAAAGTTATTAGTAGCCTCCCTAAAAGGTAAGGCTCTTGAATGGTTTAGAACTCTAGCTGTTGGTTCTATTACTTCATGGGATGCATTAGGGGATGCATTAAGTAAACATTTTGAGGATAAATCAGATAACTTGTCTCTAGTTGAACAATTGACAACTATTAAAAGAGACACTCAAGAACAAATGATAGATTATAATAGTAGGTTCCTTAAAACATGGAATAGAATTCTAGCTTCAGTAAGGCCATTATCTGACCATGCTTTTCTATACTACTTGCAAAGTCTAAATGGTCAAATTTCTATCATGATCCAGTCTATGGGTGGTACTTCTTTACCCCAAGCTTTTGACACTATTGTTAGGGCTGAAAATTATTTGATTCAAGAAGGCATGATACAAAGAAGGCCACCCATGCCTATTTTTCCCAGCCTTCAGCCCATTGCACCTACACAAGTGCCCCCATTTGTCCCTATTCCCACCATATTAGCACCTAAAGCTAGTACTAGTGGCCAAGAGCATGCTAAAACAAGTTTTTCTCAAGAATTGCAAGAGATTAAAAGTAGCCAGTAGACTAGTATGCAAGAAATGACAAACTTGTTGTAGACCTTAATGAAGGAGGTCACAAATTTGAAGAAGCAAAATCAAGTAGTTAGATCACCCTTTCAGCCACAAGGCCAAGGTCCTAGTTAGCAGTATCAAAATCAAGGACAAACTATCAAAAAAATAGGCCACAATATCAAGGAGGCTATCAAGGGTAGAGAAAAAATTTTAGTCAAAGACCATTCCAACCATACAACCCTGGCCCCCTTAATTCTGCAAATCCAGTGAGGGAAATGGTACCCAGTCAAAACAATATGGCCATGGAAAATCAATGGTTTTTTCCTTGCAATTAGCCTCACAATTAGGCTACATGTTCAAATGGATGGATGAACCAAGCTCTAATGGTTCAAAATTCCTCACAAGCTCAACCAGAGGCTTCATCCAGTGGGTCAGTTCCTCAACAAGAATCACAAGAGAATGAGGTTGCTCTCTTCAATTAGGAGCAACTTGACTTTAATTCAGTGAACGATGAATTTTCTTTCATGGCTAATACAAGAGAAAAGAGAAGAGCTTAGGACATGGAGAGAGCAGAATCTAGAATCAGAGCCACTACATCTACAGAACTATTGCAGCAGGCTGCTCCTATCATCCCTAAGAAGGCTTTTGTTATTACAAGCAAAGAGAGTCAAACTATCAAGAAGGTGGAGCCCATCATACCAAAGACACAACAAAGAGTACACAATATACCACCCTACAATATCATAGACAACATGAAGAAAGTGAACATTACTATGTCTATGTGGGACTCTCTATCTATCCCAGGACAACCCAAGATTTTAAAGAAAGCTATGTCAGAGGTAGCAACTCCTCAAGCTGTAAAAGAAGCTAGAAAGCTAGTGTTGGTTAACACTGATCAAGAAAAGGAGATTCCAAGTAGCATCCCCAAAAGTAACACCATGCAAGGTAGGAATTCAAAGCCTCCTCTCTTTTATGTATCTTTAATTATTGGAGATTCTTTAGTGCATAATTGCATGGTAGATAGTGGACCTACTAGTACTGTAATGCCCAAGAAGGTGGCTAATCAATTAGGACTTAAATATGAACCTTTCCAAAAGAAGCTTGTACAACTTGATGGATCCTTAATCAGCACTATTGGTCTAGCTAAAGATACAGGTCTAATTCTCCATGCTAGACCTAATTTTTCCATTTCCCTTGATATATATATCATATATCTTCCTGCATTGTTTTCTATATGTTTATCAAGAGAATTCATAGCCAAGATAGTGGGCTATCTATCTTTTGATTGGTCTCACATGCTCTTCCACACAAGATATGGTACCAAGGTTACCATAAAATCTGAGAAATTAGTATCTCACCATATAGAACCATATGTGTCTAATGCAATTAATGCCAATTGCCCCATATTTGGCAGCAATGACTTCTAAACCATTAGTGAAGCAAGCATTAAGATAGAAAATATCCATGATATTCTATTAGATGAAAGAGCTTACAAGATTCAAGAAAATGTAATTTGGGATTTTGGTTTGGGAAGTTATTTGATACAAGAAGATGATGTCAAGGAACCAAGCCTCATCGAAAAGAGTGTTGATTCAAAAGATTAGAGAAATCAGGTTTGGGAATTGTACTTTAATGGGGCATGAAGAAGACATGGTTCTGGTGGTGGTGCTATGCTTGTGTCCCCAAAAGGAGAAAGGTATAATGCTGCCTTTAGATTCAGTTTCTCCCACACTAGTAATACTGTAGAATATGAGAGTCTAGTCAATGGACTAGAATGGGCTAGAAGAAGAGGGCTTAAGGCCTTAAAATTGAGCTTGTTGTTATCAAAGTAAGAGGGATAAGTGCAACAAAAAATGATACCATGAAAGCATATAAACATAGGGTTTGGGATGTAGTTGAATATTTCCATGCTTTCAATATTGTTGCTATCCCTAGAAAATTAAACCAGAATGCAGATAGGTTGGCTGCTATTGGATCTCAGTATGATATCCCCAATAGAATTTTAAAAGAAAAGGACCAACAACACATCAAAGTGATTGTCAGACCTTCTATTCCTGATAATGATGTTAATTGGTAGGTGTTTGACAATGATGAGAAAATTCTACAATTCTTGTTTGAAGAAGATGTTTTTTCAGAGCATAATCAAGTTAGGATATCACAAAGCTATGGTGATCAAGTGATACAACTTAAGTCTAATAAGATGCCTAGATGTCTTGTCACCTTAGAAACTATCTTCAACAAGGATGATGAAGTTAAGAAGAAAAAAGCTAGCCTGGTAATTCAACAAGAACACTGTGTTGAATTAGAGTTGGAACCAAGTAAGAACTTACAATTTGGAAAAGTTAATTTTGATTCAGAAAAGAAAAATTACACATAATTATTTAAAGAATTTAGTGATATATTTGCATGGAAATATGAAGACCTCTAAGGTTTGTATCCTTCCCTTGCTCAGCACACCATTGAATTAGAACCTAATGCCAAATCAGTAAGACAAAAGAAAAGGCCTGTTAATCCTAAGCTTGAGCCACTCATGCATAAGGAAGTGCTCAAATTAATAGAAAGTGGTATCATCTACCCCATCAAGCATACTAGTTGGGTTTCCAACCTCATTCCAGTCAGGAAGAAGAATGGGGAGCTAAGGTTATGTGTTGACTTTAGGGATCTTAACATGGCCTCTCTAAAGGACCGCCATCCATTACCCTGAATGGAACAAATTTTGCAATGTGTCTCTAGATCTGAGAGATTTTCATTATTGGATGGCTATTCAGGATACAATTAGATCCTAGTTGATGAAGAGGACCAATACAAGACTGCATTTACAACCAAGTGGGGAACCATGGCTTATCAAAAGATGCCCTTTGGTTTGTCAAATGAAGAAGCTACATTTAAAAAGGCAATGGATATGGCCTTTAAGAGCCTCATGTATAAATTTGTGCTGGTCTATTTAGATGACATAATTGTCTATTCAAAGCATGCAGTAGACCACATCAAACATTTGAGGAAGATTTTTGAAAGGTGTAGAGAATTTGGGATTTCTCTTAATCCCAACAAATGTGTGTTTGCAGTTCATGAAGGAAAATTGTTAGGATATATAGTATCCAAGAAAGGTATTACAGTGGATCCTAAAAGAATTGCAGCTATTCTAGATCTACCCCTACCACACAACAAGAAAAGTCTTCAATCCTTCATAGGAAGGATAAATTTTGTTAGGAGATTCTTGCCTAACATTGCAAAATTACTCAAGCCTTTGACAACAATGTTGAAGAAGAATTCAACCTTCAGTTGGACTAAAGAAGGGAAAGTTAATTTCCAAGCTATCAAGGCAGCTCTAAAAATGGCTCTTGCTCTCTTGAACCCAAACTTCAAGAAGGATTTTGTCCTTTATGCATATGGATGTTAGGACGCCATCTCTACAATGTTGACCCACGAAAATTCAGAAGGATTGGAGAAACCTATTGCTTTCTTTAGCAAAGGTTTAGAAGAATATGAACAAAGGTAGTCCTTTTTGGAGTAACATGTACTTGCTATGGTGAAGAGCCTTAAAAAGTTCAGATACTTATTGACCTATAGCAGGGTACATTTGATGGTTACTCATCCAAGTGTCAAGGAATTCTTGCTTTCCAAAGACCTCAATGAAAAAAGAGCTGGTTGGATCACTAAGGTGATGGAGTATGACATTGATATTCAGACTACCAAGCTGGTTAGAGGAAGAGGTCTTTGTGAGCATCTAGCAGAGGATGAAAGTTCAAAGAAAATGGGACACATAGATGCATCTTTGGTGGTGCATTCTACTGAAGAACAAACCAAGGCAACAGGTTGGTTACCTAATATGATTAATTACTTGAAGACATGACAATGTCTTGCATGTCTAGATTCAACAAAAAGAAGGTATTACAGGTTACAATCTATTCCTTTTGTAATGATTGATGATGTTCTTTTTAGGAAGGATCACAATGGTGTCCTCCTAAGATGCATATATTCAGAAAAAATAAGTGATGTCCTATTTGAGTTTCATGGACTTGTTGGTGGTCATTTCTCTCCTAGGACTACTACTTTTAAGATCATAAGGGCTAGGTACTATTGGCCATATATCTTTAAGGATAGTCATGATTATGTTAGAAGATGCATCAAGTGTGCTATGTTTGCAGGAAAAGAGGGACTTTCTACTCTTTCCCTCCAACCTATCAGAATAGATTAGCCCTTCATGAAGTGGGGTATATATTTTATAGGAATGAGTAGTCCTCCATCTAGTGCACAACACAAGTGGATAATCACTGCAACTGATTACTTCACTAGATGGACATAAGAAATTGAATTAAAAGAAGCTAATGAGAGTGTTGTATTGAGTTCTTATGCTGATTTAATTCATAGGTTTAGCACTCCAAATTCTATAATATCAGATAATGCATTGGCATTCATAGGCCTTAAAGTCTTAGAATGGGCAATCAGAAATGACATTTATCTAAATATAAGTTCAAATTACTATCCTTAGGGAAATGGTTTAGAATAATCAACAAATAAGAATTTGATTAGGATAATCAAGAAGACTCTGCAAGACAATCAAAGAGATTGGCATACAAAGCTCAAGTCTGCCTTGTGGCCAGATAGAATTACCCCATAGAAAATCATTGGTAATTTTCCATACATGTTGGTGTATGGCAAGGAGGCTAAGCTATCTATTTCAACTAAGTTACCATCCTTGGACTTAGTCACTCAGTATGCCCTGTTTGAAGAAGATGATCCTATGCAAATCAGGTATGCTCAATTAATGGAGCTAGAGGAGATCAGAAACAAATAAATGAAAGATATGGAGTTTCAATAGAGTCAAACAAAGAAAAGCTTTGACAAAAGAGCCAGGGTTAGGAATTTCAAGGTAGGAGATGTTGTCCTCAAATGGGATGAGTTAAAGTAAAGGCCTGACAATCATACCAAGTTTGACTCTTTTTGGGGTGGTCCATTTGTTATCACAGAGTGTAGGTGATCCAATGCTTTTCAACTAGCAACTCTTGAACGTGATCCTATACCAATATCAGTAAATGGATTCGATCTAAAGCCATGTTTTGAGGTTAATCCCACTCTTTAAGTTTCTTTGCAAATTCTTGTATATATGTTTTTGCTTCCTTTTCCCAGTTTTCTAGTTTAGTTTCCTGCTTTCCAAAAAGTGTCATCTTTCTGGTTTAGTCTAGTCTCCCTGTGAAATTTTTTGAGTTTTGATGACCCCATGCCCAATAGATATGTCAAGGCTACTGATCAATGTCTAGCAGGCTGACATCCAACAAAAATCACCAAAATGTTACCCAATTTTCCCTGCTTCATACAAATTTGGCTAGACCTATCTAGGAAGCTCTATTTTAATCATGTCAAGCATCCCTGAATGTTTCATAGCTTCATGCCTAGTTCCCAGTCTCTATGATTTGTTTTAGTTCCTAGTCTACAGGTGAAAATATTCAAAATCTAGCCATTGGTGCCAAAAACCCTAAGAAACCCTAGGCCATGTTCTATTTCATAGTTACTTTTTTGGTCACATAAACTCCCATATTCCCCATGTGTGCTTTAATTCTATTGGTTATTCACTGGTTCTCTAAGTTCCCTAACATTCATCCTTTTCTTTTGGCATTTCAGTGACTGCAGTGTTTCTCATAATCGCGTAATCTCTGGCAGTTAAGTCTAAGTTTCCTATGATTTAGTGAGAGGTCACTTTCTTTAGTCAGGAAATCACTTAATACAACTCTGGGTTAGATAGTCATTCAGTGACCTCATGATCCCTCTTTTTCACATAATCTCATAATGTGACCTGAGGTTAAAAAAGTATTCCGCAAATTGGAGGATGGTCATGGTCACTTATTCTCAGGACTTAACCCTAGTTGACAAAATGACCCAGCAATCTAGTGAATCCTTTGTTCTCATGTTCGCTAGATGTAATCACGGTTAGGCTAACCTCTCAGTGACTTTGAGAATTCTTAGTCACATGTTTGTTGATTAATAACTGTGATCAGTCATTTGCTTGTTCACCAGTTCACCAAATGGAGCCTAGGTTAAGAGATGCATTATGTGGATCGGCGACTGAGGGATTTCTCATGTTTGGTTGACTTGACCGGGGTTAGTTGAAGGATTCAAAGATTTAGAAAACAAAAGGAAAATGTAAACCAAGATTCCTATAAGGTTAAGTCATGATGCCCAATTAAAATAAAGGAAGATCTAACGACCGTGTTTTGAAGTTGAGCCAGATTTGAATGATGGTCACCAATTTACTACTGGCACCATAAGCAGTAGTTATTTTTCAAGTTTAAATGTCTCTACAGAGGCTTTTTGCCAATATCTGATTTGTAGGCTGCAAGTGGCAAGTTAGCTAGGAAATTTATTTCACTGGGATATTTTCAGTTGAAGGAAGGTGATGAGGAAGTCTAGGTGGCTATCTTTGGTCATTTCTTGTCCCTTGGAGGTACTAGTCAGTGCATTCATGGTGAGACTTTTGTGCAGAGAATTGATAATCCAGGTTTCTTATCTATAGGTTGATTGTTGTACAGAGATGGGTGCATAAGATATATCTGATCGGCCATGATGTTGCAGAGTGTCATTTATGATCAGTATTGTCTTGACCTAGGGTTTGATATTATATTGTAAATTTATAACCCTAGTTAGGTTAGAGTTTTGTCTCCTACCTCGCAGTTGAGTTGTATATAGTTCATTTTGGAGCCTTAGTGCTCAGAGTTAGACAATTTTAAAAAGGAATTCATCTTTCTTGAAGGCTATCCATGGTATTTTCTCTATCCTCTGGTCTTCTACTTCTGTAATCTCCCATTGATGATTAAGGCATTCTTGAGGTACTTGTGATATTTGTTCTATCCTTGTCCTCACTATTTTGATCATCTCTTATTGGATCAAAGTCTATGAATGCTATTAATGGAAATTGGGGTTCCTAGTCCCTCTCACTTTCTATGATTTTTTGTGTTACTATGTCTGATCTGATTTAGATGTTTTGTGGGTATACTACAACCCCTAGCATTCTTGTCTCATTCCTACACCTAGCTGTAGAAAAGGATGTTTGTTTGCAAGTCATAGGTTGAGTCTTTTGTTCAGACCCTCCTATGAAATACTTATTCAAGCCTATCTAGTGAGTTGTGACTTATTAGACCTAATTCCTCCATTAGTTTTGTTCTCTATATTGAGATCAAAACCCTAGTTTCCGTGTATCACCTAGTAGATAGTTTTCTTTTCAGTTATTTCCCTTTCCAAGCATTCCTTCTATCCCTTTCCCTCAAAAGATTTACTTTTCATATCAAAAAGAAAATTAAGGTGATTATCCAAGAGGAACCAGCCTAGAACCTAGAGGTCTCATCTCAGTTAGCATAGGTCCCACAACCTGGAGATGATTCCCATGATATACTGAGTTATCAAGACTAAGAGAGCTTGAGACAGAGGTGCAAACTTAGTGTATAATAGTAACAAGGTTCTGAGAATCTTCCTTATAATTGTTTCATCATCAATAACTCTATCAGATGCTCTAATAGCATGTACTACTTCTTTTAGTATGTTTGAATATTGCATTATGTTCTCACCTTCTTTCATTCTCATATCATCAAAATGACCTCTTAGACTTTCTGCTCTGGCTCTCTTAACATTCACGTCTCCACTATATATCAAATTTAGCTTATCCCACATCTGTTTGGTGGTAGTCCATCCCTTAATGTCTTCAAATTTTACATCCATAAAAGCAGCAGCAAGCTCCATCATTGTGACATTGTGTTCATGGTTGTCTTTCAGTTGGTTAAGATTTAAGGGACAAGTGGGTGGTTCAATGTAGCCATACTTCATCAGATCTATAGCTAAATTCCCAATTCCAGATATGTGCAGCAACATTCAACTTTTCCATACTATGAAGTTCTCTTTGTTCAGTCTCGACACTTCCCTCTTATACATCTTGAGACCTTTGTGCTAAAGTCCTTAAAACTTTGTTCTAAGAAACTGAAGCTCTGATACCAATTGTTGGAATAACTAAGAGGGGATGGTGAATCATTTAAACGTTGTCCCAATACAAAATATATAAATCAAAACAAATACTTCAATTTATGCTTCTCGATAAACATAAATAATGTCACTGTCTGTGCCTTTCACTGATTGTCAATCCTAAACTTATGATAATTACCGATCAAATCTAACTTGTCATATGCAAAGAATGATAAGAAGCAAATATCACAATCATCACATAACACAAGAGATTTAATGTGGAAACCCTGTGAAGGGAGAAACCACCTAGGACTGGTAACCCAAAAATGTTCACTCTTCTGAAGTGAGGTCGGTGAAGACCCAAACCTATTAAAGGTTTATAGACACACTGTTAGGTGTGACCTTGTTAGAGGATTTTAGACTAGAAGTTATCGTCCAACCAACAGTCACTCTCAGGTTGACAAGATAAAAATGTTCACTCTAATGAATGTAACAGCATAAGACTTTCAGTCCACTCGGTTAAGAGATTTGATTATTTACAATGGAAAAATGTGTAATAGTATATGATATACCTTATTAAAACTTCAATTGCAGATTACAGATCAATATTTTTCTCATTACAATCCTTCTAACGAATATTGCACTTCAGATTCAAAAATATATTAACTTACATTCCATCAGTAATTGCTCTCTATAGCTTGGTAATTCTTCTGCAGCTCGGTTCTCACTAACTAGTATGATCAGAATTGCATGAAGCTTGTTCACATGATAATCTATAGTAACTTCTTCTTCCAGCGTTAGTTTCATAATGAAACCCTAGCCTCTTATATAGACATGTAGAACATTTTCCTCCTATCCATCATATTATGTTGCTTAATCATCTCCATTAATTTTTTCTGCTTAAGGCTTCCTCGACTGATGTGTCAATAATACATTTCAATCTTCTTCATTAGATCTTCCTTCAATTTATGTTAACCATTGATCTTTACAACAAACTTTATCTATCACCTTAGAATCATACACTTTCCAGCTCATCTCTCATAACGATTAAAATGATCATTTAATTCCTTTCTATCTTCGTTGGTTAACAAAGAAATGCATCGGTGAAGATATGCTCAGTTAATATTGTGGTTAGTATACACTGTGCTCCATCGGTGTATACTGAAAATGCTTTAGTTTACCAACAACACTACTTTGTGTTTTTCAGCTCTGTTCTTCATCATAGATGAATACAACATAGTGAAGTCAATTCCATAAAGTCATAGACTCATCAATAAGTTACTCAATGTGTTCTTTATAATCATCTGATCTATACATCTTCTTCATGTAGATATTTTTGTTCTTTATCTCTTTCTCCTTTCTTCAGATGTGTCAGTATAGTAACTTACAAGATAAGTACTGTCAAGCTAGTTGACATCAATTGCAACATAAAACTAATTAAATCATCTTGCATGATCTAATCATCAACTCCTTAGTAATCTTGAATTACAGATTCTTCATTCTGGTTCTAAATCAATTGTAATTCAACAGATTCTACCTCCTTTCATGCCCTAGTTTGGTCTCCCAAGGCCATTCATGAGGAGATTCTTGCCCTCTCAGCCCCTCGGTGGATCTTGGTTAAATAGATCCTACCATTTTTGGGGTATTTTCTTCCCCAACCACTTGAACCACTTGGTAAATTCATTTGAATGGATGACACTATTAGATTGGTTCCTCATATGGATGTCAGGATTCTTATTTCATTGAACCCTGGTAAAGAGATTCTAGTTGATATTTGCATTAGCATCTCTGAGGATAATTACTTTTATCCTATTGAAATTATTGGATGTCTAAACACTTGCTTCTTTTGTAGAAGAGAAGGGCATTTGAGAAAAGATTACCCCATCCTTAAGAAAAAATGTATTCCGGCTAAGCCCTTACCTCTCCAAATTTCCACTAACTCAACTAACCCTAATGTGGAATCCTTAGTAAATAAAACCCCTCATATTGATGTGTTTTCTAATCCCTTCCCCAATTTGGCCTCCAACTCCTCATCCATCCCTGTTGCCCCTTCCCCTACTTCATTCTCAGCCATCTCCTTGTCTATTGAAAATATGGCTCAAAATGACAGAATCAAAATCGTGACCAATAATTCCCATAAGCATAAAAGAAGGACCAATAAACCATAGAACACCTCATTGGTTGGTTCCCAGTCCTTAATTCCTCTTCTAGCCGCTGACTTGAACAACCCTATCTCATAGGAAACCCAAATTAATTCCCCCCCAAAAAATTTGATGAACAAAGATCCCTCTAACAAGTGCATTGTCTTGGCCCCTCCCTATAAGCTCCCTCATAAGATCTTCAGCGAGGTTAGTGATGCCTATTTTCTTGAGGTTATCCCTGCCTGTAATCACTTCTCCAATTTCATGCCCTTCCACTGAAAATAGTCCATGGATGTGGATACGATGTCTCCTGCTATTTCAGATAATGATGATGAATTCAAGGGAGACCTCCCCACCTCTAAATGATGGGGGAGGCCTTTAGGCTCCAAAAATAAGAAATCCTTTAGTAAAAAGAATGGGGATATCCCTCTTGTTTCTATGACCCCAATTGAGGGGTCTACAAACCAGTGTTCTACACCCCCCCCCCCCCCCCACGCATGTCTCCTCATGAATTTCATCTATTGGAATGTAAGGGGGCTTGAGTCCCCTGAGAGGAAGTTTGTTACTAAGCAGTTTCTGATACATGTAAGGCCATGGATTTCTTGATGTTACAAGAGATTAAAGATGTTAGTTTCATCCTTGACTCCAACCTTAATTTCCTTTGGAAGGATGCTATTAAATACTATACCAACCACCCTAGAGGCAAGGGTGGAGTTGTGCTATTGGTTAACTCAAAATGGGGGAATTATATCATTGTCAATGGAATCTCCTTTTGTAAAAGAGCAGTTTGGATTACTATTAACTATAATAACAATATCTTTCAAATATGTTCTATTTATCCCTCAAATGATCTTAAGGAGAGAGTAAACCTCTGGGATTGGCTAGCTACTCTCCCTAATATCCCATGGCTTGTGGGAGGGGATTTCAATATGGTTGAATCTCAGGAAAATAAAGTTGGGGGTCTCACATTTTCTTGGAAAGATGAGGAAAAAATCTATTGCTATAGAATGAAAAATGCTAAATATCTCTTTGACCCCTTGGCTGGAAATAAAGACACTAATCCTGGCTTATGGCATACTTGTAATTTCTAGCAAGATCCCTCTAGAATATACTCTAGACTTGACCGTTTATATGCTAATAAAAATTTATTCTCTATTTATCCTGATAACTTGGGCAACTTTGTCCTTGTCACCTCCACTTCCCTCTCTGATCACCATCCTATCTCCACTTGCATTAGTATTAGCGATTCCCTTGTGCACAAAATAGGATCCAATCCCAAGTTTATTCTGGATACTAGTCTTCTAAAAGATGAGGACATTCTTATTTCCATCCACATCATTAGACATATCAACATTAATAACTTTCCTATCATATCTCACATGGATAGATGGAACATGAACATTGTTGCCTAGCAGAATCTATTTAAGATCATTGGCTAAAAAAGGGAAAAAGACTATAGGTTCACCGAAAAAAATCTCTCCTCTAAGCTTTAGAGAGCTAAAGATAAAATCCAAGAAAATACCTTGGACTATGATCTCATCTCTCATGTGATCTCTGCTAAAGAAGTCCTTAAAAAACACCAACAGGCTAACACTAGAGGAGCCAAAATTAGATCTTGTGCTCACTGGCTCCAATTTGGTGATCATGGCTCTAAATTATTCTTTAACCTTATCAAACATAAACATTCTAATAAAACTATAGAAAGTACTATAGTGAATAATCAAGATATTACTGACCCTGACAACATCAAAGAGGCCTTTGCTGACTACTACCAAAATCTCTTTACCTCTGAGGATTCAGAGGAGGCTGCTGCCCTTAGAAATCAGTGTAGATCTTTTATCCCTAAAAGAATATCCACTACTGATGTTGATCTATTGTCTAAAGATATCTCCTTGGAAGAATTTGAAAAATCCATTAATTCCCATAATAATAACAAGACCCCTGGGCCAAATGGCCTCCATATGGAATTTTACAAGGCTAATATTACTTGGATATGCAAAGATCTTCAAGATATTTAATTAGAAGCCCTAGCTAGGGTTTCCCTAAATAATGCTATCAATAGGGGTATCATTAAATTTATTCCTCAGGATAGGGACAAAGCTCTAATTAAAAATTGGAGACCTATCATTCTCCTCAATGTTTCCTATAAAAATTTTACCAAGATCCTAGCTCTGAGACTTGAGAATATCCTGTCCAAACTTGTTTGTTCTACCCAAACTAGTTTCATTAAAGGAAGACATATTCTTGAGAATTTGATCACCAATTGGGAAGCCATGAATTGGGCCAATTACTCTCAACAAAATTCTTCTATGTTTCTCCTCGATTTCAAAAAGGCCTATTGATGAGACAATTTATTTTCTCTATTTTGTTATAATCTTTATACTTTGTTGAAACTCTTTATGCTCTGATAAAACATTTCCAATACATTTTATAAACCTATACCTAAGTGAACTTGTGATAAGTAAAACTAGAACCAAAAAGATTATGGGTAGTTAGAATGACATGTTTTGTTGAATATTATATATAAATTGTAGTACT
This sequence comes from Chamaecyparis obtusa, assembly GCA_027943335.1. Lineage (NCBI taxonomy): Eukaryota > Viridiplantae > Streptophyta > Pinopsida > Cupressales > Cupressaceae > Chamaecyparis > Chamaecyparis obtusa. The sequence goes on from BSBK01011403.1 coordinate 639,848, forward strand.
TCATAAGGCTACTTTAATCTATGTTCTAATATTTGGGTAGGTACTGAAATATTGACTTGTATACATATCAAATGCTATTACTAACTTTCCAAGAAAATAAGGAGCAACTTGAGAGTGGATCGACCACATTGAAGGAGTGTTGGAGTTCCAACCATGATGGAGAAAGACAACATGATTTTGAGGATCATGCCACTATTGAAAAGGAGTCATCATTCCAAAGAATATAGGAAAGATCTCTTCTATATTTCCTCAGTGTTGTTATTCTATTATCTGTAGTTTATTATAATATGTCATGGTTGTTATATCTCCTCCTTCTATGGTGAGATTTAGTCAAGACTTTTATGTTGTTCTTTTAATAAGCATCGACCCTCTATATAAAAGGGATTTGGCTGGTTTATTTAGGTAATGATAAAATATATTCAAATGTTGCACTCAGCCTAATAGAGTTACTCTTTTCTATTCTTCATGTATTGTTCCATTACTATGTAATCAGTTTCTGAGAATATAATGAAAGAGTGATTTTGAAGTATCTTTTGTGTTAGTAGTTAGTTGAATCCAACCAAGGGGGCCCACTTGGAAGGTGGATTATATTAGGATAGAGTAGAGTTTCTTTCTATACATTTCATTTTTTGAAGTAGAAGTTATTGTTTTACTCCTGCAACACTTGCAGAGATAGACATAGTGAATTCTTTGTGGTGTTAAATAGGCTTAGGATAAGTTTACAAGCTTTCTACAGTAATTTCATTAAGTAGTTAAGTGTGCTTACTTTCCTATAGCAATATCATAGGTTTTCTTTAAGCATTTTATCTTCCTGCAACATAGATAGTATGACTCTTTGAGGAACTTAGTTCATGAATTGTTATATCCCATTTCAAGTCTACATCCCTGGGTTGACAATCTAAATGAATTTCATGATGGGAAAAGTAATACTTAGTATGAATACATTATTCCTAAGAGAGACAATGGCATGATTAACATTACCTATTGTGAGACTATTCATTTTTGGCACCATTGCTAGGGATGGTGTCAAACTAAGAACCTTAATGATTCATTTATTTTTAAGATTATTTTCTTGGTCCTAGTCAATATAGAGTAGTTGTGATATTGCTTCACAAGTTCATCAACTCACTTGCATGCAATGAAGAAGGTGAGATGTTCATGGTAGATTTCTCCCAAAAGAACCTGTTAAATTAAAAGAAGAATTTGAAGAACTTGAGTTGCCATTTCTTGATAGAAGTCCTGAGTTTGTTGCATTATCTTCAACAGAAGAAGATCCTCTTGATCCATTTGAACTTTATCCTTTTGCAAAGATATTAGCTAGTTTCCTCAATAATTCCAATCCAAAACCACCTATTGACCAGAACCTTTTGGTTAATAATACTTCCCTGCCCCAGTTTCTTTATCTAGCACCTCCAGTAATCGTAGTTCCTACCTTTCCAATTCCTATTCCAAGTCTTATCAACAATCCTAATCTCAAGAAAATATCTATTGCAACCCTTCCAAAGTTCTATGGCCTTATTATAGAGGACCCTAACACCTTTTTGTTCAAGTTTGACATTTCATGTTGTAGTTCTGACTATAACACTAATAGTCATAAACTTAAGTTGTTTCCAACAAGATTGAAGGAGTTAGTGCTCAGATGGTTCATGGGCTTGGGAGAAAATGAAATAACTAATTGGGATGGAATGAGAGATTCATTTCTATCAAAGTATAAGGAATACTATGAAGGAGGTTATTCAAAAGGAGATGACATCTTTTGAATGTCACAGAAAGAAGATGAGACCCTGGAGGACTACATATCATGCTTCTTATACAATCTATAGAACAATCCTCAACATGCACTATAGGAGGATTCATATAAGCTAATCTTTCTAAGAGGAGTGAATGACAACTACTTTGAAGCATTAGACTTCATGGCTGGAGGAGATGTATCTTAGTCTTCTTGGGATGATCTAAAAAAGATTTTTTTGAATTATTCCAGACAAATAGTAAAGAAAGGTAGAGGATTCCATCTAATACTTGTAAAAGGAAGTGGATCTGGTATTTCCAAGATAGAAATCTCAAACCTGCTATCAGACTTCAAGCAAGACATCATTAATGATGTCACTACACACCTAGAAATGATGACTGCCAAGAAGGAGCATGCAGACACAGAGGTACAGCTCATTGAATATTGTCCCCATTACCACAAGAAAAAGAAAGATTTCTATTTCAAGTTGGTCATGAACCTAGATAATTAGCACCTACCAACTGAGTACTTAAATATAGAAGGATATGATGAGCAAGTGTTCTTTGTTTCTCAATGTCGGCCATGGGCCACAAGACAAGGTATTCCTCAAGACCCACTAAAAATTTCAAATCCATATAATAGTTAGTGGAAAAACTTGAATGTCCAAAGCTCTCCTCAGTATACTCAACCTACTTGGAATAATGCTTGGCCCAATAATCAACAAATCCAATGGTTTAATCCACAAAAAAACCATTGGCCACAACCTCCAAACCAATGGCAATCACCACAATGAAATTGGCACCCACTAACTAGTGGAGAGGACCTCAACAATTTCCTAATCCAAATCTTGGATATCCATCCTTTCCACCTCCAATGAATACACCTGCAATTATGCCACCACCTAAAAATTTAGGTCCTCAAAAATAGACATAGCTACTTGCACAACTACAACCAAATCCAAACAATCAACAACATCAACAAATCTATTCTATTGATGCTCAACAATACCCTGCCTATGCACTGAACATAGTCTATATACACTTAAGATTGGGTACTACCTTGCTTCCACCTGAACTACCTCTTATTACCAAAGTGCCAGACCTTCTTGCAACATCAATACCAATTCCATAGAATTCTTTTCCAAATATAGTCACCCCAGCTAGTGTACCCAATTCAACTAATGTTCAAACATCAGTTAAACTTCCTTTTCCTTAGAGGCTCAGCCTGGACAAACCTATACCAGAATAGGATCAACCTTTTGATATCCTTTACCAACTAAAGAATATGCATTTGTAGATTCATTTGTTTCAAGCCATCAAAGATGTCCCTTTTTATGGAAAAGCAGTCAAAGAAGCTTGTCTAAAAAATCCCGGACGAAAGAAAAAATATCCTAAAACAATTCATGTTATAGTAAAACTAGCTGATATCATATTGAGTAAACTTGTCATTGCAAAATATAATGATCCAAGGAGTCCAGTTGTTAATATCATCATTAATGGTCATTCTGTCAAAAATGCTTTAATAGAATTAGGGGTTGTCATTAATGTAATGACTAAGGATACAATGAATAAACTGAGCATAGAAGGATTACGAGCTATTCTAACAATCTCCCAACTGACAGATAGTTCTGTTGTCACCCCTGATGGAATAATAGAAGACATAATAGTCTCCCTAGATTCCTTGGAATACCCTATTGATTTCATGATTCTATCACCAAAGGTCAATCTTGTTGGTTGCCCTATTATTTGAGGACATCCATGTTTAGCAAAAACTGATGCAAACATTAGTTTTAGATTTGGAAACATGACAATTTCAGATGGGCAAGCAACTAAGAAACTAGAATTATATCCTCCACCTCAACCCCAACCAGATTTAAGCACTCCTATATGGCTAGATTTAGGAGATGGGGAAGAAGAGTTGAACTTTCTAGTTTAGCTCATGATGTTACATAGGAAATCCTTTCTAAAGCTACAAGAGGAAGATGTAGTAATTCAGAGCATTCTTAATAATGATGATATTGTGATCAAAGCTATAGCTGAGAGCTCTTTGTTGGGGTTAGCTACATATGAGGACCATATTGAAGACTATGTTTTCCTTCAGAACTCAATATTATCCATCATTTAATACCCTATGAAGTAGATACAAGTCCTATCCCTAAAGTATCCATGATTGACCTTACAACTACATTTGAGCTTTCCAAATTCATAACCTCTATGTAAATAATAAGCTACCTTCACAACACTTGGAGCAATTAACTAAGCTTCTACAAACACATGAAAAATCCCTTTTCATGGGACTATGGGGATATGAAGGGACTAAGCCCCACACTCTATACTCATAGGATATATATCAGTGAAGGAATTCTACAACTTTGTTAGCCTCAGAGGAGGATTAACCCAACATTAAGAGAGGTAGTCAAGATTGAGTTACAAAAGTTGCTAGATGCTGGCTTTATATATCCTATATTTGATAGTAAATGGGTATCACCTCTAGTCATAGTGCCCAAAAAGGGGGGTAAATGGATAATCTATGTACATTATAGGGAATTAAATAAAGCTACCAAGAAAGATGACTTCCCACTACCTTTCATTGACCAAGTACTTGATACCTTAGCTAGTAAAAAGTATTTTTCCTTTCTTGATGGATACAGTGGATACAATCATATAAGTATTACTCTAGAAGACTAGGAAAAGACTACATTCACATGTCCATGGGGGACTTATGCATATTATTTCATACCCATTGGGTTGTGTAATGCTCCAACAACATTTCAAAGAGTAGTAATTAGTATTTTTGCTAACATTTCACATGATTACATGGAGATATACATGGTTGATTTAACAACATTTGGGGTGACCTTTGAAGAAGCTCTGCAAAACCTTGAAAAAGTGCTGATAAGATGAAATGAACACAATCTGTCACTCAATAGTGAGAAGTACTTTATGATGATGCAAGAAGGTGTTGTACTTGAATATTTCATTTCAGTAGTAGGAATCCAAGTAGACCTACCTAAGATTGAGGTAATTCTCATGTTACCCACACCTGCTAAGAAAAAGGATGTAAGATCTTTCTTAGGACATGCTGGCTACTATAAGCACTTTATTTAGAATCTCATTTAAATAGCTAGTCCTCTATACACACTGCTTACCAAAGAGGCTAATTTTATATCGACATCAGCTTGTGATGAGTCTTTCCTGTAGCTCAAGTCACTTCTAACAACTGCATGAGTCTTAAAAGGGCCTGATTGGTATATTCCATTTCACATACATACAAATCCATTAGATTATGGAATAGGTGATGTGTTAGGATAGAAGCCTAGTAACATTGAGAATGTAATTTACTATATCAGTAAGAGCCTCCATGGACCAGAATTAAACTACACAATTACTGAAAAATAATTACTAGCTATAGTTTATGCATTGACCAAATTTTGCCATTATGTAACAGGCTATCCCATCTTTGTTCACACTGATCACTTAGCAATTAAATATCTAATGAAAAAAATTTCTATCATAGGTAGGTTAGCAAGATGGATTATTCTATTATAGGAATTTGATATAACAATTATTAACAAACCAGGGAAGGTAAACGTAGTGGCTGATTATTTGTCCAGACTTCAAAATGCTGATGCAGACACTACTCTGGTTGAAGATATATTCCCTGATGAACACCTATTCCATATTGTACATAAAAATCAATGGTATGATGACATAGCCAATTATCTCTCAACCAGTAAAATGCCCCCACTTTTCTCTCCAAAGGACAAAAAATGCTTGTAGAGAAAAGTTTACAATTCTCATGGATTGATAACAACTTATTTTATACTGGTCCAAACCAAATCATGAGAACATGTGTGAGAGAGGATGAAACATATGATATACTCCACACTTTTTATGATGAGCCATGTGGAGGTCACTTTGCAACAAAGAGAACAACTCTAAAGATCTTAACAATAGGTTATTACTAGCCAACATTTCACAAGGATGCAACCGACTATACAAAGAAATGTGATAAATGCTAGAGGATGGGTCGCCTAACCAAACTAGATGAGATGTCCCTCAATCTACAAGTGGTGGTAAAGCCATTTGAAAAATGGGGTATGGACTTCATAGGACCAATTGATCCTCCTTCAAATGGAAAATTTCACATCCTAGTATACACAGATTATCTGACCAAATGGGTGGAAGTGAAAGCCATGCGACATACTAGAGATAAAAAGGTAGCAAAATTCTTGTATGAAGATGTTTTCACCCATTATGGAGTGCCCCGAGAACTTGTAACTAATTAGGGAGAATAGTTCACTTCAAATATGATTAATGAGCTAATGAAAGAATACATTATTAGGCATAGGAAATCCAACCCTTACCATCCATAGGAAAATGGATAGATGGAGGTCACAAATACAGAAATTGAGTTCATCTTAACAAAAATAGTTCAATTGCACTAATGAGATTGGAACACCCAACTCACTAAAGTAGTATGGGTGTACCACACAACCTAGAAGATAACCACAAACTTCACCCCATTCGAATTAGTATATGGGAAGGCGACAATGTTACCCATAGAATTTGAACACAAGACATTGCGTACAAATTTGGAACTAAATATCAATCTTCCTGTAGCACAAATAGAATGCCTTCTACACCTCAATTCCTTAGATGAAATGCACAAATCTGGATTGGAACACATGGAGCATGATTTCCATATCAAGAGAAAGTAGTTTCAAGTGGGTGATTGGGCATTGTTGTATGATTCCCAATTTAACAAGATTATAGGAAAGACCAGATGGTTGGGGCCTTATGAAATTGAATACATCTTTGACAATGTAGTAGTCTAGTTGAACACACTAAATCAAGTACAATTCAAACTCCTCATCAATGGACACTGATTGCACCTATATCACAAACCCAAAACAAAGGAGTAATTTCAATGGCAGTTCAACACAAATACTTCAGAAGCACCATAGGTAACACTTCCTATAGCAGAAGGTGAAAAACTTCTTCCTATCACTTCAAAATAACATGCCTTCAAGTTTGACCATAATAAAACTTCATTTAATATGAAGTACATTTCTCCATTCACTTTTATTTCTTATTCTTTCCAACCCATCTCATTTCTCTCTCTTCCATCCACTCACAATCCACATCATCCACCTTTTCTATTTTCAAAAGCTTTCAATAAAAGCCATATCAGCTGACACATGCGGCCACCAGAATTGCTTCACTCTCACCACCTTTTCTTCCACATACACTAATCAATGCATAGGTAAAAATTCTTCAATCTTTACTTACTTTTAGCACATGGATCTTGATAATTATATATAGTACTACAATTAATATATTATTTAGGCATTACACTAGTTCCTTATCCCGTGCTGAATGTGCCAAGTAAGGACAGTTGTAAATGTTTCGTAGGGGGTAGGGGAAGTGTAATAAGTTCCAAGTGTCATTACTAAGACATCCCTATCACTTCCTTGTCACTTCAAGCTATACTTGAGCCTTGTTTTATTAATTTCCTTTATTCCCACACTCTTTCCATACTTCAAATTCCCATTTTATTAAAGTTGATATGACTGAAAAATATTGTAACTAAATTGCATGGTAAATCGCAGTTAAGATTATAATGTCCTTTGTATATGTCATTATTATTTTTCATGCTAAAATAACAGAGGAATTAAAAAGGAAAGTCAGTATTTTCAAGAAGTGCATTTGAACTTCAAGAAGGAAATAATATATTTGCAGAGCATGAAAGACTAGAAAAATTAACAAAAAAATTGGTGAGAAGAAATTGGAGGCTAGATATTGAAAGAAATAGCTAGACAACTACGGAGGTATGAGCCAATGCACCATGGAATTTTAATTGCAGATGTCAAAGAAGTATAGAGATTTAATGCTTGTGGTTGGTTGGAGTATTTTATTTAATTATAGGATTTTAGTGAGGAAGTAGCAGCTAAATTCATGAGTACCTTTGAGGAGGGGCAGGCAACCGTATGGGGTTTAACAATTGTCACCACTGAAGAAATAATAGTAGACAACACTAGGTTGCAAGTCATTGGGGAGCATTACTCCAATGAGCATGATGCTAGGTCATCTTGAGATCAGCTCTCTGGTCCAACTAGTCCTCCTCTAGAAATCACCAAGCAGGGATACAAAAGACTGTCTCTTCCTCAACTATTCAATGAATTGGTGATGCATATTATCAGGTACTTAACATGCAAAGGGATATTTTGAAATTTACATGCCCATCATTTTAAACTACTTAGTTGCAAAAGGCATAATCTGGAAGTTAATGTCCCTAATTTCCTATACAATATGTTGAGCATTAGTGCTGAGGAGACTCAGAAGGGGAATGCAAATTATATTACCCACCATGCCCTAATAAAACTACTAGTCAAGAAATCTCTTAGGGATGTCTCTCCTTTGACATGGTCAGAATTTGTTCAATATAAAAGATTGCAACCCCAGGTTAAACCCATTGAGAAACCCCTAGGAAATGAAGTAGAATCTTCTAAGCCCATTGTAGAAATAGCTACAAAATAAAAAGAGACAAAATTACAAGAAAATATACCTATAACTGTTCCCAAAAGAAATGCTCCTACTTCTTCCACAAGGGCAAGAAAATGAAAAGTCAGGGAAGAAATCCCTAACCTTGAAAAAGAAATTCAAAACCCTGCAGTACAAAGAAATAAAAGGAAAAGGTCAAATCCTAGAACATCTATTCCCACAACATTTTCTCCTATAGCAGAGAGGCCAAAAAGAACCCACCAAAAGAAAACTATAGAGGTTGTGGAAACAATAGTAGGGATAAGTCCTCAGATGAGAGGACAAGTGTCTCCAACTTCCCCTAGAATCCCAAATGTTTCAACACCAAAACCCACCATAGAACCTTCTGTTGAGTACAATCCTGATAATTCTCCCATGAAGACAAAAGTGTCTTTATATCCCAAAAATCTGCAAGAATCCCAAAATTTTCAAGAGCCTCGTTGTAACATACCACATGATGATCTGGGAGCAGCTGAGAAAATCCCTACTATAGCACAAGAAAGCATTGCTAAGGATGTCTAGGTGACTCTTCCACAGTACCCTATTTATTCCAATATGTCTATTGTACCCTACAAATCAACACGGTTTATTGTGTATTTTCTAAAAGCTTCAAAGGAAAAGAAAAGATAGAAAACCCACCTGCAAGAATTTGGCCCACCAACAATACAATCTATACTCTTTAACTTATAAAATTAGTTTGTTTTGCAAAAAACTTGGTGGAAACAAGAAAGAAGAAAATTTAAAAAGAGATCTAGATGACAAGGAAGAGGAAATTGAAGATCTTAAGGATTAGATAAAGAAACTGAAACTACAAATGCACAAATCTCTTAAATTAGCAAATCAGGTTATTGCCTGTAGGCCACCTCCCAGAGTGTATGCAATTTGCTTGAAAGAACAATTCATCTTGTTCTAGCTCATGATGACTATGAAGGGTATAGATTATGAATTTAAGTCAGCCTAGGAATTCTATGGATTATACCAAACTCTCCCTCCATGCCATCAAAATTTACTATGTGAGCCCTATCTACATAACTTTTCCATTCCACGTGAAACAAAATGAAACCCCTTTCTCTACATAGGTGATATCCATTTGAGAGCTTTGATATCATTGATGCATAATGAGGGAAATTATGATAGGCAAATGAATATTTATAGGGACCTAGAGAAGTCTGAGCCCTTACCCTTAAGGGATGAATCAAGAAAAATTGATGTCCTCTTGCGAGATTGGCTCAAGCTAACTTATGGAAGGCCAAAGATAGAAATCAGGGAAAAAGTCTTTGCACTCAGAGACATGGTTAATAGAGAATATGAGGGATTGCCATACTTTTCATTTTAGAGATCTCTTGAAGGAGTAAGAAGCTCATGGAATAGGTTTCCAGAGGCCTTCAAGAAAGGAGAGCCACATAGCCCAATCAACTTTGAAGCAGTTACAAATAGAGAAACTAAGTATATGCAGTTAGGGTGTCAAACTAGAAGAGAATTGTGGATTCCCTTATCTTTCCAACCACCTATTCTCTTATGGATGTTATATGATATCAATGCTACTAGATTGGATCATCTACAAGAGGATCATCAGGAAGAGTACTTGGCATGAACAAGACAATTTTACTACACTTTCAGGAGTGGAAAGAAAGGGAAGATAACTGTTAGTGATTTCAGGATGACAGCCATAAAATACAATGCTTGAGGACAAGCATTATGTTCATAGGGGGTAGATGATGAGACAATTTATTATCTCTATATTTTTATAATCTTTATACTTTTTTGAAACTCTTTATGCTCTGATAAAACATTTCCAATACATTTTATGAAACTATACCTAAGTGAACTTGTGATAAGTATAGTTAGAACCACAAAGATTATGGGTAGTTATAATGACATGTTTTTCTGAATATTATATATAAATTGTAGTACTTCATATAGCTACTTTAATATGTGTTATAATATTTGGGTAGGAATTGAAATTTTGACTCGTATACATATCGAATGCTATTACTAACTTACCAAGAAAACAAGGAGCATCTTGAGAGTGGATCGATCACATTGAAGAAGGAGCATTAGAGTTATAACCATGACGGAGAAAGCCAACATGATTTTGAGGATCATGCAATTTCTAAATAGAATTCATCATTCAAGAGAATATAGGAAACAACTCTGCTATATTTCCTTAGTGTTGTTATTCTATTATCTACACTTTATTGTAATATGTCATGGTTGTTATATCTCCTCCTTCTATGATGAGATTTAGTCAAGACTTTTTTGTTATGCTTTCAATAAGAGTCAACCATCTATATAAATGGATTTTATTGGTTTAGTTAGGTAAAGAGAAAATATATTTAAATGTTGTGCTCAGCGTACTAAAGTTACTCTTTTCTATTCTTGATGTACTATTCCATGACTATGTAACCAATTTTTGAGAATATAATGAAAGAGTGATTTTGAAGTATCTTTTGTGTTAGTAGTTAGCTAAATCCAACCAAGGGGGCCCACTTGTAACATGGATTAGATTAGGATAGAGTAGATTTTCTTTCTATACTTTCTATTTTTTCAAGTAGAAGTTACTATTTTACTCCTGCAACACTTGCAGAGATAGACATAGTGAATGCTTTGAGTTGTTAAACAGGCTTATGATAAGTTTACCATCTTTTTGGAGTAATTTCATTAAGTAGTTAAGTGTTTTTACTTTTCTACAACAATAGTATAGGTTTCCTTTATACATTTTATCTTCCTACAGTATAGGTAGCATGAATCTTTAAGGAACTTAATGCACAAACTGTGTTGTCCCATTTCAAGTCTATGTCCCTGTGTTTACAATCTAAATGCATTTCATGATGGGAAAATTAATCCTTAGTGTGACTACATTATTCCTAAGAGAAACAATGGCATTATTATCATTACCTATGGTGAGACTATTCACCTATGACATGGTGGAATTGAGTTTTATCTCCATGATGCTTGAGGCTTTTGGTTTTCCTATTGCTTTCTACAATTTGACTAATATGTTCCTCAATGATTCTTTTTCCTAGGTGGATGTTAATGGATCCCTTTTTGACTCCTTCCCTCTTGGTAGATCCATTAGGAAAGGCTACCCCTTGGCCCCTGTCTTTTTTATTATTGCCTCTAATGCCCTGTATTACATTCTTAGAGATAATTCTATGTCCCCTATTGTCAAAGGTATATCTCTCCCTAATAATGAAGATCTTATAAATTTCCAATTTTTTGATGATACTACCATTTTATTTGAAGCCATTGTTGACAACTTTAAATATTTTCAAAACAAACTCAATCTTTTTTGCACTATTTCTAGTGCTCGATTATCCAACTCCAAATCTATATGTCTTGGCTGGGAGGATGAGCCCCCCGACTGGTTTAAGAAATATTATTTTTGTTGGTGTAATTAAACATTCCTAATTACACTTTACTTAATCTTACTAAGGATAATGCATTACATAGTAGTTTGTGATTGAGACACCTAGGAGTGTGCACCTCATTTAAGCACATGGTGTAGGAGAATTTCCACTTTAGGTGTAATAGTTGTCATCACATACCTCTTTTTGTGTGAGATCCACCTTTCATGCTCTTATCACATTATCATCCTAATCCATTTAACATACTTTATTGCATAATGGAGGATGATCCACATTTGGTGGACATGTGATTACACCTAGCATAGGTGATAGCTTATTAGCTCCTTATCATTCTCTCATATCACCTTTCCTATATAAGGAGGCCTATTATGTAATCATTAATCAATCAAGGTGAATTCATTGGATCAATTCAATATCATCACTACATTCATATCATCTCTCTTGTGCTTTTCTTTAATCTCCAGATCCTTGGTTAAATCTTTGTTATTTGCAAATTCTTAATTTTCAATGGGGAAGCCCTCATAAAATTGTGAGATATCTAGCCATACCCTTTTCTATTGAGACCTCCCTTAAGGATATCTGGTCTTGGGTTAAGGATAAAATCACTTAGAAGCTAGATAAGTGGCACAATAGATCTTTATCCTTAGCTGGTAGAGTTTAAGTTTGCCAAAAACTCCTTTCTTCCTATAGTATCTAATATTCATGTACCTGTATGTTCAACAACTACCAAATCTTGGATATTCAAAAGAATGTTAGAAACTTTCTCTGGTCTAATGGTAAAGGTAATATAAAGATGCATTCTATTAAGTAGGATTCATGTCATACTCATAAGCTCCTCGGGGGCTTGGGCTTGAAGGATCTTAAACTCCAAGGGACTACCCTTTCTTCCAAATGGATCTTTCAATCTATGGGTGGTAATGATCTATGGAAGATCCTTGTTAGGCACAATATAGAAAGAAGATTCCCAAAAAATGCAAAATCTTGGAAGAAACTACCTCTTAATGATATGATTATAGGTAACTTTCCTATTGTTTTTCAAGGATCTGTAGTTTTTAGATCCATATGGAAAGCCTCAGATCATGTCAAGAAATATATTACTAATAAGGCCTCCCATGATGATAATCATATTTATGGTGAAAGGTCCATCTGTTGGAACTTTCACTTAGTTGGGAAACCCCTTTCCCTCTCCCAAGGCTGCCCTACTAGGTACTAGTCTAATATGGGTATTTCTCATTTGGCTGACCTCTTTAACCATGAAAGGATTATCAGTTGGGATGATCTTAGTAGCAAGTTTGATATCTCAACCTCCTAGAAGAAAACTTATAATATCATTCTTAAAGCTACCAAGGACTTAGCTATTGCTTGTCATGTGGACTCTCATAGTTATTTAAAATGTAAATGGCTGAATGGGACCATTATATCCAAAATCAAAGAAAAAAACATTTACAATGTGATTGGATATAATGATGCCATCATTGACAATGTCCATTTTGTTTGGTACTCCACCCTTCACATCTTCTCTTGGAAGAATTATTTTGATATATTGTGGAAATTCTCTATTGATCCCAAGATAAAATGTTTTAAATGGCTAGTGGTTCTTGATAGACTCTCAAATTGAAAAGATAACTCTATGACTGATTACTGTAACTTGTTAAGACTTCTCAAGTTTAGTAGACACATTCTCTTTGACTCTTTTTTTTCTAAGGAAATTTGGGATACATTTTGTATCACTTATCCTATGAATACAAATATTCTTGAAATTATTATTGGGAACATTAATGGTTTTAAAAAAGATACCAATCTATTTTAGAATATTCTCTCTTCTAATATTCTCTAGTAGATTTGGAAATGCAGGAATGAGGAAAGGTATCAAAACAACCCCAGAATTCTTACCGAGTCTTTTCAAAAACTCATTTATTTTAAAATCTTCTTGTAGGTTCATACTACTATGTTGATTGATAATGACAGGCTCAAAACATTCCTAAAGACTCGATATGTCTGTTAGGAATGAATTCTGATTATATCCTATGGGGGAGTATTCACAACCATTCTATAGTAGTTGTATGTTTCATTCATGACTATGATTATCATTGATGTCAACACAATGATCTATTGAAGATTAGCAAAGAAGCATAAAATGTTTGAATTAGCACATGTGGGATATTGAAGATCAAACTATGTGGAGTTGAGGACTTACTCTATGTTGTGTACTATGATTGTGGTCAAGAGCACATACAAAAAATTAAATTATTCATGATAGTTATGTATAATTTAGTGGAAGCAGTATTCAGACAATATTCCAGAGAAGTAGCTTGTGGTGGCTGGATGATATCTCCTAATCGAGATAGAATCTAGGCATGCAAAGTTGTACATTTGATGAAGACATGATGATAGTGATGTGAACATGATAGCAAGGTCACAAGTCACACAAGTGAAGAAGTAATTTCTCTAGAAGGTAACAATTTTTGTGAATAACTGTGTAACATGTGGAAGATTATATTTTGTGATTTGTTGGCCGACTCATTTGTAATTATTTGAATGTGGTATAAATGAAGGATTTTTTTGCCTTTCATTGATATGGAATTGGAATGTAATTGTAAGATATGAAATAGAGGTGAATTGTAGAATTGAGCAATATATGTTGTAAGAGGATATGCCAATTGTAGATATCTGGTATTGAGATCTAGTGAAGTAGTTGGTACGATTTGGTATGGATAGAGGAGAAAAGATAAGTTGTTGAGATCAATAATCTTTTGGTATTATTCTATTTAAGTAATACAGAGATCAATTGGACAATGTATTCAATGATCTTGCCCTTGGAGCTATTTGGGTAGTGGGTTCTTCTACCTTCCATAACTCCTAATAGGATTAGACTCTTTTAATAGAGATTCACAGTCTCCTAATAGGGATTCATATGTACTGAATGTATTTCATAAGGCTCTTAATAGAGTTCATCCTCTCACAAGGAATTTTCATCTTAGTGCATCTTTTGTGGGAAACATTCCCACCAGGGTTTACTCTTTGATCAAGAGGTTCCCAAGTCAACATATCCTATTTTATTGTGTATATTTATCTTTCTATGGTTGTTTCTTACATTGCTTACATGGTTAAAATCCATCAATAGTGATAAAAGTTGTATTTATCTAATAACTGATTCACTCCCCCCTTCTTCAATATCTCGGTGGACTTTACTTTCTAACAATTGGTATCAGAGCAGTAGGTCCTTCAAGGAAAATTTTAACAATTTAAGGAGATCCATGGTGAATTATTTTAGGAAGGAAAGCCCTAATTTTGCTGAAGTAAACTATGACAGCTAGAAAGAATAGATGAAGACACATTTGTTATGTTTAGGACCAAGATACTAGTTAATCACAAAGAATGCGAAGAATATCATTGAAGAAGACAAAGTTAAAGAATGTACTAATGAAGAAAGAGATATGTTCATGTGTAATATACTTGCTAGAGAAACACTTTTATCAGCACTTCCATAAAATGAATACAGTCAGGTAAAAACTCTAAGAACATCTCATGAAATTTGGTTAGCTTTGCAATCTACTTTTGAAAGTTATGTATATGCAAAAAGAGTTAGATTACAAAATTATGTTCATTTGAAGATATAAAGGTGATAGAAGATGAATCTATTAGAATCTATATTGGTAGAATATCAAAAATTGTTGCAGGTATCAAAGCTTTTGAAGGAAAAAAACTAAAGATGAAGTGATATGGAAGATCTTAAAAAAATTGACTCCTGTATTTAAGCATACAACGCAGATGATTGAGTAAGTTATACCTTGTATTGAGAGCTTTACCAGAGAAAATCTTCTTCGAAGACTAGAAGTAGCAGAGATAGGATTGAGATAGACAAGTGATCTACCTAGAATGGAGACAACATTCAATGCACTTAGTGTTTTCCCTACTTTGTTAAGAAGCATTAGTGTAAGTGGAGACTATGCTAGTGGAAACATGTCTAAGATTGATGAAGATAGAAATATTGAGAAAGGAATTGCCTTGCTTGTAAAAAGAGAACAAGAAGGTAAGAAAATCTTTAAATGTTGGACATGTCAAGAATATGGTCATTTTCCATCTAAATGTCCTAAAAGAGTAAAGTATAAGAAGAACTTTAAACCTAGAAGATCTAAAGAATGTTACTATGCTAATGATGAAGAATTTGAGGCTAGTATGAAGAAATATCTAAGTGAAAGTGATAATGAGAATGATGATATAGGATTTGTAGCAATAAAAGAAGAAACCTCTAAAAATGAAGTTAGAGAAGAAAAAGATTTGGTTTCTCAAGTAGAAAATAAAAACAATTCAATCATAGACAGTGGTTGTTCACATCATATGACTGGTGACATGAATAAATTTATAACGTTTAACAACTTTGATGGAGGAATTGTTAGAGTTGGAAACAATGTACCTTATTTGATAAAAGAAATATGATCTATTACTTTTGATGGAAAGACTAACACTGATGATGTTTATTTTGTTGATGGATTAAAATATAATCTTTTGAGTGTTGGACACTTAGTTGATAAGGGATATCAAGTTTAGTTTACTAAGAAAACTTGTGTGATCAAGGATAACGATGGTAATTTGATTGGAACTAGATCAAGAGCAAGAGGTAATGTATTTCAGTTGAACCCTGTATAGATGACATGTTTGATTTTTAGAATTTATGACAGTTGGTTATGGCACAAAAGAATTTTTCATATAAACTTTGATAACATTATGAAAGTAAGAACTACACTTGCAATAAGAGATTTTCCTAAAATTATGAAACCTACTAACATGATTTGCAAAGAATGTGTTATGGCTAAGCAGAAGAGAAGTTTATTTCCTAGCAAGAAGTTCACATTAGCAGAGAAGTTGGAAAGTTTTCATATAGATTTGAGCGGTCCTGCAAGGACTAGAGGATTATATGGTGAAAGGTAGTTTATTATTCTTTTTGATGATTTTACAAGAATGATGTGGATAGCATTTCTTAAAGAAAATTCTAAGGCGTTTGATAAGTTTAAGATGGTTATGAACAAAGTTGAGAATGAATCTGGAATGAAGACTAAATGTTTAAGATTAGATAGAGGTGGAGAATTTACTTCAAAATAATTTAACACTTTTTATGAAGTGAATGGTATTAAGAGATAGTTTTCAGCCTCTAGAACACCTGAACAAAATGGTATTGCATAAAGAAGGAATAGATCAATAACTGAAGCAACAACAACTATGTTATTTGAAAATGATTTGGCAAAGATATTCTAGAGAGAAGCAATGGATACAATAGTATATAGAATGAATAGAGTAAAAATGAGAGCAGAGACAAACAAAACACCTTATGAATTATGGTTTGGACATGCACCATCAGTTAAGTATTTCAGAATTTTTGGAATAAAATGTTATATTAAGAGAGATGATGACATTGGAAAGTTTGACCCTAGAAGTGATGAAGGTATATTTCTTGGTTATTCATTGAAAAGTAAAGCTTATAGATTTTTCAATAAAAGAACTAAAACCATTGTTGAGAGTGCAAATGCTAAAGTTGATGGAAATTTTAAAATTCAAGAAAGAATTCTTCATTATGAATCAGATTAAGGAACTCACCCTAGAGTTGATCAAGAAAATATTGAATTATTCTATGAAACTGACAATGATTTGCAGAATAAAAGTCACATTAATGAAATTAGAGAAGATCCTAGATCTAAAGCAATAACTAAGATAGTGACACCTAATAGGAACCTAGCAAGAAATCATCCTGTTGAGAAGATTATTGGTAGCATAGAAAAAGGAGTTTTGACACAGCATAATTTACAAGAACTATGTTTAATTTCTCAAATTGAACCTAAATCTATGATGAATCTTGTAAAGATGGACATTGGATTAAGGAAATGAAGGAAGAACTAGATCAAATTGAAAAGAACAAGACTTGGGAGTTGGTCCCTAGACCTAAAGATAACAATGTTATAGGAACTAAATTGGTATTAGGGAACAAGATAAATGCAAAAGGAGAAGTTGTAAGGAAAAAAGCAAGATTGGTATGTAAACAATACTCACAAGAAGAAGGAATTGATTAGGAAGAAACTTTTTCACTTGTTGTAAGAATTGAAGCAGTAAGAATGTTTTTGGCTTATGCAGCTTATAAGAAATTCAAAGTATATCAGCTGGGTGTGAAGTCAACATTTCTAAATGGAGAATTAGAAGAAGAAGTCTACATTGAGCAACCAAAAGGTTTTCCCTTAACTCATGAAGGAGACATGGTATGTGTATCATCGGAAAATAGAAATAGATTCATTTAGGACTAGTTTATCCCTCTGAGTAAGTGGTCTAGGGTCATGTCAAGTGCCTTGAATGGGTCTTTGACTGGATTTTGGTTTTTCCCCCTATTTTGCTTCTCTCTCCACCTATTTCTAGCCTTTTTCTAGCACCTGGTCCTGGCAAACTAAGATTTGTGACCTTAGGGTCAAGGTCGCCCTCGACTCTGACCTAGGTTAGAGTCAACCTTGACCCTGAACCTGGGTCCAAATTTTAAATTTTGGAGGTTTTGAGATGTCAGGCTTTGAAAAGTTTTATTTCCCACCTCTGGGTCAGATGTTTCAGATTTTAGAATGGTAAAATCTTAAATTGTATTTAATTTTGGTCCATTTCTAGGGGTTAAGGCTTAATTCAAATTTAATTCCCCTATGTTGGCCCCTCCAGAAGTTTGTGCCCTAGATCACTATAAAAGGAGGCCTTCCTCTTTCATTTTCACCAAATTATTTTCATGATCAAGACATCTAGCTCTCAAGTGGAATCAAGAGATCAAGAAAGAAAGAAGGAGAAGAAAAGCATTCAAGCATTCATAATCTAATTCATCAAGAAGATCCATTGATAGCCATTGAAGGATTCAATCAGTTTGGAGCCCTCTTGTTGAAGATTTCTCCATCCACATTCATCCAAGATTCCTCCTATTCCAAGATCCATTCAAGATTGGTGTTGAAGATCTAATGAAATTTATTTGAGACATCCTACATATTCATTTGGAGTATCCATGCTTGTGGATTCAAGGATTCAAATCCTCCACAAGGATTTCAACATAAGCAAGGTGAATAGTTCCATTCACTTTGTTATATATATATATATATATATATATATATATATATATATATATATATATATATATATATATATATATATATATATATATATATATATATATATATATATATATATATATATATATATATATATATATATATATATATATATATATATATATATATATATATTGCAATTTCAATTACATTTCAAGGTTGATTCCAAACTGGGGTTTTACCAAGGAAAACCCCTCATCTAAACAACAAAACTCTTTTTCTTGCAGGTGTAGGTGTGGGATGATGAATATCAGTGCAGATTTGGATACCCTTTTTGGTGAACTTTTGAGATCCATGAACAAAATTTTTGTTGGAGTTGTTTCAGGTCAAGGAAGACTCTCAGTGGGGGGTAAGATTGTACCCCGAGGTAAGATCTTACCCCAATCCTAAGGTCAAGGATGACATTTATCTGTAAGACAAAAGGTTTGTGGGTTTTTTCTATTTCTACATTTTTAGGCTAGATCCGGTTGCAGAATCTCTCGAAACTAAACATAGATAGAAAAAACTAGTCTTTTCCAAATTTATCCTATTTTGAGGTTAGTATTTGGATCTCTCCTTTGGGAACTTCAATTAGGGGATAGATCATATATTCCCCCACACATTCAATACCTTATATTTTAATACAATTTGGTGAACCCAAAAAGCTTACCCTTTATCTTTTGTTGAATTAGATACCTTATTGTGTTATATTTCCCTTTGTATTATCTTGTGTGTTCACCTTCACAATACATTTTTGTGAAACTATGATAGAAATCTTTTTCTTTTTGGTGTTAGATCTCCCTTTGCATTATCTTGTGTGATCACCTTCACAATACATTTTGGTAAACCTAACAATCTTACCCCCTATCATTTATGTAATTAGATGCCCTATTGTGTTTTATTTCCCTTTTTATTATCTTGTGTGTTCACATTCACAATATATTTTGGTGAAACCATGATAGAAACTCTTTCTTTTATGATGTTAGATATTGCATGTATTAGATTTCTTTTATGTGTTTACATATCATATAAAATCAAAATATTTTGTTTTTTCTTAGTTTACTTCATTTGCATTGCATTGGTATATGATCTTTACTACCTCTAGTCCTACTTATAATATTCTAGTTAGATGAAGTCATGGACTTATGGGTGCCTTTGATCCTGAGTCATCCTCTCCTTTCCTTAGGATCCTAGATGAAAATTTGATTATTCATAATTCCAATCCTACTATGGAGAAAAACTCTTCTCACTCATCTCATGATGAGGATGCTTCTTTAAGAGTTCCTCCTAAGAAAGTCCAAAAACTTTCAACCAAACTTGATAAAATGGGTAATTGGCCTATTCAAGAAAACCATAACCAAGATTATATTCAAGCTATAGATGCTCTTAATAAAGTTATTCATGATAGTGATTAAGGTGTTAATCTCTTGCATGGTATTACTCATCTTGTGCATTCAAATGTTAAACCTTTAGCTCAAGAAGCTTAAGATTTAGGATTCACTACTCCTGTCACTAGTGTGGAATCCTCTTATGTTCCTTTACCTAGTATTCCTACCTATAATCCTCCTTTGGTGACTATGATGATTCCCTCTCTTTTTATGAGTGTTCCTCATGTATCCCTTCCTACATCACAACCTTCTTATCATAATGTTCCTTTTACTTATTCCAATCCTCTTCCAACTCTGGTTCCAAGTTTTTCTCTAGTCGTGTCTTCCATTCCTATTTCTTCATACACTTTACCTAGTGTTTCTAATGTTTCTATGCCTTCTATTTCCTCTACTAATTCAACAATCATCAGTTTGGCTCAAACTATGTCATCTTTACAACAACAACTTGCATCCTTGACTCAAAACAAGTTTAGCATTTCTACATGTGACATGGGAAGTCCTTTATCCCTAGATATCATTCGTACTCCTATTCCTTAGCAAGGCAATATGCCTCTTCTTAAGAATTACAATGGTAAGGGAGACCCTGTTACTCATGTTAAAATATCTCAAATCCTTTGTAGTGATTATGCTCATGGCCATAGGATTTTAGCCAAGTTGTTTGCTAGAACTTTTTGTGATAAGGCCTTACAATGGTGCTATTCCTTTCCTCCTTGTTGTATTGAATCTTTTCAAAAACTTTCTAATGCTTTTATTCAACAATTTAAAAATAAAATTGGTCCACAAGTGTCTTTGACTGATTTGATACATTGTAAACAAAACACTAAGGAAAAAACTAATTGAATTTATTAGTAGATTTAAGAATTTGTATGCTCAAATTTCCTATAATGTTCTTCATATGGATATTCAACGTATGTTTATTTCAAATTTGAAAAAGGATATTAGAGATAATATTATGCTTACTGAATTTACCTCTTTGTAATAACTTTGTGCAGTGCTTCATCATTATCAATTACAAGTGAGTCAATTTGAGAGCAACACTCCAATGGCTCCCATTCCAGTTGATAAGAGTGATGCGGCTCCTAATCCAAACAAATTTAAAAAATTCAACAACTATGTCAAGATAAAAAAAAAAGCAAATGCAGTTGTTGATCCAATTACTATTGCATCCCACAATGTCACTTCTGCATCCACTACTTTGTGATTAAATTGTATGTTTACTCCTCTCTCTAAATCTTTACATTCTATTATGATTAGGTTGATAACTACTAATATGATTACTTTACCTCCTATTCGACCTCTTTTACCTACTACAGTAGCATCCAAATACTTTGATCCTAAAGATTTTTGTCAATATTATCATTAGAATGGTCATGGTACTGAGAAATGTTATTCTTTAAAAAATTTGGTTCAAGACTTAATTGATTCTAATGTCTTATCTATTGATAATATTGATGGTAGTGGGAACAAATTTGTCTCTCCTAATCAAAATCTTCAAATCTATATGAATCCTTTACCTACACATGATACTAATGACATTACTCAGCCATCTTCTATGGATATTGTTTATGATTCAAAGATGGATGATCTTAATCACATTGTTAACCATGTGGAGCATGTTGTTCAATCTATATCTCCACCTTAGCTTCAACCTCAATCTCAAGTTCCGCCTCAACCTACACTAAAATCATAGCCTAAATTAAAATCTCAACCTAAACCTTGAAAATAACCTAAGAATAAAATACCTCAAGAAATTTTGATTACCTTTGATGATTCTGAGACTATTAAAGCTCCTAATGGTCCACATTACATTTATACTAGGATTTCTCAAATACCTATGCGTGGTTGTCTTGTTGATCCTACATCCTTAGTCAATGTTATTATTGAAGAAAATCTTTTAATGAAAAACTTGCAATGTGATTCTTATGATACATTTGATGTGTAGATTCAAACTTGTAATGGTTTTCTATATTCATCATCTAGTTCTATTAACTAGCCGGTTGAACTTTGTGGTAAAATTATGAACACTACCTTTGTTTTTGTTCCTACTTTTGATCAATGTCAAGTTAAGCTTGGTTTGTCATGGTTAAATTCCATGCATATTGTTTCTTCTCCTATCCATATGTGTCTTAAATTTATTCATGATGAAGAAGTGAAGATGATTAATCATAGTTTATATCAACCTTCTAGGCCCATAGATTGTTCTACCCTTGACTTATTTTTTCTTTCATTACCTAATTCATGTCCTTCTCGACTTGATAATATTTTTCATTCATATGAAGCCTATAAGCATCGTAAGATTCTCAAGTTAAGCATGCCTCCGCTAGATCTTAATCGTGGTCTTTTTATTACACCTTCCATATATACTTTATGCATGGCTTCTAGTTCTATTAATCAAGCTCCTAGTGTTTCTTGTCAGTCTGTTAAGAATCCTACTAATCCTCCTATAGAACCTATGAAGGATTTGGTAGTTGTTCCTCCTAGTTCTCAACATATTTCAAACAAGACAAAATGTAATCAATCTGGTAATGACTGTCATAAGAAACATCATGATCAAGCGAAGGCTCATAAAACTATTCTTCAAAGTTCTCTACCTTCTTTTGACAAGCTTATGCATGATGTGTTGGAGGAAGTTACTACTAATTATAATGTTAAAATACAAGATTATGAAAATTCTATTTTTATCTTAGATCCTATTTTTATTAATCTAGATGAGGAAGATACTCTTGATGATGTTAATGATTAATAAATAACTATTGACATTGACATTGATTTAAATAATATACTTTCATCACAATTGACACTTACACCTAGTATCAGACATTATGATTCTTAAGAGGATCCTTGTTTGGAACTGGCTATCATTCCTACTATGTTGGATATAGTCCCTCTTGCAAGTTACCCATCTTCCCTAAATGATATAGAAAGAGATGGGGAGAGTAGGCTATGTGCTTGATTGGTTTGTCCTTTATGATATCATTTTGTGTGTTTTCCTATTTTACTATGTTTCTCCTATGATGTGTTTGCTAAATGTTGTTAGATATTGTTATATGACCCTTTTTACTTTGTTGGTGCAAGGTGATAAAAGAATTGAACATGTAAAATTCCTCTATATGTATCTCTATTCTTTTATATGTTGTTTCATGTTATGTTTTATCTGTGATATTATTTGTAAATGTTTCCCCGTGTATTGCACTTGCATTTGCAAATTGGTAGCACTGAATCTTTTTGGTCTCCATGTTGTGGTTAGAAAAGACTCTTCTTTGTATCTCTTATGTATTCTTTCCTCCATTTTGATTGTAGTTCTACTTTCTTTGGGGAATGATGTCAATTGATTTTCAATAATATTATATATTATCTTATGATCATACTGACCCCATAGTAGGTAGATCCCTTCTGTGTTCTTTGTATGTTTATGTGGTATTTCCCTTGATTTTTCTTCATTTGGGGGCATCTCATAGTGGAAATGTAATCAATGGTGTTGTTTATGTTTCTGTTCAAGCC
Source organism: Chamaecyparis obtusa (assembly GCA_027943335.1). Lineage (NCBI taxonomy): Eukaryota > Viridiplantae > Streptophyta > Pinopsida > Cupressales > Cupressaceae > Chamaecyparis > Chamaecyparis obtusa. Next base: position 663,476 of record BSBK01011403.1, read on the forward strand.
ATTTCTCCTATTAAAGAGTTAGCAATGACTTTAACATGGGGGCATATGCTCTACTCACCTATTGCACACATGGACTTTTGATTTACATATATTTTTCAAGGCACTTCTCTCCCTTTATGGATTACTAACTAATCCTTAAAGCATGGATTTTTATTTTAGGATCTCTTGATCCTTACAGTTTCAAACTTTGATCCCTTAAGTTCGAAGGTGTCCTTAAGACTGGCTCTCTCTTTCTTTTGGTTTTACTCTTGTGGAATAGAATATTCCTAAGGGTAAATCCTTGATGGGTTGACTAGTGAGTAGCCACATGTGGTTCAATTCCATCTTTCCAGTTGCACTATTTCCTTGTGTGGTTCACAATGGGACATAACTTCTCATTGGGAAAGGTAATCACACTCTCTCTCTCCTATTTTCTAGAGATGTCTCTCTTGTTATAATCTTGGAGTTGAAAAAGAATTGAGTCCTTGGGGGCTTGAGGTTTCCTTTGTCCATTTGATTTCAATAAGATTATCTTTTCATTATGATCTCCTTTACCAAGAGTTTGTAATGAGTCCATACTCTTGCTAAAGTGGGGGATAAATGTATCATCATAAAATGGAAGCACTTTCATTTAGGACTAGTTTATCCCTCCGAGTAAGTGGCGTGGGGTCATGTCAAGCGTCTTGAATGGGTCTTTGAATAGATGTGGATTTTTCACCTTGTTCTGCTTCTCTCTCTACCTGTTTCTGGCACCTAGCCTTGAGAAACTGAGATCTATGACCTCAGGATCAAGGTTAACCTTCTAGGTCAAGGTCAACCTTGACTCTGACCTAGGTTAGAGTCGACCTTGACACTAACACTAGGTCCAAATTTCAAATTCTGAAGGTTTCAGAATTTTGAGGTTCAAAAAGTTTTATTTCCCGCCTTTAGGTTGGTTGTTTCAGATTTCAAAATGGTAAACTCTTAAATTGTATTTAATTTAAGTCCATTTCTAGGGGTTAAGGATTAATTGGAGTTTAATTCCCCTATGTTTTCCCCTCTAGAAGTTTGTGCCCTAGATCACTATAAAAGGAGGCCTTCATCTTTTATTTTCAGCAACTCACTTTCATGATCAAGACATCTAGCTCTCAAGTGCAATCAAGAGATCAAGAAATGAAGAAGGAGAAGGAAAGAATTCAAGCATTCATTCATCTTCAAGCATTCAAGAATTAAAACATTCAAACATTCATGATCTAATTTATCAAGGAGATCCATTGATAGCCATTGAAGGATCCAATCTCTTTAGAGCCCTCTTGTTGAAGATTTCTCCATCCACATTCATCCAAGATTCCTCCTATTCCAAGATCCATTCAAGCTTGGTGTTGAAGATATAATGCAATTGATTTGAGACATATTACATATTCATTTGGAGCATCCATACTTGTGGACTCAAGGATTCAAATCCTCTACAAGGATTTCAACATAAGCAAAGTGAATAGTTCCATTTACTTTGTTTATATATATATTGCAATTTCAATTACATTTCAAGGTTGATTCCAAACCAAGGTTTGACCAAGGAAAACCCCTCATCCAAACAAAAAAACCTTTTTTCTTGAAGGTGTAGGTGTGGGATGACAAATATCAGTGCAGATTTGGATACCCTTTTTGGCCATCTTCCGAGATCTATGAAAAGAATTTTTGTCAGAGCTATTTTGGGTCAAGGATGACTTTCTGTGTGGGGTAATATTGTACCCTAGGGTAAGATCTTACCCCAATCTTAAGGTCAAGGATGAACTTGCTCCAAAAGATAGAGGGTTTATGGGTTTTCTTTGTTTCTACATTTCTCGGTCAAATCTAGTTGCAAAATCTCTCGAAACTAAACATAGACATCAGAAAATAGTCTTTTCTAGATTTACCCTATTTTTAGGTTAGTATTTTTCTTCAATTAAATTAAGTTTTCAAATACACACTTTCTATAATGGACTATATGGTTTTCTCCTTTCTTCATATTATTCATGGATTGATTCATTTTTATATTGATCATTTCCTTGTAATTAATCAATTTGGATCTCTCCTTTGGGAATTTGGATTAGGAGATAGATCCTATATTCCCCCACACATTAAATACCTTACATTTGAATACAATATAGTATGTAAACTGAAAAAAGTTTTATATGGATTTAAACAAGGACCTATAATTTGGTATGAAAGGCTAGATAAGTATTTGATAAAATTGGGATTTGCAAAGGCACAACAAATAGTAATTTGTTTTTGAAAGAAATTGAGAATGGTTTATTGCTTATAGTTATCTTGGTTGATGATATTATTTTTGGAGGAGAAGATGAAGCTAGTGATAAATTTGTAGATGAAATGAAGAGTGAATTGGAAATGAGCATGGTTGGTGAGATGAAATAATTTTTAGGATTACAGACAAAGATAGAACAGTGATGATATTTTCATATGTCAAACAAAGTATTTGAATGACTTATTTCGTAAGCCGGTTGGCACACCTATGGTAATTGGTCATAAGCTATCTAGAATAGATGAAACTCCTATAGTTGAACAAAAGAAGTACAGATCTATGATTGGAGGTTTGCAGTACTTAACTCATACAAAACTAGATATATCACATGTGGTTGGAATTGTTGCAAGATTTCAAGCTTATCCAAAAGAGTCACATTATGCAACAGTAAAAAGGATATTCACATACTTGAAAGGCATAATTGAATATGGATTATGATATGAAATTTTTTATGATTGTACCTTATGTGCATATATAGATGCAGATTGGGGAGGTAGTATTGATGACAAAAAGAGTACCAGTGGTGGAGCATTTTTCCTTGGAGGAATATTGGTTTCTTGGTTAAGTAAGAAGAATAATTGTATTTCACAGAGTACAACAATAGTAGAATATGTAGCAGTAGCAAAAAATTGTAATTAGATAACATGGATGAAATAGATGTTGAAGGATATTGGAATTAAATTTGATGAGCCTATTGTTATACATTGTGATAACACCAGTACAGTAAGTATGTCTTGGAATCCTGTATTGCATTCTAAGACAAAGCATATAGAAATAAAGTATCATGTAGTGATAGAGAAAGTTGCAGAGAAAGAAGTTAGACTTGAGTATATAATTACAAAAGAGAAGATTGTAGATATATTTGTAAAGCCTTTACCTAAAGATACATTTGAGTATATGAGAGGTATGCTTGGGGATATGCCCCAGCCTACTTTCAAGAAGTGATGTAGATTGTTGCATCAGTCTAGTGGTATATGATCTCTATCTTTTTCTAGACTAGATGTTGGTACTCCCTCTTTGGGGGAGTATGTGTTTCTGAGCTGAGTCATGAGGACTCTAGTGAATGTATTTTTTGAAAAGTGTCATTTGACATTGAAGTTGTTGTTGACATAGTGATGTATTATTTGTCATTGATGTCAATGGGGGAGAAGGATACATAAAATATCATCTATTAAAGAGAAAAAGGGAGAAGGATACAATAATATAAAATAGAAAAGCTATAAGATTTTATTGTGAGTAAACAAAGCAAGATTTGATTGATGAAGAGGATTTGAAAGCATTTCAGAGCACTAGTGTTGCAATTTGGTATTCATGGAACTTGGATATTTTTTCACTTATGTTGCCATAAATGCCAATGGCGGAGATGGTTAGGAATTAATGTTGAAAATCTCCTATGGGTGAGTATTCAAAACCATTTTATAGCAGTTGTATGTTGCATTCATGACTTTGATTGTCATTGATGTCAACATCGTGATCTACTAAAGATTACTAGAGAAGCGGACAGTGTCTAAATTAGCGCACATGGGATATTAAAGATCAAGCTATGTGGAGTTGAGGAATGACTCTATTTTGTGTCTTGTGATCATGGTCAAGAGTGCATACCAAAATTCAATTATTCATGATAGTTGTGTGAATTCAGTGGAAGCAGTATTCAAACAGTATTATTGAGAAGCAATTTGTGGTAATCGGATGATATCTCCTAATCAAGATAGAATATTGGCATGAAAAGTTGTAAAGTTGATGAAGACATGATGATAGTGATGTGGACATGAAAACAAGGTCAGAGGTCACATGAGTGAAGAATTATTTTTCTTGGAAGTTGATAGTTTTTGTGAATTATTTTGTAACCTGTGAAAGTTTATATTTTGTGATTTGTTTTCTGACTCATTTGTAATTATTTTAGTGTGGTATAAAAGAAGGATTTTTTTCCTTTCATTGATATGGAATTGGCATGTAATTGTAAGATATGAAATAGAGGTGAATTGCAGAATTTCGCAATATATGTTGTAAGAGGATATGCAAATTGGAGAGATCTAGTGAGGCGGTTGGTGCAATTTGTCACAGACAAAGGAGCAAAGATAAGTTGTTGAGATCTATAATCTTTTGGTATTATTTTGTTTGAGTAATACAAAGATTAGTTGGATAGTTTGTTCAGTGATTTTTCCTTGAAGCTATTTGGATAGTGGGTCCTTCTGCCTTCCATAACTACTAATAGGGTTAGAATCTTTAAATAGAGATTCAAAGTCTCCTAGCAGGGACTATATGTACATAATGTATCTCATAAGGCTCTTAACATAGTCCATCCTCTCACAAGGAATTAGTGCATCTTTTGTGGGCATCATTCCCACTGGGGTTTACTCTTTGATCAAGAGGTTGATGGAAATATAGATGCAGTAACTGAGAGGGGGGGGGGGTGAATCAGTTAACCACAAAAATATTACCACAGATCCCTTAGATATCTTATTAAATAATTTACTATTGTTACTTGGTAAACATATAGAGAAATGCTAAAACTTGGTCTTTGCAGTGTATATTAATTATAACTATCCTAAAGCATTCATCACTGATTAACATGCATAATGAAATAACAAGAGCACAAGAGAAACCAAATTTAACGTGGAAACCCAATAAGGGAAAAACCACCAATGTAACTAGTTACTATTTTTCACTCTTCTAAAGTGATGCCCAGTTAGAGGCGAACCCGGTAAATGGTTACAAAACACATTGTTAAGTGTGACCTAGTTAGAGGATTTAATCACCCTATTAGGAGTGGCCTTGTAAGAGGTCTTTAAAACAATTCAACTAAACTGTTACCTTGTTAGAGGATTTACAATATTGTTCTTAAACCAACTTGGTTAAGAGATTTAGAGATCACTGCTACAATGATAAGAAAATAATAGTGAACTGACTTGTACAAGATGCAACTGAATTACTGATTATAGATCTCTGTTTTGCTCCACTTTAGATCCTTTCTGATCCAATATATCTTTTCTGCTCTTCAAGGATATATGATCATCCTTCACAATTCACACACATCTACCTTCAATTGATTTTCATATTTTTCCATGCTCACAATCTTTTCCTCTAGAATGACTATATATATATCATTCAGATTATTTATTTAGTTTGTCAAGTCAGCACAAATAATCATTCCAAATATTACAATTGTCGGCTCTTAAACAAGTAAACACAAGTATTACTGAGTCGGCCCAAATATTGTTACTTAGTTACTGCAAACTAACTCGGTGACTTTCTGATACTCGATGTCCACTGCATTACTCGACATCATCATGAACTCAGTAGAAGTAGAAGCTTGGTCCATACTAACCACTCGGTCATAGTCTGGAACTCGATAAATACTGGCGACTTGGTAGATATAGTGTTACTTGGTGAACTCGGTAGATGCTAACTTTTCTTTGATAATCAAGGAAGCTCAGTTAACACTAACTTCTGTCATACTTCCTTTGACACTTGGGAGAACTCGGTAGATACTTAGCTGACCGACTGAGCTTGGTAGACACATAAAATTGATATATAATATGACATTGTGTGACATCAAGGACAATACATATTTAAACAATTATATGCAACAATCTCCTTCAAACAATTGTTTCCAACAATCTCCCTCTTTGGCATTGATGGCAACATAGTATGTCATAGCATAATGAAATTTCATAGAGTAAGGAATATATCCTTAGCTTCATTCTGATTCATATCTCCCTTTGTCAACAAACTATCTTCTCTACTGAAAACTCTCCTTAACTTCTCAAGTTCCTCTTATAAATTTCTCTTCGAATGACAAAAAACTCTCCCTCTTTGACAACATATGCCAAAGATAACTCTCATACTACCAGTGTATACCAATGTACCTCAAGTACTGATTCATATGCAATGATTGCTTGAATATGCTGCATCAACTTATTGATTTTCAACATGCTCTGGCTTATGCATCATTAAAAATTTATCTAGTGAGCCTCGGATAGGGGAATAACCCCTAACTTACCTTGGAGATACAAAAATGAATCCTTAGGTAATGGTTTGGTGAATATATCTGCAATTTTCTCTTTTGTATGAACATTTTCCAATCTGATTTCCTTGTCCTGTGCTAATTCTCTGACAAAGTGATACTTAATAGCAATGTGCTTGGTTTTGGAATGCATTATTGGATTTTTTGAAATGTTTATTGCACTTTTATTATCACAAAACATAACAACTGGTTCTTTGATCTCAACCTTCATGCCTTCTAATAACTGTTTAAACCAAACAATGTTAGAGCAATTTACTGCAGCAGCAACATATTCTGCTTCAGCTATGGATTGGGATGTGCAATTTTTCTTTTTACTAATCCAAGATATCAATCTTTTGCCAAGAAAAAATGCTCCACCACTTGTACTTTTCCTATCATCATTGTTTCTTGCCCAATCAGTATCAGTAAATACTTTTAAGTCTAGATTGCCTCCAAATTTATACCACAAACCATATTCTTCAGTTCCTTTCAAGTACCTCAAGATTATTTTGATTGCCATCATGTGAATTTCTCTGGGTTTTGCTAAGAATCTTGCTACTATACCAACTGCTAAGGCAATATCAGGTCTTGTATGCACTACATATTGTAGTTTTCTAATCATGGATCTATATAAGGTCTAATCTACTTCTTTTGAATCATCATCTTTGGTAAGCTTTAGTCCAGTACACATGGGTGTACCAACTAGTTTTGAATCTTCCATACCAAACTTCTTAAGTATTTCCTTAATGTATTTAGACTAAGTAATGTAGATACCATTCTTGCTCTATTGAATTTGAAGACGAACAAAGAATTTTATCTAACCAAACATAGACATTTCAAATTCTTTGTTCATTTGTTCTAAAAATTCTTTGCACTAATCATCATTCCCTATAAATATAGTATCATCCACAAATATTTCTGCCAAAACAATTTTGTTATCCGGTCCATCTTTGATGTACAAATTACTGTTATAATTGGTTCTTTTGAAATTAATCTGAATAAGATAGTTATGTAATCTTTCATACCATGCTCTAGGGGCTTGTTTTAGACCATACAATTCTTTGTGTAATTTGCAGACCATATCTCTTTTTTCTAGATCAATGAAGCCTTCAGGTTGTTCAATGTAGACTTCTTCATCAAGAATTCCATTAAGAAATGCAGATTTTATATCCATCTGATATACCTTAAATTTTTTATGTGCTGCATAAGCAAGTAGAGTTCTTACACCTTCTAATCTTGCAACAGGAGAAAAAGTCTCACCATAATCTATACCTTCTTCTTGAGAATAGCCTTTACATACTAATCTAGCTTTGTTTCTTGATACTTGACCATCTTCATCCAGCTTATTTCTGAAGACCCATTTTGTTCCAATTACATTTTTGCCTTTAGGTCTAGGTACAAGAGTCCATGTTTTGTTCTTTTCTATTTTTTCTATTTCTTCATTCATAGCCTCAATCCAACTTTCATTTTCCAATGCATCTTTCACATTTCTAGGTTCAAAATGAGCAAGTAAACATGTACCTTTTAGTTTACTTCTAGTCATGGTACCATCTGATTTGTTTCCAATAATCTGATCTGGTGTTTGATGCTTCCTGACATACTTGGCCAATACAGGTTCCTTTCCTTTTGAATGAGTTACATTGTCATCTTCTAGAATTTCCTCTTCAAGTTCAGGTTGCTTGGGCTCGGTAGATGTTTGCTCGCTAGCTTCAAGCTGAGACTCGGTTCCTTATAACTCGGTTTGAACTTCTTCTTGTGACTTGGTAACTGTACTGGGTTTGGTAGATACAGTCAACTCATTATTGATAGATATATCTGTCAATGTATCAGGTTCAATGTAAACAAATCTCCTGTAATTCTCTGGTTCCTTTTTGCTTTCTTCTTCAATCTTTTTTGCAAACTCATCAACATTTATATGCCTTGCTTTTGCTAGAATATCCCAAGAATATTCCTTCATCACTTTTCACATCAAATTTTCTTTTTCTAGATTCTTTTAAGATATAACACTTGCTGCCAAATATGTTTAGGTAGCTCACATTAGGTTTATAGCCATACCATAACTCATAAGGAGTTTTGAATGTGTCTTTTCTCAACTGTACTTGGTTCAAGGTATGAACTGCAGTGCTGATAGCTTCCTTCCAGTATTTTATAGCAATGTTCTTTTCAATCATTAGAGTCCTTGCACAATCCATGATAGATCTATTCCTTCTTTCATCTATTCCATTTTGTTCAGGAGTTCTAGGGGCTGATACTTGTCTTTTAATTCCTCTTTCAATGCAAAAATTATTGAATTCATAGGAGATGAATTCACCACCTCTGTCTGATCTTAAGCATTTTATTCTTTTTCCTATTTCCTTTTCTACTCTTGCCAAATACCACTTGAATTTCTCAAATGCTTCTGACTTTTCTCTCAGATACATAATAGTCATCATTCTAGAATAGTCATCAACAAAGAGAATAAAGAATTTTTCTCTAGTATAGCTCTCAACTCCAATAGGTCCACATAAATCAGTATGCACAATTTCCAAAATCTCTTCAGACTTATAGTTTTTACTTTTAAAACTAGTCTTTCCCATTTTACCAATTTGACAGTTTTTACATAGACCAATATCAGGTTTCTTTAGAATAGGAATGCCTCTTACTTTCTTGAATTTTCTTATCTTCACCATGTTATCAAAATTTACATGACATAACCTTTTGTGCCATAACCAACTTTCTTCAATTTGAGCAATAAAACATGAGTGTTCACCAAGATCAAGGTAAAATAGGTTACCTTTTGTTTGTTTTTGTAACACCCAGAATAACTAGATGATAAAACCAAGATAAAACCATCATAAAATAAATACATGTAACCACATAGAAAATTTTTTTTTTATTAACATTCCACAACTAAACTTAGAAGTTTACAAACTGAACAATTAAGTTTCCATACAAAAATTCTGATCATACTAGAGTAACATCAGTACTCATAACGGAAAATACATCATTTACAAATGCAGAATTTCTGCTTAAGTTTTTCTATAAGATCTATAAACTGCCCTAATAACCAACAGTACTACTACAATCTATTTCCCATAAATTTTAACTGCTGCCAACCACTGTCCCAAATTCATAGTCTTATCCATTTAGG